>OY728156.1:997678148-998928148 GCA_963277665.1 Viscum album
AACAAGAAATCAAGTCTGTTCTATCAGACACCAAATGACTTAGTTGTCACAACTCGAGATAACCAATTTTCAAAATTCAAAACATAGAAGATGAAAAAATCTGTTTAATGGATAGAATATAAAATTAATTAACATTCAAAACACGGGTTATTACATTAACTCATTTAAATTAAACAAATTTTAATATTTATTTTAAAAAAATCCAATATATATTAATTAAATTAATATTATATTAGTAATGCACATGAATTTAAGGTGAATATATTAATTCTAAAATTTTTAAATATATTTTTATGAATATAATAGGTTCATTATAATCAAATTATACATTTATATTCATATATATCTACATTTTAACCCTATGTGGTCACATGGTATATATTTGAAAATTAGAGAATGATAATTTGTAACTTTTATTATTTATGTAATATAATATTCCTTTTAATGTAAAGATTTCCATTTAATAATGTCATTTATATTTTAATATGATAATGGAAAGGTTTCATTGATCGAATAGAAATTTATATTTGATCATATAGCACTATATATTAGTTATGTCCTAAATTAAAAGATTGTTTCTATATATAGGTGATAATTTTTTCCGAAGTTAATATTTATAGTGGAAAAATATTTAAGGGGCTAAATTAAATTGTTTAAACAACTGTAATTTACATAAGGAGTCTATTTTATAAAATTTAATATCAATAATTTGAATAAATTATTTTAAAAATATTTGTGCACGACCCAATGAAAAACGATATTTAGAAAAATGAGGTTTTAATTATAAACGAAATTTATTCTAATGAAATTTATTGAAAAAATAATATATGAATTAAATAAGTTATTATATAAAATATCTATATTTAATTAAAATCATTCAAATATGGTTCTTTATTTAATTTATTGTTAGAATATTATGTTAACGATAGGGAAATATTTTTTCATAAAAATTCATTCTTTTTTTAAATATTTTTTCCATACAAATTTAAACATATAATTGATTATAATTATATAAATAAGATTATTCATAATATATTAGAACTAATTTTTTTAAACAATATTAAAAGTAAATTTTTATTTTAAAATATTTGAAAAAATATGTTTTCATATATAAATATATATTTTCACAATTAATTTTAAAATTGTGTGTTATCATAACATAATATTAAAAATATTCTAATAAAAATATATAGAATTACTTCATAAATGTGGATATTTTTATAAAATAATATATATATATATATATATATGTTCCGAAAATTAATAATAAATATGTTTTTACTACCATATAAAATATTAACTATTGAATACAACTTATTTCTAAGGAAATAAATAACATTAGTAAAAATTTATTACTGATTTCCATTCATTTTTATTTTGCAGGTTCTCTATTTATATATTTCATAACTCATTTAAAATGATTGATAACCTCCAATCCCGTGGATATGTGACATTTTAAACATAAAGAAATATTTTAATTGTAAATTGGTCATTTGTTTAGATTCAATATTGAGTGTTTTGTAGAATTTCAAAAATAGTTTTCTGATTTTCCATTCAATGGTTTTTACATTTACACTTATTGATAATCTCAGATCACAACTTTCTTACTTGTTCCATCCCTTGGTTATGAATAATTTATTATTATGATATTATTATAGAGAAAACATTGATTAAAGATATTTAATAGAGATGCTAATGATCTATCATTAGTCAATAAGATTGTATATCTAGTCTCAAATGGCTATTAAACATAAATTTTCTATCATAGATCATATTTTTGGGTGACAAAAATTGATCCAAATAGATTTAATATTTCTATATGGATAGTATGGAAATCAATAATTAATGATATATTTGATAAAATATAATACTCCCTTTAACAATCATAATTAAATTTAAAATATTTCATATTAAATATGTATAATTTGTCCTTTTGAAACACAATGGAATAAATAAATGTGGATTAAAATATACTTTATATTTAATTTATACCTATTTAAATATATCTGTAATATAGTTTTATGAATTTGATATTATTTTAAAACATATAGAAAATAAATTATTACAAGAATAATAATTATGTTTTTTATGTAAACTGCCCCTTATATTGAGTCTCCATTTTGATATAATTTATTTTTTCCAAAATTCTATGAATAAACACTTTCAAAACTCTTATTAATGGAATTATGTGATATCCATTTACATGTACTATAATATTTGTTTTTAATAAAAAAACATTATATTTCAATCATAATACTAATAAAATTTGATCAAATTTCAACATTATAATAAAAAAATCAAAAAATACTAGATAACATAAATAACCAACAATCATAAGGATATTTTGTTTAAAGGAATAATAAACCCAAATACATGTATCTAAAATTATCTAAACATTCTCAATGCGTGAGGGAATTAACTAATTTTTTTTGATAAAAATATAAAAAATTTAAATGATGCACAATTATTAGTATGCGAATTAAATGAATAAAAATTATTTATAGGTTTATTTATAATATGTTAATTATAATATATTAAATTTTATTCCATGTTTTTTCTAATATATAGTTATATTTTAATCTAATAGAATCTCATTCTGATGATTTTTAAGAGAGTTGAGAATGCTAATGTGAAATATAAGAAATATTATTAATTTTATGAGACTGAAATACTGAAAAAAATTGATATATTATATGGAATTTTGTCATATTATACTGCAGTTACTCATAGGTTATTTAAAAAAATAATAATTTATTTATAATGAAATGATTCATTATAAGGATTATTATTATGATATTTATATAATAATATTAATTTTTTGATACATTGCACATCGATGAAGATAAATAATTCATTAATTTTGGTAGGGTCAATTGGGGAATTTTTATTCATAATGGATGTGTCTTGGGAGAATAAAAATATTTAATATATTGAAATTTGAAGATAATTGTTAAATTAGTACAGACCCATGTGACTGGTGGATAAATTAAATGAGAATATTTATAGTGATTTTTAATAATTATTATTATATTTCAGATACATTATTATGAAATCAAATATGATGATTTAAAATATCGTAGATATTTTAATGAATACATTATAATCCATTGTAAATGAGAATATTCCTCATCAATATTTAATTAGATAACCATGAAAAACATGGTCTTTAATAAGCATTATTCCACTATTTTATACATAAAATAAAATACGGTACAACCAAGAAGTTATATAATCTTACTTTTTGGGAGATGATGTGTATTGAATTTCAAAATGATTCATGGATAAAATAACATTGATGAAAACATCCATAATATTATTCTACAATTCAAATTACTTCATGAATACATGGGAAAACCCAATACATAAATTATAAATACATGAGCTATATATATAATTAACATAATAAAGAGAACATAAAATAATGAAATTATTACATTTTAGTCAATAAAAATTAAATGAAAACTAAAATGGGTGAGATTCATAATATTATATTAAACATAATAAAACATGATTTCATAAATGAAACACGAGAATGTCGAAAAAATATTAAACAAGAAATCATAATCATAAGTCAAGGATAACATCCAAGACCTTATAAAATTGGGGAAAATCCCATTATATATTAACTATACTATATAATCCCATAAATAACATCCCATGGGACTAGAATATTCCCATAGTAAAAATTTCATCACTATGAACATATAGTGCTTGTACCTTGTACCAAGGAGACATTAGGGATATCACATTTATGTTGTGTTACATGATAATATCCCAAATAATACTTATTGTAGTGAAATATTCTGATCAATATTTTTTATTAAATAGGATATAAATATATGGGGGGGTGGGATATTTTTTATTTATATACATAATTTTGGGATCATGATAATAAATTCTTATACACATTGACCTATAATTCATCTTGATGAAAATGGTTGTTAAACCCCACTGTAATGAACATTGAAATATAAAACTCTTATATAGATTCAAATATAGTTTCATCTTTATTTAAAAAAGTTAAATAAGATTAATTATAAATGTATAAATAAATAATTATAATTCCCCTAGTATATGGTCAATTTAAAATTCATCTACTTTTCCTTGTAGAATACCAATATTTTTTTTCAAAACACTTCAATGTTCACAACTATAATGTATACATGGTTGATATCTTCCTTACTCTAAATTATTTTGTCTAGTAACTATCTATCATAAGTAATTAATATAAATAATTGAGATGTCGATACTAAATAATATTCATCCAACACATTTTAATTTTGTTGAAATATAGGAAAAATTATAATAAAAATTGTGATTTTCTTTTCCAAGATGGTTATATTGGATATATATAAAGAAATAGAAACCATTCCTATAATTTAATAAAATTACTCTAAATAGTATATTATAAGGTATCCTAGGAAAATCATTACTCATAATTTTACAATGGAGGATTTATATAATAATGATTCCATAATGCCCTTATTAATGGTTTTCAATAAGTGCTCTACTTCCATGGTTTGTGGTGGTTTTGGAATAGTTCTATAAAATATGTGTTATAAAATATAATACATAGTAAGAGACTAAATACTTTTGTTCACTATTATTTAATGGATTACTATTCTACCAAATGTCACATCATTTTTATGATACAACTCCAATTTTGTGAGGACATAAGCTATTTATTTATCTCTAGAGATTGTGGTTTTTATCATCAATTGCCTTCAACAACTCAAATCTAGTTAATTGAGTTGAAAAGTATCCTAGTTAATTACATTTGACTCATTTTAATATGAGATTATGGTTTAATGGATCATTCATTTCATCTATTGCATCTGATTTTTTCTCCCATTAAAAATAGTTGGATGGTTTCTATTCCATCCTTCACTTAATGAATTTCCATACCCCATAATGAGTTCCTTAGTGTAATTATCCCAATAACATTTAAATGTGAGATGTTTAAATACCATTCAACCATTATATTATTAAATCACCCCACAAAAATTAAAGTACACATTCCAGTGCTAAACCACCTGATACAATTTATATTTAATGGTATTCATTTTGACATTGAGGGAACAACGAATAATTTTCCCATAATTTCCAATAACATGATTTGTTATGGAATTTCATAAACTTTTTTTAGTACACCAAAGAAGTTTTCATCTTCATATTCTAGGGTAATAATAATTTTAGTGGTTATTTAGGTTTTCCTATGAATTAATGTAAAGACCCGTAAAATTCAAGGGAAATTTTTTCTTAATTTTCTTTGGAATTTTACAAGAGCGCGGTTTCTGACGGCACCTGATTCCGAGGCCCGGTGTGCCCGGAATCAATTTCCGAAGTTAGGCTCGGGTACGTTCAGTGAACGAACGAGCGGGATTTTCTAACTTTTGAACCGGTGCCCGGAATCAAATTATGAGGGCACCGATGGAACCGTAGCGCCGGTAAACGCTTAGGAACTCCTGTTCTTGAGTTGCATTCATGCGAGTGTTGATAATAAAAATTGTGGATGTTTACTTTGTAATTACACTACAATTTTTATTATTTTACTCTATGTGATATCTCTTGTTGGAAGTTGGGTAACCACCCAACCTCCCTTGGGAGGTTATGAGGGTGGTGGGGCCCACACGAACCCCACCTCTTCATATCCTCTAAAACCCCTCAACTCCCTCATAAGTTATGATATCTTAAGTTATAACTTTAGACTTAAATAAGGTGAGTTGTGTGTGTGTTTTGAATTTCAAACTCTTGAAATTCTAGTGTGTTGTTGTGTTAATAAAATAAGATAGAGTCTTATTTTATAGTTTTGTCTCCTTGAGAGAGTTGGGAAGGTTCTTCTTGTTTCTTCATCTTCTTCAACCTCGACGAAGAACACGAAGAACTTCTTCGCCGAAGAACACGGTTCTTCCGCGACGCCATATCCGCGACGTGACGTTCTTCTTCCGCATCATCTCTCCCGCGACGGTTTTCCGCGACGAATGCCATCGACAACGACTATTCTTCCGACGTCAAAGGAATCGACACCGATATTCCACGACTACGTCAACGTGTGACTATCGAGGTAGGGGTTCTTGGGTTCGTTGTTTACATTTTATTTGACATTCCACAAGTATTTCTAATCCAATTGATAACAAACTAACCGGAGGAGGCCGGACCGCACAAACACGGCCAATCCTCCTCCCATCGTGGATTAGTTTTATTGTGGTTTGAAGAGGGGTAACGCGGTACCATTATACCGCGCGAAGAGATTTATTCAAGGCCGGTTTGGGTCACGACGAAGAACCGCGACGCTATAATGCCGCGCCTTTGAGATCGGATGAGATTGCGGCCGGAGTCGGGCCGCGGTGGTGGGGCGCGACGTCGTTACGCTGCGCAAATCTTACAAGGTGGTGTGGTGCCGTCGCACCACGCGGTTCATCGTGCAATTATTTTACGCGACGCCGTCGCGCCGCGCCATGGAAGGATCATCAAGAATGCGACGCCGTCGTGCCGCGTTGAGGGAAATCAAGGTGCGGCGGAGGGGCGCGGTGCCATCGCACCGCGCCGGACGACGAACACCGCGGCCGGTTCCGGGCCGCGGCGGAACGAGGAGACCGGCGGCCGGGCCGCCGGCGTCGGAAATGAAAAAGGAGACCGGATTTTTCTGGTCACATTGAAGAAAACCGGCCGGCCAGCTGGCCGGCCGGATGGTCAAATCCGGGGGAAATTAATCCCCCGGCCAACATTAAAGCCCCCCCCATTTAATTGGGGGAGGCGGTTCCTTTGAGGGGGGGCAGGCGGCCCCTCGTTTCCTGCCAATCAAGCCCCCCACGTAGGGGGGCGGTTTTGCAAACAGGCGCGACTAAAAAGCCGCACCGCCTCTCAATCAAGCGGGGGCTTGATCCCCCCGCTTGCTGCCTCCGTGCGGCGCTGGGCCGCCGCGTCGCCGCGCCGCCGCGCCGGGCCGGCTCGGACCCGGTTCGGGTCGACCCGGTTCGGGCCGACCCAGGGGGGGTCGGGCCGGGTCGGCCCGGACCCGGACCCCCCGTTTCGGATCAGTTTCGGTCTTTTGGCCATAACATGAGACACAGACCTCCGATTGACGAACCGTCTGCGGCAATGCGATCCTTGGATCGAGACGGTCGTTTCGGTATATCGCACTCAAGGTTTCGGATTACTTTGAGTTCGGCCGGGTTGGTTCGTTCACGAAACCAACCGGGCCTTCGGAGCGGAAACACTCATATCTTGAGCTACGGACGTCCGATTGACGTGCCGTCAGCTGTGTTGTGTTCCTCTTAGTGAGAAGGATCTTTTGGCATACTCCGCCCGAGGTTTGGACGCAGGTGGAGTACGGTCGGGTTGGTTTTACCTTAAAAACCAACCGGGCCCCAGGGACGAAAATGCCAATAACTCTCAGACCGGGAGTCCGATCGACGCGCCGTCTGTTGCGTTGAGTTCCTGTTGACGATACGGAACTTTTGGATACATCAACTCTGGACTTTGTGACAGTTGATGTATCAGCCCCTCAGCTCGTGGAGCGGACCCTCCGAACGAGCTTGCTGTGTGCGGGAACCCTAGTGCTGGCTGCTACTGCTACTGTGACTGCGACGACGACAGTACGGAGATCCTGTGTGGATTCGACGACAATGACTACAGCACTCAGCGATCCTATGTGGATCAGTGCTACAGGTCCTGTGTGGGCCCGATCCTGTGTGGGTCCGATCCTGTGTGGGTCTTTGCGCTCAGCGGTCCTGTGTGAACCAGCGCCTACAGGTCCTGTGTGGGCCCGATCCTGTGTGGGTCTTTGTGGTGATTATCTACAGGTCCTACGTGGGCCCGATCCTGTGTGGGTCTTTTGTGGGGGTTAGTTACCTATCAATCCTTCGTGGGTCCGACGACTTAGATGGATCAGAGATCATTTTTATCATCCATTGAAAAAGTATACCTGTGTGAGCTGAATCCTGTTGCTTTCCTGTGTGGATTGTGTTGTGCTATCCTGTGTGGGTTACGTTTTGCTTTCCTGTGTGGAATACGTTTACTTTCCTATGTGGAATGAGTTGTACTTGGGCTCGGAGGTTGGAGCGTATTGGAAATTGATGACTTAGGTATATGTATGGGCATATACCTAAGCAGTGTCGGTTTTTTACTTCGTGATTGTTCCTTTCTCCGTGGTTTATCCTTTGTGGATTTGAGAGACCTTCAGGGGTCTCGGGGTCCCTACTGAGTAGCTTATACTCACCCCTGCACGGGCTTTGCCCGCACTACGTTGTGTTGGTTGCAGACGACAGACATCGTTGACATTAGTAGAGGCTTGCAGAGCGGGACGGTACCCAGAGGTGGACCACAAGGCGGGACATGCTCGGAGCGGACGGCGGGACCCGTGGAGCAGAGGAGCTATCTGTACCCACCCTTCAGGTGGGATTTCCAGTGGACAGCTCGGTGTAGCGGCTTTTACTTTTCAGTTGTTGTTTTCCCTTTCGAGTTGTACTTTACTTTTAGTTTGGGTTTGTATTCTGGCCCATTTACTTTTCCGCACTTTCAGTTGTACCCTACTTTTGCTTTGTGATTACTTTCCGCTTGCTTACTCTGTGGTGTTTGTTTACTTTACAAAGGCAATGCCTTCCCTTTTTACCGGGATTTACGCCTTGGTGCTAGTCGCCAGCCCCTGGCCTATGGAAGGCGGGCTTGGGGTAGTCACGGCACGGACCTCGAGGGCGGGTCGTGAAAAATAGGTATCAAAGGAGTTCGGTTCTACCGCGAACTCTGATCTTTTTTATGTGAAGCAATAATGTTTAGCGTAATGAGTGTGGTTATCAGTCCAGGGAGTCCAGTGTTGGTGTGACGGCTGACGTATCTGTACACCAGGACCCTGACTTCTGATTTCCGACTTAATGCACGAAAACATTGGTTGCGTGTGTGTTTCAAAGTTTTCTTTGTGATTTCTTTGTGTCATCTCACCAGGTATAATGTTTGACCATGGAGCACCTGTTTCCTTTCAGGATGGCCCCACGACGGCAGCCAGCTAGGGTTCCGAGAGTCGAGTGTGACGACAGCCCACCGAGCGACGAGGCTTCGGTACAGGGCCCTCTTGCAGTTGAGGCACCAACGGAGGCACCATCGATACTACCATACGTTGGGCCATCGATGCCACCAGCCCCAGCAGTAGGCGATGCACGCCACTTGAGTGCGCTGCACGAGTTCCAACGCGAGAGGCCACCCAGGTTCCGGGGAGAGACAGACCCGCAGGCGGCTGAGGATTGGCTGGAGGCTGTGGTGGGAGTCTTCAGGCTAGTGGGGACGCCGACAGACTTCATGGTGATCTTTGCTGCCAGCCTCCTTCAGGAAGTAGCAGGCAGGTGGTGGAGCCACTTGTTTCAGTTTTGCGACGGGATGACCTTCGCATGGGAAGACATCGAGACCTTCTTCAGGGTGGAGTTTGTGCCAGTAGCTCTACACCCCGAGCATGTACAGGAGCTTCTGCCTTTGCCATGTGTTTTTCGATCAGTAGCCGAGTCATCTGTGGGCAGTAGACAGATGATGCAGAGGTCCAGGAGGACCAGACTAGCAGTTGGAAGATCTTGGGTTTTAGGACCGGTGGTGCGGGGCACCCGAGGTGGGGTCAGAGCCAGGCATGCCAGAAACGGACAATGTTACTCCTGCGGCGGGAAGGGTCACCTTGCACGTGACTGTCCGACTCCTCGTACGTTTGATCAGTGAGTGTTAGAGGAGCCACTGAGACAGAAGCAGCGGCAATTGCTTGAGCAACAGCCGAGTAGTGTGCAAGGCAGTAGAGCTCCGAGAGCAGGTGGACAGGAGAGGAACTAGTGGATACGTCCCTTGTACTTCTAGTTTCATTTTGCTATTGTATTCGTGTCTTGTACTATGAGCTGCAATAATAAAAAGACACTTATCTTTGTTTGCTTTACTGTCCTTTTGTTTGATTGATACTGAGTGGTCCCGGTTAAACTGTTGACTTGACCCTCACTTTCGAGATTTCAACTGGAGGGGACCCAGTAACCTCACACTGATGCCGACAGTGTGACTCGACCCTTAGAGGTGAGAGTAACTGTTGGACCTCTTGGTAGCAGCGTCGAGGCCTTACGACATCATCTGTGCCATAAATTAACTAATCATGACGGAATTGACTGTATTAGGCAAGGAATGTGGTTCATCCAGGGGATGAGACCAGATTTCACTTTTCGGCAAAGGAGAAATCTTTGCAGCTAGCCTCTTTGCAGATATCCTTCGTGGATAGAGATGGAGCAGTCTTCCTTCAGTCTCTCACAGTCACTCCTCCACTACTGCAGCGAGTCAGGGAGGCACAGCGTGGGGACGCTGACTGTGAGACACAGCGTGCACAGATATCCTCGGGACAGGCACCTGATGGTATCTCCCTTGGAGCAGAACACGACATCCTATTCAGAGGACGTACCATGGTACCAGTCGCTTTGCGAGAGGAAGTGCTGAGAGAGTTTCACACTTCTCATTTGGAGGTACATCCTGGAGTGGCAAAAATGTACCAGGACCTCAGACGACAGCACTGGTGGCCGGGCATGAAGAAGGCAGTAGCAGAGTTCGTTTCTCGATGCCTCACCTGCCAGCAGGTGAAGGCAGAGCATCAGGTACCAGCGGGCTTGGTACAGCCCTTGGAGGTTCCGGAGTGGAAGTGGGACGACATATCTATGGACTTCGTGACTGGACTTCCTCGCACTTCCAGAGGTCACGACTCCATCTGGGTGATGGTTGACCGACTCACCAAGTCGGCACACTTCTTACCCATCAGAGATCAGGGCTCAGTGGAGAGCTTGGGACGTCTCTACGTTCAAGAGATTGTGTGGCACCACGGTGTGCCATCATCTATCGTCTCAGATCGAGATGCTCGCTTTACTTTCCGGCTTTGGAAGGGGTTACAGTAGGTGTTCGGGATGCATCTACGACTGAGCATAGCCTTTCACCCTCATACGGATGGTCAGACGGAGAGGACCATTCATACTCTCGAGGACATGCTACGTGCATGTGTCCTCGACATTGGTCGTAGCTGGGAGGACCACATACCCTTGGTGGAGTTTGCGTACAACAACAGCTACCACTCCACTATCGGGATGGCACCGTACGAGGCGTTGTACGGCCGACCTTGTAAATCTCTTTTGTGCTGGACAGACCCTGGAGAGTCAGCACTCGTGGGACCGGAGATGTTCCAGGCCATGACAGAGAAGGTCCAAGTCATCCAGGAGCAGATGAGGACAGCACAGAGCCGGCAGAAGTCATACGCTGACATGAGGCGGAGGCCACTAGAGTTCGACGATGGCGACCACGTCTTCTTGCGGGTCTCACCTCGACGTGGTATTCGGAGATTTGGCCGAGGCGGAAAGTTATCTCCGCGCTTCATCGGACCCTTCCAGGTCCTCAGCAGGATTGGTGAGGTGGCTTATCGCCTGGCTCTACCACCTCAGTTGCACAGGGTGCACGACGTCTTCCACATGTCTCAGCTGAGGAGATACGTGCACGACCCGACGCACATCATTGACCATGGGGAGCTTGACGTAGATGATGGGGTGACTTTTACGGAGGTCCCGGTGGAGATAGAGGATCGATAGGAGCAGATCCTGCATGGCGATCGATTCCTCTTGTGCGCATCAGATGGCAGCACGGGAATCTCCAGGAGAGCACTTGGGAGCGGGAGGCTCAGATGCGTGCTCAGTACCCTCATTTGTTTCCCTAGTTTCTGATGTATCTTTACGGGGACGTAAAGCCCTGAGGTGGGAGTAATGTAAAGACCCGTAAAATTCAAGGGAAATTTTTTCTTAATTTTTTTTGGAATTTTACAAGAGCGCGGTTTCTGACGGCACCTAATTCCGAGGCCCGGTGTGCCCGGAATCAATTTCCGAAGTTAGGCTCGGGTACGTTTAGTGAACGAACAAGCGTGATTTTCTAACTTTTGAACCGGTTCCCGGAATCGAATTCCGAGGGCACCGATGGAACCGTAGCGCCGGTAAACGCTTAGGAACTCCTGTTCTGGAGTTGCGTTCATGCGAGTGTTGATAATAAAAATTCTGGATGTTTACTTTGTAATTACACTACAATTTTTATTATTTTACTCTAAGTGATATCTCTTGTTGGAAGTTGGGTAACCACCCAACCTCCCTTGGGAGGTTATGAGGGTGGTGGGGCCCACACGAACCCCACCTCTTCATATCCTCTAAAACCCCTCAACTCCCTCATAAGTTATGATATCTTAAGTTATAACTTTAGACTTAAATAAGGTGAGTTTTGTGTGTGTTTTGAATTTCAAACTCTTGAAATTCTAGTGTGTTGTTGTGTTAATAAAATAAGATAGAGTCTTATTTTATAGTTTTCTCTCCTTGAGAGAGTTGGGAAGGTTCTTCTTGTTTCTTCATCTTCTTCAACCTCGACGAAGAACACGAAGAACTTATTCTCCGAAGAACACGGTTCTTCCGCGACGCCATATCCGCGACGTGACGTTCTTCTTCCGCATCATCTCTCCTGCGACGATTTTCCACGACGAACGCCATCGACAATGACTCTTCCTCCGACGTCAAAGGAATCGACACTGATATTCCACGACTACGTCAACGTGCGACTATCGAGGTAGGGGTTCTTGAGTTCGTTGTTTACATTTTATTTGACATTCCTCAAGTATTTCTAAGCCAATTGATAACAAACTAACGGGAGGAGGCCGGACCGCACAAACACGACCAATCCTCCTCCCATCATGGTTTAGTTTTATTGTGGTTTGAAGCGGGGTAACGCGGTACCATTGTACAGCGCGAAAAGATTTATTCAAGGCCGGTTTGGGTCACGGCGAAGAACCGCGACGCTATAATGCCGCGCCTTTGAGATCGGATGAGACCGCGACCGGAGTCAGGCCACGGCGGTGGGGCACGACGTCGTTACGCTTCGCAAATCTTACAAGGTGGCGTGGTGTCGTCGCACCACGCGGTTAATCGTGCAATTATTTTACGCGACATCGTCGCGCCGCGCCATGGAAGGATCATCAAGAACGCGACGTCGTCGCACCGCGTTGAGGGAAATCAAGGTGCGGCGGAGGGGCGCGGTGCCGTCGCACCGCGCCGGACGACGAACACCGCGGCCGGTTCCGGGCCACGGCGGAAAGAGGAGACCGGCGGCCGGGCCGCCGGCGTCGGAAACCAAAAAGGGGACCGGATTTTTCCGGTCCTGTAAGAGAAAACCGGCCGGCCAGCTGGCCGGACGGATGGTCAAATCCGGGGGAAATTAATCCCCCGTCCAGCATTAAAGCCCCACCATTTAATTGAGGGAGGCGGTTCCTTTGAGGGGGGGCAGGCAGCCCCTCGTTTCCTGCCAATCAAGCCCCCCACATAGGGGGGCGGTTTTGCAAACAGGCGCGGCTAAAAAGCCGCACTGCCTCTCAATCAAGCGGGGGCTTGATCCCCCCGTTCGCTGCCTCCGTGCGGCGCCGGGCCGTCGCGCCGCCGCGCCGCCGGCCGGCCGGCCGGGTCGGGTCGACCCAGGGGGGGTCGGGACGGGTCGGCCCGGACCCGGACCCCCCCTTTCGGATCAGTTTCGGTCTTTTGGCCATAACTTGAGCCAAGGACCTCCGATTGACGAACCGCCTACGGCAACGCGATCCTTGGATCGAGACGGTCGTTTCGGTATATCGCACTCAAGGTTTTGGATTACTTTGAGTTCGGCCGGGTTGGTTCGTTCACGAAACCAACCGGGCCTTCGGAGCGGAAACGCTCATATCTTGAGCTACGGACGTCCGATTGACGTGTCGTCAGCTGTGTTGTGTTCCTCTTAGTGAGACGGATCTTTTGGCATACTCCGCCCGAGGTTTGGATGCAGGTGGAGTACGGTTGGGTTGGTTTTACCTTAAAAACCAACCGGGCCCCGGGGACGAAAATGCCAATAACTCTCAGACCGGGCGTCCGATCGACGCGCCGTCTGTTGCGTTGAGTTCCTGTTGACGATACGGAACTTTTGGATACATCAACTCTGGACTTTGTGACAGTTGATGTATCAGCCTCTTAGCTCGTGGAGCGGACCCTCCGAACGAGCTTGCTGTGTGCGGGAACCCTAGTGCTGGCTGCGACTGTTACAGTGACTACTACTGCTGCTACTGCTACTGTGACTGCGACGACGACAGTACAGAGATCCTGTGTGTATTCGATGACGACGACTACAGCACTCAGCGATCCTACGTGGATCAGTGATACAGGTCCTGTGTGGGCCCGATCCTGTGTGGGTCATTGCGCTCAGCGGTCCTGTGTGAACGAGCGCCTACAGGTCCTGTGTGGGCCCGATCCTGTGTGGGTCTTTGCGGTGATTATCTAAAGGTCCTACGTGGGCCCGATCCTGTGTGGGTCTTTTGCGGGGGTTAGTTACCTATCGATCCTTCGTGGTTCTGACGACTTAGATGGATCAGAGATCATCTTTATCATCCTTTGAAGAAGTATACCTGTGTGAGCTGAATCCTGTTGCTTTCCTCTGTGGATTGTGTTGTGCTATCCTGTGTGGGTTACGTTTTGCTTTCCTGTGTGGAATACGTTTACTTTCCTGTGTGGACTGAGTTGTACTTGGGCTTGGAGGTTGGAGCGTATTGGAAATTGATGACTTAGGTATATGTATGGGCTTATACCTAAGCAGTGTCGGTTTTTACTTCGTGATTGTTCCTTTCTTCTTGGTTTATCCTTTGTGGATTTGAGAGACCTTTAGGGGTCTCGGGGTCCCTACTGAGTAGCTTATACTCACCCCTGCACGGGCTTTTCCCGCACTACGTTGTGTTGGTTGCAGACGACGGACAACGTTGACTTTAGCTGAGGCTTGCAGAGCGGGACGGTACCCGGAGGTGGACCATTGGGCGGGACGTGCTCGGAGCGGACGGCGGGACCCGTGGAGCAGAGGAGCTATCTGTACCCACCCTTCAGGTGGGATTTCCAGTGGACAGCTCAGTGTAGCGGCTTTTACTTTTCAGTTGTTGTTTTCCCTTTCGAGTTGTACTCTACTTTCAGTTTGGGTTTGTATTCTGGCCCATTTACTTTTCCGCACTTTCAGTTGTACTCTGCTTTTGCATAGTGATTACTTTCCGCTTGCTTACTCTGTGGTGTTTGTTTACTTTACAAAGGCAATGCCTTCCCTTTTTACCGGGATTTACGCCTTGGTGCTAGTCGCCATCCCCTGGCCTATGGAAGGCGGGCTTGGGGTAGTCACGGCACGGACCCCGAGGGCGGGTCGTGACAATTAATTCCCATATGCCACAATATACTATTTCTTCTTTTTGAATTATAACGATGTCCCCTAGCATTTTATTTCAGAGATTATGGGGAAAATGTTTTCCAAAAAAACATTTTCAAGAATTCAATTCACTCCATCTATCAGATATCATCCATATAATTTTTATTTTATTTCTAACTTCAACCATTTATCAATATCTTGTTTTGTACAATAAATTTCATCTATGAAATTTTCTTTCAATTTAGATATAAATTTAGAGAATATATTTTTAATTTTGGTATTAAATTTTTCCACAATTAGTGGTTAATATTATTCACTAACTTTCTTTAGAATTTATTATATAATGTTCAAAAATGCAACTCAACCATCATGGGTGGATTTGGGTATTCATCCTTATTCATATATCTATTAAAAACATGTTTTAATTGGGAAATTATAGTCACGATATTAATGATTCTTTCTTAAATAATTTGTGGAATATCAATTGGTTATTCATTCCATTTACCCTCACAATAGTTGTTTATGTGGTTCCTATTTTTTCCACCCATATAATGGAATAAAGATAAAATTTGAGATGAAAGAATTTATCATAATAAAAACTGAAAACTATAACTATAGAGATTAATGTGATATGTTCTACATAATTCAATTTCCATAACCTATTAAATTATTGGATATCAATCTATGTTTTGTATGAAAAATTTCGTTGTATATATCTTTATCGTACTTTTTATATAGTTATGAAATGTTCATAGTGATCTTTTGAATTTATATATGAATATCATATCGTATTGTCAAACGATGTGTGTAGGTTGGACAAATTTCATTCACCAGTTCATAATAGATTATAGATCAATATTGTATTTTTGGAGATATTACCCTTAAGTATATTTATGCTATTTTAAAATTCACTTTTTCTGTCCATAAATTTATGTATGTTTTAAACCAGATACTTTATACACTATAAAAATATTGGGATTTAATCCTATCATTATTGTCATCCATAGGGATTTTTATACAGTTTTATAATTCTCATAAAAAACATTTCCTTACATGGATACTAACTTTAAAAACTCTTCCCTTTAATACACATTATTTCAATATTTATTATATAAAATATCAATTTGTAAAACAGAAAAAATGGAAATAATAGATTTATAATTAAAATATTAATATTAATAATCAACATGAAACATTTATAGATTACAATTATTGCAAAATTCATTAATATTATTTTAAAATACTAAATCATTTATAACATTATGGGGTATCCTAGAGATATACATAAAGAATGGGTGATCTGTAATGATAATTAATATAATAATAAAAGTATTACAGGGAAAAATAATTATATGTTAGTACATAGAAATATCAATTGAATATAAAAGGATTTATATTAGTAATTGTTAACTGGGATGCATGATATCAAATGATAACATAAAGGAAACATATAATTGTCAAGACCAAATTAATCTTGGTTTCATAAATATATGTCACTGCTAACATACATGAAAAAAATACATATTTTAAAAAAATTTCATAATGTATTAGTTTTACTCCCAAATACTATAAATTATGTCTCGTGAGACTAAAACATCACCATATTAATTAAATAACTATATAATTTCTTTTCCAAAAATATAATTCAAATCATGTACATATATAATTGTTACACAATGAAAATTGAAACTAGTAAAATATTCAATCACAATTAATACAATGATATTTATTGTGGAATAAATAATTTTATTTAACAAATACAATTATTATTGGTATGTTTAGTTTAAACCATTTAGTGAAAATGGAAATGGGATTCACAATAAAATGGTTTCTCTTGGATAATCAGAAGATAAATTGTGCATTATTAATATGGTATATAAATACACATGGAAAGGATTAATTAGAGTAAAATAGAAATATAATGACATTTATACCATAATGGTAGTAATTTAGATATTAAATTACAATTTCCATCTTGATAAATTGGGAAATAAAATTGATGAAATCAAAAACATTGATTGAATAAATTTTTGGAATGGAAATATTGGTGGAAAATTATTTTAACATAATTGGCATACATAATTAATAATGGAAGTGATTAATTGTTATCAAAAGGGTATAACATTAGTATATAATTATAAATCAAAAAAGAGGAATGTGAAAATTTTATCCCATAAATACGAAAAAAAATATAAAATGATATACATAAAAAAGTTATAAAATAATGATGATAAAAAGATCCTTCCTTATCTTGAGGGGTATTTAAAAAATCTTTGGGAGGATCCACATGAGATATTGTGGGATCGTTTGGATGAATATAGGGAGGTAATGGGAAATTATATTTTTTTCCAATGATTTTGACTGAAGATAAATTTGTGGTTAGTTATGTTTATATAGAAAAATAGGGGGTTTTCCATTTGTCTCCTAACATATGGTTTGGATATATATTAAAGGTAAAACAAATACAAGACTTATTATTTTATTCCCATAGTATCTTTAAATCTGGATTGGATTTCATTATTATTTTATATGTCTATAAACCGATCACATTAAAAAAATTGATGGTGTTGTGGATGTTAGTCATGTTTACAAATAACATAAATTCAAAAAATTATAATAATGTATTGTTTATAATTGATTTTAAAATGGTTAATATAAATAATGAAACACTTGTATAAAATTATAATATGGGGAAACATATTTTTGGTTGTGTATCCATTTTATGAAACATAATACATCACTTTTGGTCCATTCTAATTTCATTATAGAAAACTTATATTCACAACAAGTTTTATAACATAAAAACATATTGTATTATAGAATTATTACCAATAAATAATTGGATAATTTTGACATGATGATTACAAATAAATATAATCAAGAAAAATAAGTTACTACATATGACAAATTAAAATTTTAAAATATAATTATTATATATTAATTTTTCTACATTAAAATTTTTCTTAAAATATATATATTACATTATAACTTCCTAAAATTAAATTATAATTTATATTTATAAAATTTTATTTATTAATAACATTTTATTAATATATAAATTAGTTAAATAAATTATGAATTCATCATAAGTAATTTTTTATTTGAAATTTCTTATTAACATAAAAATAAAATTTTATTTTCCCATATTAAAATTATAATTTTATCATACTAAATAAAAAAATTATAACATAAAAAAAAGAAAGAATAATAATTGTTTATTATGGGAAATTATATATATTTATATTAATAATGTTATTTTTTATATACCAAATCAATTTTTACACCATATATGTCTATAAGGGTATGGTGTACAATGGCGACATATTCTTGTTTTGGTTTGGTGAACATTGTTTAGGATTTGATGTCAACGTCCCTTAGAAACTCTTATAATTGAATATTATCGTGGTATTAATGTCGAATCATAACATCATATTAGTGAAGTAAATATCAATGAAGTTATATATCATTTCTATAGTCCCACAGATGGGTTTCATTTTGAACAATACAATGTGGCCATGCTATCACTTCTTTTTTCTATATAGTAGGAATTATCATAACGATTATTATATACTTATCATTTTTTAATAATTAAATGTCTATGTTATCAATGATCATGTCATGTAATTGGTTTATGAATAAATTTCTGTATATCAAAATAATCGAATGTGTTTTATCTAACCACAATACATAATATGAAATATAATTTAATCACGATGGGAAGTTCATTTATTAAATTTTTTGTTACAATTTAAATATTATTAATTATATTTTATATTAATGATATTACTCATTTATTAATGATAACGTCAATTGATTAAAATTATTATGAGTGTGTTGAATATGATACTAATATTTTAAGGATATTATGTATCAGTGAAGGTGTGTGTGAGATGATATTTAAATTTTTTTCATCCTAAATATCCCATTATCATCCAATGTGATGGAGAATAAGTAATTCGGGGGTAAAAAAATTATAATTCACATATATCACAAATAATTCTTAATAATAGATAATATAAATTTTCAGAAAGGTTGAAAATGTAGTTATTTATTTATAATCTATGTTTACATGATCTTTTAAAAATATGAATATACATGAGTTAATATTAGTGTTCTTCTTATGTGTTGATTTTATTATAATATTTGAAGATATTTTTTAATAGTAAAATGGTAAAACATAAAATAATAATCCATTTAAATAAGTTTAAAAATTTACCATGATTATTAATTTTCATGTGATTATTTATGATGATATATTGTTCCAAATATGATTATTGGTTGGAAAAATAAATTTTTTATTAAATGCATATGAAAATTGATAAAGTTTATTCACATTATTTCACCCCCATCTCAACGTGATTACATATTTTCTTTGAGAAAATCATATATAAATTTTCCTTAATGAAAAATCATAATGGGATATGTTATATATTTATTGTATTTTTATCTATTGCATGCTTTTTTTATTTTTTTAAAAATGTTTTCTCTTAAATAGAAAATATGTTTTTCATCACAATCAACACCAACATAGAGGTTTCATCCAAAATCATTAATAATAGTTAGATTTAATATGATATAAAATTACAAATTATATCATTATAGAGAGTTGAAAAATAATTTTAGTAAGTAGTTGAAGGAAATAGATCAATTAATTAGTATTTTTTAGATTTTTGAGAAATATACTTTTGATGAAAAAATGTTGGGAATAAAATATTAAATGGTTATTGAAACACATGATGTTTTTTATATAAAAAAATAAAATATGAAAAAATATTTCGTACTATTTTCACATTTAAATTTTAATTTATCAGTGGACTATTATTCGAAAAACATAAACAAATATTGTCTAAAATACTATATAGATGGTATTATTTGTGATGTTGGAAAAGACAATAAATCCCATAATATTCTTATGATCTAATGTGAAAATCATTGTTCTATTAAATAATGATGATATATAATAGTTGAGAAATATATTAGATGGATTACTATGATTATAAAATATATAGAATAAAATATCAATCATATTTATGAAATAAATAAACAAAATCATTGGTGTCATGGATTCTAAAATAGATTATGAAGAATATAATAAATGATATTATTCATTCATTAAAAAACATGAGAAATATAGAAAAATTACTAGAATAGTATAAAAATGTTACTTGAGATAGATAAATATTACATTTGTCTTAGAAAAATAAAATCCCCTCGAATATTCCAGAGATATAAGTAAAATTTGGAAATTTGGACAAACAGAAGCTTTTAATTCCCATGTATTAGAATAAATATGTATTGACCAGGATGATTTTGATACAATAGGAATATTAAAAACAATCTATTAATGTGTATTTAAAATCTTTAAATCATCTACTAATACTTTAATTTATTGTATAAAGAAGAATATATTTCTAGTTTTATAAAATATTCATTCTACAAATGTAGTCTCTACGAAAAGCTGGTCCATAATTCAAAATTTTGAAAAGAATTTATAGAATGAAATTATAGTAAGTAAACTATTATTTTATGGTTTCAAAATATAACAATAAATAATATATGATTTAATTAATTTTTTAATTTTTTGGTATTTTAATATACATATATCATGGTGGAAATTGTAGCAAAATAAAACAATCAAAGTTGAATATGATTTATTGGCCAATTTCTTCAAGGTGTTATTAGACACAATGATATTCAATTATAAATTAAATATTAATAATTAGAGGAAAATAAATTAATACATCATAGGGAAAATATACGTTGTGGAAGGGTATTGAAATGTGGAAAATTTTCTCAGAAAAAAATATATTATAATTTTTTTAAAAAATAAGTTGAATTGAAAAATAATTGGTGGAGTGATGATAATTTAACATTTACACCAACCTCTTATATTTGTTATTATCCTAAAAAATATCTAAATAAAATATTTGGAAGTAGAAAATATGTGTTAATATTGAACTTGATAAGTCCTAATTATGGTCAGTGTACCACATAGAGGTTAGGGGTGAATCGGAGATATATTTTTATTTTATATTATCTTTATTTTATAACAACCTTCACCTTAAGATAATTATTAAAAAAATATATGAAAAAAATTCCCACATCTACTTGAAAACAATTATTTACAAGGTTCACTAATAAAATGTTTTATTATGTCATTAACTTGGTTTTTAAAATATCCAATAGCACAAAATCCACATGAAAAAAATAATTTAATTAATAAAAAAAGTAGTATAGACCCTTAAACATGGGTTACATTGTGATCAATAAAAAATCATTAACTTTATATAGAAAAAATGATGGAAGAAATGTTTGTGTATCATGATATAAAACCATCACAAGATGGTTCAAAATATGTTACTATGATGCGCTATCAACCTGATCATTATTATTTCATAAAAACACTTACCATCATTGTCCAACTTAGTACAAGGTTGAAGAAATAACTCAAAAAATCATATAAAAACATATTCCAATGACTTACTCATATATATAATGTTTTTCATCATATGTTTGATTTATTTAGATTGAAAAAAATATGGAATGAGGCTCTATATGAAATTATAAAAAACTTCATTCATTCTAAGGATATCTTAGTATGATGGAACCTTTCAGTCTTAACCATGACCACAATTCAATATTTCACCTCATATATCTAGATATATTTATAATGGATAATATATCTAGAAACATTTTTCTCTCTAATAAAATATTCGGTGCATTTGATATCTATATATATTTGAATAATATTCTATAATTATAATGTAAAATGAGAATCCTTCAATTTATAAGAAATATAATAGTTTAATGTTATTGAAACTATCTTTACATAATTTTTCAACAATATATTCAGAGACTTTAATTTTATATTCATTTACACATTACACTTTACATAATTCAGTTCAATTTAAATCTTCTAGATTCTTGTGGAATCTTCTCCAAAATATCACTACTTCAGTCTTCTTCAGAATTCATAGAAATTCATTAGTATATATCAAAAAAATTTATCATACAACATGTTATTCAATTACATTATCTCATTATGATGAAACATATGTTGAATTGATTATCCGTCATTCTGATTCTCCACACAACAAAAACACTTAAAATATTAAAAATATTTATAAAACTAAAGGGATTCTCATTATAATACCACATACTATCATGATAATTTTAAAAATAATATTCCTTAAAAATCATTGATATTTTGTATCCATCAAAAAACATTATGAAGCAATTAATTAAAACTCTCCAAAACAATTATTTAAATTATATTTTTCTCATTATTCTAAAACTAAATCTGGTGAATTCCATCTTCTAATGACTATTTATTGTCATCTTTAATCTAATTAATCTTGATCTAATTCTATCAAGTGGATTGACCTCACTTCTAGGGAAATGATTGTAAACATAATTTATAAAAAAAATTGTTTTTGACACACTGTAAACAATATGTCATTTGGTTTCTGAAAATAGTTTACAACATTGTTGATCATATTACAATTGATCAGTATAACATCTCATATGGTTCATTGATCCCAAAAACACAAACTCAATTTACTATTCTACCTCTAATCTAAATATTGAATACAATTTCAACATAATAAAAACTATTTTTTTGGGGGATCAATGTTATTAATACACAATTATTTTGGTGGTACACCGCATTCGATGAACTTGTGTCTGTAGATGATACTTTCCTTCAAAGTCACATTAAATGACAATTGATCACGTATAATTTTTTAATTTCATGAATTTTAATATTTTATATATCATCGCGTCTAAAGGATTGGTCAATCAGTAAAATATTAACTTCAGACACTCTAGTCACATTTGATACCACTCATACTGAATAACTGAGACCTAAAGCCCTTATATTCATTAACATTTTTCATCAATAATACATTTCATGTATCATGACATCCTCATAACGATGATAAATTTTGGACTATAATAACAACATCTAAAAAACATTGGAATTTCATATAACATTACACAATTTCAGTATCTTCAGATTTTCTATGAGAAAAAATATGATTGTCACACATCTAAATGATATAATAAATTTATCACCCCAATTATTTTTTAATATTCTGATTATAATATTACATTCACTATAGGATTTCATAGATGTACAATTTAGAAATGTATAATTATATTTATTGTTGATCATATAAAAATAAATTCATAATTTTCGATATCTTATCACTCTGGTCAAAAACAATATACTAGACTTGACATTGTTTTTATAATAAACATCTCTCAAATGGCATTTTCGAAATAATAAACCAATGTCAATAAAAATTGTTATTATGAATTCAACTGATCTTCTGGGTCGTATTCTCTTTTCATCAAATCCCAAAAATACACAGTATTTTTTATTTATCATCATGAAAGAAAAAAACAACAATAAAATTTTATTCATATAACCAAACAACATATTCCATCCAACATGGAACCAAAAAACCCCCTTGTATGTTTTTAACAACTATGGTTTTTAAATCATTAGACATTGTAATCACAATATATGGATCACATATCATTTATTAATAGGCGATGTGATTGAATCCATTGTATGAAACTAGAAATGTTGATAGTAAAACCTTGTTTCCAATTGGTTAAATAAGAAATGTCATTTTCTTTAGTAGTTTTAACCTTTTGAAAACTCACTCCAAATTCATATAATGGCCATTTTCTTATATCATCTTTAAAAAATATTATAATAGTTCTCCCACAAACATGATATGTTCACATATTATCCTTATCCCCTTATATATATGTTCTCATAAAAATTTTAGATCATATAAATGGATAGATTTATGAATAATTATTTTTTTCTACTTGAAAATATTATCCATCTAAGAGAAGAGAGTGTTTACAAAAACACATATATCATCCAAGGAAAGATGATATTGGAAACCGGGGTTCAACCTTAGCCCGAAAAAATCTTTAATTGGTAAAAATTTAGTGAATATTTTAAAAACATGTTTCTATATAAGAAAATACTCTATATTGGGGTCATTTTTCACATTATAATAATTAATATGATATTTTATATCAGTATGTATTGAATGAAAATGGTGAACAATATTTATTGTGAGGTTTATATGACTCTACATATCACAACCCAAGTGTAGAGGTAACATCCAGTCAATGTGTATATACTCCAACTAAGTCATCATCAATATAAGTTTCTTTTAGCTTGAGTTTGAGAATCATAGTTCTCATCATCCATTCCATGAGTTATTGAAATCTATATCATAGAATTATAATATAAATTAAATATTCATAGAATGTGAACTCTTCTATATATTGTTCTTTTAACATCTAGAGTTCATTCCGAATAATAAATAATATATCCAAAAATTCAATACATTTTGATATACTATAACACATTCTAATATTTTTTGTGGATTTTAAATATCTAAAAATCCTTTTTACGCCCCTATATGTGATTTATTGGGATAATATTGGAGTCATATAGAAAATAAAACAATATAATTTTTTTTCTTTTGGTAGTTAGATATAACAACACTGAATCATCATATGAAACTCTTCGAACTCAATAACCATTCAACCTCCGTCAATAGAAACATCGTTCCCTCTAAAACAGTAATGGATATAGTTTTTTAAATATTTAGTCCAATATTATTAATAGTTATATTACATAATTTAATTGATAAATTATTTTTTTCTTGTTTTAATTATTTTTTACCCTAGAAAGTATTTTATTTCACAAATATAGAAATTTCAAACAACATCTCAATCACTTCACCAATCCATTCAAAAAATTATTCATATTTAATGAAAATTATAATTTCAGAAAAACATTAAAACTAATTAAGGAAATTTTTAGAAATTTGTTTATGTATAGATCACTAACAACTCATTATTTCTTAAAATTCATCATTAATAAGATGGAATACAATAAGGAGTACCATTCTCATGGATATTCCTTAAGTCCATACAATGATTTCATCATATTCTACAAATTATATTCTTTTATACCAATAAAAAATCCACACTGCTCTTCAAAATTAACATCATCATTAAGTTCACTTGTAACGCCCCAACCCCAGCTACCCAGAGTCGGTGCATTACTTCGTAACATTGTCATGATCACAAAAGATCAAGTCTCGAAAGACCGATTAGTTTAGTAGCCTTGGAAACACTAGATACATTCATAAATGTTACATTACATCACAAAGTGAAAAACTATAATAACATAGTCTCCATAGTCCACACTTCTATCCTCTTCGGACTATCCCTGCAGGTCATTCATAAAATACTTCTTCACATCCTGGAAAATATTAAAACATTGAAAGGGGTGAGCTCGGATGCTCAGTAAGGTTAACAATATAGCGGAAGCTTTCATAAATAAACATTAACATTTAAGGCAATGTATAACTAAAACAAAAGCCTTTTAAACTTGAACTTCAACATAATCTGGAAAAAGTAAAATGAGATAATGCCATTCACTTCTTCACATGGATATTCTACTGGTCGAATAATCACATGCAATATCAATAACCACTTTCATAATGAGGGAATGTATAATGCCGGACATTCTGAAACATTTTGTCAAGTCCTCGGCCAAGACGTCTAAAATGATTAAGGCCTCGGCCAAAACCATAAATCAAATTGGGAAAGGGCCTCGGCCAATTACACGTCTAGTTGTCTCACGAGACCTACTGATGGATCGAGGAGCTATAGCGGGCTCCACCCATCACTTATTAAGTCCAATACATTCCTCATATGAATAGGTTTAAACATATCATAAACCATAACATAATCGTATCACGTAAAACATGCATAAAGGAAACATAACATTTCCACATTTCAATCACAATATATCAATACAACACATTGTTATAATAAAAACGCTTTCAAAACCATTTTCAATACCAAAATAAAAGAAAGTTAAAACATTGTATTTGTTTTTCATTAAAAAAAAGATGGCTTATAGAGGAAGCCGAAACTCAAATAATAGTCACGACGGCGGAGAAGTCGTTGTCGCCACATAAGTACAGGAAGAAAAACATTCCCTTTTGTCATTTAGCAAAACGCTTTGTATAAAAAGATTCCTTTTGAATAACTGTAAAAGTCAAAGGGGTTTATACACCGTATAAAAGAAAATTGTGTATAAAACCAAATATGCCTCAATGAAAGGGGATTGAGATGAAGTCCTTAAAAAGATCATTTTTAAAATAAAATAGATCTATTATGTGTATTCACTATAGGTACACATGAAGAAAGTAAAAAATACAAGATAGGACATAATAATATCATGACATAATTTGAAAGTAGGAGATTAACCCAAAGAATGGAAATTGGGTTAAGAAGTTCCCTTACAAAGATCACTTTTAAAATAAAATAGATCTATTATGTGTATTAACAAAAAGTACACATAAAGAAAGTACAAATACAAGATATTACATAATAATATCATGACATAATTTGAAAGTAGGAGATTAACCCAAAGAATGGAAATTGGGTTAAGAAATTCCCTTACCTTGCGTCTTGTCCTGACTCGACCATTCTTTAACCTCCTGAATAATAAACTAGAGTTAATTTATATTTAGTTAAGAACATTTTTCATGTTCATTATTCCTTTTATATCACTAATTACCATGTTATGAACATTATGTAATTATTTATGTTAATAACGGTCGTTTTGTCGATCTTTGGTACTTGAGTCAACAATAAACATCTTATAATTACAAGTTGTTTATGTGGTAGAATATCCATTATCTCCAGAATTATATTCATGATTTAGATTTCATATATATCATATATATCCAGTATATACATTCATTCATAATATTACGTAACATTTAGAGGTAAGAAATGAAATGCACCGTTCATGGAGACGGTAAGCCGTACGTACGCATGAACGCTACTTTCATTTCTATTTCGTATTTAATGGAATGAAATCATAATTATATAAATTTATAATATAATTACAGTATAATATAGTGTATTATACCATTTAATCCATCCTTTATACATCCCACATATGGCATTAACGATTCAAATCACTTTGAGGGGGCGGTAGTCCGCACTTCCTAAAATGAAATTATCGCGTTTTACCCATAATGGAAATCATAAAGTATGCCATAAATGAGAAATACAGAAGAATTATTAAATCATAAACATATTATATATCATATATAAAAATAGTGACATCTTAATGGCCACCTTTGAAGGTGTTATATGAGTGTTGAACAATCATCGTTTCGTGAGGCAGAAATTTGCCATCCACAGAAACCGTATGTTCTTTAACCATTAGATGTAGGTGTGTGTAAGTGTAGCTCGAATACATCTTATAAAAAAATCCTAGTATATTGAGGATACTTGTGTTGTTTCAAAAGAAATGAATAAAAAGAGTTTAGGGGGTTGGAGAAGAAAAACAAAACAAAACAACATTAGAGAAGACATTACCTCAAAATCGGGTAACTCTTTTTGATTTGAGCTAAAGGCTTCCTTGGGAAGAGTTCTGCCCAAAGTGAGGCTTCTCGGAGTAAGGGAGGGAAGTTGGGAGAGTAGTTTCGCAGAGTTTGGCCGATCCAAATGGCTTGAATGTATGAATAAGTTGGGAGAGGTGGAGGTCTTTTATAAGTGGAGAGGAGGGGCTCTTTTGGAAAAATTGAACTGTTACATTATTACACAATGCTTTTCGGATTCTAAAGGTCCCACATTTATATAATTCATGTCTAAGGTGATAAGGGTTCGAAATCTACCCATACAATAGTCTTTGGACAACTGTAAGCCATGGATTTTACATTATCTTTTCATTTTATTAAAATCGTTAAATAATGAGGTCATCGCTGCATCATAATGATGTCATAAATAATTTAATTTATTTAATGTCTAAAAATTATAAAAAAAATACTATGATTTAGGAAATCGTTTTATCTTTCTAATTAATATTTATAGTCAAAATTTGGTCTTGTGTAACCCCACTTAAAAACTGTTTTAGTAAAACAACTCATGTTTGTGTCAATTTAATTCTAACATTAAATATATATATATTAATGTCATTTTCCAACTAAAGTGGCTCCATGGGGTCCCCAAGTTGACCCATGGGTTTTCTTGGTCGGCCATGACTCATCCAATAGGAGTAGGACAAGTGTCAAGCTCATATCATATTTTTTAAACATTGTTTTTACCTTAAACTACACTAATTACCTCTAATCGCGATTAAGAACAGAAAAGTTACTATTCACCAAAAAATTATTTTAATCTCATTGAACGACATTTTACTTTTTAATGACAACCATGTATGTCGGATTTTTGAAAATCAAATCACAGAAGTGGTAATATTTCATTTAAACGAAAAATCAGTTATTTAACTACCACTTAGTGGTTTCACTATTCATCAAAAATTGAAGTTTTTCAGAACAAAGCCAAAATTTCACCCTAAGATATAATTGATATTCCGAATTCAAAAATGATTTCTATTTTACAAAATTCCAAACATATAAGTTGCATTAATTAATTTTATAATTAATTCCCGCTGTTACAAAAAATGGCGTGTTTCTAAGAAACAATTTATATCAAAAGATTGACAATTGTTTATGTCCGATTTCAATGTTAAATTAATTATAATGACCACCATTGGATAAAATGGTAAAAATATATTCTAATTATACTTTAAAACCACTAAATAGTATAATTTATCACTATAAATTATTTTGATTAAAAAAGTTGTTTTTAAGTATTTTTCCCTATTCATAAAAAATAGAAGTTCTCAGAAAAATACCAAAAATTCAACATAGGCTAATTTCGATATTCCGAATCCAAAAATGAAGTCCATTTTGATAAATAAAATTTATAAAATTTCAAAAAGTAGGTATTACTATTCACAACGGCTAGTTTAATTCGTTGTGGTGTGTGTTAGAGCTCGAGGTTGCGTACAACACACGCTATTGCATTATTCGAAGTGAAACGTATCGTGGAAGCTTGGGGTGTTACATTCTCCCCTCCTTCAATAAATTGAGTCCTCGCAATTTGAAATTTTTCTTTGAAAATAAAAGGTTGAAAATAGAAAATACCATTGTGGAAAACCCACATCAGAAATAAGGTTAATAAATATATAACATTAAAAGAAAGCAAGATAAGTACAAAGGTCACCCGATATAGCCCATTCTAGGATTGTATGAAAATATGGATATGGAGGAGAAACAAACCATCAAAGTCTGATGGAGAGTTATAGAAAACAGGATTAGGAGAACGTTTAACCACAAGAAAATAACAAACTTGTGATTGGTTAAACGGTCATTGAATCCCCAGTTGGAAAAGTTAACCGACAACATTTTTGTTTTAAGTTACCTTTTATAATGTTGAGGAATTTATTTAGGAGATTTACTAAGAACTTAAGGGAATATACATACTTTTTATGTATACTTTCATTCGTTAATAAATTTTTACCACAAACCCAACTTTTACTCCAAATGGTAACGAAACTCAAAAATATTCTATTTATCCTAATTGTATAAGGTTCAAAATGTTAACACATACCATTTAGATTAGTAAAACTATTTTGTAATAACCAAGGACTTCCTGTAGGCTAGTGGTAGGAAATAAAGGCTTGTATCACTATGGTTGTGGGTTCAATTCCTGCAGCTTTGTCCGACGCGACGGGTTATTCCCCACCCTGCAGGTTGTCCTTTTCCTAAAACTATAGTATCATAATATTCCAAAAATAATCTTCAAAAATGCTTTAACCTTAAACAATACTATCCATGGTTCAACTTAATCCATTCCAACCTTAATAGTTATCCAAAATACCTCCGTCCAGAATTTCTCTAAAAGGTCTCTAAATTCCAAAATCAATTGTAACATCAGATTCCCCAAACAAAGAAAAGTTTCTCTTATTGTCACATACTAAAAATATGATTACCTTAATCATATTAAAACCTTACTGAAATAAAAAAGTACTGTAGTACAATCTTTATATATATCACATTATTCTTATAACCAGAATATAATCCTTGAGTCCAAAAGCACCAATACATTAATTATTCTGCTTCAACTGTAGTCACAGCATAAGATTGGCCTTGATCCCTTGGACTTTTCTGAGGTTTTTTTCCTTGACGCTTAGGACATTCATTTGCATAATTCCCCATTTCCCTACAATTGTAGCATTCAACTTTGACAGCCTCTTTCATTCCCTTGCAATCACGAGCCTGGTGACCCTTTTCTCCACATTTATAACAAACTCTCATTCCTTTTAGGCACATACTAGGGTGATTCATCCCACAATTATCACATAATGGAAAATCCTTCTTTCCCTTTTTCCCTTTATCTGTCTCTTGTTCCACCGTTCTCTTCTTCTCTTGCTTTACTTTGTTTTCATAAGACTTAGAAAATTCTTTTTCTGTCTTGATAGCACACGAGACAATATCTTCGTATGATGAGAAGGATTGTGATACTAAAGATCGACGGGGAAATGGTTTTAACCCATCAAAGAAATGATCAATCTTACTCCTTGGGTTACGTATATAATCGGAAGCATGCCTCGCTAACCTTGTAAGGTTAGCCTCATACTTGGCGACATTCTCATCCTCCTTCTGCCTCAGACTCAGAAATTGCCTTTCCATATCTGCTCGATGGTCATGAGGAAAGTATTTTTCTAAGAAAATCTCTTTGAACTCCCTCCATTCCATATTCGATACATCATCATCTTCCTTTATATTTTGAATCAATGACCACCATTGATCATCATCTCCAGTGAGGCGGTAAACTGCCATGATAACCTTCTCCTTTTCGCTACTCCCCAAGGCGTGGAATATTTTCTCTAAGGAGTTTATCCATTGCTCAGCTACTAACGGATTTGTACCCCCATTAAATGTTGGTGGTTGTTGCCTCATGAATCGATCTAACATTGATCCTCCACGCTGTGGATCAGGGTACTCCTTACGGGTAAGGTTATTATTCACAACCTGAGTAAGTTGTCCCAGTATGGTGATTAGCTTATCGGCACTAGTTGCATCACCAGCCCCACTATAATTATCTTGAGAAGGAGGGCAATCCCTACATGGAGTGCATGCATTGATACGGTTTCCATTTCTGCCACTAGGCACCATTTCTAAACAATGGCATAAACTAGATCAGTTTATGAATCAAAATACATAATCTCATACTTATAAAACACTTAACATAAATTGAACTCTTTATGGATATAATCCATAATCATAAAAATGTTTTCTTTGAGGAAGTATATACTAATAACCCCTTCATAATTATTTGAAAAGAAAATGAGAGTTATCCTAAGCATATCTCCCGGTAGTGTTGTAACCAAGAGTGCAGCAAGGCCCTTTGTCGTGCACCAGTTCCCGTTCGAGTCTAGCTCAAAGCGGTGTTTTCGGGTTTTACCCCTAGGTACATCTGTGCCTGAGCCGCCTCTACCTGCTCGTATCCAGACAGGGATGTATTGCTCGGAAAACTCACAAAATCTCTACAATACCAAAATTCTAGGAAGTTCTTCTATACTAATCCTCAAAGTTCATCTTAGTTCTACGTGCTCTAATCAGAGATTATCTAAATCTAGCTTCCAAGGTTAGTACTAAACTGCCTCTGATACCAACTGTAACGCCCCAACCCCAGCTACCCAGAGTCGGTGCATTACTTCGTAACATTGGCATGATAAAAAAAGATCAAGTCTCGAAAGACCGATTAGTTTAGTAGCCTTGGAAACACTAGATACATTCATAAATGTTACATTACATCACAAAGTGAAAAACTATAATAACATAGTCTCCATAGTCCACACTTCTATCCTCTTCGGACTATCCCTGCAGGTCATTCATAAAATAATTCTTCACATCCTGGAAAATATTAAAACATTGAAAGGGGTGAGCTCGGATGCTCAGTAAGGTTAACAATATAGCGGAAGCTTTCATAAACAAACATTAACATTTAAGGCAATGTATAACTAAAACAAAAGCCTTTTAAACTTGAACTTCAACATAATATGGAAAAAGTAAAATGAGATAATGCCATTCATTTCTTCACATGGATATTCTACTGGTCGAATAATCACATGCAATATCAATAACCACTTTCATAATGAGGGAATGTATAATGCCGGACATTCTGAAACATTTTTTCAAGGCCTTGGCCAAGACGTCTAAAATGATTAAGGCCTCAGCCAAAACCATAAATCAAATTGGGAAAGGGCCTCGGCCAATTCCACGTCTAGTTTTCTCATGAGACCTACCGATGCATCGAGGAGCTATAGCAGGCTCCACCCGTCACTTATTAAGTCCAATACATTCCTCATATGAATAGGTTTAAACATATCATAAACCATAACATAATCGTATCACGTAAAACATGCATAAAGGAAACATAACATTTCCACATTTCAATCACAAGATATCAATACAACACATTGTTATAATAAAAACGCTTTCAAAACCATTTTCAACACCAAAATAAAAGAATGTTAAAACTTTGTATTTATTTTTCATTAAAAAAAGATGGCTTATAGAGGAAGCCGAAACTCAAATAATGGTCACGGCGATGGAGAAGTCGTTGTCGCCGCATAAGTACAGAAAGAAAAACATTCCCTTTTGTCGTTTAGAAAAACGCTTTGTATAAAAAGATTCCTTTTGAATAACCGTAAAAGTCAAAGGGGTTTATACACCGTATAAAAGAAAATTGTGTATAAAACCAAATATGCCTCAATGAAAGGGGATTGACATGAATTCCTTAAAAAGATCATTTTTAAAATAAAATAGATCTATTATGTGTATTCACTATAGGTACACATGAAGAAAGTAAAAATACAAGATAGGACATAATAATATCATGACATAATTTGAAAGTAGGAGATTAACCCAAAGAATGGAAATTGGGTTAAGAAGTTCCCTTACAAAGATCACTTTTAAAATAAAATATATCTATTATGTGTATTAACTACAAGTACACATAAAGAAAGTACAAATACAAGATATGACCTAATAATATCATGGCATAATTTGAAAGTAGGAGATTAACCCAACGAATGGAAATTGGGATAAGAAATTCCCTTACCTTGCGTCTTGTCCTGACTCGACCATTATTTAACGTCCTGAATAATAAACTAGAGTTAATTTATATTTCGTTAAGAACCTTTTTCATGTTCATTATTCCTTTTATATCACTTATTACCATGTTATGAACATTATGTAATTATTTAAGTTAATAACGGTCGTTTTGTCGATCTTTGGTACTTGAGTCAACAATAAACTTCTTATAATTACAAGTTGTTTATGTGGTAGAATATCCATTATCTCCAGAATTATATTCATGATTTAGATGTCATATATATAATATATATCCAGTGTATACATTCATTCATAATATTACGTAACATTTAGAGGTATGAAATGAAATGCACCGTTCATGGAGACGGTAAGCCGTACGTACGCATGAACGCTACTTTCATTTCTATTTCGTATTTAATGGAATGAAATAATAATGATATAAATTTATAATATAATTACAGTATAATATAGTTTATAATACCATTTAATCATTCCTTTATACATCCCACATATGGCATTAACGATTCAAATCACTTTGAGGGGGCGGTAGTCCGCACTTCCTAAAATGAAATTATCGCGTTTTACCCATAATGGAAATCATAAAGTATGCCATAAATGAGAAATACAGAAGCATAACTAAAACATAAACATATTATATATCATATATAAAAATAGTGACATCTTAATGGCCACCTTTGAAGGTGTTATATGAGTGTTGAACAATCATCGTTTCGTTAGGCAGAAATTTTCCATCCACAGAAACCGTATGTTCTTTAACCATTAGATGTAGGTGTGTGTAAGTTTAACTAGAATCCTTCATTTAACAACATCCTAGTATATTGAGGATACTGGTGTTGTTACAAAAGAAATGAATAAAAATAGTTTAGGGGGTTGGAGAAGAAAAAAAAAAACAACATTAGAGAAGACAATACCTCAAAATCGGGTAACTCGTTTTGATTTGAGCTAAAGGCTTCCTTGGGAAGAGTTCTGCCCAAAGTGAGGCTTCTAGGAGTAAGGGAGGGAAGTTGGGAGAGTAGTTTGGCAGAGGTTGGCCTAGCCAAATGGCTTGAATGTGTGAATAAGGTGGGAGAGGTGGGGGTCTTTTATAAGTGGAGAGGAGGGGCTCTTTTGGAAAGATTGAAATGTTAAATTATTACACAATGCTTTTTGGATTCTAAAGGTCCCACACTTATATAATTCGTGTCTAAGGTGATAAGGGTTCGAAATCTACCCATCCAATAGTCTTTGGACAAGTGTATGCCTTGGATTTTACATTATCTTTTCATTTTATTAAAATCGTTAAATAATGAGGTCATCGCTGCATCATAATTAATGATGTCATAAATAATTTAATTTATTTAATGTCTAAAAATTATAAAAAAAATACTATGATGTAGGAAATCGTTCACTACTGGAAATAAAACAGTTACCAATAGTTGAGAAGTGTTGGGAAAGGCTGGACAACCGTTGGTATAACATATACCAACGGTTCTTCCAGCCGTAGGGAAGTAAGCCGTTGGGAAAAACATTTCCCAACGGTTTACACTGAACCGTTGGAATAGGGTGGAGAAAGATTACCCTATGCCAATGGTTCTTCAAAACCGTTTGGAAACCTTTTTCCCAACGGTTTACAAACCGTTGGAATAGGCTTCAAATTAGCATGTTTTTCCCAACAGTTTATAAAACCGTTGGGAAAAATCCAAACTCTACTCTTTCCCAACGGTTCTAAACCGTTGGGAAAGGTTTTTTACCAACGGTTTTATGAACCGTTGGTAAAACTAATCCTAGAGTTTCTATGCCAACGGTTTTGAACCATTGGCATAGCCTCTGCTGGGCAAATCAGCCAGCAGCTCCCCAATTTGGCCAGCAGCTCCAGCTCTCCAATTTGACCACCACCAGGTCTGGTTTTGTGGGTTCCCTCTCATTTTTCAATCCAATTATTGTACCTGCAATAAACTAACACATACATATATATTATTATTGTACCTTCAATAACCAACTAACACTTATATATAGAGAACAAATTCAAACATGTTTAACATATAATGGTAGAACTATACACATCCATAATTAAATTAGAATTGATAACGTAATTATAAACATACATAATTCAATTAGAATTCAATTTAAAATTTAGATGATAATTATATGTGGAATCTAGAAGTCAATTCATAATTTGATCTGTTTTTTGTATACCATATATTTTTACCTAAAGTAATGTCCATTTTAAACATAATGCATACACCTGGAGTGCTACCGTCCACAACGCGCCTCAGATTGAGGCGGGGTTGACTCATACACGTCACATATGACCCCTGGATCGTTGTGCTAATGTATCGACACAATCCGAATGCATTTGATCGGTTTTCCGTATGTCAGTTGATGTTTTTTAATTAAAATGACGTACTTTAGAAACAAAAGGCAGACACTTTGAGTGGATCCGGCCACACCGCGCCTCAGATTGAGGCGGTGTTGACTCATACATGTCACATATGACCTATGGATCGTTCTCTTAATGTTTCAATGGAAACCGAATGCGTTTGGTCGGTTTTCCGTATGTACTTAAATTGTTGTCCATTTTAAGCAAAAGAGAGCCACATAGAGTGATTCTGGCCACACCGTGCCTCATATTAAGGCGGGGTTGACTCGTACACGTCACATATGACCCATAGATCATTTTAATAATGTATCAACACAATCCGGATGCATTTGGTCGGTTTTCCGTATGTCAGTTGATGCTTTTCACTTAAAATGACGTCCTTTTGAAACAAAAGACAGACACTTTGAGTGGTGCCGTCCACACAGCGTCTCATATTGAGGCGGGGTTGATTCTTACACGTCACATATGACCCATGGATCTTTCTCCTAAAGTTTCAATGGAAACCGAATCCGTTTGGTCGATTTTCCGTATGTACTTAACATGGTGTCCGTTTTAAACAAAAGAGAGCCAATTAGACTGATCCCGGCCACACCGCGACTGGGATTCATCCCGGGATGGCTCGTACACATCACATATGACCCATGGATCGTTGGGATAAATTATCAACAGATTTGGAATGCGTTTGGTTGGTTTTCCGTATGCCAGTTGTTCTTTTCACTTATAATCCTGTCCATTTTAAACAAAATTGACATAGTTAGAGCGGTTTCGGCCACACCGCTCCTCGGATTGAGGTGGGATTGACTCGTACACGTCACATATGACCGATGGATCCTTGTGCAAAAGTATCAACACAGTCCGAATGCCTTTGGTCGGTTTTTCGTATGTCAGTTGATGCTTTTCACTTAAAATGACGTCTTTTTGAAACAAAAGGCAGACACTTTGAGTGGTGTCGGCCACACCGTGTCTCCGATTGAGGCGGGGTTGATTCGTTCATGTCACATATGACCCATGGATCGTTCTCCTAAGGTTTCAATGGAAACTGAATCCGTTTGGTCATTTTTCCGTATGTACTTAAAATGTCCCTTTTAAACAAAAGAGAGCCACTTAGACTGATCCCAGTCACACCGCGACTCGGATTCATCTCAGGTTGGCTCGTATACGTCACATATGACCCCATGGATTGTAGGGATAAATTAACAATAGATTCGAAATGCGTTTGGTCGGTTTTTTGTATGTCAGTTGATGCATTTCACTTAAAATGACATCCTTTTGAAACAAAAGACGGACACTTTGAGTGGTGTCGGCCACACCACGTCTCCGATTGAGGCGGGGTTGATTCGTACACGTCACATATGACCCATGGATCATTCTCCTAAAGTTTCAATGGAAACCGAATCCGTTTGGTCGGTTTTCCGTATGTACTTAAAATGGTGTCCGTTTTAAACAAAAAACAGTCACTTAGCGGACGGCATCGGATTGACCTGAAATCACAGGAAAACAATCCCATTATTATTCGCGATGTGCACGCACAGACGGCACGTCAATCAGACGTGCGGTCTGCGCAGGAGGACTCATTATGCCTTCTTTAAGCGTTGCGCGCGCTTGATAAACGCGCGTGGGGGGTCCAAACTGGCCGAACGAAGTCCGAATGGCCTGAAATCGGACGACATCAATGGGTGAATGAATTGTGATGTGTTCGAGCAGACGGCACGTCAATCGGACGTGCCGTGTTCCTGCGGTGACCGGGAACGCCGTTCTAGTGTCATAAGCGGCCAAAAAGGGCGTCTAACGGTCAAAATCATATCGGACGATATCGTATTGACCTGAAATCACAGGACATCAATCCCATTATTATTCTCGACGTGCACGCGTAGACGGAACATCAATCGGACGTGCGGTCTACATGGGAGGGCTCATTATGCGTTCTTTAAGCGTTGCGCGCGCTTGATAAACGCGCGTGGGGGGTCCAAACTGGCCGAACGAAGTCCGAATGGCCTGAAATCGGACGACATCAAAGGGTGAATGAATTGTGATGTGGTCGAGCAGACGGCACGTCAATCGGACGTGCCGTGTTCCCGCGGTGACCGGGAACGCCGTTCTGGTGTCATAAACGGCCAAAACGGGCGTCTAACGGTCAAACTCATAGCGGACAACATCGTATTGACCTGAAATCACAGGACAAAAATCCCATTATTATTCGCAACGTGCACGCGTAGATGGCAAATCAATTGGACGTGCGGTCTGCACGGGAGGGCTCATTATGCGCTCTTTAAGCGTTGCGCGCGCTTGATAAACGCGCGTGGGGGGGTCCAAACTGGCCGAACGAAGTCCGAATAGCCTGAAATCGGACGAGATCAAAGGGTGAGTGAATAATGATGTGGTCGAGAAGACGGAATGTCAATCGAACGTGCCGTGTGCCCGCGGTGACCGGGAACACTGTTCTGGTGTCATAAAGGGCCAAAACGGTCGTCTAACGGTCAAAATCATAGCGGACGACATCGGATTGACCTGAAATCACAGGAAGACAATCCAATTATTATTCGCGACGTGCGCGCGCAGACGGCACGTCAATCGGATGTGCGGTCTGCGCGGTAGGGCTCATTATGCGTTCTTTAAGCGTTGCGCGCGCATGATAAACGCGCGTGGGGGGGGGGGGGGTCCAAACTGGTCGAACGATGTCCGAATGGCTTGAAATCGGACGACATAAAAGGGTGAGTTAATTGTGATATGGTCGAGCAGAGGGAACGTCAATCGGACGTGCCATGTGCCCGCGGTGACCGGGAACGCCGTTCTGGTGTCATAAACGGCCAAAACGGACATCTAATGGTCAAACTCATAGCGGACGACATCGGATTGACCTAATCTCACAGGACAACAATTCCATTATTATTCTCGACGTTCACGCGCAGACAGCACATCAATCGGATGTGCGGTCTGCATGGGAGGGCTCATTATGCGTTCTTTAAGTGTTGCACGCGCTTGATAAACGCACGTGGGGGGGGGGGGGGTCCAAACTTTCCGAACGAAGTCCGAATAGCCTGAAATCGGACGAAATCAAAGGGCGAGTGAATTGTGATGTGGTCGAGCAGACGGAACGTCAATCGGACGTGCCGTGTGCCCGCGGTGACCGGGAATGCCGTTCTGGTGTCATAAAGGGCCAAAACGGGCGTCTAACGGTCAAAATCATAGAGAACGACATCAGATTGACCTGAAATCATAGGAAAACAATCAATTTATTATTCGCGACGTGCACGCACAGACGGAACATCAATCGGATGTGCGGTCTGCGCGGTAGGGCTTATTATGCGTTCTTTAATCGTTGCGCGCGCTTGATAAACACGCGTGGGGGTGGGGGGTCCAAACTGGCCGAACGAAGACCGAATGGCCTGAAATTTGACGATATCAAAGGGTGAGTGAATTGTGATGTGGTCGAGAAGACGGAACGTCAATCGGACATGCCGTGTGCCCACGGTGACCGGGAACGCCGTTCTGGTGTCATAAAGGGCCAAAACGGGCGTCTAACGGTCAAAATCATAGCGGACGACATCAGATTGACCTAAAATCACAGGACAAGAATACAATTATTATTCGAGATGTGCACGCATAGACGGCACATCAATCGGATGTGCGGTCTGCGCGGAAGGGCTCATTATGCGTTCTTTAAGCGTTGCACGCGCTTGATAAACGCGCGTGGGGGGGTCCAAACTGGCCGAACGATGTCCGAATGGCTTCAAATCGGACGACATCGAAGGGTGAGTTAATTGTGATATGGTCGAGCAGAGGGCACGTCAATGGGACGTGCCGTGTGCCCGCGGTGACTAGGAACGCCGTTCTGGTGTCATAAACGGCCAAAACGGGCGTCTAACGGTCAAACTCATAGCAAACGACATCGGATTGACCTAAAGTCACAGGACAACAATCCCATTATTATTAGCGATGTGCACGTGAAGACATCACATCAATCGGACATGCGGTCTGCATGGGAGGGCTTATTATGCGTTCTTTAAGCGTTGCGCGCGCTTGATAAACGCACGTGGGGGGTCCAAACTAGCCGAACGAAGTCCGAATAGCCTGAAATCGGACGACATCAAAGGGTGAGTGAATTGTGATGTGGTCGAGCAGACGGAACGTCAATCGGACGTGTCGTGTGCCCGCGGTGACCGGGAACGCCGTTCTGGTGTCATAAAGGGCCAAAACGGGCGTCTAACGGTCAAAATCATAGCGGACGACATCGGATTGACATGAAATCACATGACAACAATACAATTATTATTCGCGACGTGCACGAGCAGACGGCACGTCAATCGGATATGCGGTCTGCGCGGTAGGGCTCATTATGCGTTTTTTAAGCGTTGCGCGCGCTTGATAAACACGCGTGGGGGTGGGGGGTCCAAACTGGCCGAACGATGTTTGAATGGCCTGAAATCGGACGACATAAAAGGGTGAGTTAATTGTGATGTGTTAGAGTAGACGGCACGTCAATCAGACGTGCCGTGTGCCCGCGGATACCGGGAACGCCGTTCTGGTGTCAAAAACGGCCAAAACGGGCGTCTAATGGTCAAACTCATAGCGGAAGACATCGGATTGACCTGAAATCACATGACAACAATCTCATTATTATTTTTGACATGCACGCGCAGACGGAACGTCAATCGGACGTGCGGTCGGCGCGGGAGGACTCATTATGCGTTCTTTAAGCGTTGCGCGCGCTTGATAAACGCGCGTGGGGGGGTCCAAACTGGCCGAACGAAGACCGAGTGGCCTGAAATCGGACTACATCAAAGGGTGAGTGAATTTTGATGTGGTCGAGCAGACGGAACGTCAATCGGACATGTCGTGTGCCCGCGGTGATCGGGAACGCCGTTCTGGTGTCACAAAGGGCCAAAACGGGCGTCTAACGATCAATATCATAGCGGACGACATCAGATTGACCTGAAATCACAGGACAAGAATACAATTATTATTCGCGACGTGCACGCGCAGACGACACATCAATCGGATGTGCGGTCTGCACGGAAGGGCTCATTATGCGTTCTTTAAGCGTTGCGCGCGCTTGATAAACGCGCATGGGGGGGGGGGGGGGTCCAAACTGGCCGAACGATGTCTGAATGGCCTGAAATCGGACGACATCAAAGGGTGAGTTAATTGTGATATGTTTGAGCAGAGGGAACGTCAATCAGACGTGCCGTGTGCCCGCGGTGACCGGGAACGCCGTTCTGGTGTCATAAACGGCCAAAACGGGCGTCTAACGGTCAAACTCATAGTGGACGACATCGGATTGACCTAAAATCACAGTACAACAATCCCATTATTATTAGCGACGTGCACGCATAGACAACACATCAATCGGACATGCGGTCTGCATGGGAGGGCTCATTATGCGTTCTTTAAGCGTTGTGCGCGCTTGATAAACGCACGTGGGGGGTCCAAACTAGCCGAACAAAGTCCGAATAGCCTAAAATCGAACGACATCAAAGGGTGAATGAATTTTGATGTGGTCGAGCAGACGGCACGTCAATCGGACGTGCCGTGTGCCAGCGGTGACCGGGAACGCCGTTCTGGTGTCAAAAACGGCCAAAATGGGCATCTAACGGTCAAACTCATAGCGGACAACATCGGATTAATCTGAAATCACATGACAACAATCTCATTATTATTCGCGACGTGCACGCATAGACGGCACGTCAATCGGATGTGCGGTCTGCGCAGTAGGGCTCATTATGCGTTCTTTATGCGTTGGGCGCGCTTGATAAACGCGCGTGGGGGTGGGGGGTCCAAACTGGACGAACGAAGACCGAATGGCCTGAAATCGGACGACATCAAAGGGTGAGTGAATTGTGATGTGGTCGAGTAGACGGAACGTCAATCGGACATGCCGTGTGCCCGCGGTGACCGGGAACGCCGTTCTGGTGTTATAAAGGGCCAAAACGGGCGTCTAACGGTCAAAATCATAGCGGACGACATCGGATTGACCTAAAATCATAGGACAAGAATACAATTATTATTCGCGACGTGCACGCGCAGACGGCACATCAATCGGATGTGCGGTCTGCGCGGAAGGGCTCATTATGCGTTCTTTAAGCGTTGCACGCACTTGAAAAACGCGCGTGGGGGTGGGGGTCCAAACTGGCCGAACGATGTCCGAATGGCCTGAAATCGGACGAAATCAAAGGGTGAGTTAATTGTGATGTGTTCGAGTAGACGTCACATCAATCGGACGTGTCGTGTGCCCGCGGTGACCGGGAACACGGTTCTGGTGTCAAAAACGGCCAAAACGGGCGTCTAACGGTCAAACTCATAGCGGACGACATCGGATTGACCTGAAATCACAGGAAAACAATCCCATTATTATTTGCGATGTGCACGCGCAGACGGCACGTCAATCAGACGTGCGGTCTATGGGGGAGGACTCATTATACGTTCTTTTAGCGCTGCGCGCGCTTGATAAAAGCGTGTGGGGGGTCCAAACTGGACGAACGAAGTCCGAATGGCCTGAAATCGGATGACATCAAAGGGTGAGTGAATTGTGATGTGGTCGAGCAGACGTCACATCAATCGGACGTGCCGTGTGCCCGCGGTGACCGAGAACACCGTTCTGGTGTCACAAACGGCCAAAACGGGCGTCTAACGGTCAAACTCATAGCGGACGACATCGGATTGCCCTGAAATCACAGGACAACAATACCATTATTATTCGCGACGTGTACGCTCAGAAGGCACATCAATCAGACATGCGGTCTGTGCGGGAGGGCTCATTATGCGTTCTTTAAGCGTTGCGCGTGCTTGAGAAACACGCGTGCGGGGGGGGGGGGGTCCAAACTGGCCGAATGAATTCCGAATGGCGTGAAAACGGACGACATCAAAGGTTGAGTGAATTGTGATGCGGTCGAGCAGAAGGAACGTCAATCGGACGTGCCGTGTGCCCGCGGTGACCGGGAATGCCCTTCTGGTGTCATAAACGGCCAAAATGGGCGTCTAACGTTCAAACTCATAGCGGACGACATCAGATTGACCTAAAATCACAAGACAACAATCCCATTATTATTCGCGACGTGCACACGTAGACGGAACGTCAATCGGACGTGCGGTCTGTGCGGGAGGGCTCATTATGCGTTCTTTAAGCGTTGCACGTGCTTGATAAACGCGCGTGGGGGGTCCAAACTGGCCGAACGAAGTCCGAATGGCCTGAAATCAGACGACATCAAAGGGTGAGTGAATTGTGATGTGGTCGAGCACACGACACGTCAATCGGACGTGCCGTGTGCCCTAAGTGACTGGGAACGCCGTTATGGTATCATAAAGGGCCAAAACGGGCGTCTAACGGTCAAACTCATAGCGGACGACATCGGATTGACCTGAAATCACAGGAAAACAATCCAATTATTATTCGCGACGTGCACGCGTAGACGGAACATCAATCGGACGTGCGGTCTGCGCGGTAGGGCTCATTATGTGTTCTTTAAGCGTTCCGCGTGCTTGATAAATGCGTGTGGGGGGGGGGTCCAAACTGGCCGAACGATGTTCGGGGGGTTGTTCGGGGTCCAAGGAAGAGGGTAGGGGGGCTGTCTGGGGTCCAGGGAGGAGGGTGGGGGGCTGTCCGGGGGGTGTTCGGGGCGTTGTCCAGGGTCCAAGGAGGAGGGTTCGGGGGGCTGTCTGGGGTCCAGGGAGGAGGGTGGGGGGGCTGTTCGGGGGGCTGTCCGGGGGCTGTCCGGGGCTATTCGGGGGGTTGTCCGAGGTCCAAGGAAGAGGGTGGGGGTGGGGGGGGGGGGGGCTTTCCGGGGGGATATCTGGGGGGCTGTCCGAAGTCCAGGGAGGAGGGTGGGGGGGGGGGGGCTATCCGGGGGGCTATCTGGGGGGCTATTCGGCGGGGCTGTCCAGGGTCCAGGGAGGAGGGTGGGGGGGTTCCAGGGTCTAGGAAGGAGGGGGGTTCCCAAACACACAACCACTAAAAGACAACATCCATAAAAACAGATAATATATAAAAAAAACTCAACTCCAATACTATACTATGAGTCTAGATAAAACCAAATAGGAACACACCCTCATGTTATCATATTAATAACTCTTCTTGAATCATTGAGAGTCACATCCCAATGATCATAGGATCACTAGCCTAATTGATCAATAACCATGAAACACATGTATGTTGGTCATGTCACCACATGCATCATCACTCATGCCACCATATCAATATATCATAAGGAATTCTCCAGGATAAGACAATATTTGATCACACATCATTCACATTGAGTTATCATAATACAAATTATATTTACATGCTTATGATATAGAATGAATCCACATTAGTAAGACCCACCCCTCTCATAAGTTACCATCACATCACTACAACCCATCCTAGAAAGCACCCTACCGCATACAAATTCACCCAATCTAGGGTCTAATACCCAACAGGATCTTACATACTAGGATACACATCATGGATCACTATCAAAACCATAAAAACATTGACAGATATCAAAAAATTAGTGCATGCCATCATTACCTCATAGAATAAAAAAAAGGTAAGTAACAAGCAATATATCTCACTACTCCATACTCACCCCACAACATAAGGGTCTCACATTACTAGGGAATAATTCTATCCAATACTAAATGATCTTGATCCATTTTTCATATACATATATGATTCACCTCACCAATTAATAAATATTAATAACATACAAAATTATGATTCCATTTAACTAGAGTTAAACCATCAGGTTTTACAAGGAAATTCTATATAAGTATTTGTTTACACTTTAAATAAAGAACATGAATGTCATGTTAACACTCAACATTGATTCATTAATAAATTGTATTCGAATTTTATGGAAATACCAAAATAAATTAGTGAATCAATGTACCTATAGTGGTGCAGATGAACACCATGAAACAATCATAAATTTTTACAAAAACCCTAATAATTGGGAATAACGAAATCAAGAATAGAAGTATATGATTTATAAGAGCTGGAACTATATCGTTGATAAAATATAGGAGTCTAACCTGGTAGGTGCTGATCTGATGGAAGATGTGGGGGATTGGGAGGTCCTTCTGCAAGGAATCGCTCCAGGAGGACACGAACTGAATGCTTCTGGAATGTGGGGAGGCCGCTGGCTCGATTTGGTATTTGGGGCTTTTTTTTCCCAACGTTTCCATAGAACCGTTGGGAAAACAAGATTTCTTCACCACTTTTCCCAACGGTTCTAAGAACCGTTGGGACAAAGCTATCTTTCCCAACGGTTCCATATAAACCGTTGGGAAAACAAGTGGGAAAAAACTATCTTTCCCAACGGTTGTATGAAACCGTTGGGAAAACTACGCATTGAGGGGTTTTTCCCAACGGTTTCTATAAACCGTTGGGAAAAACACGATATGCCAACGGTTCATTGAACCGTTGGTACACAACTGTTGGGAAAGGTCCCTTTTCTAGTAGTGGTTTTATATTTCTAATGAATATTTATAGTCAAAATTTGGACTTGTGTAACCCCACTTAAAAACTGTTTTAGTAAAACAACTCATGTTTGTGTCAATTTAATTCTAACATTAAATAAATATATATTAATTTCATTTTCCAACTAAAGTGGCTCCATGGGGTCCCCAAGTTGACCCATGGGTTGTCTTGGTCGGCCATGACTCATCCAATAGGAGTAGGACAAGTTTCAAGCTCATATCATATTTTTAAAACATTGTTTTTACCTTAAACTACACTAATTACCTCTAATCGCGATTAAGAACATAAAAGTTACTATTCACCAAAAAATTATTTTAATCTCATTGAACCACATTTTACATCTTAATAACAACCATGTATGTCGGATTTTTGAAAATCAAATCACAGAAGTGGTAATATTTCATTTAAACGAAAAATCAGTTATTTAACTACCACTTAGTGGTTTCACTATTCATCAAAAATTGAAGTTTTTCAGAACAAAGCCAAAATTTCACCCTAAGTTATAATTGATATTCCGAATTCAAAAATGATGTCTATTTTACGAAATTCCAAACATATAAGTTTCATTAATTAATTTTATAATTAATTCCCGTTGTTACAAAAAATGGCGTGTTTCTAAGAAACAATTTATATCAAAAGATTGGCAATTGTTTATGTCTGATTTCAATGTTAAATTAATTCTAATGACCACCATTGGATAAAATGGTAAAAATATATTCTAATTATACTTTAAAACCACTAAATAGTATAATTTATCACTATAAATTATTTTGATTAAAAAAGTTGTTTTTAAGTATTTTTCACTATTCATAAAAAATAGATGTTCTCAAAAAAATACCAAAACTTCAACATAGGCTAATTTCGATATTCCGAATCCAAAAATGAAGTCCATTTTGATAAATAAAATTTATAAAATTTCAAAAAGTAGGTATTACTATTCACAACGGCTAGTTTAATTCGTTGTGGTGTGTGTTAGAGCTTGAGGTTGCGTACAACACACGCTATTGCACTATTCGAAGTGAAACGTACCGTGGAAGCTTGGGGTGTTACATCACTATTCAAAAATTATAACATAAAATCCATGTAAAAAAAAGTTAATTTCACTATGTAGAAATTTATTGAAATATTGTAATTTATTCATAGAGTTATAATTGATAATTTTCGTCATTGATATAAATACCTTAAATATATGAGTATGCTTAAGAAACCAACCGTTCATTATTTCTTGTCACTTAACGGTATTCATTGAAATAGTTCAAGAACACTCACATTCTACAAATAATAGCTGCAACATTTTTTTGGATCTAGTTACCATGTATCATTATTTTTAATAAGATCTAACTCGTCATTCATTATTTGAACCAATTTTGGGAGCTTGAGATATTCATTCAAATCTTCTATAATCAAATTTGTGTAAAACTATAAAATTGAAACAATTATTTATTTTTTTATTGTATGATAATTTAGTTTTTGATCATGAGTTAGGTTTTTAACTTCCATCCATTTCATCATCCTTGGATGATATTTATAAAATTATTCTTCCTCAGAAAAAATAGATGGGTCATATTCATATTATATCGTGGGACTCCCCTAATAGAATCTTGTTAATATTTTTTTAACAATTTTTATTTCATAAATTCATCTTTTTCATCTTTATTTGATTATGACACATCATACTCAATTTTTAGATGGACTTTTATACCAACAAATTAAACTATTCCTTATATCTAAATTTTAAAACATATATACCCCTTTTATCAAGGTAATAACATTGGATGATTTCATATTAACCTCTTAGATCAAGTATTTCGAATTTTCAATGGGTTTTTATGATATAGTGACTCATAAATACTCAAATGTCTTTCAATAATTTAGGTTTTCCTAGAATATTTCCTAAGGATTATAATTAGAACATTTCTTACAGAAACAGTGATTCTAAATATAAATAAATATTTATATAAAATGCCTCAAGATGTTGTGAGAAAGGTTGTGTTCAAGTAACATTATATTAACTATATGAATTATGCCTACTCTTTCTTTTTGAAACACCATTTTTAAGGTGTCTATTGTGAGTTAATATCATGCAAAATTACATGTTATTCAAGATTAATTTTGATCTCATCATTCTAATATTCTATATCATTTTCATTCTGAATCTTCCTAAAAAATACACATATTACATGTTATTTATTCTCCTAAAATGTATAAAAATCTCTAATGAATATAATTAGCGTTTCAAATACATAACACATGTAGTGCGATTGAAATTATGAATGAATTAAATGATGTACATATCTTTAAAGGTTTGTTCTTTAATATTATTCCAATAAAAATAATAAAAAGATATGTTTTAGGGTTTAGGATAAATAAATAATGTCATCATTATGTATATATTTTGTAATATATCCTTTCCAAAAAGTAAAAAACACCAAATAATTCTTACTCACATATCAAGAATAAGAATAGACATTTCATTATTTTGAAAAATCTATCATGAATAATTGACACATCTTTCCAAAATAATATGACGTAACTAATTTAATTAATTATTTCTTAAGTGACATGTGCTCTGATCTTCACTAAATTTAATCATGTTCCATTTATCATATTGGCATTCTAAAAAAATATTTTTAAATTTCTTATATTTTTAATAAAAAAAATTTAATAGAACAAAATTACTTTACTTCATCTCTACAACAGTAAACTCTCAAAGGATTTTGTTTGAATCCATTAAAAATTATATAATAGATTTCATGATTTATTCCCAAATAATTACACACTCAACAAATTTGATTTGATGACATTCATAATTTATAAGTGTCAATATTAATTGTTTAAAATATTTCACACTGTTCAATAAATATATATATTTTTTCATATAAGAAGATCAAGTTCTATCGAAATTCCATGTTCATTTATATTTTCCAAATTTGAGGTCGGTTTGTCTAATAAATTATTTTTATTTTTGAGCATCATTAATGAAAAGTAAATTATTTGAATTGTAATACACATTTTATTATGAATAAAAAATCCTTTTTTCTATAATTCAGGTTATGTCACATATTTCACATTCATTTTTAAATGTTTAGACCTATTTTTATATTAAAAAAATAAATTTCATATTTTAACAATTGAGAGGATTTACCCCACCTTTAGATTTTCCCTCGATAAATTTTACAATATTTTTAATTTTTTAAAAACCTATCATCATTTTTTTATTCCAAATTTGACCAAAATACTATATGTATTCATATAAAGAGTATTTATCTCTATAAAATCCTTACTATCTATAAGTTTGAAAAATTTAATCATCAATATTCATATCTTTAAAAATAAAAACATGTTTTCCCCTATATTTCTATTTCCACGTATAACATTCTTATCTAATTTGGATGTCTTCCCATTTTTATTATGACCATTAGTAGTAACAATTTGTTTTAGACATAAAACTTTTAGAAATACATGAATTCATTTTTTTGGTTTTTCCAAAACAAAATATTTAACATCATTTTTCTTCTTAGGAATATTTTCAACATTATTTTCAAACATTTAATGAATATTTTTTAGATTATTCCGTTATTTACCATTTCTAGAACATTCACCAACATCATAGATAGTTATAATGAAACACTTAAATCCCTAGTCATATTTAGATATATTTCTATAAAAAATGTTTATATATTCATCATTTTACAACAAAATTACAAAAAATCCTTTCATTTATTTTACTTATCAAGAAACTTCTATAGATAGTCATCTTCTTCTACAAATGTATATTTATCTTCTAAAAGATATTAATTGTTGTTTGTTTTAGAAATTTTATTCTCTAAAATCATAATTTTATTTTAATGTATTAATAAATTTTGGATAAATTGTTTCAATTTTATATTAAGGTAAAACTATATATCAGTCTCTTCTTAATTATATCTACTATTACCAAAAACATTATCAATATCATGTTATATGAATGTATTTTCACTAAATATGTTAGTAAACATTTTTTATTGAACATTAGTATCATTATATTCATCATCTGTAATAAAATATACTTTCATATGACCAAAAAATAAATCATTTGACAATAGAAAATGATTTAAAATTACCACCTTGTTTCATTCATGATTATCTAAAACCTCTATAATCTTCATAATAATTTTTTTCATTGTTTATTTAGTGGATATTTGAGAAAATGTTACCAATATCACCAAATTTATAAAATGATAGTGGATTATTCCCCTTTTACATTCATGTATCTATTTTCATATATTTAGATAAATAATGATTTCAATTTAGGATGGTTTTTAAATACATCATTTTGGTGTTAAGATTCAAAAACATCTTCTTGTTATAAAATATTCTTAACTATATATCAATAAACGATTTGAAGAATATTTCATGATCAAATTTTATATTTCATTTCATAAAATTTTACATTCATATTTCAAAATAATGAGAGTATGTTAGTGATCATCCAATGATAGTGATTCAATATTGATATCATACAACCATTACGCATTAGCATCAAACATATCAGGATGAATTCATAATGTATTTTCAATAATAATTGATACTTATAGAATATAAAAAAACATCATATATTGATAACAATATCATTCACCCTTGTAAATAAGTCAGGAAACGATTCACACACACCCATTTTGAGATCAGCATACTTCAACCACCACATATTAATCATTTCTTTCATCACCTTTGTAATTATTTTAGAAATGCATTCTATGTTATCCCAGATTTCTTTATTAGTTGAAAACACCTACACTCATAGAAAAACACTTTTTAAAAGTGTTGAGAGTTATGAATTCTTATCCCTTCCATTATTCATAATATTTTTCTTATGCACATATTTATGAAAATAATTTTCAATTAGACTAGGGAATAAATCTTCAAAAGCTTCCATAAAATCATCCCATGTGATATAAGATATGGAAACAATATATCATTATATAAAAATATTAGTTATTTATATGAATGACCTGGGTAACCGTATAATTCACAAAATTTATATTCTTCATAAAAACATTTCATATAAATCATTATAATAGTACATATAAAGGTAATATTATATTTGGTACCACTTTAAAATGACCGAACATGATCGGTGCATAATTATAGAGGTGGAGAGGGAATTAGTGGTATACATTTCTTGTATGTCATCTTTCTTTTTTAAATCCTTCAACCCCTATTAATGTTCCATGAAATTTCTAAAAAAATCTCACATCCACATAAACTAATCTATTTTAATTATTCACTCCCCAATAATTTTATCAAGCCTAGGGAATGGTTTAGAAATAATAAAATAACATACAATCAACTCAAAAAAACCTTTTGTTGATATAATATGCAGGTTATTCTAAAATACATGTTCATAACTATGATAAATATATCAATTAATGTTCTTATTATAACAAAAATGAGACAAAACATTTTTGTGTAAAATTTTCAACAATAATAAGTATTTTGGTTCCAAACATGTTACTATTGTTGTATATCATCTTCCACATTTTTATTTACTAAAAACAAAAATCATCACTTTTCCACCCTTCTATATATATAAACAAAAACAAATTATATTATCTAAAAATTTACTATGATGTATAATTATTATATATTTAGTACATTTTCTTCAATAAAAGTTACCTACTCTAACAATAAAATAGGGAAACTACTCTAGAAATAATTTCAAAACTCTTGTTACATTATATGCAATCATATTCTCATGGCTCGGTCTAATCTGATAACTATGGAAGCTATCCATTATTATTATTATTATATCTATATTTCTTCCAAAATTAAAATATATTATAAATAATTCATCAATATAAAAAATAGTTAACCACATTCTCTCTCTCTAAACCAGAATAATGTTCTATTATCAAAAATTACAATTTACAACAATTTTTTTAAATGATTTATAAAATTGGAATGGGTGGTAAACTATTTCTCATTAAATATTGAACTAATTTCCAAAATTCTGAATTTAATATTCATTTCAAATCCATTATTTAAATACTCAAAACATCTCATGTCTTCTTATTTTTTATTTGTACTTCTCAAATCATCTTACAACAGAAGACTTCCTTAAGCCTGAAAATAATTCTGTAGTTCGATACCAAATCTAATTAAGATACTATTTTTATGTATGATATTATATCCCATTACGATGAAACATATATACAATTAAATACATCTTATATCGTTTCTACATACCAACTGATTTACTAAAACCATTGAAACCATTTGAAAAAATTATGGCATATTATTTGAATTCTCCATTCGAACTTGATGTTTTGAAATTTTCATTCCATAAACAATTTTTTGACTTTTGTGTCCATTAAAACCCCCTATAAAAGTCAACTATGAAACTATAACAAATAATATACCCTTTATTTAATTTTTATTAACATCCTCAAACCAAGTTCAGTGAAGTCTATTGACTAGTAAATTTTCCAGGTCATACTGTGTATGCTAAATTAGTCTCAGATTCATTCTGATGGATATGTTCACCTATTTTTTAAATGACCCAAGAATTTTTTATAAAAAAAACACAAGGGGATTTTTTCATGACACACTGTAAATAATTTTTTTCATTTATGATATTAGTTGAATACGTTGATGATATTTATTGGATTCATTAGTCGAAATTACTCCAACTCTCTTAACCATTCATCCTCCAATATAAACACTACATTTAAGGCCCATTTTATACCAAAACAATGCTTGATATATGAATATTAGTGCTCCTATGATTGAATAGTGGTAAACCACCTCTAATGGTCTTATGTTAGACACAACTACATTCTTCCGAATTCAATACAATTTATGAATGATCCTCTGTAGTTGTTCATTAAATTAATTGGTAAGTTTTATGGATCGTCTCATATAATGGAACATTTGTTCTGTACATACCCAATAACAAATTCACTAGTTACCTAATAACTATATCGACATGTACCACTCATACTAATGTACTAATAATGGCAGACTTTTATCATGACTTTCTCAAAATATTTGGAACATTACAATTGACATAACATTATCTTATATACATTGTGTTATAATAATTACCACTATTTCAAAATCTTCTTTTATTATATGAGAAACTTAAACTAATTATCACAACTCTAATATAAGTGGACCCCTTTTCTCCCCCTTTAATTTATGATACATGTATCCCACATTTAAATACAAAAATTTATTTTTAGAACAAAAAAATTATGAAATTTATCATATTTTTTAATTATGAAAATATCAAAAGTCAGCCATAATTTATAATAAAATATCATTCTGATAAAAAACATCATAACGGACACAGTATAATACTGATAAAAAAACTCACTAAAAACATTTCTGGATCAAATGACTCAAGATAATAAAAATTATTGTCTAGATTCTATTTGATCTAATGAGAGGTATTTTTAATTTTTATTATAATAAAAAATAAAAAATTTTATATATTGTTCATAATGACATCAAAATATAGAACCATCCTCCCAATCTTCTTCTAGCACATAATAATCAATGTCTAGCCAACATGGTCCTGAAACATCTTACCTTGGGATGTGTGAAAACGAAGGGTGTTATATGAAAATAACCTAAAGAGGATACAGTGAAATATTATTCATTGAGAAATAAATAAATTTATTTTAGAATAAAAGGAAACATCTAGGGTAAATATATGAAATTCATGTTGATCCAAACCGACGTGAATAAATTATTAAATAATAGGTAATTAGTACACAAATCTAATAAAAGAATTTTTTCCCTATAATTTATACATTATGACTAATCCAAATTATAATAGAATCCCAAAATTATGGTTAACTCAATTATACATTATAAAACAGACTGATGATCCCTGAATAATATTCACAATTTATGGGAATGGATGATTATATAGTCAACATAGTTAGTGAATAATATAATATTGGATAAAAAAACATTCAAAATAATTTCTATGTCATAAAAAATAAAATTGGAAATATAAATAATTAAACTAAAAAAATAAGAATATGCTTCAAAAGGAGACACATACATGAAAAACCAATTTTGGTTTATTCAATATGTTTTCCAATTAAAATTGAATTGAAGTTAAAACCATTGATTACCTAAAAACTACTATTTTGGGTCACAAACCACCACCAATGAAGATGGTAGATTAATTAGATACCACTATGTGACACAAAATCATCCCATATACCCTTCAATAACCCATTCATACAACAAAAATAATTATCCTTCAAAATTTTCCGTTAATTTTCATCACATGATAACAACACCCCCAAATTTTTTATCACATTATTGGGATACATGGAGGAATATCCACTTATAAATTGGTCATTAGTTTCACATTAAGGTTGAAATATTCTATCAAAATATTCATCAAATATTCTGTATTTTTATATATTTTTCCAATAATATTCTTTATGTAGTCGTCCGTAATGGCATCCTTCATCTTCAAAAGCCATACTTAACTATAGAGAACTGGATAAATTATTTATCTAGAGGACCAATAAAATTGTATGGGTTTTTATTCTTTCAAATATACAATTCATATAAATTTACCATGAATTTTAATTCATATTTTATTAAAGTATTTATATTTTTACATGTATTACCAATTAAATTTAGAATTCCTTGATTATAAAAATGATTAGTAATTATTATAATGTCATATACACTATAATATAATTACTAAGGTAGTAAATTATCCAAACACCCCCACATATGCATATAATTATACAACATTAAACAACCAATGGGTTATATTGTAATTTAAATAAATAAATAAATATTGTTTTTATAGGTTATACTCATTGATACCTTGGTTTTTTGTCCAATAATCTTATACGTGAACTTTCTTCCATGTACTAGTAATTTCATTCCACCTAAAAAAGATTTTAAATGTTTAATTAATTTTGAGGATAGTTTTATTCATTGATACATTTTTCATTTTGTGGTTAGTTTTTTTAAAGGGTACATAAGTATTCGTGAAGAATATATATTAATAATGATAATAATAAACGTGGGAAATGATTATTTGAGTAAAATAAACATTCCACCAATGGATACTACTTGTACATAATTCATGTTTCATTATTACTATATAATATATCTATGAATCTCACACTTAATTGTAAACTATATAAAAACACCTATTATTGAGCTAAAAAATGTATGTTCATTGTGAAGTTCACCATTTGTTTATCAATTTTATGCTTAGGTGTCATAAAGAAAGTGAGGTTTGAATATAGTAAGAGAAATATGAAAATTTATCAAGAAATATATATCATTCATATCCAATAATATGTTTTCCATATTAGGAAATGGTACATTATATATCGATGAAATATGGGACATAATATATGAAATATAAAAAGAAGAATGTTATTTAGAATGAGAATTTTTTTTAAAAGACAATGATAATTGGACATAAACTTATAAATTTTCAAAATAAACCACTTAGGATGTGATAGTATAGTAATAACTTTTGATCTCCACACTTAATGGGAAGGATAAAATGTTGGCTATAATAGTTTCATGATTCCAGTGAAGAGGCCTTAGGTCTTCAAGGACTAAACATCACTCCATAGTCCACTACTACAAGGATCAGCTTTTAAAAATTCTTATGATCAATAATTGGATATGGATGGTTGTGATATGAAAAAAATAATGATCAAATATATGTGATAATAGAGTTAGGTCCCATTATATTATGATTCAACAAAAATCTCAAATCATAGGGACATCTCTAATAAAAGAGGCTTAAGGATTTTGTTGGGAAAAAATCCCTCAAGGTATCATTGAAGCATTTTTTTTGAGGTGATTGTTTTTGTTGACAAAGTGGACATCTGAGTAGTGATTGTTGACAAAGAAAAACTATGACATACAAATTTGTTGACAAAGAGGATTTCATGATGGAATTTCGAGTTCAAGAGCTGAGTTCAACGATCCATGTTTGATTCATGAACGTCGATAAAAGGAATGGATGATCTGGAGGCGGTACAAAAGAACAGATACAAGGTGGCGCCGTTTTGGCAAAGGGACTTGTGCACCGAGGACATGGAGAATAGGAAACTGGTGCGCCATATGTTTTTCAAGATTATAAGATCAAAACATGGCAAAGGATGTAGGTTAACGAAAGTTTGGGAGTTGGTCACGCAAGTGTCCAAAAGGGCAGAAGACTTGCGCGCCGAAACTGGGTCGCGCAGGTGACTTGCGCGCCGTCGCACAGGGTGGTCAGATTGCCTATAAATACTGGACCACCCCTCCTCATTCTTTACCAGAGTTCAACTCTTTGAGAAATCAGAGCTCTCATCGCGCAGGTGTGGTGGTCGTGCAAGTGGTGAGTGTGGGTCGCGCAGGTGGAGTTGTGCGCCAGTAGTAGAAGTTGTGCGCTGAAGTTAGAACATGCGCGCCAGTGTGGAGTTGCACGCCACTATTGGTTTGGTCGTAAAAGGAAGTGAGTCGTGCAAGTTTGGATTTGAGGAAGCTTGTGTCGCGCAAGTGTCAGAGGAGGACTTGCGCGACCGTTGTGACTTGCGCGCCGATACTTGCATGTCGAGGTAGACTTGTGCGCCAAGTAAGGTTTGTTCCAGCAGTGTTTTTCGGACTGCGTGGAAGCTGGAAGTTTGCCCGATACCTTTGGTGCAAAGAGTTATTCATATTCGGGTGAAAGTTGTAATTCAACAGAGCATCTACACACAGAGAAAGATGCATTCATTCAGGAAAATGAAGAGACCTACTGGTTTATAAACTGTGAGTGGATTCCTTCCAAGAGCAGTGAGATTAGGAAGAGGTAGAAGGTGACCCTCTCCACCGGCAGTGATCCAGAGAGAGAGAGACAGGGAGTGACCCTTGGGAAAGCAGTGAGATGACCCTAAATTTGTAAAGGCAGTGAGCCTGGGCATTGAAGTGATCTAGCCCGAACCTTGTAATACACAGCTAGTGAACATTAGTGGAATTTGGTACGACCGGCAACCTGTCGGCATATGCTCCTTGGACGTAGCCCTTAGCAGTGAACCAAGTAAAATTGTTGTGTCCTACGCTTGCTTTAATTTCTGTTTATATTGTGTAGCATGAAAGAGAGGGAAGAGTGTTTTTCTTAACACTGAAACAAGATCAGAACGTGCATTAATTTTTAATTAGTCATACCCTGATTCACCCCCCCTCTCAGGGTATTCAGCCTAGTGGACCTAACAAGTGGTATCAGAGGGAAGGGTTGAAAGTTGTTCATCTCTCAATGAAGGTAACCAATTATAAAGGGATCCGATCTTTGAATGATATAATTTTCAGATATGGAAGAATCGGATGCAACACTATTTCCGATCCTTGGGAATGGATGTGTTTTCAGCAGCTATGCATGGTATCACAGCTGATATTAATAGTGGTGCTTTAGCAGAAGCTTAGCATAGAGAGTTGGATGCTGATTCCAAAGCAATCAATGCCTTAGGGGGAGCCCTTTCCAATCCCATCTACATGAAGGTGATGTCATGAAAAACGTCACATGCCATGTGGGAAAATCTTTTGAATATATCTGAAGGCGACACAAAAGTCAGAGAGGAAAAGATGCAGGTGTTGTGGAACAAATATGAAGATCTGAAAATGAACCCGAATGAGTCTGTTGACGCATTCTTTGACAGGGTAAACATTGTTGTAGAAGATATGCGAGGTCTTGGAGAATTCATTGAAGACATAAAGATTGTAAAGCGCATCTTGAGGAAACTTCCACCTCGGTTCAATCCGAAAGTTTCAGTACTAGAAGATAAAGATTCAAAAGGGCTGACATTAGACAGTTTGCAGAGTACCTTGGTTGCATATGAAATGAGGAATGATGATAACGAGGCTGTGGAAAAGGGGAAGTCTAAAGAGGTGGCATTTAAGGCCATGAAGAAGCTCACCATTGAAGATTCTAATGAAGAAGAAGAGACGGATGAGGTGATTTCATTCCTTTCTTCAAATCTACAAATATGAAGAAAAAAGTTTAAAGGTAAACTTCCACTAGCATTCTTTAGATGTGGAAAGGTTGGTCATCTTGTGAAAAGATTCCCCAAGAAGTTTCAAGATGATGATGATGATGATGACGTTGTAATTCCCAAAAAGAATACTTCAGCTCTTGTGAAAGGGAAGAAACAATTCAAGAGAAATTTCTTAAAGAAAAAGAATCTTCTTTCACATGAATTTGAAAGTTCAGATGAGTTTGAGGATGAAGAAGTTGAGGAAATAGAAAATTGCAGAGATCGTGGGGTAAATGCCTTGGTGGAAATTGTTGGTAGTTCTCAAAAGGGAGAAGAAGCTGATGCTAAAGAAGAAGAAGAAATTGAAGGGAGAATTGATATGGAAGCCGAATTGGAAGCAGCTCTTGAGGAGATAGATGTTTGGAGAGCCAAAACTAAGAAATCCAATAAAGTGGTTCGTGATGCCAAACTCTATATGCAACAACAGGATGACGAAAAGTCTGAGCTATTATAAGAAATTGAAAGACTAAAATCCTCAACACTAGAGAGCTCAGAAAATATTGTTGAGTATAAGCTTAAAATTGAGGAACAAAAGAAGGAAATTTATTGTTTGAATAACACAGTAAAGGAGCAGGTTAGACGTATCAAACAGCATGAAGAAGAAGTGTTCAGTCTTCAAAAAAACATAAGGATCAAGATAAACTCTTGACCCCCAATGTGATATCTGAAAAGAAGGCCATTTAGAAGACATAGAAGATGAAAGTGGAGCCTAGCAGTTCAGTAGGGAAGAAGCAGAAATTGAGCTCAGATGTTAAGGTCGTTTCTGGGCTTAGTCAAGAACAAAAATTTGCGACAATTGTAGTCAGACTGCAAGCACTCATCCCGAAAGTGAAGGTTGATTTGGGCATAAAACAGAATCAGAATATTCAGAGATCTCAAAGGGAAAATCATAGTGATGAAATATCATGCGGGAATGCATCCTATATCAGGTGTCATTGCTATGGGAAAATGGGACAATCACAGTATGTGTGTTCCATAGCCAAGAGATACAGAAGGGAACATGAACAAAGATGGCAGCCAAACAGAGAACGGTTTTCCAAAACACATTTTCAAGGACACTGTTTTTGGTGAGGAGGATTTGGACACAGGGCTGGTATTGCACTTCAACCATTCAGAGAAATGTGTCAAAGAAGAATCAAAATGTTTGCAAGAATCAGATAAATAAACCAACAAGTGAGTTAAAAGTTCAGAACAGATTTGCAGCTCTGCATGATAAGGGTGGTCCATCATACTCTGAAAAAGAACAGAAGTCTCAATCCATGCCAAGTGTGAAAGAAAAAGTATGGACCAAGAAGAAGAAAAATGAGAAGGCTGTGGTGGCAGAGATTGGACTTAAAGCATCAGATCGATCTGGTGTTTGGATCCTTGATAGTGGTTGAACCTCCCACATGACGGGTAATAAGGATCTTGTTACAGGCATCAAATATGACAAAGAAGGAGTTGTCAAATTTGGAAATGATGAAGGCCTGAAGATTGTTGGCTCCGGGAAAGCCAAGTTTGGGGGAAAAGAGATGAGATGTGCTGATGTCTTGGTAGTAGAGGGTCTCAGTCATAACCTACTCAGTATCAGTCAACTATGTGACTCTGGGCACTCTATCCAATTTACCAAGAAGATGTTTGTTGTGAAAGGAAAAGATGGAGCAGTTGTTCTGTATGGAAAAAGGTCAAAGGGAAATCTTTATCTTGTAGGTTGGGAAGAAGATACTTGTCTTTTATCCATAGAGAAAGAAAACCAGCTCTGGCATAAGCGACTTGGTCATCTATGCCAACCATCTATGGAGGATCTCGTTAAATGTGATGCTTCTAGAGACCATCCCAAAATATCACGTGATCGCACTCATACATGTGATTCGTGTCAACAAAGGAAAATCATCAGAAAGACATACAAGCCAAAGGAACAGAAATCAACTAGAGTGCTTGAATTGGTTCATGCTGATGTATGTTGACCTATCTCACCACGAGCTATAAATGGGCAAAGGTACTATGTTCTTTTCATTGATGACTATAGCAGAATGGCCTGGGTTTTTATCAAAACCCATAAGACAGAGGTGTTCAGTTGCATATAGCAGTACATGAGGGAATCAGAAAAGATGCTTGGGTAGAAAATTCTGAAGTTTCGTACTGATAACGGTATGGAATTTAAAAACAGTCATGTTGAAAACTATCTCGAGAAACAAGGGATAAGGCATCAAGTTTCATCAGTAAGAACTCCCCACAATAATGGAGTAGTTGTAAGGATAAATCAGATAATCAACAACATGGCCAGAACAATGCTTATTGATAAGGACCTGCCAGAGAAATTTTGGAAGGAAGTAGTTTTGACATCGTTCTATGTTTCAAACAGGTCCCTGTTATGTCTGAAGCAAGGGAAGACTCCGTATGAACTGTGGTATGGAAAGAAGCCAACGTTGAATTACTTTAGAATCTTTGGAAGTAAGTGTTTCATTCTCATCAAAGAACATCATAGGAAGTTTGGGGCACGAGGAGATGAAGGGATATTCCTTGGCTATTCCGGGAAAAGCAAAGCATATAAATGTTACAACAAAAGGATGGGAAAAATCATTGAACGAAATGATGTCACTATAGTTGAAAATGAGATGAATACTCAACAATCCAGTGAATAGTTCCTGGATGAAAGTGATGATGAGGTAAGAATCCTAGGGGGAGCAGAAGTGGCAGAAGCTGACTCAGAAGAAGATACTGATGATGAAGAGGAAAATGTCAAGTCAGTGTCTGTGAGGAAGCCAAAGAGTCGAGCTGAAATTGATAGGAAAAATATCATTGGTGATCAAACAGCTCCAGTTCAGACTCGAAGAATGAAATCATCACAGCAAGCATCGTTTTTGTCTCAAGTGGAGCCGAAATGTTTTTCTCATGCAGCTGAAGATGAAAACTGGGTTTAGGCCATGATCGAAGAGCTTGATCAGATTGAGAAGAACCAGACATGGGAGATTGTTTCGAGGCTAGCAGACAAGAATGTCATCGAGACTAAATGGGTCTATCGCAACAAGATGAAAGAAGATGGAACGGTGATTTGGAACAAAACACGACTAGTGTGCTAGGGATACTCCCAGATAGAGGTAATGGATGTTTATGAGACATTTTCACCGGTTGCAAGGCTGGAGACAATAAAATTATTTTTGGCCATAGCATTGCAAAGAAAGATAAAAGTGTTCCCGATGGATGTCAAATCCGCATTCTTGAATGGGGTTCTGGAAAAAGAGGTGTATATTGAGAAGCCAGATGGTTTTCTCATTCATGAGGATGAGAACAAAGTTTTCAGGCTGAAGAAGGTGTTGTATGGGCTGAAACCAGCACCAAGGGCATGGTACTCAATGCTTGATTAGTACTTGAAGAATCTTGGTTTCCAGCGTGGAGTAGTTGACTACAACCTCTATTTCAGCAATGAAAGTAATTAAAGGATGATGGTGCTCATGTATGTCGATGACATAATTTTTGGCGGATCAGATGAAGCTCAGTGCAGACAGTTTTCCGAATTCATGAAAAATGAGTTTGAAATGTCAACGATTGGAGAGCTAACGTTTCTCCTTGGTCTATAGGTGACACAAGAAAGGAATGGAACATTCATTTCTCAATCCAAATACGCCAAAGAGGTTCTAAGAAGGTTTGGAATGGATAATTCCAAGGAAATGAAGACTCCGATTCCTACCCGGATGAAATTATCAAAAGATGAGGATGACAAGGAAGTTAATATCACAGAATACAGGAAAATCATTGGAAGTCTGTTGTACTTAAATGCAACAAGTCCTGATATTGTTTTCTCGACATGCCAAGCAGCGAGATATCAGAGTAATCCCAAGTAATGTCACATGCTTTCAGTGAAAAGAATTCTTCGGTATATCAAGGGCACCGTGGAATTCGGCTTGACATACAATGACAAATCTCAGACAGAGTTATTAGGATATACTGATGTAGACTGGGCCGGTTCAGCAGATGATAGAAAATCAACGTCATGTGGTGCATTCTATCTTGGTGGATTGTGTATTTCTTGGCTAAGCAAGAAACAAGATTGAATTTCCTTGAGCACCGCAGAAGCTAAGTATATTGCGGCCACACAAGCATGCACACAGTTATTGTGGATGAAGCAGCAGCTTGAAGATATGGGAGTTGAAGTGAAGTCTCCGATCGGAATCCAGTGTGATAACTCAAGTGCTATAAATCTCAGCAAAAATACCGTCCATCACTCAAGGACAAAGCACATTGAGATTAAGTATCATTTTATCAAGGAGAAGGTTGATCATGGAATCGTGAAGTTGGAGTACGTTCCTACAGAGCTACAGGTTGTAGAAATTCTGACAAAGGCCTTACCCAAGGAAGCTTTTGAGAGGCATCGACTGGCTCTGGGAGTTCAGTCGATTCCCCACACTTGAAATAGTTTGGATGTGGGACCCCCCCCCTCTCTCTAAGGTATGATGTGTTTTCCCCTAATGTGCTGACTTGTTCTCTACTCTGTTACAGACTGCGAAGGAGTGCCTTTGGGTTCATTGAAAAAGGGGGATAAAATAGTTATTGTTCAAGGGGGAGATTTGATAAATCATGAATGATATGGGGAGAAGCTGACAGGTGGAGCAGCCAGATAGGGGGAGTTGAATCTAGTTGAATGTTCTTAGCCAGAGCATAGCTTGGACAACACAGGAAATATGGCTAAAGAGGTGTTGTAGCTGTGAGCAGAAAGGGGGAGCATATTAAATCTGACGATGCTAGAATTGATCGATCAAAGAATAGATATCACGACGGCTGAGGATCGTGATAAAAGAAGAAGAGTGGTGTTGGACAGTGGTAAGAATATTTCCAAACCAAAAATTGGTCTTCCAACAAACTCATCAACAATTGGTATCAGTTTAGTACAAATTGGTATCAGTTTGGTGTCAACAGTGGATGTCAGAGATAAAGTGATTCATTGATGACCTTTTCATTTACTCTTTTTTCTCACGCCGATCATTGCTCATGTGGGCTTAGAGTATGTGTTGAGTAAATCCTTGATCGCTATCAGAGTCGTAATGAGGCGAATGGAGGCTGAAGAATCAACGACGTATCTTTATTTTGGAAGAGTTGTCAACAAACCCAAAGTGGGTGATTGTTGGGAAAAAATACCTCAAGGTATCATTGAATCATTTTTTTGAGGTGATTGTGTTTGTTGACAATGTGGACATCTGAGTAGTGTTTGTTGACAAAGCAAAACTATGACATACAAATTTTTTGAAAAAGAGGATTTCATGATGGAATGTCGAGTTTAAGAGCTGAGTTCAACGATCCATGCTTGATTCAAGAACGTCGATAAAAGGAATGGATGATCTGGAGGCGGTACAAAAGAACAGATACAAGGTGGTTCCGTTTTCCAGTGTTTGCCAAATTTTTGGGCCTGAAAATAGGCAAATAAAGAAAAGTGTTTTTGGGAGCTGGTCGCGCAAGTGTCCAAAAGGGCAAAAGACTTGCGCACCAAAACTGGGTCGCGCAGGTGACTTGCGCACCGTCGCGCAGGGTGGTCAGATTGCCTATTAATACTGGACCACCCCTCCTCATTCTAACCCGGAGTTCAACTCTTTGAGAAATCAGAGCTCTCATCGAGCAGGTGTGGTGGTCGCGCAAGTGGTGAGTGTGGGTCGCGCAGGTGGAGTTGCGCGCCAGTAGTAGAAGTTGTGCGCCAGTGTAAGAACTTGCGCGCCAGTGTGGAGTTGCGCGCCACTATTGGTTTGTGCGTAAAAGGAAGTGAGTCGCGCAAGTTTGGAGTTGAGTAAGCTTGTGTTGCACAAGTGTCAGAGGAGGACTTGTGTGCCCGTTGTGACTTGCGCGTCGATACTTGTGCGTCGAGGTAGACTTGCGAGCCAAGTACGGTTTGTTCCAGTAGTGTTTTTCGGACTGCGTGGAAGTTGGAAGTTTTCCCGATACCTTCGGTGCAAAGAGGTATTTATCTTCGAGTGAAAGTTGTACTTTAACAGAGCATCTACACACGGAGGAAGATGCATTGATTCATGCAAATGAAGAGACCTACAGGTCTATAAACTGTGAGTGGATTCCTTCCAAGAGCAGTGAGCTTAGGAAGAAGGAGAAGGTGATCCTCTCCACCGGCAGTGAGCCAGAGAGAGAGAGACAGGGAGTGACCCTTGGGAAAGTAGTGAGATGACCCTAAATTTGTAAAGGCAATGACCCTGGGCATAGAATTGATCTATCCCGAACCCTGTAATCCACAGCTAGTGAAGATTAGTGGAATTTGGTATGACCGGCAACCTGTCAGCGTATGCACCTTAGACGTAGCCCTTACCGGTGAACCAAGTAAAATTGCTATGTCTTGCACTTGCTTTACTTTAGGTTTATATTGGGTAGTGGGAAAGAGAGAGAAGAGTGTTTTGCGTAACAATGAAACAAGATCAGAACGAGCATTAATTTTTAATTAGTCATACCCTGATTCAACCCCCCTCTCAGGGTATTCATCCTAGTGGACCTAACAGATTCTTTTTTATCAATAACACAATGATAATATATTTTTAGGGATAGAGGTGTATGGAGGAGGATAAAAAAGTCTATTAATTGACTGTTTCTATACAATTTTCTATTTCAAATGCATATTATTTTATCAATTAATTCTATATTAATGTATTTTAGATTCCACATGGTTGTCATTTCTTTAAGATGGTAATTTAAGATTAGGGCATAATTGGGAAATATGATGAATATTTAGAAGATGTTTATGAAATAAATATGTAAGAAACCACTATTAAAAATAATTAATATTATATTTATATTGCCGAATGAAAATTTTTTATCCAATAATCAGATAAATTTCTTTAGGTTCTATGAATTATATCTGAATTTTTTTACATTTACCAATAATACGATTTTATTAATTCATTAAATATAATTATTATATAAATCAAAAAACAATGTAAAAAATACCTAATATAATATTATATAATATTTTACAAAATATATTTTCAATTTCTATATCTCATTCATTATAATCTGTAATAATATATGTTTTGTTTTTAATAGGGTATTTTCCCACGGAATGGTTATAAGTACATATTTGGATGGTGTAGAATAACCACTATATAGAATATATATTATGGCCTATTTTAAGTGCGTGAGTGGTAATACCCATTATTAATAATCTTAATGTGTAAGGACTAACACAAACATCCGCAGATAGGAACATTCAATGACACTATGAAATTTGCATTTCTTACTGGCAGGTCTCATTCTCATAATATCCTCCTCGATATTACCAAGGGTGCACAACATGAGAAGGTACCTCATTGTTTTATGAGTCCTCACCCCTAATGGACTGTATTATTTGTGTCCCTAAAATAACATCATCGACCATAGAACATATATTCAAGAACATTGTTATGGAACTTCCAGGTTCTCATCGTAGAAGGGATCCCCTATTAGCCATTAATGAAACAGCTTTCCTTAGGACATTATCACATGCATTGTCACGCAGAATAACAATCAAGCTGTGATATGATATTTATTAATGAATAAAGTACATTTTTGTTAGTTCTGGGCAACCAACTCCAACATAAACCATATACATTAGTTCTGAAATGACTTTAAAAAATGTCCCCAAGCCATTAGATTTCCATATTTAGATAATATAATAACTTGTATTGAATTTGAAATATTATTATAGAATAATTAAATGTAAAAAATGTTGTTGGAAATCTATTTAAAAAAATACAAGAATTCAACTCCTCCTCAACTATAAAATGACACTCACCCTTCCACCCTAACCTCCGTAATCCTCTAAGGTGTTTTTTCTCATCAAATATCTTCTTAAATATCTCTTCAAATCCCTAAACCCACCATATAATCCTTTAATTGTGATAAAATTATTCCATGTAATACTTCTATAGGATACCCAATAGAGATACCCAAAGAGGATGTAACATCATTCTTCTAGTTCTTTGGTCTTACTATCATTCTCAACCCCCTAAAATAGACTTATTATAGGATTATATAATAACATATGTATTATATATAAATGTTTACTATTTTATGTTATTATTTTGACCATGAAATTCACACACATCCATATATTAGGTAAATATTCTACCGTTTAAGTGTACAATGATGTACCAGCTCGCAAAATAATGATTTGTTGTTTTTACATTATCACCTATAATGATGGGAACTTCGATCGAAAATATGTTTATATATGATATATATGATATTTATAATACTATTATAATTCTTTAATTTATTTATAATACATATCATTATGCTTTCCATTTTGTTAAAATATGATAACATCATTTATTGAAGTGTGAACTACCTCCCCACAAAGCAATGTGACTCATTCACATTATACATGGAACAAATAATGGTAGGTTTTATTAATACTTTTTGAAATATATATCTTAAATATAATAAAACAATTATAATATAAATATATTTCATTTTCATTCAATTGTTTTAATTCGAAAAATAAATCAAAGTAGCTCTCATTCAAACTTACAAATTATTATCTCCATCAACGTTGCATTTCATTCCCAAACTCAATATATTATTAATTATAATAAATTAATATATATTAATATAATATTTATTATTTTATATTTTTTTTTTGAATTATATATTTTATGAAACCTATATCTAAAAAAATATCAATATCTATCAAGGTAAATCTTTCTCAATAAACTAAGAAATTTACACCCAGGATTGTGAAAATAATAAAAGATTATTTTCAAATGGAAAATAATATATTTTAAAGAGATAATATATGATATTATAATCATTAATATGGTTCATTAATATGTTATTAACTGACTTAAAACTATCAAAAAATATTATAATTATCTTTCACATAATAGGAAACACAAGGTAACCATTTTCTTCTAAATTTACACATCCTTCAGACATATTTATTATTTTGCACCACTTCACTTTTCTATAGTGTATATATAATAATATGAAAATATATTTCAGGAATATAATTATCAATAGGATATTATATGGTAGATTTATTTTTATTTTTTCATGGATTTTATGATTCAATTATTTCAATGGGGTGTTTGACAGTTTAGAATGTTTTAATACTATTCTCCTCCAGATCATTTTAAATGATTATATTTTTAATCACACAAAAATTGTTTTCATTATCTTATACTAAAAATATATCGATATTTTAATAATATATATATATATATATATATATATATATATATTTTCGGGTGATGTATATTATTTTTTTCCTAAAACATATACCATTTTCACATACATTATTCACCTTGACAGTTATTTTAATAAATGGGGTATTATTAATAAACTTTTATCATTTATTAAATATCGATATTTGATATGGAATATTTGATATTGATTTAATATATAATTTTATATAATTAATGCTTTTTGTAACAATATATGTTTTAAACTGAGAAAGAATCCAATGGAATTAGAACTGTCATGAATAATGGACCATCGATTTGTAAAACTGAGCTTTAGAACTAAATTCTAGTATATAAAACACTTTAATGTGTCATTTTTTTACTTTGGTAAATATCCCCTAAGTTTCTAGGGTGTCCTTATGAGTTTAATGTGTTCCAAAATAGAAATATCTGGATGAATAATGGTCTACATAGGGTGCATGGTTTGTCTAAAAATGTGCAGCCACTAGTAGCAAACGGTGCTACCTGAAGGAAGTTCATAGAGGAGGTGAACCTAGGATATACACGGTTACCCAATCCATTTTACTAGACTACATGATTAGTTACAATTAGGGAGTACCTCAACACTTTTCAATACATAGTTCGTTAATAGTTTCAATACCACGCAACCAGCCCATGTATGGTACTCTTGGTGCCCAATGGATTGTCCACATTTGGTGCACAATCAAGCTAACCATATGGCCCAAACCATGAATAGTGACCTAGTTTTAATATTTTAATTGTTTTAAAAAAAATTTAAATAAAATAACATTTTATATAAATTAAACACACCTATAATCCTTTTTATTTCAGATTATTGTCACCAAACCCCCTCTCTCTTGGAGCGTGTTCGACCCCCAGATCCTCTATCTTTCATCGTTTTCAATCATATATCTTATGAATCTTCTTATGATTCTTCAAGAAAGGTTATTCTACTCTCATCTCATCACATGGATTTGTATTTTTCATTTTATTATTACCCTATTCCGTTCATATGAAACCCTAGGGTTAGGTTCAATTTTTTTTGATTCTTTTTATGATTCTATGGTATGTGAAGGATATTTCATGACTCCCTTATTTATTATTTGGTAACTGACATTGGAGGTGTAGTGGTTAAGATCATCTATGTCTTGAATTTTCACTTATTGGGTATGTTTTCCTTTTCTATTTATTTATTCTCAATTTATAATTTCACCTTTAATAATTTATTTATTCTTGATAATTTTTCTTAAGTGTGTCGACTTTTCTAAGATGGATTTAAATCACCATAGGTAAAGGTGACACACAATGTATTCATCAATACACTTGTTTTTATATTTATTCTCTATTAATAAGTATACTCACCTATGATAGTGGGTATATATAAGGGTAACTTAATCATACATATATTATTTAAATTAATATATTTGTGGGTAATATTGGGTATATTAATATATGAGAATGTATATAAGGATACACTTGCACATATACAGGATATACAAGATTGTGCATAGTGGTTTGGTGTCCTTACACATATGTTACGTTTCATATTCTCAAAGGTGGTAGGCACCAGCTTCGAGTGGTCCATGTTAACAACATAAAGATCCAAAGTGTTCAGATTTGTTTTCTATTGATGTATGGTCCCTTTTATTTCTTATTAAATTTATGAATATATTATATTATTTTCTATTTATTCATTGAAATATTGAAATTTTTATTCTTGAATAAAATTAATAGTAATGATAAATTATTTGTTTGATTAAAAATTTCATGTTTTTATAATACCCCCCCAACAGAGGTTTATAGTCTTTTATGAAAAAATGTAGTGATTAGATATTTATACATGCATGGATGATTGATTTATTGTTTCATTAAGAGAAGAGATTATGATAGCTATTGTTCGTGATTAGGATATGGCCTATAATTACATTTAGAAATGGAGTATCAATTTTAATAAAATATATGATCCAAGGCCCATTTATGTTATTGTCCCATCTCATAAATTGAATTGCTTACCATTATTTAAAAAAAGTAATGCCCATGTATTCATTTTTCTTATTTTACTATTGTATCTATTATGTACTACCTAAATATAGAAATGTGAATTACCTGGATTTCTTTTATTAAATGTAATTCCATTAGTTTTATTGGATTGTAACTATATGAAATTTGAATGCTAGAACATACAACCCATCTATTTAATTTTATGCATGGACATGTTTTCTACCTTGTTTCATTTAAATGAAATTGGTGAAATGTGATTCGAGGCAGGATAATTTCATGTTACCTTGTTTATATTCCATTACATATGTAATTTTGTAATGCATATTCCACATTTTAGTGGGATGATTTATGGTCTAATAATTACCTATCATGTTAATATGATAATTTAAAATTATAATAATGATATTTAGTTGTTCCATTTTACCTTTTATGCTCATTGTATTATGAAATATTGATGTGTTGATATGTATCCTTTATAAATATTGGTAGAATGGGATTTATCCATGCCACTGATTTCATGATATTTTTAATTCATGAACATCAATAATAAATGATTTACTATGATATGTTCATTTCTTGTGATGTGCATTGCTACTTGGTTTACATGACATGGGCCTGAAGAGAATATGGGTTGGGTATTACAGACTTATGGATTGTCTCAAGTGCTCGATTGGTTATAACTAAATGTGTTGAGGTAGATTCTTTGGCATTCCACACGAGGGATTATTGGGTAGTTTATTATAATTCTATGTGATACCAATTCCATATTCAAAAAAACATATGAAGGACCAATTTGTAATATGGATATGACATGCCTCTGTTGATACTCGGTCCCCTTTGTGAGATACATGGAATGGACTTTGAGTTACCAATACTCAATTGATTATTGGGACACCTTATGGGTCACATTGAATAGGATCAGTGTTATTGGTTTACATCAAATGTTATAATTGTGATACATGGGATCCTTTGTAGAACACATCAAATGGGAACAGTAATCAACTAATGGATTTGAGAGATTTATTGAATTTCACTGATTGATTTATTTGGTAAACTGATTTTCCTTAATTTTTATGTTCTATATATATTAAAAAATGAACTTGTTACTTTTATATCCTTATTATTGGAATAATTATATTATTAAATGGGAATTATATCCCAAGACTAAGCACATTCTTGGGGGTTCACCGTCAATAATTTTATTCTTAACTTTTTGTGATGACACACATATCATGGATTTACAAGTACCCTATTGATAAATTCACCTTAGGGAATAGTGGGTGATAAGGAAAATTTGTCTATTTGGGAAAATGAAACATGTTTTCATTACTTTAATTTTTAATTCCCCATCAATTATACTATATCAAACACTGAAATTGGTTTATTTATTACACTAAATGGTTTGGGAGAAACACTGTAGGTGCCAAAAAAATTATATTAATATCTCAAACCTTACTCGAGAAATGATTCGAAGCTGTATAAATACATTTTCACACATTTATTTAGATTCATAGCATATTATGTGTTATGTACATGGAATCTAGAAAGAATATGAGTCGTCTTGTACTTAGTATGCTCGTGGAGTTGACTATTGGGATTTTCATTTAAATTATTGCATTTTATGGCTCATTAAATTTTTTAATTAGATGAAATTACATTAATCATTATATGAAATTGAAATGTATATTCTACATTTATTTGGTTATATTATTGTTATGTAGATATATATTTTACCGTTACTATACTATTTATGATGTTTCTTGATATTTATTATCTACCAAAAAACTATGATACTATAACATGTTGGTATATTTCCCCACTATCAACTCTTTAGACCCTAACTTCTACTCATAAGAATTTGGTGTTTGTGTATATGCACCATAGGTCATGTGTTGACCAGTCCATCTACCAGTTTAGTTTTAGTCATGATGGGAAATTACAATGTGCTGTCAGAGCCTTGTTTTTTATGTTTCTTGTTGTTTTGGTCTAGTATATACAAGAAAATAAATGTTTTAGTACTTGTAAATAGCTGGGTCTTGGACTGAACACCCCACCAACTGGGAAATGACAATTATTATAAGACTGGGACTTTTTTTTGATATTATAGTTGATTTTATTTCACCTCGAGTAATTGGTGTATATTACCCAAAATATTTATTTATCATAAAATTTTTATTTTAATGATGTCTGGGTATAGAAAAGAAATATAATTACATTAATCATTATAAGAACATGGAAATTCCATATTCCATGGATATCTCAAGCTATGTAGTTCACATTGTCGTATTGTTTGAATTTTTTTATGTACATTGTGTATGGTTTTCCAGCCGATGTTATTCCAGGTTTATATTTCATGACATGTGATTATTTTTTCATCTGTGATTTCATACCTTGTTTGGTATAATTTTTAGTGTTCTTACTCTAAATTTCCCGATTATATTCTTTTATAGAATGGGTTGCAATTTTTTGGTTGTTATTAAATGGTGCTAAAATTACCATTCATAATGTGTATGTGTGCCTTATAACTGAATAAGTTAAAAAACATATAATAGAACGCTTTTTAATAAATTTAATAAATTTAATCGTATATTTATAAATGTTTATATGGATTAAATAAACTTTATCCTAAATTTTTTGTCAATTATATGTGATCCACCAACATCTTGAAAGGTAAATGGGTGATTGAAAAATAGAGATGGAATCCCATAAATTCGAACAACTTATTATGAGACGAGATACATAAAAGGTGTTTTAAATATATGTGATTTTATATATTGACATTAAATCATTTGGTTACAATTATAATGGATTTACATTCTTTTAATTCCATAATGATGCATATTAAAAATCCATAAATGTACCATAATAGGTGACCTTTTTTTAAATGCCCAGTGTCAATTTGAATGGTGGTATATATATTTAACGTAGGTGTTTAATTAAAGTGTCCAGTTTTTTTTGGTGTCTTATTTTAGGAAAATACTCCCACTTAATTAATGAAAAAATATAATCTACTCGAGCATATCTTGTGTCAGACTTTTTAATTAAAAAATTTTTGCTAAAATAGGGGTTATTTGACTATGAATCCTAATTTTAACTGGATATCATAGAATGATAATGGATTAAATAGTGGTTTAAAACACCTTGTCTTTATTCCTTGTTGATTTTCCTAGCATGGTAATTCATGGATTGTTTTATGGCTCAAAATGTCTTTATATAATGCTAAATAATTAAAATTTAAATTAATTAAATGGTTTTTGTTGATATGTTATAAATATATAAATATGACTAGTTTATTATCCTTAACACCCATGTAAGGAGTGTATGAGTTTATCTTTGAGTGTCCTTAAAATAAAAGAATGAGTGTTTCCCATATCCATTATATTACTTATAATAGTGTCCTGAATGGGTGGATATCGAGCCTATTTACTACAGTTGGCATGACATGTTGTTTGTTTTTTTGACTATGCTTCCCTAAGCGGATATCCCAAAGTAGGTGGAACCTTAAGAGCATAATTACTTTCCATATCCTATAATACTTTTGTCAATTTGTATAGTTCATGTTCCATTGTACCTTGGAGGACACATAAGATATAAATGAATCCATTGGTTGGACATGTGGTGATGTTCTTATTTTACCTTTATTATAGGGGTGATCATCACTTAATACTCAGTTTCAGTTGTTTACACATCCCTCGGGCATGGTTAACCCCTTAGATGAAAAATTATCATTTTATTTCATATGTGATGGATGAATTTGTACAATATTTTCCAGGTTAATGGTCATGTGGGGCAATAAAACATCGGGTTAAATATCTTGCATGAAAATATGATTCCTGAATGAATTGTGTATCAAACCTATGGATATTATATAGGATGTTTGATGTTCACATGAAATCATTAGGCACTGTGCATTAGTTTTTGTGGTACCCATCGAGTGTCTAATTATGTAACATACAAGTTGAGTTTTATAAGATTATTGATCACAGAATTATTTATAAAGAAATCATGTTATCTCTGAGGTAGTGTGGATTGTGAGTTAAATAAAATCATGTTTCTTTGATTTCATGGGATGAAATCCATGAGATTCATGTGTTTTGTCTTGCTGGTCAATTTTTTCTAGATTTTTTTCCAAATGCTATTTCATATATAAGAATGTCTTGGAAGAGTGTCACATATATTTTTAAGGTTATTATAATACAACTTTCTTATCATAAACTATTGTATATCACATAATGATGGCTAGAACACTCATAAGGCGAGGAGTACCGTTATGAATTTGGTAAATGATTTCTTTTTGGAATTAGGTGCACAACCTAGGAAAACTATTTTAAAATTGTATGTTTTTTTTTCAAATTACTTTCATGATATAATTTTTCAAATTGTGTTTGTACTCACATAGTAGAAAAAATTCAATTAGGATGGTTGTGTATGTTACATGTTATAAACACCATTATTCCTAATGGACTTTGGTGCATATATTTTGACATTCACATAATTCCTCAGATGAAAAAAACACCCATGTTCGGTTAATGAAGATTCATCAGTATGTGGAGCTAATCATCATTATTGATGTTTGAAAATTGAGATTATATTGAAAGTCATTTATAAATTTTCATTGATTGAAAAGAAACAATTAAAATAGTCTTGCTATACTCTATTAAGTGTTTATCATTCTCCTATCACTATTTAATCATTGATTCACTATGAGAGAATCAATATTACGCCTCACAAATACTTTAAAATCTATTGGTCTTATCTGGGTAGTATTTATCAGTGTTACACATTGAAGAATAATTAAAATAAAGTCATAGGAGTTACAAATTATCATTTAAATTATCATTTATGAACTCCCAAGAAATACATTTTTACACCATCCATTTCCTGTGACCCTATGACATGGTGGAAGCCGATCTGGGCTCCGTCATTATTCTGATGTGGATGTTGTGGCCTTGGGCCAATGTCTCTCCTGTATCCATGGTGAATTGAAAATAATGGGTTAGTTATTTAGAATATAGTTTTATTTAACAAAGGTTAGACTAATATTTTTATGGGGTCTGAGTTAATTAGTAATGGGTGATGATTATAGTGCAACAGATTGAGGTGATACCATTGTTCATGAAGTGGCATGATAGGATTAAAATATTCAGATCATGTTTACCAATTAAATTCATTGGATATTTGGTATGAACATAAGTGGATATGATCATGGTAAATGTGAGATGATTTAATAGAGGAAATATGATTTTATTTGGAAATATGTTGGTCATATAAGTTGAGCATTATGGAAATGATCCCCCATAGATTTCTTGACATGTTTGACCTTCTTACTTATTGTTTATGATTGGTGAAGGACTATTTTTTAGCATGTTGTGATAGGGATTTTAAATATAGAATGTATTAGAAAGGCATTTTCATATAATATTGGATCCACATGTCTTTTATGTTTAACGGTAATCAATCATTTAACTATTTCATAAATAACAATAGAAACATGTTTAAAATTATTAGATGCGTTATTTTTAGGAAATTATTATAGTGGGATGTGTAATGAAATAGAATTAGGAATTTTAAATGTTAAATCATTAAAATTTAAGTATCATTGGATTGTTTTAAAATTATATAATGGTTTTATCAATCCTCCATCTAAGAGATCTCAATTAAGATTCATATTGGTGGTTCAATTTGAAAAATAATACTAGCTAATGTTTTGATAGATTCTGTTCATTGTGTATATATGATTCATCGATATGCGTTGAGTGATTAAAAATATAACGTCATTGTTTCTTCATAAACCTTATAGGTAGGGTAATGTTTCATTTTCTCTTGAAGGCATATTTTGAGAAATTTGTTTTGAGGTGGAAAGGTTGTAACAACCCATGTTTTTGAACATTGATAAATTCTTAAAGAGTTTGAACTTGTGCTATTACTTAATGGGCCATTTTCAAAGCCGATCACCAAATCTATATTAGGAGAGTCATAATAATTCCATATGTTTGTTTGGACTTTTTTGAAGTCCATTGATATTTGATGGGGCTCTGAGGGAATTTTGGGAGTGTTAGACCGAGAAAATATCTGTTAAAAGTGATTTACATAGGGTGCATGATTTTTCTAATGTCATGTATCCCAAAACAACAAATCATGAGACCTGTAGTAAGTGGATAGAGGTGTTCCACACATAATATGGACAGTTTCCCAGAATATGATACTTTCTGGAATGATTATTTATAATTGGGATGTATCTTAACATTGTTTACCATTAGGATGATTCATAGTTTCCAAATTGTGTGTCCAACTCATCCGAGGTGTTGTATGTTCCCAGAAGAGGGATCATGGTTGCTATAAATTTTGGCTGACAATTAATCCTAGACTATGAATGGTTACAATATATTAAAAATTAAATTAATTAGATAAAATTTAAAATAAAATATAATTTATCCAAAACACTCATATAAACCTCATATTTCATGAAATCCACAGCTTGCCCACTCTATAACAGAACATGTGGGCCCCCCTGGTTCGTCCTTTATTTATCATTTTAAACAATATTTCATCAGGATATTCATGTGATTCATCAAGGTAGGAAATTTTTTTCCAAATATCCTAAAATGGTTTGGTGTTTTTCCACTTTCAATCACCTTGTGTCATTCTGTATAAAACCCTCGGGTTTGAGTTGAGTTTTATTTTTTATTTTTGTCTGATTTCATGTCATGATAGGGATCTCATTTTTCTCCATTATTAATTTTACAACAATGTAAATTGAATGAAATTTGGTTTGGATTGTCTTAGTCTACCATCATCAATTTTTAGGTATGTTTTCAATTATTATTTATTTCATTTAAATTTATAAATTATTATATTTATTTAAATTATTTTTTCCTAGTAATTTTTCATATGTGTATTTTTTTCTATGTGATTTTTTGAGTCACTTGAGTTAATGGTGATGTACCGCATATGCATGGGTAAGAATATTTTTATTTAGTAATCTTGTTATTTGTATATTCTCACATTTTCGTTAATATATAAATGCATGGGTCGAGTTGTTCATATATATAATATAAAATTACATACATGCATGGTTATTAACATGAATATTCATAGATGATCGTGTATGTGAGGATCCCATTAAACATATTCAGGGACATGAGAATATATGCATAGGATATAATTGACCTTATTTATATGTGACCGTAAATATTCTCAAAGCTGGGAGGCAGTAATATCGAGTGATTTTTATTAAAAGAATGAAGTGAAAAAGTGTTAATACTGGTCTTATTTTGATGTAGGATCCCTTTCCCTTCACATAAAATTTATGAATGCATTAGTTTCATTCTGAATTGTTCTATGATAATTGAAATTGTGATTTTTGAATGAAATTAATAGTTATGATAAATAGTTTCATGTTATTATAATAAAACCCCTCTAGAAGAGGTGTATTGTCTTGTAATATAAAAATCATTTTCAATATAGTTATGCTTAATTGACTTAGTGTGTTTGTGTTTCTTTATGAACTGAGGTTGTTATATATTTGATTAATGTTTCAATATGGAATATTTTGACATTATAAAATTTAGTTTGTTTTCCAAAATTATTTAAAAACCAATTAATCATATATGTGTATGGCCCATCTCATAAATTTACTAACATTGTATCATTTTTTAAAGGTAATCCCCATGTAGGAATTTTCCATGTTTTCCCATGGAACCTTATATGTACCACTTGATCCTTGATAAGTGAATTTACATGATGTTTTTAATTATATTGCGTGTCATTAAATTAAATGCTTTCATGATAGTCTAAATGTGGTGTGTGTGACTATAAACCCATTTATTTAGTGATATTAATGAACAAAAATATTATATCATTTCATATAAATTCTATTGGTGACATGCGGTTCTTTGAATGATGATTTTGTGTTCCCTTGTTTATATCTCATTTCTTATGAAATGACCTAATACATATGACCAATTTTTGAGGATTGTTTTTTGTTCTAAACATTTGAATGATTGTTATATTTAGATATTAAATTTATAATAATTAAATCTTATAGTTACATGCTTCCTTTTATTCCAAATCCCTTTTGTCAATTTGATGGATTGCTATATATATTGTGGCTATCTTGGAATCATGGGATCATTCGTTACCTAGGGTGGAACAAGATGTTTAATTGATGGATTTCAATTATAAATTATATCTTGTGATATGTAGATTTCTTGTGACATGATTTGATACATTATTTAGATGACATAGGATGGAAGAGGATGGGGGTTCCATATTAAGGACTCATGGATGGACACACGCACTCGATGGGTTATAACCCCACATTCTAGGAGTGATGCTTTGTATTTTTAGGGGAGGGATTCTATAGAGGTTTTTTTAAAATTCTAAGAACTAAAATTATGAAATGGAGATACTGTGTATGGTACAAATGGATGTATTTCTATAATATTCCATGGGTTATAACCATATCCCAATAAGATATACCACAGATGAACTCATTGTTACCATTACTAGAGTTATACTTGGGAAACCATATGAGTGACCATGGACAAGCTAAATGGTGTTGGATTTTATTAGATGATCATTTTGAGATACATCTACTCTATTTTATAATCCCTTTCATCAAAATCAGACTCCACCACTAGATTTGACAAATTGATTGAATTACATTGATTAATTTCCTTGGTTAATTGATTATGCGATATGTTTTTCTTGTAATTTTAGAAGATCGTGAACTTGTGAAATTTAGGCCATGTTTAATACCATACATATGTGACTACATGTCAATTTGACCTCATGTCTAAGAACATGAATGGGGGTGCACCTTCTTGAATTTAGTAGTTTACTTTTAGAATTGGCACAAAAATTTTTCTTGCACTGGTATACTATTCAAACCTCCAATATAGGTAAAAGTAGGTTATAAGGGATGAGATTCTGTTTGGGATCCCATATCATGTAGTTCTTATTTTAATTTTTTATTTCTTTTCAAATTTTTTGTATTTAAAATTATAAACAGTTTATTTATTTCACTAAATTTATTTGGGCTAGACACCGTGGGTGCTAACCAAGTGACATTTATACCTCACGTCCTGCCTCAGTGTTGATTGGAACCTATGTATATCATCTTTCTCACAAGACATTGGATTCATTTATTTTGTTTTTATTTGTACCTAGAAGATTGTGATCATATTACTGAGGGCATAATCAAGATTCTCATTGGTCTGACAATTGAGTTTTTTTTTCATATGTTATATTTTATAGAATTTTCCTTAGTAACATATGTTCTTGAATAAATCATTATATGGAATTGGTGTTAGATATTTTTCATTAATTTAGATATATTATTCTTTTAATTCTCTATATCATCAATTAATTATAATTATTCCATTTTTTCCAGATATTTATTTTCAATTAAACTATCATGATAATTTAACAAGAGGGTATAGTCTTCCCTCTATCAACTCTTTATACCCTCTCTCTATGTTAGTAGCCACGTGCATTTGAGGACATGTGCTTAAGGTCATATGGTGACCGGTTCGGCTAGCAATTTAGCATTTAGTCGAGCCTGGATGATACCAATTGGACAAGAAAGGGTGTGGGGTTCCAAGAAAATATATATCATATTGATACGTCAAAAGGTTATCATTATACATATATGGTGGACACATTAAATAGTTTTATGCATCTAGTTTTAAAATGTATTCATAATAGATATTAACAACATAGGTTTTCATGTGCCTTATTCATGAACTCTACTAATAAATCATTTATTTCTGAGATATTTTCGTGATCATTTTTATTAAACATGGTTTTTTCATATTATAAAATACATGTGTGTATTGCATTTTCGTTTCATTGATTAAATGTAATGTGTATTGAGTTTAAAAAAAATCAATATTGGTTTTTTCTAATATGTTAATTCGAATGGACTTTGTTTTTATATTTATAATTTTCTATGTTTAATTATTCACATAGATTCATTATTTATTCTATTTTACATGACCTTACTGAGCATTTGACATCACCCTTATAATTTTTTATTTCCCAAGGTTATGATAAGGGATTATTTGAATGATCATGTAAGAAATTTTTTAATATTATTATGAATCTTGTTTATATTTCAGATTTTATAATGTATTATATATATATATATCATATATGTAATCTAGTTATACAAATATGAAAAATTGATCAGTCATATAAGATTTAATTCATTTAAATCATTTAAATTTAATAAAATAATGCACCAACAATTGGCCTCTCTTGTTAGGGAATTATAGTTGGTATCAGAGTATGTTTGGCTGAAACATTGGAAACTATATTTAAAAAACATTGATTAGTGAAACATAACAAAATAATAACAATGAGTATTTGAAAAGAATATCAACCAAAAATATTTTAAATTTAGATATTTTTTCGGTATTCCAAATAATATTTCCCTAACTGAATACTAAGACTGCACATGATTCAGGACCATATGAATGTATGGGTTATACCATTGAAAATGTATATGGGGGATCACTCTATGTGAAATTTTAGACATTAAGAGGCCAGAATGTGCACGTTTTTTGATACTCTTAGGGGATTCACATAGGATAAATCACATTTTCATTATAAACCATAATAAAGGATTTATTAGTATATATGTCAAAAATTTAACTAGAATAAATGATTATAATATTTATAATGAATAACTGTTATGTTCTATGACATATATGTAATTATATATTATATTTTTATGGGAAAATATAATACATTCAACAATTTTGATATGGAAACTAGATGGAATAATAGAATCAATACACATTAAAAATACAGAGATTTCCATGTTAATCAAGTCAATATAGTTGGTATATGAATAGAGAAAATAATAGATATATTAAGGAGAAATAATCAGGTGTTGAAAAATAACCATTACCGAATGGATAATATAATTCCTTTGAAAAAAATATCTTCTAATAGATCGCTTTATGAAAATGAATCCCACATCGTTCTAAGGGACACAAAATCCACTTAAAAATGAGTAAAGGATTATGACTCTATAGAAGATATTTTCATCAATGGGATGTTGTGAAATGGAATCGTATACACTTGATGTCTATTTCCCCAATGGTAATGTAGATCAATGGTGGGACATGATCAAAAATACTTTGGATAAAGATGAAATATAACTCACTGAATAAATATCCATTAAAAATATATTCATTGATAAGTACATACCTCATGATCGAATAATTGAGATGAATTTGTAGTTAAATAGAAGAATGAAAAAAAGAAAAGACTGTTGCAGATTATAAAGCTACTATTAAATGGTTATCTATGTATGATACAAATTATATATGTAACACTGATTTCAAGATGCAGCACTTCACGGATAGTCATAATCCAATTTTTTGGGGCACCAGTTTCTTATAATTTTTCATAATACAATGAATTAGTTTTTTGTTCCATAAAAATGGAGAAAAAAATTTCTACGACAAATATTTCAATGGAAAACCAAAGGATGATGATTCCATATAATCATTATGAAAAATAGAATACATCCAATAATAATAAAAACTCTTCATTTTCCTTATTTAAAAACTATGAAAAACATACTAGGATATGTTTGATGGGACTAGAAGTTTCCTATTACTTCCTAAATAAGATTCATCAAGTTTATCCTTGATTATGAAATAATTAAAACACTGATGTCAATGTTTTAAATAAAATAAGGTTGGGAACTATGAAAATAAATTCTCAAGGAGTCATGGGAATCTACGACAAAAGAGGACATAGGGTTATGACCAAGATTATTTGATAACTACTGTAGTGGTAGAATTAACAAATTACATAAGGGTATGTATATTAATCATATCTTCAAAATTATACAAGGCCTTATTAATTTTGGAGTCATCGTAATTTGTTATATTTACCCATTTTTTCTATAAATAATACTCACTTTCCTTTTGGTTTATTAAGGGATTTTTCGGTCAAAACTCTCAAGGGAAGTATCAATTCATCAAAATTATATCATGAATTCCCCATTAAGAAACATAAATATGATTTAAATATGATTTTTTTTCAAAACTATGATTAAATATAATATTATCTTCAATGTGGAATGAATATTAAACTATAATGAATAAATTTATTCCAAGATAAAAAAAATTATTATTTGTTAGTAATATATAGAATCCCTTATCATTGGACTAGAATCTTCCTCACCTTATTCATATCTAGAGACACCTCGGTAGATCTACTAAAATTAATTTTTTGGGAATAATTAAATTCCAAACCTAATGAAGAGAAATGTAATAATAAAATTGAATAATTAATTATTTTATAATAAAACATTGACTAATTTACCAAGGAGTAAATAGGACATCCCATGGATGGGGAATTAAATTCTTTATTTATTTAATCCTTTATATAAGAATAATATCAAGGACTCCAATTAGAATGTCCATGGTGGAATTAATATGTGTGAATAAAAAATATATAGTATTAGGGTATTATGTGATTTATTCTTGATAGTTATTTCACCATAGGTATCCCTCATCCTTTTCTCAAAAAGAAAAGTGTATCCATGAGGTTGTAAATATATTATATGGAAATAAATAATATTATACCAATGAAGAACAATTATTTGACCTCTCAAATTGAGGTATTTTTTGTACAACTTCATAAAGACCAATATTTTTCTATGATGATATTTATTCTGGATATCACTAATTAGGAGTGATGAAGAAAGACATCACGAAAAGGTAGTTTCAAAAATGGTATGGAAATTACAAGTTTATATTAATAATATATGGTTTGACAAATGAACAATCTATTTTTATGGACTTAATAAATATAGTATTCATATAATATCATGAAACTTTTATTCTAGTTTTCAATGATGATATTATGATGTATTTTGGAAGCAACAAGGATCATGAGAATCACATGAATACCCTCTTTTTGACTCGTCGAAAGGAATAATTACATAAGAAATTTATATTATACGATTTATAGATTCAATAATTTTTTTCATGGAAATATATTCTGCATTGAAGGAATATCAATTGATCTGTCAAATTTAAAGGACATCATATAATATCCCACACCAAAAAAAAACAAAAAAAAACATCGTTTCATTGGTTTGGTAGGATAATACAATCAAATAATTCAAAAATTTCCTATATTGGCTAACCCATTAACTAGGATATCATTGAAATGGTTTATTATTTTCTAGAAAAAAGAATTTAAATAATTCATTCATAGTGTAAAGATAAAACTAGTCAATGCCACAATTTTTAATCGACCATCTCGAATGATTTATTTTTCATATATAGTGAGGCATTAAAGAAGGAACATGGATGATTCCTAATGTAAAATTAAAAGGATATTTCTTATTAATTAAATAAATTGAAGACTCATGGAAAGAAATAACCATACAATGATGTTTTGTTAGTTGTTATAAACATTACTTTGAAAAGTTAGAGATAATATATATATGTTGAAGATGTGAGATATAAAGGGATCATAAGATTATGAAATACATAATCACATAAAAAGAGATAAATATGATTCAATAGAGTTTTCTTAATGTAATAATTGATTATGATGTATCAATACACTATCGCATAGGGAAAAAAGATAACGTTGAATATTTATTGAGTAGAAAGTATCTTGGAGTTCTAACCTATATGAAGATTGAGAGGGATCATATGTTCATTGATCTGATACTGATTTATATAAATATTTATATTGAAGGGATGACATTAATGAATTGTCTAATGATATTAAATGAATCATAGTTATTTATAATAATGAATTATCAATCTAATGATGAGAACTATCAAAATGATGTCAATGGTGTGAGCGATGAAAAATTAGAATACGTTATTTGGTAATATGGTGTTCTATAATTTGGATGGAGGTTGTGTTCTCCATCAATAAAAGAGATGAAAAGGGAAATATTGGATGAATCCCATAGAAAAAATATATCTATACACTATATCATATTAAATATGTATAGGTACCTGAAGGAACCTTTTTAAAGGACCAAATGAAGTGTTAAATTTTTATCATGTGTTCATATGTTTAGTATTTCAACAATTGAAAGTTATTATGAAGCATCATAAAGATGTATTGAAACCATATTGTATTCCAGTATTAAAATAGGATAACACTATTGTGGGATTTTTCAGTATAATAATAATGAATCCTTGAATGAATAATGAAATTTGTATTATTATTTATCACCTAACCAAATATGAAATTTTTTTATATAACAATGAACTTTCTCTTGAGAATCTTGTAAGGATCTTTATTAATGATGTTGTATGATTTCATGTTTCACCTCTATATATTGCTTCGGAGTGTTATCTTAGCATTACATCAAAATTATTGAAGATTAATTAGAAGGATCATGATACTGAGATTCAGTTGAGCATTGGTTACCATCCTTAAAATCATTGAAATTATGAATGAACAATTCAAAAAATTGATGATATTTTTAGCTCATTCTCACTGGAATATCATGGTATGTGTGATCCATTCATACCATTAGTATTGTTTTACTCTTATAATAATTTCTATTCATGAATTAAAATGACATAATACAAAGATTTATCTAGAAATAGTTGGTGTACTCAAACGTTTTCATATGAAGATGGTTGAAGGAAACTAAAATACTAGGAAATTGATTAAGAGATGATGAAAAATGCAAAGTCTATCTAATCTCATATTAGTGTATATCAAATTTAAAAAATATTTATGATGATAATAATATGAAAGATCTATTGTTTTATGTTGGAGATCATGTTTTCCTGAATATATCAATATTTAAGGGTGTTATCAGGTTTGGTAATGAAGGTAAACTGACTCCCAGGTACACCAAGACCCTAAAAATTCTTGAAAGGGTTGGAGTTTTATCTTTTCATTTTGAAATTCTGCCAAGACTCTCATAGGTACACAATGTGTTCAATATAAATAAGACAATGAAGTACACACTAGATCGAACACAAGTGATGGTATTTAATGAGATAGATTTAGAATGTGGACCTTCACATTGTAAATATCCCATCCATATTCTTGATACTGTATAAAAATTATGGAGGAATCAGATTACTAATCTTCTATAGTTATAATTTATGAATCAAAAAATGAATGAAGAAACAAGGAAACCACATGAGTCTTTGATGGAATTTTTCCCACAATTTTTTCGATGTATTACCCAGGGAATTTGGAGGATGAACTTTTTATAGGATGTATGAATTTATTTCCTCAATATGTTTTTATATTTTCTATTTATAATTAATTTAATTTTGTTTATAGATTTTCATAACACATAACACTAGATTAAAAAATAATCATTAGTAACATTTTTCATAGTATGTAAAATTATAAACCTTTTATAGATTATTTATAGTAAATTTATATATTTTATATTTAACAAAATTCAGTTTACATTGATACAATAGATTTTATAGTCATTATATAAGATTTAACCTAGTATTTTTCGTAAAAATAAATATTTTTATAAAGGTATTTTAATAGCTATTAAATGGTGAATATAATTGAAATCAAATATTTTGAACATAGAATAGTTTTATATGTCAAAATTAAAATTATTTTTGATATCAAAACATAAAAATTTGGATAGGGTAAATTTTGGGTATTTTTCTGAGTATTTATTTTGTGATGAATAGTGAAATTACAAACGATTAATGCATAACTAGTTTTTCATTTATATTATTTATAAAGTAATTTAAAATAAAAAATTGGTTTCAATTTATTTTAAATTAAATGACATTAATAATTAAACTACTTTAGTTCATATTATGAAAATTCACAATGAAATTGGATATATAAACATATCAATCTTTTTAACGTTATTTCATCCAAACTCAAAAAATCCTCTCATCTTCAGGATTAATTTTAAATAAATTTCTCCCACTTCTATGATATGAATTATTAAAATTGATTTCCATATTTGGAATCAGAAAAATATATTATTTATAATTTGTTCACAATAGTGTTTATTAAAAATATGAATCATAGTAATTAAAATTAATTTCAACGATTAAGGTGAATATAAGTTTAATGATGGGAAACACCATATTATCAATGACCAAAATGAAATTGAAACCAATCCAAAAGAAATTAAATTATAATATTTTTAATATATGATACCATATGTCTAATTAATACAATTATTGGATACATATTTATTTGGAAAAACATTGGTGGAATTTTATTTTGAAAAAATATACAGGAATGTCACTCCTCCTCTACAATAAAAGGAACTCACCCCTCCCACTCTCTCACATCTTTTATTAATTTTATATGACCATGATCTAACCAAATAGATATTCAACATCCCTCTCATCAATATAAATTATTCTCTTTGGGATGAAATCCATCCCTGGAATCCCATTAGAGTAAACCAAAAGGTGTTGTACAAAGAATTGGTAACTACCTTCCTCATGATCTTTTTGTTCTATTTCCATTATCTACCAACTAAAATATTATTATTCCTAGATTTTAAAATAACATCAATATCTATAGTATATCATTACTTTTATTTATGTTAACTTTTTAACCTACATTAAATCACACATCCATATAATGGTTAAAAACCTATGTTTATATATGCATTGAAGAAATTCCTCTCGAAATGATGATTGTGATTTTATACATTAAATGGCACGATAACACTATGAAATTTTGTGAAATATTTTTTCCGAATTAATTTAATATCATTTATAATTTTTTTTTCACACAACACTGAATATAGCATGTGTTATATAAAAAACCATGTTATTATTGATTTATAAACAAAATATTGTGGAGGATTCGCTACTTGAAACACATTGATTATCTTCTTATACATGAATATGTATTATTATAATTTGTTACACAAAATTTCTAGATTTTTTGAAAGTTTTTCACACAAAATAGAGATTTTTAACGAAAAATAATATATTATTAAAATATTTTTATTTATTATAATAAAATATAACATAGCTATTAAATTAGAGTTTAGGAATAGAAATAAATATAATTATGAAATTATTTGATTTATATGATTTTTTATTGGTAACTAATTAATTATATATGAAAATATAAACCAATTGAGTAAAAAAGAACCCTTTTTTCCAAAATACCTTATTTATTAATAAAAAAATTAATTAAAATTACTGAATCATATTAATGAAATAAATATGTTATATAATAAATAAAATATTTATTTATTTTCATGAAATAGATTTTTTAGCATAAGATAAGAACAAATTGAATTTTATGTATAAAAATAAATATTTTTCTTCAAGGTTATTTTACTGTATTATAATAGATAAGAAAAATTTAAATTTAACATTTGAAATTTTTAGTATTTTAAACTGATATAATTTAAATTTTATTTCAAATGGATATGTCGTAAATTATTTTTGTTTCTATTTGATTATTTTTCGGATATGTTTCATGTATTTATGAATAACAAAAAATATGATTTAATAATTAAATATAATATTTTCATCAAAATATATTATAGTGGTAAATTATATTTTATTAGTTTTAATGTATAATTAAAAAAAAATTAAATTTAACAAAAAATTTTTTAATTATAATAAATTAACCAATTAATTTGTATATAATAACATGTCAATATTATAAATTTTTTTACATTAAAAACATGTTTCTTTGATCTGTTAATGAAATTACAATTTAATATATTTTTGAAATTTATATGTTATGAACTTATACTTTTTTATTCCATATTATTAATTAGAAGGTCAAAATTTGTTAAATTATTCCTTTTTCTTTTGGTACAACATGAATAATAATTTTAGTGATTATTATTACAATGTTTGAAAAAAAAGGCATGTAATTAATCATGGAAATAAAATCATAAATATTCAAAAACTAACATAACACATTTCAAAATATTACAGTTTGAAGTAAAATAGAATATTTACATATAAGTATAAATTTTAATTATTTTATTTGAAACATTTCGATGAAAATGACTTAAATATTATTACACTAAAAGGGAGTGACAAAATATTGCACTTTTATTTCGAATATTTATAATAATTTTAATATAGGGATATATAAAAGATATTATTGGTTTTATATATTATTGAGGATGTTTTAATTTTTATATAAATACATTTTATTTAAAAAAAGTGACTAAATAATTATACAAAATATTTAGAAAATAGTGGTGTAGAAATTACTCTTTAACGATAAAATTAATTATAATATATTTGAAATATTAAAATTAAAATAATTTGACTTAATTAAGGTGATAAAATAGTTTTTATATGATAATAGGACATATTAAGAGTGTGTTATATTTATTTTTTAGAGTACACTTGATGAATTTATTTTATTAAATTTACTATTTTTGAATGGTGTCAAAATTAACACTTATGATAATTTATTTAAATAATATTTTATTGAATTATTTGAAATTCATAAATATATTTAATGATGACTAAGTGATTGAATATGATATAAAATATATGAAATTTAACATTTATGTTCAAATTGAGAATTTATATTTTAAATCTATATTCTCCTAGTATAATTAACAATATTATAATAGTTAAATATAAAATGTCTTGACTAAGGGTCAATCAAAGTGATAATATTTATAATAATAATTTTTTTTTAAAAAATATTTTCTTTGATATTTCATCCTTATCTCGTCATATATTTAAATATACGATCTTTTGGAGGTATTTAGATTACTATTTAGTTAATTTGTAATTAATATTTTGATATTATTCAGAAGTTCCCATCCACTCACTTTTAAAAGGGAAACTCTCCATCTATTTTCTTCAGAACACTAGGCCCTATGGCATGGAAAATATCTACCCAAACCTACTACAAAATTTCTGTACTTCATCCTAGAATCCATAATTAGTGAATAAATCCAATCGTATAATTCATTTTCTAATAATCAAAGTGAGATACCCAAAGAATAAGTAACATTCATAAATGAACTTTTTTTATTTTATTTCTACCTCAAACACTCTCAATTAATTAATTTAATTTTTATATAATTATTAATGTATATTAAATAAAATAAATTAATTTTATATCAGTTTTTCATCATACCCTTTCATATTATTCCATTTAATGTGTAATGAACATTCCGTTCATGTGTACAATGGACAACCAACTGTCGAAAAGATGATAGTTCGTTTATTTTCAATTACCACACCTCATAGTTGTAATTATGATGGAAATGGTATTACTATGTGATATATATGAAATTTATTAGGTATCTATTCTTAATTAGTTATAATATTTATCATTACGTCATGATTTACATTTGAGTAAATACAATACCCTTTTTTACGAACATGTGGACTACCACCTCTTCAAAGCGATTTGATTCAATAACATATTACCTGAAATGTGTTGACTATGGTTTTAGTTAAAATATATATAATATATAATATTATAATTCTTGAGGAAGTATATTTCTATAATTATTTATATGAAAATATTTATATTCCATTCTTATTTTAAATACAATAAAGAAAACAGAGAAAACATTATAACGTACATAGGGCCTATAATCTCCATTAATGATGTATTCCCACACACACATATATATATATATAACTATATTATAATTATTTATATTATTAAAATATATACCATATAAACCATGTTTTATATTTTGAAAATAAAAAATAAAGATCTAATTAAAATAATCATGAATAATAACTAAAAACACATATGATAAACAAAACTCTTGTTACCCAAAATGTTTTTTTAACATTGATCTGTTAATAACTATGTATTATGTGGTTGTAATTGAATCATATAAGGTATGAAATAACTTAACATATTTTTATAATATATTTTTAATTATTTAAATTCAGAATATATGAGGTTTTTATGTGTTTAATGAGATTCAATACATAAGTTAAGACAATTTCATCTCACTTTTTATTTTTGTGACATAAATTCCATATTCAAGACATTCTAATTTTGTGTCATGTCTATTGTGAACTATGATATATTATATTAATAATTTAATATTTTATTTTAATTGAAACATGAAATTAATTTTATTCTTTTTTTGGTGTTCGTTATTCTAATGTTACTCAAGTAGTATGGGATTTATTTCTCCATTTTATTTCTTTGAGAAATATATCTTATACATTACTTGATTCTTCAATGTGGTGTATATACACCCTAGAATGTATTTTATGAGCCTAATATTGTATATTGTGAAATTTTAATATTGGTTTAATTTTATTTATTTCATGGGGAATATAATTATACTTATAATTAAGTGATGATTATTAATTTCACAATCTCACCAATATTTGGGATTTTTTCGTTTTAAGTCATCATTGGGGAATATTTACCTTCCATGTCAATGTATTCAATAAAATACTTCAGTTTTTTGATTTATTAACTAATATATTTTTAAAGTCATTTTTACCAATGTTTTCCATTTACCAACATGGTTTGAAAAAAATCATTTTTTATTTTTATAAATTAGGTACTTTCTAACTTTTTTGAAAAAGTACAGAAATATTGTTTATTAACATATAAAACATGAATTCAATTTTATTTCATTATTAATTAATAATATTTTCATTCTTCCCTTAATATTTTAAAAAGATTTTATTACGAAAATAATTTCATTTAAAATTGTGTTTCACATTATGAAATAAAAATGTTTCAAAATAAGAAAGGATATTTTCTATATCAATTTTTATGAGTGATCTCTCGAAATTATTTTTGATCAAAGATAAAATTATTTGAAGTTATGTATGGTTCATTGGGGATATAATTTAATGATACCGATCGTATTCATTCTAATAATGTTTTTTATTGATTAAATGGTATTAATTAATTTATTTTCTTTTCCGCGGTTATGTTACGATTAAATGATTTTTATGAATTCCATTTCAATATATGGGTGTCGATATAATAAATGATTTATATTATTTTTTTAAAAAATTTCCTGGTTTTTATTATGTGATTGGTGGGACCTATATCTCCATCTAATGAATTGGGTAATGATTTATATCTCATGAGGTAGAAAAGGCATGAATATGAAGTGAACTTGTTTTAGTAATGGAGTTTTTATGAAATGATAGTCTTGGGAGTGATCCATGTACTCTAAGATGTTTATTGGAGTGAACTATTACCATGTAGATGGTATGGGAGTGAAATCATACTACAAACATAGCCATTTTTGAGATTCCCTTATTACAATGAAAACTATTTTATATTCTTCTTTGTATCCTTCAATTTTTGGTCTTTTTTTTATGGTCTAATATAATTTTTTATTTTATTATTTACAAACTTATATTATTTATTGAAATAAATGATATTAGGATATTCGATACACATGATATGATTTCAAAATATTTTTTATTTAAATATTATTTAGCAAAATGTTATGATTTATCTCTCCCTTGTTTACCCACACTATATATCATAGATAACCATTTTTTTCATGTGATATGAATAATTGAATTTATACTAATATTTCAAAAGGTATCTAGTTATGATTAAATAGGAATTATAAAAAATGGATGAGTTGTAAACATTTTTTTATGTTTCCATGTTTTTTAATTCACTAAACTAATATAATATTTGGGCTTGTATTTTTTAAAAGTTATAAAAGTTCACAAAAATTTTATTTAATTTCAATGTATTTTAATACTGGGTTGTTATAGTCAGTATTAGATAAAATTTTCAGAAACATATGAAAAATCAGAATAGTATACATTTGGGTGATACCTTGTGATATTTCTACATTAATGTATTTGAATTTATCTATGGATATGTCTATGGTATAAAGGATTCTAATGTAGGTGTCCTGATTTATCCATCATATAAGTAATTAGTCATGATTATGTTTTTTATGCTATGATAAATCTTTCACGCACAATTATTTCTTATCTTACTCATTAGTTGTAATGTTAATGAACAAGATTTAAATTGAATGATTTAGTTTATGCATATTTATAAATTTTTGAGAATTGATCTCCTATGTTGATATCTTGTGAATAAAATCAGGAATGTGGTATGATTATTGGTTATACTAATGATGTGAAAGTGACATCAAATGACATGAGAAATTTAAATTGATGTTCTAATGGTATTATTTATAATAACAGTAAGAAGAAAATTTTAATTTATGTTATGGAACCCTGATATATAATTCATTTTTCATTTTATCTGAATGGGGTACTATGAAATATGATAGTGAATCTTGAGTACTAATTTAATAATAATGTTGGATGATTAATGTGTACATTTAATATAATTATTGAATAATGTTGTATAATTACATTAATGGTATTATATAACAATGGAAAATCTTATAATTTATCTACTGTACTTTTTTATGTTTTTGAGAGTAAATTCTAAATAATACTAGTTACCATGAAACATTATGTAGGTTGTATGGTGGTATTTTTGTTAAACCAAATATTAATAAAAATATAACCCTTAATATGATCCAAATATTGAAAAAATGATGTTTGGATAAATATATTTTTGTTATAAAAAAATAAAATAGATTTTCTGTATGACCTTGGAATTAATTAGTTATTGGATGAACAACTCATTTATGTTATCAAAGATAGAGTTTATTAAATATTTATACATTAATAATATATACAATAATATAATGAATAAGAATGAAGGATTTTATCAATATGTTTTTATGGTAATTACCATGATTCAAAAGAATACATAATAATTTCTTCAGATGTTTTGTGTGTGAAAAACAATAAATAATTTATGATATATGAGGGAACATTTCTAAGATTCATTTGAGAAATATAGTGCCACTAATTCTAAACAATTCTATATTTATAATTCCCATGGGTTACAAGACTAATCATTAATGAAATTGGTTTATATAAAACATCGAATAAGATCTTATTGATTAATGTATTATCTCTCAACATAATAATTTATGCATATTGGATAACATTTTCTATCCCTTTTTTGTGATAATTCCATTAGGAATGATCTACCATTCTAATTATCAGTCTCATGAACTACAAATGCCCCAGGAAAAATAAATCCACCATTATTTCTTTGAAAAGAGATGAAATTGAAAATTTTAAATGCCAACCAAATCTTGAGGTTGTACTATAATCATGTTTGTACATATTCTCAATAAAATTCACCAAATATTGAAAAAATCATCGTTAAATAAATGTTTTTCTGTTATATTTATTTTTATTGATATCATTTTTTTCCAATTCATATTCGATTATGGACTTGTAGTCATTAACATTCTCTTATAATTGTTCTCTATCACCCTCTATCGGAATATAATATTATTATTTCTCCTACATGTCCATGTTTTGAAATGATACCTATGTTATACTACGTGGAAACCTAGTAACCAGTTAACTTTGGATACTGTTTAGATTCCATGATTCCCATTTAAAGATAAGGTACTATTATTCATTTTTATAATGTACGTTTCTTTAACAGTAACTTCAGGGTATTCATACTATGACACCATATTCTAGTTTTGAGGATGAAATGAATTTTAATGGACATAGAATATAACACTGTGATATTTTTTGATAAAATTTCCTAATTAATTTATTCGTCACTTTATTTTATTCAATTCAGAAACATTGAATATAGCTTATGTTATATGAATGAGCCAAGTTATTCTTGATTTATATGGAACAATACGTTAAGGATTCAATACATGAAACACATATATTACATTCAAATGAATGAAACACTACGATTATATTGTGTTTTACTCAATTTGGCTTTCTATTTATAACTCTCGTTAAATGCAAGTCTAAATTTTAACGAACAATAGTTTATTATAAAAATATTATTACTTAATATTATAAGATATAAAATAGATATTACAATACTATTTATTAATTTTTAAATATAAATTTATGAAAAACAATATTTATAAAAATATTCCATTATTTACCAATTATTTATAAATTTAAATATATACAAATTATATATAAAAGGAAAATTTTCATTTTTATGATCGCATAGTAATTTTGTTTTAGTCATATTAAATAATGAAATTTTTTTAATGATATTAATGAAATATATTTTTTATATATTCAGTAATATATTTTCTTATTCATCTAATGGATTTTTTGGAATAATAAAATAACAGCTCTATTTTTATGCAAAATAATTATATTTTTCTAAATGGGAATTTTATAGGCTTTTAATGGATAACCCATATTAAAACTATTTTTTGACACTTTTGTTATTTTTATATGACAATATAATTTTATTCATTTAATATGTGAAATAAAAAATTATCTTGGTTTAACTTTTTATTTTTTGATGATTTCATTAATGTTTTCATGAATAATTAAATACTAAATTAGATATTTAAAACCAATTTTTCATATATATAAATTAAAGTGATAAATTATATTTTTTATTGGTTTTAATGTGTAATTTATACATTTAATATAATTAAATGAACTTTAGTTCATTATAATATATTTTACGTTTAATTTTGATATAAAAACAATTCATACATTTGGAAAAATTTTCATTAAATTTTTTTTCTTGAACCGTCGACAAGTTTACTTTATAATTTATTTATGATGGTTATTTTTTAAAATTATGAAATTGGATTCCATATTTTGGACCATAATTTCAAAACTTAGTAAATAAATACCTTTTAATTTTGCAAAATATAAATAGTAATGATAGTGTTTTTTTATGAAATAATTTTAAAACAAGTTATTGAGGGTTTATATAATAAAATATATTTTATAAAACTAACATAATTCTTTTCTAAATTAAATTGGATGAATATAATTATAAAATTAATAAATAATTATAAATTTGGATTAAAATAATGAAAAATGTACCTAAAAATGACTAAAATTTAATTGGATTCAATGGTTGTGACCATACATCTCACTCTTACTTTTAATATGTATAATATTTTAAATATTGTGATGAATAAAAAATATGCATGACTATATATATTATTTTAAAATAAAAAATATTTTATCTACATCTTAGAGAATTATTTTTAATTATTAGTGTATAATTATATATATTATATAATTTCAAAATGATGAAGAAATAATTACAGAATTAGTGAAACAATAAATTAAATGATAATAAAAATTATAAAATAATATAATTTGACTTATTTAAGGTGATTCCAGAATTTTAAAGGTGATTATTACATTTTAGTTGTTTATTAAAAATCATTTTAATTTAATATTGCTGGATTGATTTAATTAAGTTCAATGTTTTGATTAGTGCTAAAATAGACACAAATTATATTTTATTAAAATTATATTTTATTATATTGTTTCAAAAAAAATTATATCACAAAAAAAGGATGATATATGTCAAAAAATATCTTGAAACCTTTACTTATAGTCAAATTGACACATTTAATATATGAATTATAATATCTTAATATAGAGTTTTTTTATTATATATATAATTATAATGTATTTACTGTGGGTTAATCAAAATGGTATGGTTTATAATAATAAAAATACATGAAATTTTTTTCTGGTTTATGATATTACTATGTTATAATATATTATATTCAAATATATAACCATCTGGTGATCATTTTATTGATATTGAATTTATAATATATTAATATATTAAGAATTTCTAAAAGTGTGCATCCCCTATCTATTAAAAGGGATCCTTTCCTATTTTTATCACACCTATATTGCTATATTTTGTAGAAAAACTATTCCTAATACTCAGAAATAATTTATTCCCTTCATAATAAAATTACTCCATTAAAAGGATATACCCAAATAAACGATAACATTCATCAATGAACATTTATGTTATATTTTCTTTTTAAACCCCATAATTATTTTCTATCTAGTTTATATAATCATATGAGTATCAAAAATAATATATGATGGTTTTATATTAAGGGTTAGGCCTACAATTTCACAAACATCCATCTAATGGGTAATGAAATTATTGATCTTGTGTACGATGGAATAACTCTTCACAAAACTATGAATGTTCATTTTTTCTTTACCACACCTCGTTGTGGGAATTTTTATGGATGTTCAATTATAAGATAATATTTATGAATTTATTATTTATCCATTCTTCAGTAATTAAATTATAAATAACTAATTCCTGCAATCAATTTTGTGTAAATATGATAACATTTTTTATGGACGGGCGGACTACCACCGACTCAATGGGATGTGGTTCATTCACACATTACATTGTATGAATTAATGATTGTTTTGCAAATTATATATGAAATACATTTAATTATAATATAATTTTAATAATATATATATATATATATATATATCTGTGTGTGTGTGTATCCATAATTTACATTCTTCCTTTCAATTTGATAAGAAAAGATTAATATCATTTATGCATACATACAAACAACTGTCTCCATGGAAAATGTATTCCATTTAATATATCTTTATTTTATTAATAATTATATGATTAATATATATGATATATGTATAATTTATTTTGTAAAATTGAAATATTTTAAACATTATATATGTAATATAAATAGGAATAAAAAGTCATAACATCTACGATAAGCAAAGAAATTATTTCCAAAAAAATTGCATTAACATAGAACTGCTTATAACTAGGTAATATAAAGTCATATGTGAATCATATAGGGTGGGATATAACATAAAATTCTTCATTAATATATGAATAATAAGATAAAGTTATTATATATGTGTTATTTAGGAGTACTATGATAGTCAACACATAAGATAATATAATTTCATCTCCCTTTTTATTTCTATGAGATACACAACATATTCACCACTCTAATTTTTTATGTGGTGCATATACTTACATATGAATTGTTCTTGAATTAATTTAAATAATTTATTTATTTTAAATTATATAATTGAAATAATTATTTTATAGATATCTTGATTCTATAGTTACACAAGAAGTAACAGATTTATATCTATCTTTTATTATTTTAGGACATATACCATATACATTACCAATATTTTATACATGGTCTATATGAATACTATGAATTTATTTTATGAGACTCATTTAGAGTATTATGTTATTTTCATATCCATATAAATTTAATTCTTTCATGGGGAATATTATTTTACTAATTTTAAGGTTATGTGTATTTATTTCAAAATATAATCAATAATTATGACTGTTTCGTTTTAAGTCTTCATTGTTGAATATTTATCATTCATATCCATGTTTACATAAAAAAATCATTTTTTTAATATTAACCAATGGATGTTGGAAGGTTATTTTTACTTTTTTTTTTCTTTTTTACAACATTTTTTTAATATAATCTTTTTTTCAATTTCTAAACAAGGAACATTGTGACTTTATATATAATAAGTAAAGTTTGAATGTTTTTAATCATATATGGAATGAACGAAATTTTATAATTTCAAAGAGGATTAGTTATTTTTAGATTCATTTTAAATTTTCATGTTCATTTATAATGAAAATTATTTCTCTTAAAATTCCTTATGATTTTATAAATAGATAATATTTTCAAATAAGTAAGGATGTTTTTCTCACTAATTGTTTTCAAGGGGTCACCCAATATTATTTTAAATATATGTTGACATAATTTGATGATATATATGATTCAATTAATATAAAATATAATACATGATTTATTATAATATCTATGAATGTTTTAATTTTATGATAGTATTATATATATGAAAGCCGTGTCTTTTTAACGGTTTTGTTATGATTGAATGATGTATACATACCCATTTCATTCAACGGGTTATGATATAATGAATGATTTATATTCATATGGATAAAATATTTATGGTTATAATTATGTAATGGGTGACCTATATATCCCACAATTTAATTGGATAAGGATTTATATATCATGAGATAGACATGGCTAAATCAATGAGTGATCTCAGTTTATCCAAGAATTTTGTCTAACGTGATTATCATGGGAGAAAACCTTGACTTCCCAGATAGTCATTAGTGTGAACCATTACTACATAGATGTTATGTGGAGTGATCTCATAATACTATTATTTACATTATAGTGATTACTCAACTATAATGAAAATCATTTTATATGCTTATGTGTATGCCACAATTGGATGTCCTATGTTAAGATATTATATAATATATTCTCTGATCCTTTATGAACAACTATGATCAATTAAATGACATGATATCATGATCTTTAATATATAGGATATTATTTCGGAATTTTGTTCATACATATTCCACATAATTATTTTAGGATTGATCAATCTATTTGTTACCCTTATTTAGCATTTGAGGTCACCCATTCGTATGTTTCTTTTCCCCAAGATACAAAAATAGCATTATGTTTGACATGAAAAAACATTTTTTTTATGAATAAATTGGAATGAGAATAATTATAGATTTTATGACCTATATGTTTTTGTTTCCCGGTTACTAATGCAACTAGACTAATATTTTCTTTGGGCTTGTGTTTGTTTAATGTATGAAATGTTCCAAAAAATGTCGTAATGACAATGTACATTATGATTATGTTGTTATAGAGTATAATTGTGGGATTTATGATGGAAAAACTATTTATATATGATTTAAAAGGTCTTTTTAATTTATTTTTTATATTTTAATATTTATTTAATGCATTACATTACTATTTACATTATGTGTAAATACAATAACATTGTTTTTGGATGTGTGGACTACTGCCCCGTCAAAGTGATGTGATTTGTGCACACTATAGATAGGATGTATAAATGGTGGATTTTAAAAACCTAAGTGATAGAAATAAAATAATTATAATATAGAAATTATAATATACATATATATCATTTATATTTTGATATACTAAGATGAAAAATAAATGAATGTAGAATTAATGCATATATATGACATACCGTCTCTAAAAATAGTGCATTTAATTACCTATAAACAAATATTATTAATTATTATAAAAACATATATATATATATAGAATATATATTATATTGAAATCTTGTTTCACAGTATGGAGATGTTGAGACCAGGCTCTAATTAATATGAACAACAAGTAAAAAGTTAAAACATACTCAACAAACTAAAAAATTATAACCCATAATATTGAAATTAATGAATAATTGTTACCAGAATGGTTGTAAGATATTATAATATTATAATATATGATTTTATAAGCCAATATGTAATTCTTATGTAAGTTATTAACACTATTTAAACCATTATAAATGATGTTAATGTCTATTCACAATTAATTAAATACATGGCAATGAATTTCATCTCAATTTACATTCCCTAAAGACTTATTTGAATTTATGAATGTCTATTCTTTAATATGGTGAATATACTAGTGTTTGAAATGATATTTCATTAATATAATTATTATCAATATATCATTAGTTTAATTTAATTTTATACCTTCATTAATATTATGATACAAATATTTCATTGTGGTATTGGATAGACTGGAATTTTGAATGATTATTCAGTTAAAGATCATTTTTAATGATTTTATCTTCAAACTCACAAAATTTATCATTGTTAAATATATCTTTAAAAAATAACAATATTTTATTTATTTATGCAGTTTCTTGGGTGGTGGATAATATTATTTCTTATACCATATACCATTTTTATGAACTATTTTCACAATAATAGTTATTTTATTCAAATAAAAATTATTTAAAATTTTGTATCCTTTATAAAATAAGGATATTTGATAAGTCCTATTATCTATTGACTAAATCAATTATTCATTATGATAAATTCATGGGACATGTAATGATTGGTGGGCACCAAATATTATATTTCCCATTAATGCATAGATAGTTTCTCATTACAGAAAAAATATTGTCCAATTAAATAGTATTATACATGTAGATTAAAACTGTAATCATGATGGATCATTAAACTATATGTTTTATTGTTCTTCGTACATGACATCCAATAATTAAAAATTTACCTTATAGATATTTCAAATATCATTGTAATTATCCATGATGTTTTCACATGATAAAATATATTGATTCATTTCATTCTAATTTTGTTGATTAAATGGATATGTTTTTTTCAGTTTCATACATTTCAATCATTATTATGACTTATCTAGATATTTCAATGCAATTCATTATTTGTTATTTACATTAACATTTTGATTTACATCTATCAATTCTCTATTTCTTCCATTATCCATACCCTTAAAATGAATTTTAGTACACCTTAATTTTGATTACATTCCCCATTTTATATAGATGAATCATTTTAATGAGTTTCATGGATATTTTTAATTTCATTTAATTAATAGATCATGTTTTTATTTACATTTTACCAATGTAATATGGTTACCAGGTATATTATATGGCTATATAAAAATGATAAACTAATAAGTCCTGCAGTTATTTATTAACTATAAGATTGAAAATTTAATAAAATAATTCACTAGCTCATGGATTCTTTGGTTAGGGCATTACATCTGATTTCACCCCTTCTAATGTTACATTTAAACATGTTACGAATAATTGATTTAATTAGGGTATTCAAAAAGTCTACAATGTGAGATGATAAATTGTGAAATATGATGATAAATTGGTATAAATAATATGTGTATGTATATTTTCCATGAATACAATAATCCATTACAATTTTGATGTGGATCATTATGTGATGTATTCAATATCTATTTAAAATGATTAAATATTAGTGTATTAAATTATTAGGTTGTAATAGATGGTATTAGAGTAGTGTTTACAAAGTAATTAAATATTTTTATTAGATAACTTTTAGAAAAATCCTTTATTATTATTATATGTATTGTAAAACATCATAATGTTTTCTTAGGGTATATATATTTTTTGGGTTTTCACAATTATTATTATTTCTCATGATAATATTCTGGTTTTATTAAATGAATGAAACTAAGAGGTATCATTTATACATTGAATGTGGTAGACAATAAAAAGACTGTCATCATGAAAAATAAAATTAATGAGGATTTGAAATGAAAAAAAAATTAATTAATTGAAATGGTATATCTTTTTATATGATTAATAATCTAAACATGTATAGTGTTTTGTGATAGAACTAAAAAATAAAATACAATGTTTCATAATTAACATGGTTGAGAAAATATTTTTTCCCTACAGTACAGGTTTTTGAAAAAATTATATATGGAAAATTAAATAAAAAAGACGTAGTTTTGTGTTCAAAAAATAAGGATATAGATAATGAAAATTCCAAAAAAAAATAAACTATTTGGTGGATGGATATGATGTTCATCCGATGATACCATATATATATATATATATCAATGTCATATATATGGTGAACATGGGATTTATCTGAGTTAGGTTTATATTACAAGGGATAACGACTATTACTTGGACGGACTAATGATATTCTTATTATTAAATAGAATGGAATGAAGATTACATATATTTGGATTATGAAATTGTTTTTTAAAGCGTCATATCAATTTTATTCTAGATATATTTTTCATGAAACATAAAATTATTTTTCTAAAATAGTTATTCAATATGCATTTATAAAAATATAGAATTTTACAAATAATGAGTAAAATATATTTATAGGTAACTAGATAATTTTCAAATAAAATAGTGATATTAATGGAATTGAAGATGTAAATAATATAATATTTATGACCATCAAATTGGTTTGTGATTTTATTTTAAAGTTATTTATATCATTTTTTATCTATTTTAAAGTTTTATATTTATCAAATGTATTCAATTGAGTATTATTTTATTTTAGGAATAAGGAATTATTTTTTAGGATCATAAACGTTATCATGTAAAGACAACTCCATTGTAATGGATACCATCTTCAGATAATGAAATTACAGTTTTTCGTATTTTCAAATAAATTGAGATAACATTTGGGGACATATTTAATTGATTTTTTTCGTTTCATTAATATTTTAATTGGATTTAAGAAAAGAGAAAAAATAATGTTTAAATAATACGTAATGTTAGTATTTGACTTTATTTTATGACTTTTATGGGTACATGAATGAAGGATAATGATAAACATTCTAGTTAAGAATCTATTAATTAACAAGGTGTTATATTTGAAATATTTATGAAATGATATTGATTACCTTTTATGTTTTTATCTAAATTTGTATCCTCATTTTTTTGGTGTTCACTACATTATGAGGTTATATAGTGATATATAATTTTTTTAAATTAAGAATTGGGAGCCATTTCATTTGGTTAGGTTGTATAAAAACATTTGTATTAACATTTAAATTAACACTAAATCCTATTTGAGAGTAATGAAACTGAATTTAAAATATTTACAATGAAGGGTATGAGTTATCTTTTGTTGTTAAAATATTATTTATGTATGCTGTTTTCTTTTATATAGTTTTATTAATTTATGAAATTATTTTTGTTAAATTTTGGATATAAGTATTAATATGATGGTTATTTTCCTTTGGATTGTTATCATACATTGGGAAAACCATTTTTTGTATTTGTCAATGACCAATTGTTTTTGAAATATCATTATATACATTTTTGGGGTCATGTTATTAGTAAAAAGTTTATATTAGTTGGTCATACATGAAAAAATAATCTTGAATAATAATCATTTAGAGAAATATAAAAGTGTTTGGAGGTGATTGATTATTAGATTAAATTTGATATGTCTAATAAGTATATATCACTATGTTCTTAGTCATTAGGGTAACAAATTCCCTCATGTATAGAAAACAGATCTTAAAAAATTTAACCAATATCCTTTTTAATAAATTAATTGTATTTTCACAACACAATGGATTGTATTTTTATATTATTTACATTATGATGAACATTAAAAATATTTTTATCAATGAATATGTCACTATCAACCATTATTCGAGAAATGAATTTTCCCATTTTCTAAATTTTCTCATTCCGAAAATGGTCTCATATTATGAAAAATTATTAGGTGTCTTTATTAATGACCTTTATATTTCCATTTCCATCATTTTAATTAAAAAATATAATAACCTATTTTATGAAGTGAGTTTTCAACAAATGAAATATAAAATTGGGACTTTAATTAATTGGAATATGGAAACAATGTTTGGACATAATTTATTAATTGGAGAAAATGTAATCCTCTAAAATTTGTTATAATGATAGAATCAACAAAATATATTACATGAAACTATTTTTTATTCTTTCTCATAGGGTATTTTCTCCATTCCTATAACTGGTGGTAATGGATATTCATGTTTCAACACACATCATCATTCCAATGGTATGATACTACAAACAATTTAATCTATGATATTAGCTCCTTTATTAAAATTAGATGATGATACATTGATTCCTTCCTCCATGGATTCATCATTTGAGGTATCTTCCTAATATGGGTCTCCCTCATATATTGAATTCAACTTAATGAAAATATATCAATGTTCCATCTAAAGGTAGATGCATGTTATCTACAGTACTTCTATTACAACATGGTATCCTCGTTTTGGAAGAGTATATGGTAACATTGCGAATGTCTAGCCATTTTTAGACATTTAATTTTTTTTACAAATGTTTTATTCCTCCAATGTATGGAACACAATGAATGATGAATCAGATTATTGGAACCTAAGGAATCTTGTGATGGTCATGCGGTCATTTAAAACATGGGTTCATGTCTTTTATGAATTTTTTCCCTATTCTATGTCATGTTTATTGTATGGTGTAGGGAACATGAATCATTATTGTTTTATTGTCGTATGGAGATTTTTGGGTCACACTTCTAAATTATTATTGGGATATGTGGGATACATGTTTAACCTATTTCGGGGACATGTTGGGTCACGGGTTTAATGTATTTTGGTTCTTGTGGATTACATGTTTAACATCATTTGTTGAACATATTCACAAATGTTTTATATATTATGGGGAATGGTGGATCAATGGTTTAATAAATTTTTCTAAATATTGGTCACATTTTTATCATCATGAATTGGTATTTTTGGGTGGAATTTGTAATATATATTGGGGAATATAAAGTCATATGTTTAAAATCATGTGGGCAATGTTTTGGCATTCTGTTTATATTATTAAGGGGATATGATGACTTATAGGTTTAATGTATTGTGGGTTATGGTGGGTTCATTGTTTTATGTATTGTGGAGAATGGTTGTTTTATAGTCTGATTTTATTTGGGGAAATTTTGGGTCGCTTGTTTATTATCATTTGGGGACATGTGGGACATAGGTTAAAAATCTTTTGGGGATTTGTGTGGTGACATATTTAATGTGTTGTGGTGATAGGTGGATCACATGTATAACATTTTATGTGTAATTTTTAGGTCGTAGGGTGAATTTTATGTTGGTATATCTTGGTTCACATCTTTAATTTCGTATTGGGAATTATGGGGTAATTTGTCTATGTTCTTTTGGTGAAATATGGGTCAAATGTTTAATGACATATAGGGATATGTGGGTTACTTGTTTGAGATTAAGTGGGGAATGTTTTGTCATTGGATTAACATATTAAATGATGAGATTATGTGGTTAAGATTGTCTTAATGGCCGACATAGTCATAGTTGAAATGATTTTATTAAAGGGGTATCATGGGATATGATTCCCTACATGTTATTTGGTGGAGTGTCATGACCTAGGGATTGAACCATAAAGAGGAATACCATATATATTGGTGTGTCGGGATTTAACCTCATTTAGGATTCCAAGATACCCATTTTTCTAAATGAGGATCATACCCCATGTGGTTCAATGATGAAATTTATGGTCATGTTTCAAGAATGATCCATGTAGATTAATGTGTTGTGTTAATGAAACTCATAGAGTGGAAGGATATTGACTAAGGAATTGTGTGAGGTTTTAGAATACCTTATTCATGGAGTAGGAATTTGTTACACCCTCACCTTATATACTTTCTTATTTCATTCTTTTCTTACTCTTTGTTTATTCTAGTTGAGTTTTTGGTTGAGATGCGGTTGAAATTTCAAAACCTGGAAGTCCTTGTGAGTTTTTTTCATGCGTATTGTTTGCACATGGTTAATAGAAATTGTTTGCATATCCATGGTTATCATGAAAACATTGATATTGTCTAAAAGTGGCTTTTGGAAAGGTTTTCACATTGTTTTGAAAATATGTGTCCAAAATATGAACGGTGTCTCCTTTAAATAGTAGATATTGCATGATTTGTGAACTGTTTGTCAAACTAGGAACACAAACTGTGAGAGATCCCCACACAAAAAAAATTTGATTTTACCTCTTTTCCACCATCATGTTTTAATCCAATATTGGGGTTTTACCCCATAATCCTACCTAGGAACACTGAGGGTCCTCTTAAAAAACTGCTCCATTGCTCCCAAAACTCAATTGATGTCTCTTGAAAGTTCATAAGGTGAGTTATTTCAGTTTTTTTGTTTATTTATTCATGATCATCCCCCTTACTATATTATGGTTTTCCATTAATAAAAATTCTCTAAACCAATAACTATATGTTAGGGTTCATGTTTATCTCATATTGTAGGATTTATAGGGTGTGTTGTTTGTTATTATGAATGTATTCTCCCACCACATAGGGTTTCATTGTGTTTTCACACCATTGATGATTATTTTTATGTTTTTCATTTCTGATGCATTCTATTAGTTCATGGAATATTTTATATAAATTTCTCATATGAATCAAAATATTATGTATCCATTAGTTGTATTACAATGATCTTTTTGAATTTTTTGAATTTTATAAAAATATGTATTCAAAGAGATCGTTGAATTATTATTTAGTTCAAGGAACCTAGTGTGTTTGATGAAATTCCAAGCATTCATTAAAAATAAAAATGGGTCATATATGAATTATTTTTCCCCATTACGTGATTATAATATTTTTTATTTTTTATTTTTCATTATATGGGTGATTTGGTAATTTCATGTCATTAAAAGGTGTTTTTCCTGAATTTGAAACAAAATGGAATGATTTATTTTATCTTAGAATACAAGATTTATTTTTGAAAATTATTTCCAAAATGGGTTATTGTTCCCATATAGGGTACCATTGTATGTTGGTCATCCATGGGTGCATAATGGGGACACATCGATCTACATTCAAATGAAGGTGTCACTCTTAAACCCATTTCTCCTTAAAGATCATCATTACTCCTTCCTTATTTTTTCTCAAAATGATTCTATGTTTTCTAAAAGAGTGAATGTGTTTCTTCTAGTCATTTGAAAGTGAAATTTGATTTGTGTTCCTGAACATTTGGATCGATTTCCCTAGAGAAATATTTGGAGTGTGATTAAAAAGGGTAAATGCCATTTAGGATTTGAGATGATAGTGTGTGTGAATGTTGATGTAAAGTCCATTGAGATAAATCAATGTGAATGTGGGATTTCACCTTATCCTGAAATTTATCTTGAATTGTTTTTGAAAACAATAATTGGGTGTGTATAGATGATGGGAAATTTGGAATTTTCACATTTCTAAAGAATGGATTGAATGACTAATTGACATGATGATCTAATTGGAACCTTTAATGATTTGAAATATATGTACATATATATGGGGAACATATATATGAGGGACTTTACATTATGGGTTATCGTATAGTAAAGTTCATGTTTGGGGTAGACAATTGTAGTGACAACTGGTAATGTGAGTCACATGTTTGTGGTCCTCCAACATACACATTAGGTATTTACCATAGGTACCTAAGTGTCTTTTTGAGGATAATGTGATGGTAGCATTCCATAACCAATTATACATGTTGCTACAAAATTGAATTAATTATTAGGATAGATGGTTTATTTCAAAATATTGATCTTTTGATGGTGTCCAGTTGGTTATACACTTATTGGTTTTCTTTACGCCGATATGTGGTTCCGAAGTGAGTACGTCCAAGGGACTCTCTAGGTATGATTAAGATACTGTAGGGATAAAAATTATGTCTTCTAGTTTTTTTTTCTGTACATTCTTTTCTATTATTTATCTTATTTTACTTTTAGAATATCTGAATATTTTTTTGGATTCTAAATGGGATTGGGTTTCCAAAAAAATAACCAATTTTAAACTAATGAAAATGTGTCATGTACTATATTGGAAAATGTGGATGTTCATTTACATATAATAATTGAGAAAAAACACTTTTTATAACTATATTTTCACAATAATATTAATTTACTATTTTGGGGAATGAAATATATGGATTATATTGTTATTTCTTACTGATCTAAGAAACTCAAACCCTACTTGTAGTATTCAATCTTGGTAGAACCAATATGTTTTGAAGGTTCAAGATTATGATTCATGTGATTGGGGTTAGAGAAGGTTGGATTGTGGATGGTGATGACCGTGAAGTCACATGGAATTCATGGTCCCTTGGAACAAATATAGTATTTTACCCCATATTTTATGTAGTTTTCTATTTGTTCGGCAATTGTATCTGAATGAATATAAATATTTATCTAGGGTTCCATTTATGGGTTGACCTTATTATTAAATTTTTTATTTATTTTTTCTGTTTATTGTGAATAAATAGTTCCCACTTGGATTTCATTAGATCCTTGACACTGGTCCCTAGCCCATCAGGATCAGACATTCCCATTAGGCTATACCATGGAATCAGTCAGGTGTCATCTTAAATGCCATCATAAACTAGTACGTAGAAAAATAATGTCACTAGAGGCTCTCTCTTATTTTTTATGTTAGTAATATTTGATATTAGGACAATTATGTCATGGTAGGTAGGTTCGTGAAGTGATATTTTAACTGTTACTCATTCTGGTACTTGAGTTTCAAGGGGTAGTCTGTCATTTGAAATAATTGTTTATGTTTTGGATTGATGAATGACAATATAGGTGAGTTGGTGTCATATTGTGATCTCATATAGACTAGTGACCCATATGAAGTATGAGTGAATTGTTCATGGCCCAATTAGTTGTTGATTTTTACTTGGGATGTGGCTTACTACTATATCATTGGATTAGGCACAGGCACAATCTCCCCATTCTGTTAATCTATTTTATGTAGTTTCCCATTTAGTTTTCGATTGGTGTTAGTGTATTTGGAGAATGAAAATGGTTTTTAAGGGAATGTAATTTCTTATAAATGGGTTTACAGTGTAACTATGGGATTTTGAAAAAAAAATCATAGAAATGTATTTTTTTTACTTCATGTGGTTTTGGAATTTTTATGCGGGGTTTAAAAGAAAGGATTTTGTTTTTAAAAAAATTGTGCTTATTTTGAATATGTAATTTTTTAGACCCTTTGGTATTTTTATGATAAATTTCACTAGTGATGGTATTTGTGTGTAATTTGTTTGTTGGAATAAGTGGATGGAATTGTATAAACCCAAATGAAATTTTTTTGTGGGATTGCATGGTTTCATAGTTGACAAGGGATGGGATCATTATTAAAAAAAATTGTAAGATGAAAATTGTTCCAGATGAATGTTTTTATTTTAACATGTTGACTTTGGATTTGTAAAGAGAGGATTTGTATTTTGAATGTGGCCATGAAATAATGCAGGATTTTAAATTTAAAAAGAAATTGTATTTTAAGTGGGTGAGTTTGGTTGTGTTTTTATAGATTTTGTTTGTGAGCATGATTTTTTGGCACATGGTGTTCCATTTTATTGTTCATATGTCTTTTGTGTGATTAAATTTTTGATGTTATTTTATTGTTTAATTATTCATAACTATAATTTTCCCCATATATTAGAAGTATTCATTCATATTTTTTGTTACCCATGGTTGTTTTCTATTCATCATGGTCATTGAGGTCTTTTACTGGCAGTGGAGTGGCTTTAGAATGTATAGAATATCTTCAAGTTGTTGGGATATTCAGAAAATTTTAGAGTTAATGCAATTTTGGGGTTATTTAAGGGTCAAGATATTCTTTATTGGGATAATTTTTAACAACCATTGATTTATTTTAGGATGTTATGGTAATTCATTAAGTCTGTATTATTTTTATGGCATATATCTGAGGATGTGAATGTGATGAAGAGGGAATGGATCATGAATATTCATCTAGTCTTATGGATGATGATGGATTCTATTAAACACTCCATGGAGTTGTTTTCCTGTTCCCTATAGGTGGAATCACATAATAAATTTAATTATTCACTTTTCATTAGGGGCCTCTGTCCATATATTATGGATCCAGTCCCCTCCCCCAATGATCTTCATTTCGAGATGTTGTTGTATGAAGAATTCCTAGGTGAATTGGTTTCTGGTGCACATGTTGGAATTATGGAATCTGTAATTGTTTTTCAATGTTCCCCATATGATGACGAGTGCATTATATATAAACCTATGTACAAGGAATAATCATTAATGGTTAGGGATACTGGTTTTTTAGAAAACATTATAGTATGCCATCAGTGTGGATGGTTCAGGTATTCAGATAAATCATGTCACATCCCTTCAATGATATACCCCTACTGAGGCCATTAGGGTCACCTGAGGATGTTTTATTAAGGTATTTTAGATCCTGACTATGACGCAAGAGATGGTACAACCATCGGAATCCAAACGCTAAGGATCGTAGTGAACCTTGCACACAGTCAGGGATTTTCGGGGTGTGTAAAAGACTATGGCCAAGTATTGTATCATGTGTTAGGGTGATGACATTAAATTTTTTTAATTATACTTGTTTCTCTACTGTTGTATTTTTTCATATTATTGAATATTTGTAATGAAAATATCATATCATAATCCGAGTAATTTAGTTTACTCGAATGTATCTCTTAAAATTGTTTAATCTTCATCATATGTGATTCTATATTATATTGGGGTTTTTTCAGTTGTTCACATTTGGAAATATTTATTATTTATTGAAGTTATGAATAGTGTTTCTGATTCACTATTTTTTTTGGTTTTCTTTTGATGGGTTTCCATTTTGTTGGGGCGTTTCAAATAGATTGTGAAAAATTTTATAGTTCTTGTAGTGGTGTTGTTTCACTCAGCCTATATAAGTAGATGAGTCTGTATTGTGGGTTTTCATAGTTCCTAGTTGTGGTGAGTATGTTTTTTTCAACTGAGGATAATTTGAGTTATTTCTCAGGGTCATGGTTTTTCAGGTAACTCTATAGTGGCTTTTTTTTTGATTTGGTGGTGTTATTTGGGTTTTAAAACATCCATGTTATTTATGTTCTTATGGTGTAGAGAACCCCTAATTTTATCCCATCATTAATATGTTGTGGTTCCTTCATTATCAGTCATATGTGACTAGTGGAGTTACTATTCAACCAATAGTTCATGGTTTCACTAAATTATAATGGTTCATTGACTCATCTTTCGGTTAACATTTAGCTGACTACCATTATGGGGAAAAAGTGTCTACAATTTGAAGAATTGTCACATCCTAAAAAAATACATGCTAATTCTATTTATTTCTAGTTTTTGGTTTCATCAAGTTGAATTTCATGTTGATATACTATTAAAATATTCAAATTTTGGATGATCAGATGAGTTTTTAGAATGCGCCTAGTATGTCTGTAGTTAGTAGAAACTATGTGTCCAGCATAGGTAATTGTGATGACTGGGTTATTTTATAATATATTTTTTCAGCACTATTGGTGCATAGATTGAAAATTGTGTTTCCAAACCATGTGGGGTGTCTCCTCTATATATTGGTAGTCCCACTATTGGTTCACAGTTCTTCCAATATTGTTGGCTAACTATGTGAGCTACACAGTCATCAAAAAAGTGGAAATTACTACTGCCCACCGCCCCATTTATTAACCAACAATTGTGTTTATCCTCCCTCCACTAACCTATCCACACAAGGGGGCCTCTACAAACCATTCCCCCTTGCTCTGCAACCTCCATTTAAGGACCTTGAAGGCATGAAAAGTGATTTCTTTCAGGTTTTTGACAATTTCCACCTATTCATCCTCTCCCATATCTATTTCTTGTTCTCATTTGATAAAACATATATTTTTATAATCCTATGTGACAGGGTTGGTGTGTAACTAATTTTCCATTATATATATGGGGTTTAGTTTATTCATCGATGTGTATTATTTATCCTCTGAGAGTTTCATTGCATTCTCATTCCATTGATGTAAGTGTTTCCATGTTTTTCTTTTCTGATGTATTCAGTTGGCTCTTGGATTATATTAATTAATATTTTTACATGATTATCATTCTTATGAATCATTTTATTTATATAATATGATTTCATGAGTAGGAATACTTGTATTAAAATAGGTTTTGAATTATATCATTGAATTATGACTAGGTTCATTGTAGTTAGGATATTTGATGATATTCAATGTGTTATTTTTGAATAAGAAGATGTGTTTTTTGAAATTCTAATCCCTAGTACATTTTTATAATATAATCGGTTTTTTATTTGTAATTATTTGTGTGTTTTTATCATTTAATGTTTTTTGATGGATTTTTTCATGCTTTTTCTACTAAATGTAATAGTTTGGTTAATTTTAAAAATAATGTTTTGTTTTCAAAAATTATTTCAAATAAATGGGTTCTTGGTTATATAGATGGTGTCATTGGATGTGAATTAAATTAAAGGTGGTGCTCTAAATAAAATTTCTTTTTAATGTTCCTAATTTTTTTCCTTTATTTTTCATTAAATGTTTCTATTTTTTCCAAAAGAAGGAAATTATTGCTAATAGTGATTTTAAAGTGTAATTATAAGTTTTCTCATTAATCACTAACCTATTTTCCATGAAATAAGATATGTGAGTGATTTAAAATGATATACCCCATTTCGAATTTTTAATGTCTATTGTTTAATGATGGTGTAAAGGTGTATATCAAAAATGCATAATGAAAATGAGATTTTATAATGATTGGAAAATACTCCTATGTGTTTTTAGAAAATGTATTTGATTGTGTAATTTAAAATTCCTATTTTTAAATTTTACAATATTTAATAGATGTATTGAATAAAAAAGTTATGTGACATCCCTATTGGAACCATTATTTGTGAGAAATATATGACAATATAGATGGGGAACCTCTAATGGAGGGAATTAATTTTCAGGGTTATCCTAAAGTGGTTCTCGTTCTTTGGGGAGTTGAGTGTGGTGATGGCATGTTAGGAAAATAATTCATGCAAGGGACTCCCACTAACGCACTAACTGATTACCATGGGTTCATAGGTGTCTTTTATAGTATTTAGTGACTCTATCTTGCAAGCATTTATTATAAGGGTTGGTACTCTGTTATATTTGTTTTTAGCTGAGGAGGGTTGTTCTACTAGATTGGATAGTTGAGGGCGGCCAGTTGGTTATAGAAAAAATTGATTCACTATATGCCAAAAAGTGGTTCCATACTATGTATGTCTATGGGCCACTATATGGATGTTTAGGATCACCTATGGTTACTTATTATGTCTGATTTATTTTTATTTCGATGAAATTTTTTTTCTATTGGTTCTGTTTGTTTACTTTCTACCATATCATGTTTTTTGTTTTTTTTAAATTGGTTGGGTTTTGGATTACAAAAAGACAAATTGTTTTGAACTAATGAAAAATGTGGTGTTTTCTTCTTCCAAAAATGTGGAAGTTGAGTTTCATATATTAAATAAGAAAATGATATTTTAATAATTGTATTTTCAAACATCAGTTTACGTACTAAATTGGGAAGGTAAACATATCGATTCATTAATGATTTATATATGGGATGAGAAGAAAACAACATTCATTTACCTATCGATGTTTGTAGACACAAGCTATTTTATATGTTCATGTTTCAGTTCAGGTTCTCACAATTTGTGTAGATCGGTGTGTGGGTGGTCTTTTCCATGAGGTCACATTGATATCATGGTAGCATAGTTTAAATTTAGTTTTTTTCTATATTTTCAATTTAGATTTCCCTCTGTTCAGATGTTGTAACTGAATCTGTTTATATAATTTTAGGGGGTTCTGTTTTTTTATTCTCTTACATGTCAATCGTTTTATTTATTTGTTCTTGTTTATTTGGATAAAATAATTCCAATTTTGTTTTCATTGATGCATGGTAATATTTTCTAACTTGTGGGGATTAAGAACACCCTTCGAGCTATGCCACAGATTGGGTAGGGTGTCTGGTCCGATGGATTACCATACTGGTTCGTGATAGATTCCATGGGGGTGCGAGTGTTGTTCTGGAAGTATATTATCAGGGTGATTTCTTCTAATTATGATTATTCTTAGGGAATACCATGATCATCAATTGGTGTAAAGAAATAGTTTAGAATCAAGTATTATGGATGTGTTGTGTAGTTTGACAATATATAACTATGACATGTAGTTATCAGGTTTTTTTCATCCACTTCAGACAAACATGGGTAATACACATTGACTGAGATTGTGTTATGGATAGATTATTTTCTTGGAAATAGACACTCTATCAATATAAAAAAAATATTCCCTTCGGGACTCAATGTTTATGTAATATTTATCCACTACACACTCACAAAATGGTGGATAATAGGCTAAGAACTTCTATTTTGGGTTGTAAATCATTAGTACCATGGAAAGGATTCCTATTAATAGGATAAAGGGGCATTATGATGCATTGTGTTAATACAAACTGTTATAGAAATGGTCAATACTGCAGTTGAATCATTTCTTGAAAATTGATCATATTGTGAAAAAATGTGTTTGTGCAGTCCCGAAACCATGATTTTGGATTTAGAACACAAAATGATGTGTATTTCTGAAAACAATAACAAAATACATCGATATTTTTAAATACAATCACCTTTTATGGTATAGTATTTATAAAATTATAGATTTATAATAAAAATTGAAAATGATGTACAAGTAAGGGGATTTATGTAAGGGGAATAAAAATCATTTTTATAACATAGTGAGAGAATTATTTTTTTCACATAATAGGATATAAATTCTTTTCTAAATACCCTTAAATTAAAAAATATAAAATACTATATAAATAAATAATTTCATAAAATCCAAACATAGAAAATTCATTCAATATATTGAAAAAAATTATTTAATATCCTCATTTAGTGTATATTTTTTTGAATTCAAATATTTTCAAAATAATAATTCCTTATAAATAATACTTTTGATTTTGACATTTGAAAAAAGAATTTTTTTTATTAATAATAATAAAAAATAGGCTATATGAAAACCATAAGGTCACATAGTCCTATCACATGTGGGAAAATTTCCCCATGAGTTTAAGGGTTTACTCCCCATCTGAAAACATATCATATGATAATATATTTCCAATTTTAAATAGCAAATTTATTTTTATTTCATTTACTACAAACAACCCAACACACATCAAAACAATAATGATATTATTTCATTATAAAATAATTATCTTACAAATTTCATTACATAGAATAAAAATTATTTTCTCTAATAATTTTTTAATTACTTGTATAAATACATTTTCATAACACATTGATCTTAATTAAAAGGCATAAATACAATTTCTTAACAAATTAAAATAGTGCTTAAAAAATTCATGGGATCTCAATATTATGTTAGATGATGGTCATATCTAATGTTATGAATGACATTCATGGAAATATAAAAGCATTTATAATATAAATTTATAACATGAATCATTTACTATATTGATGGTCATAAAATAATTGAATACATAAAAAATTTACTTTTCCGATTTTATTTGAAAAAGTATCAATTTAATGATAACATTAACAAAATCAATATTTGTTATTGTTTTAAGAAAAAAAATTATAAATCATTCAATATTTAAATAAATAATTAATATTTATCAATATAAATACATATATATTAACATATATATATATATATATAGTTTTAGAAAAAAATTGTGAATGCGTTTCGTTGAGGTTTTATAATTAGAATAAATATTTGAAAACAAAATAGTGAAACTATTTTTAAAAAAAATAATATTTATGAAATTAATGAAATACTAATATTCATTTATTATAGATTTTTAAAATATAAATATACATATACATATATACTCATATACTATATATATATAAATATATATACATATAAATGATGTTGTATATTAAAAAAAACCCTTACAAAAACATTAAAAAAACTAAAATATAATTAAATAATTAATAAATTACCTAAAATAGTTAATTTGAATGCATTTTAGATTTTGGAAACCAAGAAAGATATATTTAGTAATTTTTATGGATGATGTGTTTTGGTATTTATGGTGGGAAAAAATGAAGGTGAGGTATATATATATGACATGATTTCATATTAAATTTAACAAATCATTTGTCGATAATAGTATTCTATATACTATGTATTTGAAATACAAAATTATGAGGGTGTTTATTATTATTTGTTCAGGTGTTCAGTTAATTTGGTTTAATGTTTAATATATATATATATATATATATATGTATTTAATTTGTATATTTTCATGGAATTAAAAAGAATAATGGGTGGTGTTTCAAGTGTATGGGTCATAATTTCTTTTATATAATATAATGACTGAAATATTATATGTATATTACATATTTATATTATTATTTTACTTTATAGGTGTTATAAAGCTTAAATAATTGGTCATACCACTTGTTTTCCCCACCCACAACATGATTCAATTTGTTATTAGATTATCAATTTTTTTCATTGTAATTTTTAATTCACATTTTCTAGTTTATTATTTTTAATTCATTTTTATCATATTATTTTTTCCATACTTTTGTTTCTTTCTTATTGTATTACAGTATTTTAACAATACATGTATGATTATTTTTGAAAATAATGTATATTTTTTAATATATATATCCATATATATTGTTTTTGAAAACAAAATAAATATATCTTTTTCAGTTCAATTTTTTATAAAAAAAATTCATAATATAGTATCATTTACTTATAAAATATATTTTCTCATAAAAATAATAATTATATTGTCCTGACCTGGGTTCCACACAACGGTTCCTTGAGCCGGATCGCCACATGAACTCATTCGAACCTCCACGTATGCTAGAGGATTCTGACTAGCAATGAAGTTCTAGTACAATAGTCAAGGGAAGGTTATTCCATCGTTTATCATAGTAAAACACTTGGGGAAATAAATAAAATAACAAGAAAGAATATATAACCCTAACAATACTCATTCCAAAAGATAAAAAAACATAAAATAAAATACTAAACTGATATGGAAATCATGTTATGTAAATATAAGTGGCATGGGTCTATAATCTAAGGGAAAATAATGACAGTGCAACTCCCCAAGTGGGTTTTCAACCTTGTCTGATCCCATAATCCATCCCCATCCCAAATATTTCATCCATATTAGGGCCTTTGAACCAATCTAGTCCTACAATAATATAAATAGTTTGGGTACTGTTCATGCATCCTGGATATGGTGGGAGTACAACACTACAGGCCACCACTAATAGTGTCTAAAAAAAGTACTTTCAAAAGATATTGTATACAGTTGTATAAGAAATAAGTAAATTTCATAAATTAAAATTTATTACATTATAATATATTTTTACCTAACTCCAATTAATCTTGGGTTCCCAAAGATACATGTACCCCAATACTAAATTCATCTCATAAAGGAGCTAGATGTGTCCCCTTGAAAATACCATATCATAATAGATGCTTCTAGATGAAGCTCGAAGTATTCAAGGTGGTATGATATCTTACAACATGATTTGACTAGTGCTGAAGTCGAAATATTCATGTGTGTGTCCATAACTCTATGATACATTATTTCCATTCATTATTTTACAAATTTTATATTATATTTCCAATGTTACCAGTTTCATAACAATAAGTAATATGATTATGTTGCCATTCATACTCCTCAATAGAATGACCATGTTCCCAATCTAATTACTCATAATTATAATGGCCATGATACCATGTATACTTCTAAATTCCAAATAACCATGTTCCCATCCTCTTTACTCATATGTATGAAGAACATGTAACGATTTTTACTTCACAGTTTATAATTTCAATGATATTATTCTTTATCACAATATTAATTTTCCATTTAATTATCCACCCCAATCCCAATAAAAATTCATCATTTAGTTAGACTCTCCGATTTTATTAGTTAACTAAACAATTAAAAATGTACTTTAATACATTTATTAATTCATGAATTAATTAATCCATATCACAATTCGTAATTCATAATTAATTATCCGGAATTAATTATCTCATTCTAATTTCTTCTCTCCCTAATTAATCCCAGAAGTAATTTTCTATATCATATTATGTAAGGACATTAATTAATCGACAATTAATTTTCAAAACCTGTCAAATTTAATATCTCGCAATTAACCCCTAATTAATATTCTATATTACAATAAATTCCTCTTGAAATAAATTTCCCTAAATTAATTATCAAATTGGTAATCCAATTATACTTATGATAAATTCCCCATTTAATCACCTAGTTCAAAAAACATTCGATATATCATTTTTTCAATCTAATAACCATAATTCAAGGAAATAAATTTCTATAGGATGATAACCACTCTGAAATATTTAATATACATATGATGAATGTTTTCCCAATATAAATCTCCAAAATATGAGCATAACGATGACATTGAAATAAGATCTTGATATATTTCCCTGAACCAAATACATGATGATCATATAAATCCATATCTATATCCAAAATCATAGATCTAGATATAACAACATAATTTAATATTAATGTAAAAGGGAACATCTTCCATGAAATGATCATAGAATGATATGATAATGAACGAGTGAAGTATTTGGAAGAAATCCACTTATCGGGAGAAGAGAGGTTCTTCAATTCAGTATTTATTACTCGAATAATGGGTCTGGTGAGGCCTTGTAATCCCACTACATTAGTGGTAGAACCTTCAATTACCCATAAAAATGTAAAATCATGAATTATGCCAGCATTGGAGGTGAAAAAAGTCATTAAAATTTGAAAACAATTGAGATCTATAATTTTAGGATCTCATAATCTTCCCAGGCATAGTCCAGTTGCATGGTTAAAAAAATTTCCATTAACTATTCAGTAGCCACTGCTTCATGGGAAAAATTCAAAATAGATACCTCACCCAGTATTTTAAACCATGCATTAATCAATCTGAATGTACTTCCTCATATAGGCTATAGAGCACCCATTTTATCCTAGGAAGCTGCATGATTTGTAAAATTCATACGCCAACCAGCCACAACATATTCTATTGAAAATTTTATTATACTTATACAATAACCACCCTAATCCATAACTAAGATCAAATTTTGTTATGTAAAATACAAATGTAATATAAATTTAAACTGATATAACTCTTGAATGGTTATGATCTCACAATCTAACCACCATATTACTACCCATCCTCGAGATATCCTGCCGTGACATTATAAAATTAAGAAGAAAAATTGGTTCACTGAGCCACCATACCCACTTCTCCTTCCAAAGTATCCTATTTTACACAACCATGTTTCCATAACACAGGAACTATCAAAACTATCTTTCCCAGCAAAACTTTTTCACTATGATCCAATGCATGTATCTGATGCTCCACAAGGGACGCATCTATCTCATGTTCAACCACATACACATCCCTCACATGATATGGGTTGGGATGATATGGTCGAAGTTGTAATACATGGAAAATATCATTCATAGAATATTATTTCTATGGAAGAGATAATTTTTATGCCACTGGAATGATTCAATCCAGTCTCTCAAAGGGTCCATCATAACTGGGTGCCAACTTTCCCTGCCTCTATATCATAGGGTGACCCAATATAGGTGATACCTGAAATAATGCACAATCACCATATGTAAACTCTATAGTTAATATATATGTGTCAGTATAAAACATCTATCTATCTGAATTCACAGATATACGTTTTCTAAATAATTTTAACAACTCTGATGTCTCCTTCACGAGACTTGGTCCCAATTACTCTGACTCAACAGCCGCCATTCTTATAGTAGAGACCTATATGGACGACCATAATGATTCTCATACTGCTAAATTAGTGTATTTTCCTAATAATTGTTTTTATATGAAAACACCACTAAATCGATGTTATTTTCCCATGATCTATATATGTCATGCACACATGCCCATAGAATATCCTCAAGCACATGTATAATATGTTCGGACATCCCCTCTATCTTTTGGTGGAAATATGTACTCAATAACACATGTGATCCAAGAACTTTTTATAATCCCTTACTAAAGAATGATGTGACAACTCGACCCCAGTTACCCCTAGTCGGTACATTATTGAATAAAATTCGCATGACAATAATAAAATGATGTCCCAAAAGACCAATCAGTTTAGTATTATTGGAAACAAGATTCATACAGAAGTTCAACTTTGGAACTTGAAAAGAAATACAACACTAATTTATTCCACAAGAAACATCCAAGCCTCCTAGATATGTTCTGCAAGTAACTCATAACTAACTTCTTCATTTCATTGGAAAATGAAACATAATAAAGGGGTTAGCTCAAATGCTCAGTATGGGTAAGAAATACAGAAAAATATAACATAAATATTTTACATGGTGACTAATTGAAAACACATGGCTTTACAAATAATTAACATGGACACTTTTATGGAAGGAGTATGATCATAGTAAATAATTACATAATAAAAAAATTCAAGGTTATTATACTAATCTAATGACCATATGAACCATCAATATTATTTTCATAATGATGGAATGTATAATGCCGGACATTCTGAAACATTTTGTCAAAGCCTCGGCCAATATGTCTAAAAATTATTAAGGCCTCGGCTAAAACCATATATCAAATTGGGAAAGGCCTTGGCGAATTCCATGTCCAGTTGTCTCATTAGATATATCGAGGCATCGAGGAGCTATAGTGGGCTCCACCCATCACTTACTAAGTCCAATACATTCCACATATGAAAAGGTAGAAATATAACATAAACATTCATATTAAAACATGCGTATGAAATTTCAATAATTTAACCATAAACCATGAATGGTATTAAAATAACACATCCACATTCAAACATATCAAAAAACCATTAAAACAATATGTAATATTTGTATTATAATGAATCGAATTCATACAATTATACAATTTCTCAAAGGATGTGGATGTAGATGAAATCAAAACTATTTGATAGAAATATATTTTTCTATTTTGAAATCATTTAAGTTTCACATAATTATAAAGAAAACATTTATTTTGATAATATTATTATATTCTTGTAAGGTAATCTTCAAAAATATTATAATGTTAGAGAATAACTGCACTAACAGTATAAGTTAAAAAATACATATTTACCTTAATTTTGTCAAAAAGGTCGTAAAGTACCTTATTTGGAAAACGCCTACAAGATTCCATTCAGAATATATATGTTCAAAAATGGTATACATTAATTTAATCCATTTTCTAGAAAATAGTTAAAATGTTTTGAAATACATTTTTATGAAACATGGATATGGATGATAAAGAGATCCTAGTTGATACTTAAGTAAAAACAACCTCAGATAATAAAGAGATCATATAATTAACCCTTACCTTGTACTCTTCCATAGTAGAGGGTATGTTAAACTCATGTATAATAGTTCAAACATTTTTATTAAATTATACAATAATCATGTACATAAATATTATATCTTATATGACCTTTTAATATTGCTTTGTTAATAATTTTTTAGTATTATAGTCATTCTGGGTGTTAACTGATTTGTTTTCCTTTATATGTTTTGTTATATATGACATGATTTTTATGGATATGATATATCTAATTCATATCCAGAATGATATTTTTTTCTTAAAAAATATTTTAAATCATAAAATGAAAATTATTCCTCAATGATTACAATGGGGAAGTTAATCTCATCGCATTCGTGGAGTCGGTAAAAAGTACATACGCACGAGTGAAAATATCATTCCTTTGATTAAAAATAGTAAGTAAATAGATAGAATATCCTATATATAGAATCATTAACATGTTATATTTATTATTTACATCAATTATACTTCATTATTAAATCCAACCAAATTATAATGCATTTAATAACAACTATACCACGACGTGGAGACGGTAAGTCATACGTTCACACATATGGTGATATGTCACTAATAGGATGGATATAATAATGAACATGGTTTTACCATATTTATAATAACGTAATAGTATATATAAGATAATGGAGTTATTGTTTTAGATTGGAAACAACAAGGAACGAAGAAGTGGAAGAAGAAAAGAACACGAAAGAGGTGATGAAATATTTACCTCTTCTTCAGATTCATCCTTTTGATTTGATGAAAAGTGATCCATAGGATGGATTTATGACAAAATTAAGGCCTCTATGATGAAGGGATGATAGTTGAGAGGATATTTTGGTAGGGTTTGGCCAATACAATTTCATTTTGAGGTGTTAATTTTATAGAAGGGGGAGTTCCCTTTTATAAGACGAGTGAGGGGAACCTTAGGAGAAGACTGAAATATTATTTTATTGTAAATTAATTTTCGGTTTATAATGACTCCAAAATGATTTAATTCAATGATAGGGTGGTGATGGGTTGAAATACTCTCAACCAATAAGTTTTAGATAGGTTTTGGTCACTATATTAACCTTATCTTTTAGATTCAACTCTTAGTTTATTAGTTTGACTTTTACCATGTCTCTTTGTAATTTTATATTATATGGTTAATAAACGAGCTATAACATGAAAATAAATCCCCATGTGGTTCATTATTAATATATATGTTGGGCAAAAATCGCTCAAGGTAACATTGCAGTATTTTTGGGTTGATTGTCTTTGTTGACAAAGGAGGTTTCCATGGAGAATTGTCGAGTTCTCAAGATGTTGTTCACAATCCAAGTTGACAAAGAACGATGACAAATGAAAGGACGATCTGGAGGCGGTACAAAAAGAGGAGTACAAGGTGGTGCCATTTCCCAGTGTTTACCAAATTTTTGGGATCCAAAATTTGGAATTTGGTGAGCATCGCGAATATAGGATTTCCATGAAGATCATAATTTAATATGGAAAAGGCATGAATTTCGTGAAGATAGGATTCATGGTTTGGAAATCACGAAGACCAGAAGAATGGAGGCGGTGAGTCTTCGCGATTACGTCAAGCTTCGCGAACGGCATAGGCTGAAGCGCATCGCGGTAGAGAAGGGTTTTGCGAGAGAGCTTCGCGGAGAAGGCGCGAAGGTAAGTTGACGGAGATACTTCCCGACTACGTCAAGCTCCGCGAATGGAAAATTGTCGTGGTGCTTCACGATTTGGACAGAATTCTAGCGGAAACTTTGGAGCTTCGCGATTTGAGATGACGTGGCGTTGACTTCGGGAGAAAAGTTGGAGGGTCGGTGGAATATCCTATAAATAGAGGCCGACCCCTTTGAGAGAAGTATAGGGAATTTTCAGAGAAGATCATTCACTCTCGATTTGCGATGGTGGTTCACGGAGCTAGTGTGCTTCGTGAAAGAGGTGCTTCGCAGCGGCTATTGTAGCTCCAAGAAACCTGCGAGCTCCGCATTCGCTTACAAAGCTTCGTGAGGGCCGTTGCTTTGCAACAGCTTGAGAATCGTGAGAGTGCTTCGTGAGAGTGCTTCGTGAGAGTGATTCGCGAAAAGGCAAGAACTTCGCGAAGGCCTGTTTGAGCTTCGCGAAATTGGGAGCTTTGTGAAGTAGGGTGCTTTGCGAAGGTACATTCCAAAGGTAGTTGCCCCGTGGTCAGAGGCAAAGTTCTATTCATCAGTGGATGAAAGTTGAACTTCAACAGAGCATCTATCAACAGTTGAAGATGCATTATTTCATGAAAATGAAGAGACCTACAGGTCTATAAACTGTGATTGAATTCCTTTATAGAGTTGTGAGCTTAGGAAGAGGAAGAAGGTGATCCTCTCCACCGGCAGTGAGCCAGAGAGAGAGAAATAGGGAGTGACCCTTGGGAAAGTAGTGAGCTGACCCTAAACCTTGTAAGGGCAGTGAGCCTGGGTATAGAAGTGATCTAGCCCGAACCATTGTATCCACAGCTAGTGAAGTATAGTGGAATTTGGTACGACCGACAACCTGTCGGCGTATGCTCCTTGGACATAGCCCTTAGCGGTGAACCAAGTAAAATTGATGTGTCCTGTGATTGCTTTACCTTCTGTTTATCTTGTGTAACAGGAAAAGAGAGAAGAGTGTTTTCCTTAATAGCATAACAAGATCAGAACGAGCTTTAATTTTAAATTAGTCATACCCTGATTCACCCCCCCTCTCAGGGTATTCAGCCTTTTGGACTTAACAATTGGTATCAGAGCAAGGTTGATAGTTGTTCTGCTCTCAAATGGAGGTTACTAATCATAGAGGGATTCCGATCTTCGACGGATGTAATTTTCAGATATGGAAGAATCGAATGCAACACTATTTCCGATCTTTGGGAATGGATGTGTTTTTAGCAGCTATGCTTGGAATCATAGATGATATTACTAGTGGTGCATTATCAGAAGCAGAGCACAAAGAGTTGGACGCTGATTCCAAAGCAATAAATGCCATATGGGGATCCCTTTACAATCCCATATATACAAAGGTGATGTCATGAAAAACGTCACATGACATGTGGGAAAAGCTTTTGAATATTTATGAAGGGGGATACAAAAGTCAGAGAGGCAAAGTTGCAAGTGTTGTGGAACAAGTATGATGATCTGAGAATGAACCCGAATGAGTCTGTTGATGCATTCTTTGACAGGGTAAATGTTGTGGTAGAGGACATGTGGGGACTTGGAGAAGTTATCGAAGATATAAAAACTGTGAAGCACATATTTAGAAAACTTCCACCTCGGTTCAATCCGAAAGTTTCTGTTTTGGACGATAAATACCCAAAAGATCTGACATTGGATAACCGTCACAGCACTCTTGTTGCATATGAAATAAGAAACGATGATAACGAGACTATGAAAAAGGGGATATCCAAAGAGGTGGCATTCAAGGCCACGAAGAAACTCTCCATTGAAGATTCTAATGAAGAGGAAGAGACAGATGAGGTGATGTCATTCCTTTCTTCAAATCTTCAAAGAGGAAGAGGAAAGTTTAATGGTCAACTTCTACTAGCATTCTTTTGATGTGGAAAGGATGGTCATCTTGAGGAAAGATTCGCCAATAAATTTCATGATAACGATGATGATGATGATGAAGTTGAAATTCCCATGATGAAATCCTCAGCCTATGTGAAAGGGAAGAAGCAGTTCAAGAGAAATTTCTTCAAGAGGAAGAATCTGCTTTCACAAGAAATAGATAGTTCAAATGAGTCTGAGGATGAAGAGGTTGAGGAGTTTGGAAATTGTAATGATCATTGACAAAATTCTTTGGTAGCAGTCGTCAGTAGTTCTCAGGAAAAGGAAGAAACTGACATTAGAGAAGAGGAAGAAGAAGTTGAAGGAAGAGTTTATATGGAAGCCGAATTGGAAGCAGCTCTTGAAGAGATAGATGTTTGGAGAGCCAAAACGAAGAAATCCAATAAAGTGGTTCGTGATGCCAAACTCTATATGCAACAACAGGATGAAGAAAAGTCGGAACTCTTAGAAGAAATTGAAAGACTAAAATTTTCAACACCAGAGAGCTCAGAAAATATTGTTGAGCATAAGCTTAGAATCGAGGAACAAAAGAAGGAAATTGATTGTTTTACTAAAACAGGAATAGAGTAGGTCAGACGTATCAAAGAGCTTGAAGAAGAAGTGGTCAGTCTACGATGAAAAATGAAGGATCACGAAAAATTCTTGACCCCCAACGTGATATCAGAAAAGCAGGCCATTCAGAAGACAGAGAAGATGAAAGAGGAGGCTCGTTGTTCAGCAGGAGTGAAGCAGCAGGAAAGCTCAAATGATAAGGTTGATTCTGGGCATGATAAGAAACAAAAATTAGTGGCAGTTAATGTCAGACCGCTAGCACCCATCCCAAATATGAAGGTTGATTTGGGCACAAAACAGAATCAAAATATTCATAGATCCCAATGGAAAAAATCATAGTGCTGAGGTATCACGAAGGAATGTATCTTAAATCAGGTGTTATTGCTGTGGGAAAATGGGACATTCACAGTATGTGTGTTCCATAGCCAAGAGATATATAAGGGAATAAGAACAGGTATGGCAGCCAAACCGAGAACGGTTTTCCAGAACATATTTTGAAGGACACTGTTTTTGGTGCAGAGGATTTGGGCACATGGATAGGTACTATACTTAGATCATTCAGAGAAATGTGCCAAAAAAGAATCAAAACATTCGTAAGCAGTAGGTCAATAAACCGACAGGTGAGTTAAAACGCGGAATAGATTTGCGGCTTTTCAAGATGAGGCTGGTCCATCACACTCTGAGAAAGAACAGAAGTATCAATCCATGCCGAGTGTTAAAGAAAAAGTATGGACCAAAAAGAAGAAAAATGAGAAGGCCGTGGTGGAGTATATTTCCCTTAAGGCATCAGATCGATCTGGTGTTTGGATCCTAGATAGTGGTTGCACATCCCACATGACAGGTAATAAGGATCTTGTTGCATGCATCAAATATGACAAAGAAGGATTTGTCAAATTTGGAAATGATGAAGGCCTGAAGATTACTGGCACAGGGAAAGCCATGTTTGGGGGAAAAGAGATGAGACGTGCTGATGTCCTAGTAGTAGAGGGTCTCAGTCATAACTTACTCAGTGTCAGTCAACTATGTGACTCTGGGCACTCTATCCGATTTACCGAGAAGATGTGTGTTGTGAAAGGAAAATATGGGGAAACTGTTCTGCAGGGAAAAAGGTCAAAGGGAAATCTCTACCTTATAGTTGGGGAATCAGATACATGTCTTTTATCCAGAGAAAAAGAAAACTAGCTGTGGCATAAGAGACTTGGTCATCTATGCCAACCATCTATGGAGGATCTCATAAAGTGTGATGCTTTTAGACACCTTCCAAGCTATCACGTGATCGCACTCATACGTGTGATGCTTGACAACAAGAGAAGATCATCAGAAATACATACATGCCAAAGGAACAGAAATCAACTAGAGTGCTCGAACTAGTTCATGCTGATGTATGTGGACCTATCTCACCACAAGCTATAAATGGGAAAAGTTTCTATGTCCTTTTCATTGATGACTATAGCAGAATGGCCTAGGTATTCATCATTACCCATAAGACAGAGGTGTTCAGTTTCATAAAGAAGTATAGGAGGGAATCAGAAAATATGCTTGGGTAGAAAATTCTAATGTTTCGTACTGATAACGGTACAGAATTCACTAAAAGTCAAGTTGAAAACTATCTCGAGAAACATGGGATAAGGCATCAAGTTTCATCGGTAAGAACTCCCCAACAGAATAGAGTTGTTGAAAGGAGAAATCAGATCATCAACAACATGGCTACAACAATGCTAATTGACAAAGTCCTACCAGATAAATTTTGGAAGGAAGCAGTGTTGACATCGGTCTATGTTTCAAACAGGTCTTTGTTGTGTCCGAAGCAAGGGAAGACTCCGTATGAACTGTGGTACGGAAAGAATCCAATGATGAAATACTTTCGAATATTTGTAAGTAAGTGTTTCATTCTCAACAAAGATAATCATATGAAGTTTGAGGCACGAGGAGATGAGGGGATATTCCTTGGATACTCAGGGAAAAGAAAAGCATATAAATGCTTCAACAAGATGCTGGGAATTTTTTTTGAAAGCAATGATGTCACTATAGTTGAAAATGAACAGAATACTCAACGATCCAGTGAACAGTTCCTGGATGAAATTGATGATGAGGTAAGCAACCTAGGGGGAGAAGAAGTGGTAGAAGCTGATTCAGAAGAAGATTCTGATGATGAAGAAGAAAGTGTCAAGTCTGTGTCTACGAGGAAGCCAAAGAGTCGAGCTGAAATTGATAGGCAGAACATCATTGGTGATCAAACAGCTCCAGTTCAGACTCGAAGAATGAAATCATCAAAGAAAACATCTTTTTTATCTCATGTGGAGCCGAAATGTTTTTCCGATGCAGCTGAAGTTGAAAACTGGGATCAGGCTATGAACGAAGAGCTTGATCAGATTGAGAAGAACCAGACATGGGAGATTGTTTCGAGGCCAGCAGACAAGAATGTCATCGAGACTAAATGGGTCTATCGCAACAATATGAATGAAGATGGCACAGTGATTCCGAACAAAGAACGACTAGTGTTCAAGGGGTACTCCCAGATCGAGGTAATAGATTTCGATGAGACATTTGCACCGGTTGCAAGGCTGGAGACAATCAGATTATTTTTGGCCATAACAGTGCAACGAAAGTTCAAAGTGTTCCAGATGGATGTCAAATCCGCATTCTCGAATAGGGTTCTAGAAGAGGAGGTGTATATTGAGAAGCCATGTGGTTTTCTCATTCATGATGATGAGAACAAAGTTTGCAGGCTGAAGAAGGCATTGTATGGGCTGAAACAAGCACCAAGGGCATGATACTCAAGGCTTGATCAGAACTTGAAGAAGCCTGGTTTTCAGCATGGAGGAGTTGATTACAATCTCTATTTCATTAATGACAGTAATCAAAGGATGATGGTGTTGGTTTATGTCGATGCCATAATATTTGGCGGATCAGATGAAGCTCAGTGTAGACAGTTTTCCAAATTCCCGAAAAATGAGTTTGAAATGTCAATGATTGGAGTGCTAACATTTTTCCTTGGTCTACAGGTGACACAAGGAAGGAATGGAACATTCATTTCTCAATATAAATATTCCAAGGAGGTCCTGATAAGGTTTGGAATGGAAAATTACAAGGAGATGAAGACTCCAATTTCCACCTGGATGAAACTATCGAAAGATGAAGATCTAAAGTCAGTTAATATCACAGAATACAGGAAATTTATTGGAAGTTTGTTGTACTTGACTGCAACAATTCCTGATATTGTATTTTCCACATGCCAATCAGTAATATATCAAAGCAATCCCAATGAAATCCACAAGATTGCAATGAAAAGAATTCAACGGTATATCCAGGGCACAGTGGATTTCGGCTTGACATATACTGACAAATATCCGACAGAGTTATTGGGATATACTGATGCAGACTGGGCCGGTTCAGCAGATGATATAAAATCAACGTCAGGTGGTGCATTCTATCTTGGTGGATTGTGTATTTCTTGGCTAATAAAGAAGAAAGATTGCATTTCATTGAGCACCTCAGAAGCTGAGTATATTGCAGCCACTCAAGCATGCACACAGTTATTGTGGATGAAGCAGCAGCTTGAAGAAATGGGAGTTGAAGAGAAGTCTCCAATCAGAATCAAGTGCGACAACTCAAGTGCTATAAATCATAGCAAAAATCTCGTCCATCCTTCAAGGACAAAGCACATTGAGATTAAGTATCATTTTATCATGGAGAAGGTTGATCAGGGAATCGCGAAGTTGGAGTATGTTCCTACAGAGCTACAGGTTCCAGACATTCTGACCAAGGCCTTACCCAAGGAATCTTTTGAGAGGAATCGACTGGCTCTGAGAGTTTAGTCGATTCCCAGCACTTGAAATAGTGTGGATGTGCCCCCCCCCCTCTCCCCGAGGTATGGTGTGTTTTTCCCTAATGTGTTGATGTGTTCTCTATACTGTTACAGACTGCGAAGGAGTGTCCTTTGGGTTCGTTGACAAAGGGGGAGACACTAGTGTTTGTTAAAGGGGGAGAAAATAGTGATTGGGAGATAGTGTGGCTATTTGATAAATCATGATTGATACGGGGAGAAGTTGACAGGTGGAGAAGCCAGATAGGGGGAGCAATGAGAAAGGGGGAGCGATTTCAAATCTGGTGATGCTAGAAGTGATCGATCAAAGCATAGAAATCACGACAGCTGAGGATCGTGATAAAAGCATAATTGTGATGTTGGAATGGTGCGAAAAGGTGTCCAGCTATCACCAATTGGGATCAGTGTGGTTCAAAAATTGGTATCAATTTACGAATTGGTATCAGGGTGGAATCGACAATTGGGGTTTGTCATGAAGTGATTCATTAATGAAATTTTCATACTACTCTTGTTTCTCACGCCAAGCATTGCTCATGTAGGCTTAGAGTACGTGTTAGGTAAATCCTTGAACGCTATCAGAATCGCAAGAGGCGAATGATGGTAGCGGCTGGAAAAGACTCAGTGAGGTATCAACATGCAGATATTCATTCTGAGTAGAGTTGTGAAGAGTTGTCAACAAACCCAAAGGTGGAGATTGTTGGGAAAAAATCCCTCAAGGTAACATTGCAGTATTTTTGGGTTGATTTTGTTTGTTGACAAAGAAGGTTTCCATAGATAATTGTCGAGTTCTCAAGATGTTGTTCACAATCCAAGTTGACAAAGAACGATGACAAAGGAAAGGACAATCTGGAGGCGGTACAAAAAGAGCAGTAAAAGGTGGCACGTTTCCCAGTGTTTGCCAAATTTTTGGGGTTCCAAAATTTGGAATTTGGTCAGCATCGCGAAAATAGGATTTCCATGAAGATAATAACTTAATATAGCAAAGGCAAGAATTTTGCAAAGATAGGATTCATGGTTTGGAAATCGCGAAGACCAGAAGAATGGAGGCGGTGAGTCTTCGCGATTACGTCAATTTTCGCGAATGGCAGAGGCTGAAGCACATCGTGCCAGAGAAGGGCTTTGCAAGGGAGCTCCACGGCGAAGGCGCGAAGGTAATTTGACGGTGATTCTTCGTGACTACATCAAGCTCCACGAACGGAAAATTGTCGTGGTGCTTCGCGATTTGGAAAGATATCTGGCAGAAAATTTGGAGCTTCACGATTTGAGATGACCTGGCATTGACTTCGTGCAGAAAGTTGGAGGGTTGGTGGAATCGCCTATAAATAGAGGCCAACCCCTTCGAGAGAAGCAATGAGAATTTTCACAGAAGATCATTCGCTCTTGATTTGCGAAGGTGGTTCACGGAGCTAGTGTGCTTCGCGAAAGAGGTGCTTCGTGGCGGCTATTGTAGCTCCATGAAACCTGCGAGCTCCGCATTGGCTTACTAAACTTCACGAGGGCCGTTGCTTTGCGACAACTTGAGCATCGTGAGAGTTCTTCGCGAGAGTGCATTGCGAGAGAGCTTCTCGAAAAGGCAAGAGCTTCACGAAGGCATGTTTGAGCTTCGCGAAATTGGGAGCTTCGCGAAGTAGGGTGCTTTGCGAAGGTACATTCCAAAGGTAGTTGCCCAGTGGTCAGAGGCAAAGTGTTATTCATCAGTGGATGAATGTTTAACTTCAACAGAGCATCTATCAACAATTGAAGATGCGTTATTTCATGAAAATGAAGAGACCTACAGGTCTATAAACTGTGATAGGATTCCCTTTTAGAGTAGTGTGCTTAGGAAGAAGAAGAAGGTGATCCTCTCCACCGGCAGTGAGCCAGAGAGAGAGAAACAGGGATTGACCCTTGGGAAAGCGGTGAGCTGACCCTAAACCTTGTAAGGGCAGTGAGCCTGGGCATAGAAGTGATCTATCCCAAAACATTGTATCCACAGCTAGTGAAGTATAGTGGAATTTGGTACGACCGGCAACATGTCGGCGTATGCTCCTTGGACGTAGACCTTAGCGGTGAACCATGTAACATTGCAGTGTCTTGTGCTTGCTTTAACTACTGTTTATCTTGTGCAACAGGAAAAGAGAGGAGAGTGTTTTTCTTAATAGCGAAACAAGATCAGAACGGGCTTTAATTTAAATTAGTCATACCCTGATTCACCCCCCCTCTCAGGGTATTCAGCATTGTGGACCTAACAATATATAATCTTATATATTTCATTTGACTGAGATTTATATTTTTAGGAATATTATATCAATTAATAATATAATATTTGTTTTAAATACCCTTTTATATCAATTTGATACTATTTGGTATTTTGTTTTTTCTAAATTCATAACAACATTATTAAATCGAAAAAAAATCATTTAATCAACCGTAAGATGTTATATTTACCTATAAAATAAGTGTAATTCATAAAAGTCTCAAATTATGATTATTCGGATATTCATAATATCAATTCTTTTAAAATTTCATTAATAAGGTAATTACAACATCATCAATGTGTCACAAATAAATTAAATTATTTAATTTATAAAAAATAAAAATAAAATAATATTATGTATGAAGTTATTTCATACTTCTAATAAAAATTTATAGTCAAATTTATCTTATGTCTAACCCTATATTAAAAATGGTTCAGCTGTTAAACATTAAATTTAACTCTTTTAACTCTTCTTTGATTTAAAAATAATAAATGTCCTAATCTAATCCATGTGGACCTAAGGGATAATATTCTATTTCTAATGTAATTTTTGGTCGAATTACACTTATCCAATAGAATTATGACATGTTTTAGGGTAATAATAATATCATTTTTTCCTTTAATTACCATATTTACTTATAACTGGTTAAATAAATGATAATAGGTTCTATTCTCCAAAAAATTATTTTAATCTCATTGAGTGAAATTTTACATACTAATATCAACTGTTTCTCTTGGATTTTTTAAATTCAATTCACATAAGGGTTAAAATTGATTATTGTGTAAATTTGCATATGCTCCTAGGAGGTGGGTAAAAGACCGCAAAAAGTTCGATAAAATTTTTATATATATAAAATTATTATAAACTGACACCAATGAATTAAACTGAACATATATAGCTGTTATGTATCTATTTTGACCTAATATAAATTTAAATAAATTAAATAATTATTTAAATAATATTTCGGTTTTAAACAATAACTCGATGTTTTTCACTATTCATCCAAATTTGAATGTTTTTTAAAAAAAACACCAAAAATTCACTATAAGCTAATTTCGATTTTCCAAATACAAAATTGAAGTCCTTTTTGAAAGAAAATATTTATATAATTTCAAAAGGTGGGTAATAATATTCAGAACAGCTAGTTTGATTGGATGTGGTGTGTTTGAACTCGAAGTTGTGTACAACACAAACCACTGTATTATTTAAGGGGAAACATACTGTAGAAGCTTGGGGTGTCACATTATCCCCTCATTCAAATAATTTCATCCTCGATATTTCTAGATGATTACTGATTAAAATTATTCGGGTGGTTCTTCATCATATGTTCCGTGGGTTCCAACATTGCCTCTTCCATCTTATGGTTTCTCTAAAGAACATTTACCAGGTGAGTCGTCTGATTTATCAACACTTGTTCCCTTGTATCAAGAATGTTGAAAATCCCTTCACAATAAGATAGATCAGGTTCCAATTATAATTCCTAATTGGTGATAACATGCATTGAGTCAGGCATGTATTTTCCCAACAGTGGTATGTGGAACACATCGTGAACTTTGGAGAGACATGGTGGCTTTTCCAAATGGTATGGTACAACCCCAAATTTGTTCTAGAATTTCAAAAGGTCTGATGTGCCTAGGACATAGTATACCCTTCTTACTGAATCATATAACTCCACTCCATGGAGATACCTTCGAGAAAACATGGTCTCCTACCTGAAATTTCAAATCCTTCCTTTGGTTATCGACTTAGCTCTTCTGCCTACTTTGTTCTGTTTGATGTGGGTTTGGATAACCTTCACCTTTTCTTTCATTTCCTCAACATGTTCTGGTCCTATGAGTTTTCTTTCACCAACATCATCCCAACATGTTTGTGTGAGACATCTCTTTCCATATAACTCTTCATATAGTGTCATCTGAATACTTGAATGAAATCTATTGTTATAAGAAAATTCTACCGGAGGTAAATATTGACCCCACATACATTGAAAGTCAACTGAGTATGATCACAACATGTCTTCTAAGGTTTTAATAGTCCATTATGATTGTCCATAAGTTTGAGGGTGGTAGGCAGTGCTCAAACAAAGTTCAGTATCCCGGCCTTTCTGAAGACGTTTTTTGGATCATGATGTACAATGTGGATCACGATCAGAAACAATCGATAGTGGTTCTCCATGAAGTTTTAAACCTTCATTAATATATATTCTTGATAGACGTTCAATTTTTAAATCTTCTCTTATAGCAGAAAAATATGCTGACATGGTAAGACGATCAACAATGACCCATATTACATCGTTCTATATATTAGTCTTTGGTAGTCCCATATCAGTTTCCAACATAATATTATCAAATTTCCACTAAATTATTGGAATAGTTTGTAGGTCTCCTCCTGGCGGTTACCTTACAGCTTTCACTTACTGACAACCCATACATATTGACACAAAATCATAAATTTCCTTCTTTATGTTTTCCCACCAAAAATGTTCCTTCAATTCTCTATATATCTTAGTGCTACCAGGGTGTATAGAGAAATTGGAGCAATGAGCATCATCTAAATGTTCCCTTTATTATAACATGTATGTTAGGAACACAAATTCTCTTCCCAAATTTCCAAATTTCAACTTCATATATGATGTCACTCAATCTCACATCATTAACAGCATTAGTTTTCTTTTGAAACTCCTCATCATTCACCTGAAAACTTTTTACCCTTCCTAGTAATGATGGTTTGGAAACCATCTGGAAATTATTAATGTTTCAGCTTCCATGATTATTACCATATCTATTTTCACTAGATCCATGAAAATAGGATCCCTTTCAACACTCATCATGGTCAAATCTCTAAAATCCATTCTGGTCAAATCATCACCCACCATATTTGCCTTCCCCAGTTGGTAGTGTATTGTGAAATCATAATCATTGAGTAGTTCAAGCCATATACTTTTCCTCATGTTTAGTTCTTTATGTGAGTAAATATACTTCATACTCATGTGATCGGTATATTTCTCACATTTTTCACCATATGATAATGTATCCAGATCTTCAAAGAAAATATTATAGCTGCTAACTCAAGATCCTAAGTAAGATAGTTTTGATCACAAATTTTTATATGTCGTGATGCATATGAAAAAACTATATCATTCTGCATAAGGACACAACCATATTGTTTCTTTGAAGAATCCCTATAAATAAAAAACTCATCATTCACTGATGGTAGAGTCAAGATAAATTCATTTATTAATATTCTTTTTATAAGGCCCCAGCCTTAAACCTTACATAATCTTGAGTTATTACAAGATTACACATTGAGGATCTTTTCAGGTTTAGAGTTTTAGAGAATTAGATCATGAAACTTGCATTACATACCACATTTAAACAAAGTGGTTACATAAAAGACAATATTCATTCTTCCCATCAACGGAAACCTATTTAAAATAAAACACGGATTCTTTCTCGACACATCCTTGACACTATCATCACATCATGTACCTTTCCCTTGACCTGTGAAAAACATTTCAAAAACTTGGGATGAGCATAAAAAGCTCAGTAAGGGTTATAAAAACATGAGTTCATAAATACATAAGAATGAAATCATGCTTTACCCATAAAACATAGGCATATCAAATCATGAATAAATCATAGAAAACATAAGACATAAAGGTAACTTGAGGCATTCATAACATTCTTACGTAGGGAGTAACCCTCTTGGTTACATTTGGAATACCCATCACAGTATATTCCCTAAAAATCTTTTCGGAGAAACCTTAACGTTTCACTCCTTCGCGTTACCCAATGCATTGGAGAGCTATAACGGGCTCACCCGCCCTTAGTTTATCACGGAACCACCCATTCTTCATAACAATGCCCAAGGTCAATAACATAATCGTATCACATAAAACATGCATAAAGGAAACATAGAATTTCCACATTTCAATCACAATATAACATTTTAGTATATTGAAATAATGAATCCAAAAAAGAAACCATTTCCAAAACCATTTAAAACATTTAATAAAGAGATTTTTGAATCAAAGTGTCCCATACCACCTTGAAGCTTTTAACATTTTAAACCATTAATATCCATATAAATAAATCCTTAAAACCATTTTGAAAACATGGATATTAATAAGAAGAAATAATTAAAACATTTAAAACGATATTCTGGTAAAATGGGTTTTACCAAAATTAGAGACACTTGAATACAATAATCGAGGAATAACATTTAGTCAGAACATTATAATATCATGAGAATAAAAGGATGCATGATATAATACTCCAAAGGACAGTATATACACCATATAAGAGTGAATTGGTGCATAACAACAATGAACCCTCAATAGAAATTTCAAATGTGATGAAATCCCTTATAAAGAAGGTATCCTTAAAATAAGGACAAATCAATCTCAAAATATGTGTGAAAAATATAAATACACCCAATATAAGTGGATATTAAGTGTAAAACAATAAAAGGTCATTCACACATATTCAAAGGATGACATATTAAATAACTACATGTTGAACCCAAAGAAATCGAAATTGGGTTAAGAAGTTCCCTTGACAGCCTAACGGCGTCACATCAAAATGAGTTGATGAGAGATAAAAAGAGTATCTCATCACTTGGACACAAAATTTACATCATTAAGGATATATGAGAACATATCCCAACATAACAATATGTAAATTAAAAGACCCAATAAAAGAAGTCTTTTAAAAAGAGGAGGGTGAAAGGTTCCCTTACCGACTTGGGTATCTTTCAAAACATACCCCCATGAAAGAAAGGCAATAAATCATTGATGTAAATACTCATAAACGAAAGTATTTTACACAAAGAGTAGAATAATGGGCAGTACATACACCACTCAAAGGAAATTGTGGCAAATGTAGCATAAATCTCACGGGGATAAAAGTGAGATGAAAAAAATCCCTTATGAAAACTCGGCAGCCTAACGGCGCCACACAAAACTTTCAAAATGGATTGATGAGAGAGAATAGGGTCTCTCATCACATGAACATAAAAATTACAGTAAGTTTAATATAAAATATCATCCCAATAACAAGTAATATGATCTTTAAAAGGAATGACATAAAAGTGTATACTTAAAAAGAAAGAGAGGAGTAGGATCCCTTACCTCGGGTCCGACTTGACTCGATCGTTCTTTAATCTCCTGAATAATAAACTTGAGTTAATTTATAATTCCTTATGAACCCTTTTTCAAGTTCATTATTACTTTTATACCACTTGTTACCATGTCACAAACATTATGTAATCATTTAAGTTAATAATATTTGTTTTGCCGATATTTGGTTCTTAAGTCGAAAGTGGTCTTCTTACAATTACATGTTGTTCGTGTGGCCAAATGTTTATTATATCCAGAATTGTATTCATTATGTAGATATCATATATTTCATATATATCCAGTACATTCATGCATTTATAACATTACATAATCATTTAGAGGTAAGAAATGAAATGCACCGTTCATGGAGACGGTAAGCCGTACGTACGCATGAACGCTACTTTCATTTCTATTTCGTATTTTATAGAATGGAATAATAATGATATAAAGGTATATTATAATTCCAGTATAATATCATATATAATATCATATTTCCATCCTTTATACATCCCACATATGGTATTTAACGAATCAAATCACTTTGAGGGGGCGGTAGTCCGCACTTCCTTAAATGAAGATATCGCGTATACCCATAATGGAAGCCATAAAGGTAAGACAAAAATGAAAAATACAGAAGCATAAATATAACATAAACATATTATATATCATATATAAAAATAGTGACATCATAATGGCCACCATTGAATGTGTTAAATGAGTATTGAACAATCATCGTTTCGGGAGGCAGAATTTCGCCATCCACGGAAACCGTATGTTCTTTAACCATTTGATGCAGTTGTGTGAGAGTGTAGCTCAAATAAATATTATAACAACATCCTAGTATATTGAAGATACTGGTGTTGTTACAAAAGAAGTAAATAAAAAGAGTTTAGGGGGTTGGAGAAGCAAAATAAAACAAATGAACATGAGAGAATGAATTACCTTTAAAAGTGTAACTCCTTTTGATTTAAGCCTAAAGGCTTCCATTTAAAAGGATTCTGCCGAAAGGGAGCCCTCTAGGATGAGGAGAGGGATGTGGAGAGAGCAAATGTGCAGGGGTTGGCCGAGCCAAAGGCTTGAGAAGTGTATGGAATGAGGTAGAGGTGGGGGCCTTTTATAAGAGGAGAGGAGGGGCACTTTTGGGAAGTAAAGAAATATTACATTATTTGAAAATGTGTTTCGGTTTCAAAAGGTCCCACATTGATAGAATTCGTGGATAAGGTGATAAGGATTCGAAATCCACTCATACAATTGGTTTTGGACATGTGTAGTTCATAGATTTTACATTATCTTTCCATTTTATTTAAATCGTCAAATAATGATGTCATCGTTAAATCATTATTATGTCATAAGTAATCTAATTTATTTAATTTCTAACAATTATAAAAGAAATACTATGATGTAGGAAATCATTTTAGCTTTCCAATTACTATTTATAATCAAAATTTGGACTTGTGTAACCCCACTTAAAAATTGTTTTAGTAAAACATATCATGTTTGTGTCAATTTTTCTTTTACATTAAATAAAATGTTATTTATGTCATTTCCCAACAAAAGTGGATCCATGGGGTCCCCAAGTTGACTCATGGCTTGTCTTGGTCGGCCATGACACAACCAATGAGGTTGGGACATGGGTCATGTTCATTTCATTTTATTAAAGCATTATTTTTACCTTAAACTACACTAATTACCACTAATCGCGATTAAGAACTTAATGAGTTACTATTCACCAAAAAATTATTATAATCTCATTGAACCACATTTTACTTCTTAATGACAACCATGTATGTCGGATTTTCAAAATTCAGTACACATTAGTGGTAAATTTTCATTTAACTGAAAAATCAGTTTGCTTGATTACCACTTAGTGGTTTCACTATTCATCAAAAATTGGAGTTTTTCAGAAAATTACCAAAAATTCACCCTAAGCTATAATTGATATTCCGAATTCAAAAATGAAGTCCATTTTACAAAATTCAAAACATATTATTCACATTAATTAATTTAATAATTAATTCCCGCTGTCAGCGCAAATAGCGTGTTTTCATAAAACAATAAGTATCAAAAGATTGACACTAGTTTACGTCTGATTTCAAAGTGAAATTAATTCCAACGACCACTATTGGATTTAATGGTAAAAATATTTTCAAATTTCACTTTAAAAAAAATTCAAAATATTATCTAATCATATAAATAAATTAGATTAAAAAGTGGTTTTGAACTAAAATACAACATTTTACACTATTCATTAAAAAAATGAACCTTATCGGAAAGATACCAAAAAATTACACAAAGTAAAATTTGATGTCCCGATTCTTAGTAAGAGTTTTATTTGGTCCAAAATAATGTTTAAGAGTGAACAAAACTATATTTAATTATCGTTCAACATCAAAAGGTGATAAGTGAACCTTTAGTGAAAACTAGGGCATATACGCCTAAAATTGAATTCTTTCCGTATTTTAAGCCTCTATCCTTTATTGGATAAATGTAAAAACATATAAAAACATATATAATAATATCTTAGTTATTTCTATCCATTCCCGCCAATACAATGGCTACATGTTAACTACCATTTAAAATAATATTATTTTATTATTAGAGTGCAACGTAAGATTCCCAAGAAACTCGTTGTTGCGTGTTGGGTACGCCATCGAGCATAGCGTCCCCTTTAAAGTCATTTAAATATTTTATTCACAAATATGGATAAATATGAAATGTCATATTCTTTATTTACCTGGGATGTTACATCCTTCCCCCCTTTTGGGAATTGCGTCCTCGCAATTTTAAAATTGCGCTTGGAAACATCCTTGAAAGTCCCACATCGGAACAAAAGTCGGTAAAACAAACACTTTAAAATAAAGAAAGATAAGTACAAAGGTCACCCGAGTTAACCCATACTAGGATTCCAAGTATGAAAATATGGACATGGAGGAGAAAACATAGGGTCATGTTCTTATGGAGAGTGATAGAAAACATGTTTAGGAGAAAGTTAACAATGAGAAAATCACAAACTTGTGATGGGTTAAACGGTATTCGATTCCCCAGTAGGAAAAGTTAATATTCAAAATTTTTGTTTTAAGTTACTTTTTATTGAGGAATTTATTCATAAGGAAACATAATCACTTATCATATTGACTTTCAACATTTATTATATTCCTTACACAAACTCATATTTTCTCCAAAAGACGAGTATTTAGGAAGACTTGTTCACATTAAGAGTACTATAATCAACTTCTAGAGGATCACCTAATCCACAAAAGAGAACTATGTACATCCTATGTCTTTAGGCTTAAACCAGAACCAAAACCAAAAAGGTTAGTACAAGATCAGATAATCCAGAAAAGGATAACCCCTTATAAAAAGAAAATCTATTCTTAATCTCCAAAATTTGTCCAACAAAACCCAAAGTTCAACGAGGACCATCCGATAAACAATTTGTCCATAAAATTCTTCAAAGTAAACCAATATAAGATTGAAACCCAAATATTTGAAGGATTTAGTCACATAGTCTTCCAAGTTAAATCGTAACATTTATCTCCAAACAAAATCAGTTGCTCTTAAAGTCTCGCATTGAAAGTAATTAACCTAATCACATATCCTCCATGATAGGTTAATCATTTTCAGAAATAACCCAAAATCAACTTACTCTTAATTCATAAAATCATATAACTGAAAAGAATCAGTCAAACTAACCAGGGACTTCACGTAGTCCAGTGGTAGGCGATAAATAACAGTCGCACTTTAGTTGTGGGTTCGATTCTCGCAGCTTTGTCCGACGCGACGGGTTGTCACACGGTCTGCGTGTTGTCCTTTTTTCAAAACTATATAATTCTCAAAATATTCCCCAAAACTAGATAAAATCTTCAGAAATATTCACTACATATTTTAACCTCAATTTTATCTCATGCCTTCCACTTCAATCATAACATTTAGTAACCCATAATTACCTCAAAAGTCAGGATCATATAAACCCTAATGGTTACCTTAATAATTATTACCTGAATTTCCACATCGAGTTGGCCATCTCGTACATGATGCATTAGAGAACTCACCAAGGTTGAAGTGGTTGATAATGACTCCTTGATAGTTGGTTTAGAACAACCATGAGATTCCTCATTGAATCCCCCATCTCATCCAGTCTCTTAATCAGAGAACCACCACAGTTTCCTTCAAACCAATTGTCACATTGGTACCTGCTAGATCCAGCCATTTACTAAAACCAAAAAGGTCAGTGTGAGTATATCAACAAAACCATCATGTACTAACGAGGAAGGTAAAAACTAAGATATACTTACTCATTTACTTTATCTAAAACTAGGACTCTTTTTGAAATCCTAACCATTATGGTAATGTCACTTATGCTTAAAGAGTACCCTAACCTCTAAAGTTATCTAAACCGACCATCGATACCAACTATAAGGCCCCAGCCTTAAACCTTACTTAATCTTGAGTTATTACAAGATTACACATTGAGGATCTTTTCAGGTTTAGAGTTTTAGAGAATTAGATCATGAAACTTGCATTACATACCACATTTAAACAAAGTGGTTACATAAAAGACAATATTCATTCTTCCCATCAACGGAAACCTATTTAAAATAAAACACGGATTCTTTCTCGACACATCCTTGACACTATCATCACATCATGTACCTTTCCCTTGACCTGTGAAAAACATTTCAAAAACTTGGGATGAGCATAAAAAGCTCAGTAAGGGTTATAAAAACATGAGTTCATAAATACATAAGAATGAAATCATGCTTTACCCATAAAACATAGGCATATCAAATCATGAATAAATCATAGAAAACATAAGTCATAAAGGTAACTTGAGGCATTCATAACATTCTTACGTAGGGAGTAACCCTCTTGGTTACGTTTGGAATACCCATCACAGTATATTCCCTAAAAATCTCTTCGGAGAAACCTTAACGTTTCACTCCTTCGCGTTACCCAATGCATTGGAGAGCTATAACGGGCTCACCCACCCTTAGTTTATCACGGAACCACCCGTTCTTCATAACAATGCCCAAGGTCAATAACATAATCGTATCACATAAAACATGCATAAAGGAAACATAGAATTTCCACATTTCAATCACAATATAACATTTTAGTATATTGAAATAATGAATCCAAAAAAGAAACCATTTCCAAAACCATTTAAAACATTTAATAAAGAGATTTTTGAATCAAAGTGTCCCATACCACCTTGAAGCTTTTAACATTTTAAACCATTAATATCCATATAAATAAATCCTTAAAACCATTTTGAAAACATGGATATTAATAAGAAGAAATAATTAAAACATTTAAAACGATATTCTGGTAAAAGGGGTTTTACCAAAATTAGAGACACTTGAATACAATAATAGAGGAATAACATTTAGTCAGAACATTATAATATCATGAGAATAAAAGGATTCATGATATAATACTCCAAAGGGTAGTATATACACCATATAAGAGTGAATTGGTGCATAACAACAATGAACCCTCAATAGAAATTTCAAATGTGATGAAATCCCTTATAAAGAAGGTATCCTTAAAATAAGGACAAATCAATCTCAAAATATGTGTGAAAAATATAAATACACCCAATATAAGTGGATATTAAGTGTAAAACAATAAAAGGTCATTCACACATATTCAAAGGATGACATATTCAATAACTACATGTTGAACCCAAAGAAATCGAAATTGGGTTAAGAAGTTCCCTTGACAGCCTAACGGCGTCACATCAAAATGAGTTGATGAGAGATAAAAAGAGTATCTCATCACTTGGACACAAAATTTACATCATTAAGGATATATGAGAACATATCCCAACATAACAATATGTAAATTAAAAGACCCAATAAAAGAAGTCTTTTAAAAAGAGGAGGGTGAAAGGTTCCCTTACCGACTTGGGTATCTTTCAAAACTTACCCCCATGAAATAAAGGCAATAAATCATTGATGTAAATACTCATAAACGAAATTATATTACACAAAGAGTAGAATAATGGGCAGTACATACACCACTCAAAGGAAATTGTGGCAAATGTAGCATAAATCTCACGGGGATAAAAGTGAGATGAAAAAAATCCCTTACGAAAACTCGGCAGCCTAACGGCGCCACACAAAACTTCCAAAATGGATTGATGAGAGAGAATAGGGTCTCTCATCACATGAACATAAAAATTAAAGTAAGTTTAATATAAAATATCATCCCAATAACAAGTAATATGAGCTTTAAAAGGAATGACATAAAAGTGTATACTTAAAAAGAAAGAGAGGAGTAGGATCCCTTACCTCGGGTCCGACTTGACTCGATCGTTCTTTAATCTCCTGAATAATAAACTTGAGTTAATTTCTAATTCCTTAAGAACCCTTTTTCAAGTTCATTATTACTTTTATACCACTTGTTACCATGTCACAAACATTATGTAATCATTTAAGTTAATAATATTTGTTTTGCCGATATTTGGTTCTTAAGTCGAAAGTGGTCTTCTTACAATTACATGTTGTTCGTGTGGCCAAATGTTTATTATATCCAGAATTGTATTCATTATGTAGATATCATATATTTCATATATATCCAGTACATTCATGCATTTATAACATTACATAATCATTTAGAGGTAAGAAATGAAATGCACCGTTCATGGAGACGGTAAGCCGTACGTACGAATGAACGCTACTTTCATTTCTATTTCGTATTTTATAGAATGGAATAATAATGATATAAAGGTATATTATAATTCCAGTATAATATCATATATAATATCATATTTCCATCCTTTATACATCCCACATATGGTATTTAACGAATCAAATCACTTTGAGGGGGCGGTAGTCCGCACTTCCTTAAATGAAGATATCGCGTATACCCATAATGGAAGCCATAAAGGTAAGACAAAAATTAAAAATACAGAAGCATAAATATAACATAAACATATTATATATCATATATAAAAATAGTGACATCATAATGGCCACCTTTGAAGGTGTTAAATGAGTATTGAACAATCATCGTTTCGGGAGGCAGAATTTCGCCATCCACGGAAACCGTATGTTCTTTAACCATTTGATGCAGTTGTGTGAGAGTGTAGCTCAAATAAATATTATAACAACATCCTAGTATATTGAATATACTGGTGTTGTTACAAAAGAAGTAAATAAAAAGAGTTTAGGGGGTTGGAGAAGCAAAATAAAACAAATGAACATGAGAGAATGAATTACCTTTAAAAGTGTAACTCCTTTTGATTTAAGCCTAAAGGCTTCCTTTGAAAGGATTCTGCCCAAAGGGAGTCCTCTAGGATGAGTAGAGGGATGTGGAGAGAGCAAATGTGCAGGGTTTGTCCGAGCCAAAGGCTTGAGAAGTGTATGGAATGAGGTAGAGGTGGGGGCCTTTTATAAGAGGAGAGGAGAGGCACTTTTGGGAAGTAAAGAAATATTACATTATTTGAAAATGTGTTTCGGTTTCAAAAGGTCCCACATTGATAGAATTCGTGGATAAGGTGATAAGGCTTCGAAATCCACTCATCCAATTGGTTTTGAACATGTGTAGTTCATAGATTTTACATTATCTTTCCATTTTATTTAAATCGTCAAATAATGATGTCATCGTTAAATCATTATTATGTCATAAATAATTTAATTTATTTAATGTCTAAAAATTATAAAAGAAATACTATGATGTAGGAAATCTTTTTAGCTTTCCAATTACTATTTATAATCAAAATTTGGACTTGTGTAACCCCACTTAAAAATTGTTTTAGTAAAACATATCATGTTTGTGTCAATTTTTCTTTAACATTAAATAAAATGTTATTTATGTCATTTCCCAACAAAAGTGGATCCATGGGGTCCCCAAGTTGACCCATGGCTTGTCTTGATCGGCCATGACACAACCAATGAGGTTGGGACATGTTTCATGTTCATTTCAATTTATTAAAGCATTATTTTTACCTTAAACTACACTAATTACCACTAATCGCGATTAAGAACTTAATGAGTTACTATTCACCAAAAAATTATTATAATCTCATTGAACCACATTTTACTTCTTAATGACAACCATGTATGTCGGATTTTCAAAATTCAGTACACATTAGTGGTAAAATTTCATTTAACTGAAAAATCAGTTTGATTGATTACCACTTAGTGGTTTCACTATTCATCAAAAATTGGAGTTTTTCAGAAAATTACCAAAAATTCACCCTAAGCTATAATTGATATTCCGAATTCAAAAATGAAGTCCATTTTACAAAATTCAAAACATATTAGTCACATTAATTAATTTAATAATTAATTCCCGCTGTCAGCGCAAATAGCGTGTTTTCATAAAACAATAAGTATCAAAAGATTGACACTAGTTTACGTCTGATTTCAAAGTGAAATTAATTCCAACGACCACTATTGGATTTAATGGTAAAAATATTTTCAAATTTCACTTTAAAAACAATTCAAAATATTATCTAATCATATAAATAAATTAGATTAAAAAGTGGTTTTGAACTAAAATACAACATTTTACACTATTCATTAAAAAAATGAACCTTATCGGAAAGATACCAAAAAATTACACAAAGTAAAATTTGATGTCCCGATTCTTAGTAAGAGTTTTATTTGGTCCAAAATAATGTTTAAGAGTGAACAAGACTATATTTAATTATCGTTCAACATCAAAAGGTGATAAGTGAACCTTTAGTGAAAACTAGGGCATATACGCCTAAAATTGAATTCTTTCCGTATTTTAAGCCTCTATCCTTTATTGGATAAATGTAAAAACATATAAAAACATATATAATCATATCTTAGTTATTTCTATCCATTACCACCAATACAATGGCTACATGTTAACTACCATTTAAAATAATATTATTTTATTATTAGAGTGCAACGTAAGATTCCCAAGAAACTCGTTGTTGCGTGTTGGGTACGCCATCGAGCATAGCGTCCCCTTTAAAGTCATTTAAATATTTTTTTCACAAATATGGATAAATATGAAATGTCATATTCTTTATTTACCTGGGATGTTACACTTTTCACTTCTTAAAAACATTTTTCACACTCTTTTTTCCAAACATATTTAACCCTTTTACATTTTAGCTTTGTTAATGGGTTAGCCAACTGGGAAAAATTATGGATGAAACTCCAATAATATCCTGCTAAACCTATTAAATTGTGTACCTCAGTTATACACATCAGTTCTGGACATTATTGGATTGCTCATGTCTTTGAAGGATCAATAGAGATTCCAACCATTGATAAAATATGGCCAATAAAAGGGGTATCTTGAATCCAGAATTCAAACTTGCTAAACTTCTAGTGTAATTCATTTATTCTGAGGGTCTTTAGAAAAATAAAGAGGTTATTTTCATGATATTTGTAGATTTTAGAGTATACCAAGACATCATCCATAAATAACTCTACAATTCCATCATGATATTCCTTTAAAACACTATTCATTCTACCCATGCTGACAGAGGGTGAATTTGTCAATCCAAAAGGCATTACTGTAATCTGGTAATGCTCGTGCCTGGTTTGAAATGCTATTTTCGAAATGTCATCCTTTTTCAGAAAAACTTGAAGATATCCATATTAAAGGTAAATATTTGAAAAATATCCAGCTCCATGAAGTTGGTCGAATAAATCATCAATGCGTGGTAGGGGATACATGTTCTTTATTGTTATAGAATTGATCTCTCTATAGTCAATACACAACCTCATAGATTCATCTTTCTTCATAACAACAAGAATAGGGGATCCCCATAGACAAACACTAGGGGGAATAACTACATTATTACTAAATTCATCTATTTGTTTCCTTAGTTAAACTAATTCAATAGTGTCCATTCTATAAGGGGTCTTCTATATGGGAAATGAACTAAGAATTAAATCAATGGAAAACATTGCTTCTTATTTTGGAGGATGTCCTGGTAAATCTTTTGGAAACACATCATCATATTCATGAAATATAGGTACATCCTGTATTTGAATATTCCTTTCCTCACCCATATTTAGTTCATTATCTTCCTTCCCAATAATTTAATTTAGTTGAGCTACTAGGGGTGGATCTAGATAAAAATTATGTGGTGACATTTCTGCTCTAATGATAAGGTACTCCTTACCATCATTGAAAATGGTAACCTCCTTCTTCTTGCAATAAATTTTAGTATCATGTTATGGAAGCCAATCCATAAAAAAATTATATTAAATTCAATCATGTGTATACCGATGAGATTAGAAGATAAAGAACATTTATATGCTCTAATGGGAACTGATTCGGGAAACTTTGTTGTAGTGATACTTCACTTGGGACTTTTGACTGGAAACTCACTTGTAAAGTCAAATTGAAGAAAACTGATTTTTATAGAAAATTGGTAAGATATAAAACATTGTGATGATATAGAATTAAATAGGTCATTGTCTAAACTTGATGAAACCATTAAATTAACTAACATCACATATTTTAAAGCTTCACCCTCAATAGTAGTTATCGAATAAGATTGGACATGACCCATTGACCTTTTTTGGGGTACGATTCCCTGACACGTTATACATTTATTTTCAGATTGTCTCATATCTTTGAAATAATATCATTGAACATTGGTTGAATATTTATTTCCCTTACAATCACTATCAAGATGGCCTTTCTTTCCCCATTTGTAATATAATCCTTTTTCTTTTATATAGGCACGAGGGTGATTCTTTCCATAATTATTAGAGGGTGGAAATTTAATTCATCACAAATTCCCTGATTCCTTATTTCCTTTCCCAGAGTGTTCAACAGATCTCTTCCTCTTTTTCTTTTCTTTAAAGTCATAAGTCATAGAGAATTCATTTTCGGTACTGATAGAACATGAGAAAATATCTTTGTACAATAAGAAGGATTGTGATACTAATATTCTATAGAGAAATATTTTTGACCCCTAAAAGAAATGGTCAATCTTATTTCATGGATTACGTATATAATCTGCATCATTCCTTGATAATCTTGTATAGTTAGGCTCATTAATTGCAATATTATCATCCTTATTTTGCGTCAGACTCATAAATTACCAATTCCTATCCGCTCAATGATCACAAAAATGTATTTTTCAATGAAATGATCAGTAAAATACCTCAATTCCATACTAGACACATCTTCATCTTCCTTTCTGTTTGGAATCAATGACCACCATTTATTAGCATCTCCAGTGAGGCGATAAACCACCATGACAACTTTTTCCCTTTTGCTACTCCTCAAAGATGGAAATATTTTCTTTAAGAAAATTATCCATCGCTCAGCAACTAATGGAATTGTATTCCCATTGAATGTTGGTGGTTGTTTCCTCCTGAAGTTGTCTCACATTGATATTTTACATTGTGGATTAGGGTGCTCCATACGGGTAATGTTTTTATTTATAACCTAAGTGAGTTGTCCTAATATGGTGATAACCTAATCAGCACCAGTTTCATCACCAGCTTTGCTATAATTATCTTTATTAGGAGGGAAATACTTACATGGATTATGTGAATTTATATGGTTTCCATTTCTTCTACTAGGTACCATTTCTAAAAAAATTCATAAACTAGATTAGTTTATGAATCGAAATAAATAATTCCATACTTGTAAAACACTTATCATAAGTTTAACAGTTTATGGATATAATCCATAATCATAAAAATGTTTTCTTTGAGGAAGTATATACTCATAAACCCTTCATAATGGTTTGTAAAAAATATGAATTATCTTAAGCATATCCCCTAAGAGTGTCATAACGAAGAGTGCATCAAGGCCCATTGTCATGCACTAGTTATCGTTTGATTCCAGATCAACGCAGTTTTTTCAGGATTTACCCCTAGGTACATCTATGCTAGAGCCACCTCTACCTTCTCATATCTAGATAGGGATTCATTTCTTGAAAAACTCACAAAATATCTGCAATAACAATATTCTAGAATGTTCTTATATACTAATCCTCAATGTCTATATTAAGATGATGTTCTATAATCAGAGTTTATCTAAATCTAGTTTCAAGGTTTGTACTAAACTTCCTCTGATTCCAACTATAACGTCCTGACCCAAGTTACGCAGTGTCATTAAATTATTACATAACATTGGCATGATCAAAAGGAGAACATGTCCTGAAAGACTGATCAGTTTAGTATTATTGTATACAAGTTTAATACAAAAGGTCAACTTTACAACTTGAAAAAAATTCAACACATATTTATTTCTTTAGAAACATCCAAGACTTTGAGATTATTCCTCTAAGTCACTCATAAATATCTTCTCCATTTCTGGGGAAAATGAAACATAAAAAAGGGGTGAGCTCAAATGCTCAGAAAGGGTAAGAAATACAACAGAAGATAACATAAATATTAAGCATGGTGACTAATGAAAGCACATAAATTTACCAATAATAAACATGAACTCTTTTATGGAAGGAATATGAGATGTGTAAATAATGCTATAATAAAACATAACCATGTGTATTATACTAGTCAAATGACCACATGAACTATTAATATTATTTTCATACTGAGGGAATGTATAATGTCGTAAATTATAAAACATTTTATCAAGAACTCAGTCAAGGCGACTAAAACTGATTAAGGCCTCGACGAAAACTGTATATCAAATTGGGAATGGCCTCACCCAATTCCACATATAGTTGTTTGATGAGACCTACTGATCGATCGAGGAGCTATAGCGGGCTCCACCCAACACATACTAGGTCCAATACATTCCTCATATGAAAATGTTGAAATATGAAAAAAAAACATTACAGTAAAATCTAGCATTCAAAATATCAATACATTAACCATAAACCATGAATGTTATAAAAATAACACATAAATAGTCAAACATATCACCAATCCTTCAATAAAATATTTAATATTGGTATCATAATGACTCGACTTCAAACATGTACAAAATTTATCAAAGGATGTGGACGTATATAAAATCAAAACTATTTGAGAGAAATATCTCTTTCTAATTTTAAATAATTTAAGATTCACATAATTATAAAGGGAACCTTTATTTTGAAAATATTCTTATAATCTTGTAAGGGAAGCTTCGATGATGTTATAATGGCAGAGAATAACTTCACCCTCCGTATAAGATAAAAAAGACATTCTTACCTTAATTTTATCGAAAATGTCGTAAAGTACCTTGTTTGGAAAATGACTGAATGATTACTTTCAGATCATATAAGTTAAAATATGGTTATAAATGACTTAAACAATTTTTCTAGTAAATAGTAAATATGTTGTGAATTGCATTTTTAAGAATCATGGATGTGGATGATAAATTAGTCCCAGTAGAGACTTACGTAAAAACAACCTCAGACAATAAAGTGATTATAGAATTAGCCCTTACCTTGTACATTTTGTTGGTCAAGGTCATGTTAACCTCATTTATAATAGTTAAATCATTTTTATTAAATTATAAAAGAACCATATACTTAAATATGATGTCATATTTGATCTTCTAATATTTCTTTGTTAATAATATTTTAGTATTATCGTTGTTTCGGGTGATAACTGATTTGTTTTCGTTTATATGTTTTTTTACAAAAGATGTGTTCGTTCTAGATATGATGTATTTGAATCATATTAAGAATTATATTGAGTTTATAAACAATATTTTTTACCATTAAATGAAAATTATTATTGAATGATTACGATGGGGAAATGAATCTCATCGCGTTCATGGAGACGGTAATCCATACATACGCATGAGCGAAAATATTATTCTGATGATTTAAAATTATATTTAAATAGATGTTATATCATATATAAAGAATCATAAACTTGTTATATTTATTATATACATCATTATTATACCCATACAAATAATAATGTATTGAATATCAACTACACCACGACGTGGAGACGGTAAGCCGTACGTAGTGCGTATGGTGATATGTCATTCAAAGGATGGATAGAATATTGAATATGGTTGTACCATATTTATAATAAAATCATAATATTAAGAAGATACTAGAGTTATTATTTTATAATGGAAACAACATGGAAAGAAAAAGTTGAAGAAGAAATGAACTTGAAAGAGGTGATGAAATATTTACAACTTCTTCGAGTTCTACCTTTTGATTTGATCAAAAAAGATCCATAAAATGAATTTTTGACTAAATTAAGGCCACAATAAATAAAGGAGGAATATTTATAGATTATTAAGGTTGGTTTTTTCTGAGAGAAAAGGTTTTTGAGGTGTGAATTTGAGAGAAGTTGGTGTGACCTTTTATATGAAGAGTGAGGTGCCTCTCAAGAAATGATTGAAATATTATTTTATAATAAATTTATATATGTTTAAAAATGGATCCAAAAAGATTTATTTCTAGGATAAGGCAGGGAAGTATCGAAATGAACTCAACCAATAGGTTTTAGATAGGTTTGAGTCACTATATTAACCTTATCTTTTATATTTAACTATTAGTTAATTAGTTTGACATTGACCATGTCAATTTGTATTTTTATATTATATGGTTAATAAACATACTATAACAATCCTAGTGAACCCCGAGTGGTTGATTATTAATAAATATAACCTTTTATATGTCATTTGGATGAACAATATATTTTTAGGAATTTTATAACAACTAATAATATAATGTTTGTTTTAAAAACTCTTTTATGTCAATTTTACTCTATATGTTGTTTTGTATTTTCTAAATTAATAACCGCATTATTACTTAGAAAAAAATTCATTTAATCAACCCTAACATTTTATATTAACATATAATATTATTTAAATTCATAAAAAGTATAAAATTACAATTATTTGGATATTTATAATATCAATTGTTTTAGTTTTTCATTAACAAGGTAATTACTACATCATAATTGTGTCATAAATAAATTAATTTATTTAATGTCTAAATATTATAAATAAAATAAAAATAGATAATAAATCTTTTTATATTTCTAAAGTATACTTATAGTCAAATTTATATTATTTGTAACCCTATATTAAAAGTGGTTTAGTTATTAATCTTCTACTTTTACACTTACTCTTCTTTGAATTAAATAATAATAAATGTACTAACCTAATCCATGTAAACCTAAAGAATCATGTTTTATTCCTATAGATGTTTTTGGTTGAATTACACTTATCTAATATAATTAGGACATGTGTAAGGTTAATAATAACATCATTTTTTAACTTTAATTAACATATTTACATTAAATTGTTGTAAATAAATGTCAAAAATTAGTATTCACCAAAAATTATTTTCATCTCATTGAACCAAGATTATTTAAAGATATAAACCATGTCTCTCAAATTTTTTAAATTCAATTCATAGAATCAGTAAAATTATGTTTTATTCAAATTTGTAAATGCTCCTAGGAAGTGGGTAAAAGACGGTAAAATGTCTGATAACATTTTTATATATCATAAATTATTATAAACCAACTCAAATGAATTAAATTGAACGTATATAGGTATTATGTATCTATTTGGACATAAAATAAATTTCAATAAAATAAATAAATATTTAAATAAAAATTCGGTTTTAAACAATAACTCAATGTTTTTCACTATTCATCAAAAATTGTATGTTTTCAGAAAAATACCAAAAAATCACACTAAGATAATTTCGATATTTCGAATCCAAAAATGTAGTCCATTTGGAATGATAAAATATATAAAATTTTAAAAAGTGGTTATTACTATTCATAAAGGCAAGTTTGATTGTTGTGGTGTGTTTGAACTGAAAGATCCGTACAACACTAGATTCTATATTATTCAAAGGAAAATGTACCTTGGATTCTTGGGGTGTTACACATGATGTAATTCATTAATCATGACCATAAACTATAGTATATGGAATTCTATATAGAAATTATATCTCTCTATCATAAAGTTCTCCAAACTATTCTACTGTAAAAGTTTTCTTTTATAAGTAAGAAATGAGGTACCACTATCACCCAATCCACAATGACTCAAATAGTTTCATTCTTTATATGTGACTTCGTGTGACCCAAGAAAATATCCATGGTCATATTTTTCCACATCCATTGTGGAATAAGAATGAAAAGTGGCAAAATATCAGGTCATTGATGCTCTGTATTCACCTGTTGATAGATAAACGTCTTCTCACAAAACCTTCTATCTCATTTTTCATGTAGATCCACCAAAACATTCATCATAGGTCACAATAAATTTTGTTTACACATGGATTCACATACCATTCCTAGTAACGATATTCCCTCGTGACCACCTATCATAATGACGTATGTACTACAACATGATTATTACATAGATAATCTCATCCTCATCTATCAACCATTCTGAAGATTTATCCCTACCTTCAAAACATTCCCTCAAGGATAATCATTATAAAACCTCATATTTTCTATCACTAATCCATCTCAAATTCATAGATTCTACTAAAACTAAAACTAGAGAAATCTTGTTCTAGATCGCCTAAACCACTAGATGTATTTCAACTAATCATGTTCATCATGTTTTAGTCTTCAAATGACTCCGAATCAATATGAATTTGATATTTAAATCTCAATGAATCATTCACACTTTTTCTCATAAAAATTTTATATACCATTTCTTAATCGAAATAATTCATATACTCAATAATTTTTTTTGAAAGACTAAATTTACACACTAAAAATATATATTTCAAGAACTTGGGATCTGTATAATCCATAAACATTTAACCTACAAGTTTTTTTGGAAACACTTAATGTCATAATTGACTTCTACCAAATCGAGAACATGCATATGGTAATTCCATTCATGAGGAATCAACTATAGAGACCAATATTCCAAAACTAGATCTCTCAGTATTAGCACAAATCCATGTCTGGTCAAAGAAGAATCATTGTAAATTATATACTCTTATCCAAAATCAACTAGGATCATAATTGGTGCCTATTATAAGTTCTTTTTCAACTCCTAAAAATATATCTGAAATTCAGTTTACCATTCAATCATTACTCACAATTTATTTATTCCAGAATGTGTCACACTCAAACGGGGAAACCCCTTCAATGAATCTCTTGTAATATCCAACTAATCTGAAAAACCATTAGATATCAAAAACAATCTTGGGCTACACCCAAGAAACCACTTCTAGAACCTTCTCTAGGACAACTAACACACCTTATTCTAATATGATGTTCCATAAGAAGTGTACCTGGTCAATTCAAAACCTACCCATAGATAGCTTGGGATATAACAATTTCCCTCTCAGTGTACCGAGTACGTTGTCAATTTGCTGGGCATGACCGTCATGAGACCTAGAGTACACCAAGATGTCCTACCCAAACACCACCATGAAATCATAGATATACAGATGAATGATCTTGTTCATAAAATCCATAAACCCTGCTGGTACATTTTTCAACCCCAATGTCATTACAAAAATTTCTAAAAGTCCATATATGCATCTGAAAGTAGTCCTCAGAATATTATAATCCTGTACTCTCAACAAATGATACAATGATATCCAATTAATCATTGAAAACATGCAAGATCACATTAATTTTTAAAATAGATCATTGATATGTAGAATTGGATATCTGATCATTGTAATCATTCTTTCAACATACAGTAATTGAAACATAATAGTAAACTCCCATCATATTTATTTATGAACAAAAAAGGTGATCCCCATGGCAACATACATTTTTGGATAAATCCATTATCCTCAAATTACTCAATTAAGTATTAAGATCCGAAAGCTCGGTTAGTTATATTATGTAAAATGAAATATACATTTTCAAATCCCATGACATGAGATCAATAGTAAATTCCCCATCTATATTATGTGGTATCACTGATAATCATTCAAGAAATACCTTCTAAAATAGTTCCACTGCCAGTGGAAGGAAATCATGACATTCAACCACATCATCCAATAAAGGACTAAAAATATGGGATGTGAGATCTCATAATTGATTAGTAATTGGCCATGCTCGTCCATCCTAGATATCCTTCTATCCACAGTTAATATACTGGTTACCCTTAAGAGACAAAAAGATCACCCTCCTACTCTGACAATCAATGTGGGTCTAGTATGTGACTAACCATTCCATCACAATAATTAGGTCAAATCCAATCTTATCAATAACATAACAATCCCATTGGAATCAATACTCCCTTATATCAATTGAACATCCATTTCATAGATAGATATATCTAGACCTCACTCCCTACAGTGTTTCTATAGTCATTACACTAATCACAGATTCCATTAAATGGATCAATCCCCAACAAAATTTTACATATATAAAAATATTTGAGGCACTAGTATGAATCATTCCACAAGCTAGCGTAGAAGCTACTACAATTATAAATCTCAAATTTTATGGTCCTGCCTCGTTATCCACAAGTGTAGGCTATACGACATGTAACATTGCTTCCCCTATTCCCTGTGATTCTTTTTGACTCCCCTGAGTATCACTGCTCTAATGTTAAAGGCCCTCTTTCCAAGAAGAACCATTTCCACTACCTGTACATCCTAGAAAGTAGAACACAGTTTCCCATCCCAATATGGTGTAAAAGATCCACTTCCCAGACTACAAATCTTCTCGGCTACTCCTTCAGTACCAGTCTATTGCGACAGCTGGCATAATTTCTATAGATTACCCTCCATGCCGCCATATCCACACTATACTGGTGGACATGAAAAATGCTGACAATAGACTTCCATCTTACCACCCAGATGATAGATCACCTTAGTTTGGTCTTGTCCAACCAACCATCTATCAATTGTATTATCCTTCCCACTAACGTGGCTAAAGAGGTCAAAACTGTGCTTTCTTATCTCAAATTTTTCACTTCATGATCATAAATTAACAAAAACCTATCATATAATATAACCCTTTCTCATGATCCCTTTAACTATAACATCAGGTTACACCTCATCGGTAAATATTTTCATCCAGAAAATATAAAAATGGGAATTAATCTCACACTTGATTAAATATTTAAAACATTTTTAGCTGCATCATGTCTTTCTAACATTGGAGATATTAATTATAGATCTATGTATTATCCAACATACTCTATCACTGAAATGATCCCCTTTTATATATGCATGAACTTCACAACATTCTATTGTCTCAGTGTCTCTGGATAAAATTTTTCCAGTGTACTCTCCATAATGTCCATCCCAAATAGACTGTCATTATGTCAAATTGGAACATGAATGTCCCACAAGATCTTTGTTGATACCCATATCATGTAAGTGGACGACATGACCCTCCTCTAGGATGAAATATTAATGTTTTTCATGTATTTTATCTATGAACTCAACCCATAATTTTTCTCAATCTGGTCCACCCTCTCCTATAATATTCATAGGGTGTTGCAATTGAAACTCCCTTATCAACCCAGACATACATTCCAAAACCCGAACTAGGAATCTTTGAATAAATTTCTTGAAGCGAATAATGATCTCTTGAAACTGATCCCATTTATCTACGATTAGCACGATCGGTGCATCCAGTTAACTTACTAGAAAATCTTTCTTTCGAAATCCCATGGTAATCCCTTCAACAGGCGTCATGGATTCATAACCTCTACATACACAAAAAACATCTATAGTCTCAAATAAAAACAACTATCTTTTACATAATAGGAAATAATAAAAATAAGAAATTTTACTTCCACCTCAGCACATGGTAAATACTATGGTGTTATCGTTACTATTAACCATCCAAATATTATGTTTTGGTTAACAATGGTAAACACACTATCATACTTTTATTCAATTAGATTCCCAATTATTCTCATATTGAATTATTTTTTCATCAATTTTAAATTCATGTTATTAAATACTTTTCATTATAATCTCTCTAAAATGTAACACAGTCCTTGTTAAAAAACTTACTCCTAACTAGTTTTTTAGTGGGTGCCGAAAATAATGCATATCAAAATAATCCTGAGAGCCTCGAATGATGCGTGTAGACTCAACCCTCATTCCAATTTGTGTCCTGAATCAATATTCACAATTCATAGAATAAATAATAACATCAAAACATATGTTCATCACACAAGGTTTAATAATATTCAACTATAATAGAAAACAACAATAACAACAATCCCACCCTAAGTACATGGGTTTCCACCCATACATGGGATTGAAACTCCCACGAATGATCTCATTAATAATTCCCAACTCTTATTAGTCTCATGTCTACCATTCCCAAAATTGTAATGAAAAATAAGTAAAAAGAAACTGGACCTCTTATACCACATTGTGACCTACTGATCTAAATTCTACATGATGGTGCCCAGAGCCAATACACCACGTGACCTGAAGTGCACCTCCCTTGATGCATGAGTTTACTAACTGGTAGGAATGTTGTGATAATTCAACCATGGGTAGTGTATACCCTCATTTATCAGAGTAAAATACCAGTGGATAACAATAAAAAAATCCAAATTATATATTACCATAAAAATACTCATGTCACAAAATAGGAAAATATGAAATACAACACTCAACTAAATGAGAAAACATTCTATGTTAATATAACTGTCATGTGACCCAAATGAAATTGTAAATAAAGAAAATATGACCCTAATCTGGTTTTGAACCGTGTCTGGTCCGCTCATACTATATCTATCCCAAATCAACTATTTATCCCAACGCCTTGTCCTTAATCATGTTCTACAATGATATAATATATTCGGGTACCGATCAAACATCCCAAATAATGTGTGAGTGAAACTTATTAGTCCACCACTAATTGTAACATCTCAGGTAAATATAGAATAAATTATTTTCATATTTATTAATATTTGTGAAATAAAAATTAATTTTAATTTAATGGGGATTCTATGTTCAATGGCATACCCGATACGAAACAACACTTTTTTTTTGAAATATTATATTGCACACAACGTGGGTCATACTGAATAATAATATTATAATATTATTTTAAATGGTAGTAAAAACCTTGCCATTGTATTGGAGGGAATGACTATAAATAAAAAAATATGATTATATATTGTTTTTAAAATGATTTTACATTTATCCAAGAAATTTGTGTGGCTTAAAATGTGAATGAATCCAATTTTAAGACTAAATACTCTAATATTCATTCAAAGCTTGATTCACCTCCTTTTAAAGGGGAACCTTTTTAAATCTAGTTTTTGTCACTTTAATATGTTCTATTAGACAAAATAATAAACTTTTTTATAATAGGGTCATCAAAATTTACTTGGGAAGAAATTTTTTGTATTTTTGTGATAATTGTTTTTCAATGAATATTGAAAATACTATATTTTAATTCAAAACATCCTTTTAATATATTTTTTATATATAGTTAAATTATATTTTTAATTTTATTTAAAGATTAATTAGAATATATTTTTACCATTTAATCCAATTTTGGTCATTGGAAGTAATTTCACAATGAAATTTGACATAAACAAATGTCAATCTATTGAGATTTATTATTTCTTAAAAAAATGTTTTTTATTTTGGCAATGAGAATTAATTTGAAATTAAATAATGGAGCTTCTATGTTTTAAATCATGTAAAATAGATATCATTTTTTTATTTCAAATTTCAAATATATCATAGGCTAAATATCTTTTATTTATTTGAAATCCTTCAATTTTTTATGAATAGTGAAAACACTAACTATTAAATAAAAAAAGACATTTTAATTTAAATGAATTTTTTCTGCTTCTGTGAACTGAATTTCAAAAATTCGTTATACATGTTTTTTTTATTTAATTTATTTTTTCAATATGATGAAAATTATTTTTGGTAAATAGTATCTTTTGACTTTTATTTACCGCGGTTAAAGGTAAAAGTGGTAATTCAAGGAGAAAATAATATTATAATATTATTAATTTACCCAAACATGTGTCTTAATCTTTTTGGATGATAAATTAATTACCATTTACATCCTTGGGTCGATTTTGGGACCCTATGGAGCCACTAATGTGTTATAATGGCACTTTATATTAATTAATTTAAAGTGAATACAAATATTAAATTATCCTATATCATTTAGTAAATTAATTTTTACATGTGGTTATAGAAGCTATCTTATATAATATAAATATTAATTTTAAAAATAAAAATATTTCATACATTATGCAATTTTTTTTTGTAGACATTAAATAAAAAAATTATTTATGGCAGAATAATGATGTACTATTTACATCATTGGTGAATGATTTAAATTAATATAATTATAAAAATTAAAAAAATATCCAAAACTTGTAAAAATATTATTGTATGATTTTAATTAGAACATGAGTCATCATATGATCAACTTTATATACTTTTTAATCTTTATAAACTATAAATAATTATATAATAAAATAATAATTTTAAACATCCTAAAAGAGTCCCTCTTCCCCCTTATAATACTCAATCACTTCTTTCTCATTAGTCATACCTCTCAAGCCCCTTGGATTATCCTAACACTGACCAATTAATCCCCATACATCCCTATCTTCCACCAAGATGCCTTACCATAAGCAAAAGACACTTCAAGAAATCCTTTTGTTTCAAACCAATGGGTGTTACCCGATTTAAAGGTAACATCTTCTTTTAAGTTCATTTGTTCTATTTTCCTTCGCAAACCCCATAAACTATTTTTATTCCTTTACCTTATAGAAAAAATAGTATTTTTAATTTACTAGGATTTTTAGATAATATGTATTCGAACTACAGTTACCCACACATCCATCTAATAGGTAAAAATCATACATTTTATGTGGACGACAATCTAACGCCTCATGAAACGATGATTGTTCAATTATCTCCTACCGCCACTCATGGTGGCCGATATGATGGAAATAAATTTATATGTGATATATATTATTTTAATATTGACTCCATGATTCTGTATTTTTCATTTATATCATAGCATTATAGTTTCCATTATAGGTAAACATGATAATTTCATTTTAGGAAATGCGGATTACCGCCCCCTCAATGTGATATGAGTCGTTCATGACATAAATGGGACATATAAATGATGGATTTAATGTAATTATATATGAAATTATATTGAAATTATAATATACCTATGTATAATTATGTTTTTATTCCATTGAAATACAAAATAGAAATGAAAGTAGTGTACATGTGTTCGTACGACTTGCCGTCTCCTTGAATGGTGCATTTCATGTCTTATCGTAAAATGATATATAGTATAATATATACATATATATAATATATATATGATATATATTTTATCTAAATCATGTATATAATTCTGGATATAATTGAAATTTTACCACATGATCAACATGTAATTATAATAACTTCATTTTAAACTCAAGTTCTGAACAATGACAAAATGTCCTATATCAACACAAATAATTAACTAATTGATATAGAAATGTAATAAGTGATATAAAAGGATAAAAAATGAAATTTTTTTAATAAATGTGATCATAACTGTAGTTTATTGTTAAAGATATTAAATAATTAATGGTTCATGTCAAACACAAGGTAAAGGACTTCATCTCAATATTCTTTTATCGAGGCATGTTTTGATAATATAAACCTTTTTATTTTATACTATATATAATAAATCTCGTTGTATTTTTATTTCCTTCAATGGGAATAATTTTTTTAGGAATTTTTTTAATAAATAAAAAATGGGATGTTTTTAATGTATGTGGCAGTAATGGTCTCTCTGCCGCCGTAATGGGTAGTTGGCTTCCTCTATAAGCCGTAAAGTTTATAATATGAAAAAGGACCCCCTTATTCTATTTTTTGGGGGTTTTGGTATTGATAAATTTTTTTGATATCGATTTACTATTTAAATATCTTGAAATGATTTATTTTCATTTCAAATAAAATGTTATTAGATAAATATTTATATTTGCAATATTTTATTTGTTATGATTTTATAATGGTACTTGGACATTTGACTGGTTGTTACATGATAAACCAAATGAAATGTGGTGTCGTGATAAACTAAGATGGGTTTTTACGTTATAACCACCATTACAATGGATATTAAAGTCTTCCGTATGGCTATTCTATTTAGTGATTTGTTTGGTAATCAACCATATGTTTATTCCATTTTTGTATGTTTAAGTCCAGAGTTACCATTATATGTTATGTGTTCTTTCTATTGGTTTTATGGAGATATTAATGTTAAAAATGGATAATAAATGATACTTTATTATTATAATTGTATTTCCTACTTCATAAATGTGAAAATTATTACTTATGATAATGTATTCTTGATTTACTTGTTGTTTTGAAAAACCAACAGTTTTCTTACTGTGTGTATCCATTACTGAGGTTTTTATATTAATACCCTGTTTTTTGGAATTGTTTTTTCATAGGAGGAAAATATTAAAAGGATAACGTATGGGATAATCGAAACGTCATGATGTCTATTATTTGGAACTATACATGACTCTTTATTTCAAGAGTTTTTATTTTATGAAAAAATGGATTCTTAGTAGAACTATCTACATGTAATATTCAAGTTTATTTGATTATTCTATGTCCTAATTCACTAAATATCTAAATATTAATATATCCTCAATGTGAATTATAAACATAATTCCTGGTTATGTAATGTTATAATGTCGGGTCCTTATAGTTGGTATCAGAGGTCGGTTTAGAAAACATTAGAGTTAGGGTATTGTTAAATTAAAATATATAATTTAATTTATGGTAATATTGAAATGACATATCATTTACAGGTTACCATGTTTCCTCACCTATGATATTTTTGTGTTCATTATGGTTTTTCTTAGAGGAATCATTGATTGTGTGCTACAATGGCATACAGAGGAAAATTTCCATCAAAAACATTATCATGAGATGGTTGAGATAAGAATGAAATAGTTTCTTACAATGATGGATTAATTTACTCAGGTGATAAGTTTGTGGTCATGTAAATTGAAGATAACATGGTTTATTCAAAATGTGAACATGAACATGAAAGTCATTTAAGGGATGTCTTTCAAACATTAAATGAAATGAAACTATTTGGGAAATTCAACATTTTTAAGATTTGGTGTCAAAAAAATTAATTTATTAGATAAATGTTTTCTAAATAATACATAACTATTGATCATTCTAAAGAAATCATTTTGGATGAATGGAAATGACCCCCAAATATAACACAGATCTATAGTTTTTTTGGTTTATAAGGTTATTATTGGAGATTTGTTGAGAATTATGAACGATAATCTACTCTAATGGCTATGATTACTTGATATTGTTTTATGTACATCTGGACAAAAGAATTTAAAGATTGTATGTAGGAATTGAAAATTATATTTGTGAATGCTCAAATTTTGGCAGTGACATCCAGAAATGGTGAGTATGTTATCTACAGTGATGCTTCGTTGAAAGGATCTGGTTGTGTCCTTATACAGAATGACCAAGTAATTTCTTATGCTTCACATTAGTCGAAACTTCATTAGTCTAATTACCCTAAATATTATTTTTAATTAGATGTTGTTGTTTTTTCATTTAAAATTTGGAGGCATAATCTGTATAGAGGAAAAGGTGAAATATATATTGACCATAAACGTTTGATGTATATATTCACTCTTAATGAATTGAACATGAGATAGATGAGGGGGTTAGAATTAATCTAGGATTATGATTTCACGATTCATTACCATCTAGGAAATAAAATTAATGTGTTTGATACTTCATGTTGAAAGAGTAATGCAACATTATCCATGTTACATTTGGAACAATATACATTGAATAATGATTTGATTAACTTTAGCATATATTTTGTGGGTGCGGAAAAATCCACGATTTTGTTTTTGGTGTCAGTGAATGTAAAGACCCATAAAATTTAAGGGAAATTTTTTTCTTAATTTTCTTTGAGATTTTAAAAGAAGGTAGTTTCTTGACAGAACCCGATTCTGAGGCCCGGTGTGCCCGGAATAATTTTCCAAAGATTAGCTCGGGTACGTTCAGTGAACGAACGAGTGGGTTTTCCTAACTTTTGAACCGGTGCTCGGAATCGAAATCTGAGGACACTGATGGAATCACAACGCCATCAATTTCTTAGAAACACCTTTTCCAGAGTTGTGTTTGCTCGTGTGTAGTTCTAAATTTCATTTTGGGTTAAGTAAAGGAATTAAATAAAAGTGGTGCAACCAATTTTATTTATTTAAAGTTGTTTAACAGAAGCTAAGTGGTTAGAGTGGGACCCACTATATCTTACTCCACTAGGTAGGATATTTGTGGGGTGGGGCCCACAGGAACCCGACCCTTTCAACTTCTTCAACCCCCTATTAAATAGGTAACACACCTGAACCCCCATTAAATGGTAGTCAACTCTTGTGTTTAACTAAATATGAAACATCTCTTTTAATTGGGCAGTTTAAACGTTTCAATTAATTCAATTAATTGTTTGATTCAATTTTGAATTTCAAAGACGTTTGGCTTGTGTGTTAATAAAATAAGACAAGTCTTATTTTATTAAGGGGTTCGTTTTGCATGAAGGCTTGGGAGAAATTTCTCATGGTGTTGAAGTTCTTATTCCTCGACGAAGAACGTGAAGAATGCCGACCTCCGACGACAGACGACGGTGAGAGACGCCTTCTTCAGAGATCGACGACCCGACATGCTTTCTTTCGTTCCTTCTTCCCGCGTCAAAGGAAGGGAGACACCGTTCCTCCTCGGACGATCTCCGTCAACGTGTACGGAACCTACTTATGCGACGTTCAATTCCGCGATGAGCCTTCATTCAACAACGCTCGAGGTAGGGGGATTATTTCTTTTTGTTTCTGATTACATTCATCGCTGATTTATCATCTTATTTGAGCCGCCTGATATCATAATAACGAGAGGAGGTTGGACCACACGAACACTACTAACCCTCCTCCCCCCTCCCTTGATTATTTATTTGTTTGCGGCACTGGAAAGGCAACACTGTGCCGAATCACCTCGTGGGAAATAATAAAGAAAGGGCGGAAAAGCGGGGCGTCGTCGCGCCGCACCATTGAAGACGAACCAATCCGCGGCACCATCGCACCACACTCGAGAACCTGGAAGAGAACACAGCCGGAGCGGGGCCACGGTAGAGGGGCGCGGCGCCGTTGCGCCGTGCCGGTCGGACCAAGGCCACTGCGGAGCAGGAAGCGGCGGCCAGCTTCAGGCTGCCGGTGCCGAAGCAGGAGGGCAGGACCGCGGGGGTCCTGCGGCAGCAGCGCGGCCGGCCAGCCGGGCCGGCTGGCTTCCGAGAAGTGTCGAGGGTCATAACCTCTGGCTGGCCGACAAGAGAGGCCCCCCCTCATGGGGGCAGCGGTTTCACGAACAGGGGGGCAGGGTGCCCCCCCCCCCCCCCCCCCGCACTCATGTCGCTCGACCGTTACGGCCGAGCCGCCTGGCCATGCTGGCCAGGCCGAGAAAGCCGGGCCGGGCCGCGCCCACTGGGTTGGGCTGGGCTGGCTAGGCCGAGCCATGCCCACTCGGCCAGTCCGTGCCTTAATGGGCTGGACACGGTCCCGGGTCAGGTCGACCTGGTTCGGGCCGACCCAGGGGTATCGGGCCAGGCCCGAACCCCCTATCTGCAGACCTCTTTCAGTATTGCGCTCATAACATGGGATGCAGACCCCCGATCGACGCACTGTCTGCTGTGATGCTATCCTTGGATCAAGATGGTCATTTCGGTATATTACACTCAAGGTTTCAGAGAACTTTGGGTTCAGCCGGGTTGGTTGGTACACGAAACCAACCGGGCCCTCGGAGCGGAAACGCTTATAACATGAGCTTCAGACGTCTGATTGACATGCCGTTGAATTTTATGGATTCCTCTTAGTGAGATGGACCTTTTGGCTTACTCTTCTAAAGGTTTGGACGCAGTTGGAATATGGTCGGGTTGGTTTTGGCTTAAAAACCAACCGGGCCCCTGAAATAAAAAAGCCAATAACTCACAGACCAGACATCTGATTGACGCGCCGTCTGTGACGTTGAGTTCCTGTTGACGACACAAAACTTTTTGATACATCAACTCCGAAATTTATTTCAGTTGATGTATCAGCCCCTCGGCTCGTGGAGCGGACCCTCCCGAATGATCTTTCTGTGTGCGAGAACCCTAGAGCTGGCTGCGACTGCGACGACGATGGCAACTGTACAGAAATCCTTCATCGATTCGACGACGACCACTACCGCACTCAGCGATCCTACATGGATCAGTGCTACCGATCATGTGTGGGTGAGATCCTGTGTGAGTCAGCGCTCAACGGTCCTGTGTGGGATAGCGCCTAAAGATCTTGTGTGGGTCAGATCCTGTGTGGGTCATTGCAGGGGTTTGTTACCTATCGATCCATTGTGGGTCATTACGGGAGTTAGTACCTATCGATCCTGTGTGGGACCGATGGCTTAGATGAATCAGTGGCTATAACTGATCATCTCTATCGTCATATGATGATGTTTATTCTGTGTGAGCTGAGTCTTGACTTTCAATCCTTATCTTCGGTAAGATTGACTTGATATCATGCGTGGATTACATTATGCTTTCATGTGTGGATTGGTTTATGAATTCCTCTGTGGACTGGGTTGTACCTAGGCTCGGATGTTGGAGCTGAATGAGAAGTGATGACTTAGGAATATGTATGGGCATATACCTAAGTAGTGTCGGATGTATCTTCATGATTGTATCATTCCTTTGTGGATTTATCCTTTGTGGATTCTGGGAGACCTTCGGGGGTCTCGGGGTCCCTATAGAGTAGAGTATACTCACCCCTGCATGGGCTATGCTTGCACTATGTTGTGTTGGATGCAGACGATGGACATTGCTGATCTTGGTAGAGGCTAGTGGAGCAGTCGGTACCTGGAGGTGGACCACTTGGCGGGACGTACACGGAGTAGACAACTGGACCTGAGGAGCTTAGGTGGCTATCTGTACCCATCTTCAGGTGGGACTACCAGTGGATGGCTCGACGTTCCTGCTTTACGTTTCAGTTGATGTACTCCCTTTTTCAGTTGTACTTTACTTTCAGTTTAGGTTTGTATTCTGGCCGACATAATTTTCCACACTTACTATTATACCCAGTTTTACTGAGTGATTACTTATGCTTGATTGCTCTGTGGTGTTTGTTTACTTTACAAAGGCAATGCCTTCCCTTCTTATCAATAATGACGCATTGGTGCTAGTTTCCAGCCCCTGGCTTATGGATGCTGGGCTTGGGGTAGTCACGAAACGGGCCCCGTTGACGGGTCGTGACAAATTGGTATCAGAGGAGTTCGGTTCTACCACAGAACACTGGAATCTGATCTTTCTTTTATGTGATGCAATAGTGTTAAGGGTATTGGTTGTGGTTATCAGTTTAGGGAGTCCAGTGTTGGTGCGGCGGCTGACGTATCCGTACACCAGGACCCTGACTTATAATTTCTGACTTAATGAATGGAATCATTGATTTCATGTGTGTTTCAAGTTTTCTTCGTGATTACTTTGTGTCAGCTCACCAGGTATACTGTTTGACCCTAGCGCACCTATTTCTTTTCCGGATGGCCCCACAACGGCATCCAGCTAGGGTTCCGAGTTTTGTACATGATGACATCCCACTGAGCGATGAGGCCTCGGTACATGGACCTTTGACAGCAGAGGCACCGGCGGTACCTCTCCCCACCGTGCCACCAATGCTACCAGCCCCTGCCGCTGAGAGTGCACGTCGCCTTGGTGCACTACATGAGTTTCGAAGTCTGTGACCGCCCAGGTTCCATGGGGAGACGGACCCTCAAGCAGTCAAGGATTTGCTGGAGGCGGTTGTATGAGTTTTCAGGTTAGTGGGGACACCAGCTGACCTCATGGTGATCCTCTCAACGAGCCTCCTGAAATCGGCAGTAGGAAGATGGTGGATCTTGATGCTCTAGGTGAATGACGAGTTGTCTCTCCTCTGGACGGACTTTGAGAGCCTCTTCCACTCGGAGTTCGTTCCAGCCACCCTCCGTGCGGTGCGCATCCAGGAGCTACTACAGCTGCGGCAGGGCATCTTGACGGTCGCCCAGTACTCAGCCAGAAATACCGTTCTCTCACGCTATTCGACAGACATGGTAGGAGACCCATTTTTCTGGGCCCGGACCTTTGAGTGGGGATTGAGGAATGAGATCAGGGCATCACTAATCTCCCTCAGCATTCCGACAGAGGAAGGGGTACTGGAGTGAGCCCTTCTCATCGAGAGCTTTCTTGCTGAGTCTTCACCAACATCGAGACCTACCGCAGGGTGTCACATATTGGATTCTTCTGCAGCTGGTAGTCGACAGATGACACATGGGTCCAAGCAGACAAGACCCTCTGGCAGATGACCTCATGAAACTGGCTCATAGGTGCGGGGAACACATCGCAGAGCCAGTCTTAAGAGAGGCAGATAGTGCTACGCATGTGGCGGGTAGGGCCACATGGCTAGTGACTGACCGACCCGCCATGCAGCGGAGCAGCAGACGGTTGAGGGACCACCCAGGAAGAGGCAGAGGGTCGACCGTGGCAGTCCGTAGGGAGCAGGTGGAAGAGGCTGAGGAGATGGCCGAGCAGCAGGTGGTGGGTGATGCTTTCAGGCTCTACTACCACCACCACTAAGAGGTCCACCCCGACCACAGGGAGCTGGCGGGCAGAGACAGGTACCGCTCCAGGCAGTGGAGGCCTACGACCACGGTGCACCCGAGATGATTCGAGGTACTATCTGTGTCTATTCCACCCTTTTTGCAGTTCTTATAGACACATGAGCGAGTCATTCTCTCATAGACACTGCCGTAGTTCAGAGAACGAAGATACCTATGGAGCAGTTGGCTCGATCCTTATGGCTATAGACTCCTACGGGAGAAGACATGAAGATTACACACTGGTTCCGGTAGTGTGAGCTTACTCTAGAATGTGAGAGATTTGTATGGGATCTTATATTAGTGGTGTCGAGGCCTTACGACGACATCATGGGTATGGATTGGTTATCTACAGTCCATGCTCAGATCGACTGCATTAGGCGCAAGGTCTGATGTGTACGCACCGAGGGGAGTAGGTTCACCTTCACTGGAGAGAAGGGAGTATTCACAGCACATGATGGACTCTCACAGAGGAGAGGGCAGTCCATCACTCATCAGTTGGCTAGCCTCATCCTAGGAGCAGTTGACATGCGGGGTCCTGGTTTTCCTGTAGTGGTGGATCAGTATGCAGACATTTTCCCCTATGACGTCCCAGGGAATCCCCCTCGTAGAGAGGTAGACTTATATATTGATATGTACCCTGGGGCATCCCTGATATCCACTCCATCATATTGGATGGCCCCCGAAGAGCATTAAGAGCTACGAGAACAGTTTGAGGACTTGCAGGGCAAGGGATTCATTCGACCCAGTGTTTCACCCTGGGCTTCCCCGATATTGTTCGCCAAGAAGGTGGACAGGAGCTTGAGACATTCTGTCGACTATCGTCACCTGAACCAGGTGACCGTGAGGAACAGGTATCTTCTACCGAGGATTGAGTACCTCTTCGATCAGCTCAAAGGAGAATGGTGGTTCTCGAAGATAGACCTCTTGTCAGGATATAATCAACTCAGAGTTCGGGATGAGGACCGGCAGAAGACGGCCTTCAGATGTCGGTATGGCCAATATGAGTTCTTGGTTATCCCATTCGACAGAACCAATTCTCCAGCAGTGTTCATGGGCCTCATGAACATGATCTTTCAGGCTTACCTCGATCGATTTGTCATGGTCTTCATCGATGACATATTGATATACATGACGACAGAGGAGGAGAACGCCTACCACTTGTGGGTTGTACTGGACACACTCCGAGAGCACCACCTTTATGGTATGCTCTCAATGTTTTAGTTCTGGATACACGAGGTCCACTTCATGGGACATTTCATCTCTGAGTTGTGATTTGCGGTGGATCCTGTGAAGATTGAGGCAATTCTAGCTTGGGAGCCACCCAGGAGCGTGACGGAGGTGCGGTGTTTCTTGGGTCTAGCTGGGTAATACCGGAGATTTGTGCCAGACCTCTCCAGAGTTGGGCCACCACTCTCAGCTATGACGAAGAAGGGGATTCCCTTTGTGTGGTCAGACAGATGTCATCCGAGCTTCCATGAACTGAGACAAAGATTGACCAGCGTGCCTATCTTGAGGCTACCGGAGGAGGAAGTTGGGTACGTAGTTTAATGTGATGCATTAGGGACCGGACTCGGATGTGTCCTAATGCAGGAGTGGGTCGTGATAGCCTATAGATCATGTCAATTAAGGAAGCATGAGCAGAACTACGCTACCCATGACTTGGAGTTAGCAGTAGTAGTCTTCTCTCTGAAGGTGTGGCAACACTATCTGATGGATGAGCGCTTTATAGTCTATTCTGACCATCAGAGTCTCAGGTACATCTTCTCGCAGAATGACATGAACCTGAGATAGCAGTGATGGCTCGAGTTCCTCCAGGACTATGGCGTTGAGATAGTCTATACTCCTAGAAAGGAAAACATAGTATCTGATGCTCTCATTAGGAGAACAAGAATTCACCTACATGGAGAGAAGACATAGCAGCTATACTCTTTTCAGTTATCTTTCATGGATAGTGATGGAGCAGCCTTCCTACAGTCACTCACAGTCACTCCTCCACTTCTACAGCAGGTCAGAGAGGCACAACGTGGGGACGATGACTGTGAGACGCGGCGTGCACAGATATCCTCAAGATAGGCACCTGATGGATACTCTATGAGAGAAGAGAACGACATCCTTTTTAGAGGATGTACCATGGTACCTGTTGCTTTACAGGAGGAGTTGCTGAGAGAGTTCCACACATCCCCTTTAGTGGTACATCCAGGAGTGGCGAAGATGTACCAGGACCTTAGACGTCAGCACTGGTGGCCGGGTATGAAGGAGGTTATGGCTGAGTTCGTTTCTCGATGCCTCACCTTCCAGTAAGTGAAGGCAGAGCACCAGGTACTATTAGGCTTGGTACAACCCTTGGAGGTCCCAGAGTGTAAGTGGGATGGGATATATATGGACTTCATGACTGGACTTCCACGCACTTCCAGAGGACATGACTCCATTTGGTTGATTGTCGACCGACTCACCATGTCGACCCACTTCATACCCATCAGAGAGCAGGTCTTAGTAGAGAGCGTGGGACATATCTATGTTCAAGAGATTGTACGGCTTTATGGTGTGCCATCATCTATCATCTTCGATCGAGATGATCGCTTTACTTCCCAGATTTGGAAGGGGTTGCAGGAGGAATTCGGGACGCAGCAACGTCTCAACATTGCCTTTCACCCTCAGATGGATAGTCAGACGGAGAGGACTATTCAGACTCTCGAGGACATGCTCCGTGCATGTGTCCTAGACTTTGGTCATAGCTGGGAGGATCACTTACCCTTGGTGGAGTTTGCGTACAATAACAGCTACCACACCACCATCGGGATGGCACCATATGAGGTGTTGTACGACCGACCTTGCAGATCACCTATGTGCTGGACAGACCCTGGGGAGTCAGCAATTGTGGGACTAGAGATAGTCCAGGCCACGACGGAGAAGGTCCTGGTCATCCAGGAGCAGATGAGAATAGCTCAGAGCTGGGTGAAGTCTTATGCTGACAGGAGGCGGAGGCCACTAGAGTTCGACGATGGTGACCATGTTTTCTTACGGGTCTCACCCCGATGTGGTTTACGGAGATTTGGCCAAGGCGGAAAGTTGTCTCCGTGCTTCATCGGACCATTCCATGTCCTCAGCAGGATTGGCGAGGTGGCTTATTGCCTGGCTCTACCACCTCAGTTGCACTGGGTGCACGATGTCTTCCATGTATCTCAGCTGAGGAGATACGTGCACGACCCGACGCATATCATTGACCATGGGGAACTAGACATTGATGATGGGATGACTTTTGTAGAGGTCCTGATGGAGATTGAGGATCGACAGGAGCAGGTCCTATGTGGACAGTCGATTCCTCTAGTGTGAATCAGATGGCAGCACGGGAACCTCCAAGAGAGCACTTGGGAGTGGGAGGCTCAAATGCATGCTTAGTACCCACATTTGTTTTCCTAGTTTATGATGTATCTTTATAGGGACGTAAATCCCTAAGGTGGGAGTAATGTAAAGACCCATAAAATTCAAGGGAAATTTTCTTCTTAATTTTCTTTGGGATTTTACAAGAACACAGTTTCTGACGGCACCTGATTCCGAGGCCCGGTGTGCCCGGAATCATTTTCCGAGGTTTAGCTCGGGTACGTTCAGTGAATGAACGAGCGGGTATTCCTATCTTTTGAACCGGTGCTCAGAATCGAAATCCGGGGACACTGATGGAATCACTGCACTGATAATTGCTTAGAAACACCTTTTCCAGAGTTTCGTTTGCTCAGGTGTGGTTCTGAAATATTTTTTTTGGGTTAAGTAAAGGAATAAAATAAAAGTGGTGCAACCATTTTTATTTATTTAAAGTTTTTTAACCTAAGATAAGTGGTTAGAGTGGGACCCACTATAACCTACTCCACATGGTAGGATATTTGTGTGGTGGGGCCCACATGAACCCCACCCTTTTAACTTCATCAACCACCAATTAAATAGGTAACACACCTACACCCCCATTAAATGGTAGTCAACACTTTCCTTTAACTAAATATAAAGAGCCTCTTTTAATTGGCCGGTTTAAATGTTTCAATTAATTCAATTAATTTTTTTATTCAATTTTGAATTTCGAAGACTTTTTTCTTGTGTTTTAATAAAATAAGACAAATATTATTTTATTAAGGGGTTCGTTGTGCGTGAAGGCTTGGGAGAAATTGCTCAAGGTCTTGAAGTTCTTCTTCCTTGATGAAGAACGCAAAAAACGCCGACCTCTGACGATGGAAAACGGCGAGTGACGTCTTTCTCGAAGATCGATGACCTAACATATAGCATCCCGCCTTTTCATAACATAAACTTTCATTACATTACACAAAACTAATGATCTTTATGTTTTAGTGTCTTGGAAACTAGGAAAATAATACATGAAAACAACATAAAACATTTCTCTTAAACACTTGGAAGGCTTCTTCTTATGTTCATCCTAGGTTCATTACTGCATCTCATAACCGGGGGACATACATCAAAAGAAAGGGTGAGCGAAAGGCCCAGTAAGGGAAACAAGATGAACATTTTACAGGTGAACATGAGATACTACAATAAGGATATGAAAAGAAATTTAAGGAATGAGAAAGAAATCATGAGGAATTTCATAATAAAAATAACATTTTTCATAACTTGAAGATGTGGCTGCAACATTTAATATTGACAATCATTTCGTTTCACCAAGGTCCATCCCCAAGGTGTCGTTAAAAATTTCCAAGGTTATTCACCAAGGAGTCGTTAAAATGGTCATCTCTAGAGATTAAGTCTTTACCCAATGCATTGGAGCGCTATTAGGGCGCACCCTTAAATTTGCCTTTATTATCATGTTAGCCACATATATCATCATAAAAAATTACATAAATAACCCATATAGAATAAAATAAATGGGTTTCATTTCATAATCATAACGTTTTAAAAACTTCTTTAAAGACATGATCTTTACATTACTTTAAACCCACGGAAAGGGAAAGAGGGTATCATGTATGTAAATCCCAGAATTTAAAATAGAATATTTTCATATATATGTGAATACCCCTTTAGAAGAATGAGCTTTGAGTATTCACTCAATAATATAAACGAACTTTAGAAAAAGAGAGAGACATTTTGAGATGGAAATTCTGCAGCATAACGGCTATGTTACGAGGTTTTAGAAGACATTAAAAAGAGAGGGAAAATGGGTCAAACATTCATAAATGACCCATAAAACAGTAGATGGACAGAATAAGAATGATACATGATAATGTTTTTGAAATTTAAAGGACATACCATTTGAAATGAAAAACATTGAAGGAAGACAAAAATTAGATTTCTCCTATGAAAGTTCGGCAGCCTAACGACGTTAGTTAAACATCAAAAAAATGATTTGAAAAGATCAAATATGGTCTCTCATCATGTTAACATAAGAGTTCAGTATGATAGATATTGGGAAAATTCCCCACCATAATTAAAAAGGAACTTGAAACACTTGAAATGAAAGTAGAACTTTGAAAAGAATGAGAAGGGTGAAAGAATCCCCTAAAAATTTCGGCAGCCTAACGGCGCCACATAAAACTTCAAAACACTGAATTTAAGAGATAAAATGGGGTCTCTCATCATATGAACATAAGAGTCCAGTATGATAGATATAGAGATCATACCACAACAAGTCAAAAAGGAACTTTAAAGAATTGACATGAAAGTATAACTTCAAAACGAGAAGGGTGAAGAACCACTTAAAAATTCGACAGCCTAACGACGCCACTTAAAACATCAAAATACTGAATTGAAGAGATAAAATGGGGTATCTCATCATATGATAATAAAATATCAGTATGATAAATTTAGAGACCATACCCCATCATAATAAAAAGGAACTTGAAATACTTTACATGAAAATAGATCTTGAAAAATGAGAAGGGAGAAAGAATCTGTTACAAAAATTTCGGCAGCCTAACGACGCCACTTAAAACATCATAAAACGAAATCATGAGAGTAAGAGGGGATATCTCATTATATGAACATAGAAAGGGAATTAAGAGGAGTATAAAAGAACATCCTCCAACAAAAGAACATGTAGCATAAAAGGAATGACATAAAAGAGATTACTTGAAATGAAAGAGAGAGGTCAGATCCCTTTCCTTAATACATGACTCTTGAAACTCAATGTTTTGGACCTTGAGGGCTTGGGGGAACCTTGGGAGGACTCCTTGGGAGGTTAGGAGACCATAACATAGTTGGGGTGAGAGTTGGGAGTGAAAAAAAGGAGGAATGGGTTGGTATTTATAGGGAATGTGAGGGGACAAGGCATTAATGGCCAAGGGACACCTCATTAGTGGTTTTGGCAAAACCATGGGCTTGCCCAAGGTATTTTCCCATGGTATTGGCCACTTGGGACACCTCATACCTTATCTTGCTATTCACAAATCGACTATATTGAATATATACTTAATACATCATTTAATGATGTCATTAAACACCCGTAACTTAAAAACTATATTTTCACTATTCATCAAAAATTCAACTTTCTCAGAATAATCCGAAAATTTCACCTTAACCAAATATCAATGCTCTGATTACAAATATGAACTCCATTTTATAAAAATAATTTTCTAAATATTTTTAATTTAATTTTTAAATAAAAACACTATTTACCGAAAATTCATTTTTTTCAGAAAAAACCCCAAAAATTACCATAACATAATATCGGTGCTCTGAGTTAAAAAATGAAATCCATTTTATAAAAATAATTTTTTAAATATTTTTAATTAAATTTTTAATTAAAAAACACTATTCACCCGAAAAAACTAATACTTGAATAATAATTTATGAATCCTTTATTTAACCATTTTATTGAATCACATTACTTAACCAAGGTGCCTAGATTAAATTAATACTTTCTTTAAGTGAGATTACTAATCCATTTGGTCATATTAATAATCCTAAGCGTAAAATCACTATTCATAATTTACTATTCATCAAAAATCAAGTTGATCTTATTAGACTCGAAATTTCGTAGTGAACATATTTGTAGAAGACCATTTTTTGAAAATCATTACACGTTTTTATTTATTTAAGGTTTAAATAAACATTTTAAAAATATCCTTTCTCTAAAATTCATCAAAAATATGCATACTATATTTATCTGGACATTTGAAAATTCATAAACTTCATCATAAGAAGAAATCCAAATTTTTATTTAAAACAAAGTATTACACAAGGCAATTATGGTTTCCTTACATAGCCCCTTATCACACCAGCATAGGACCTAAGTGTAAGGTGTGCTAAGGTGAGAGAATCCGAGGGAGGCTCAACCAACATTGCACGAGTCGTAATTTCTATCAGTTTGAACTTCTCACGAAGGCGATCCCGTTCTAGCTTCACACGATGAAGTTCAGCTTGGTTTTGGTCCAGAGCAAAGCCTAGTGGTGCTACCTCCTTCCCAAGTTCTGTTAGATGGGCTTCGATCGGTCCAAGACTACTGGGTGAGGCCATCGAATCTTCTTTCTATATTAATTAACCAATATTGCTTGTATTTAGAGACAATAATCAAAACATTTAGTTTCTAGCGGTCATATTGACCAATGGCCAAATAATAGTCAAAACCCAACAGTCTCATTATAATTATACTCATGTTATCAAATGAAACATTTTTGTTGAGTACAAAAATAAAATAAAATAACACATAAAATTAGGAAATAAGTTTTATTCAAAATTTCGGGTCGTTACAATCTTCCCCCCTTAAGAAATTGCGTCCTCGCAATTTTTTAAATTGGTTTTTGAAATTTAATTGAAAGCCCCACATCGGAAAATGAGTCAGTAAAACTATTACTTTAAATGAAATAAAGGGAAGTACAAAGGTCACCCGAGTTAACCCATACTAGGATTCCATGGAGGAAAACATGGACATGGAAGAAAAACAAAGGGTTAATTTCTGGGGGAGAGTGATAGAGAACATGATTAGGAGAACTTTAACCATAAGAAAATCCCAAACTTGTGATGTGTGTAAACGGTCATTGATTACCAAGTAGGAAACGTAAACCAACAACGTTTTTGTTTCACGTTCCCTTTCATAATTTTTAGGAATTTATTTACAACATAAAACAAAAACATAAGAAAATATACCTATCTTCATGTAGAGTTTCATCCTTTAATAAGTTTCTACCCAAAACAAATCTTTTCTCCAAACTATGAACATTCAAAACTACGTGGTCTCATCAAAACACAAGAATCATCTTCATAATCCTCAAAAGATTAACTATCTATTTCTTCTATCTTTAAACATTATCCCAAAAACAGGAAGGGTAAGGTAAAACAACTCTTCAATAAGAAAAAAAATCCCATAGGAATGGAAACTACTTTTAAATCTTCAAAGTTCCATGGTACTACCCAAAGTTCATCATAGTCCATTCCATAAATAACTGTCCTTAAAAATACTCAAAATAAACCAAACTAAGATTGAAACCCAAATACAAGAAGGATTTGATAACATAGTCTTCCAAGGTAAACTTTATCATTCATCTCCAAACAACATCATATTATAAAAAATTAACCAACCTAAACATATATTTTTCCCAAGATAGGTTAATAATTTCCATAAGTAACCTAAATTACTATAATTCCACCTTAAATTCATCTATTCTTCAAAATATAAGTCAACCCTACTCTTCAATTAAAATACTGTAGTAATCTATTTACCTCGATCATATAGGGTCCCAAAAATAGTGAACATATTCCAAAATATTATTCATATTTTAATCCCCTAATCATCATGTCATATTAATACGACAATCGTCGCATTTCCTATCACATTGGTTGTTTGGACATGTACTTCCATTTCCCACCATTAACTATGAATAGAAAGCATAATTAGGGGCTTAAGTACTTAGCCAATAATCATGAAAAGGAACTGAAAGCATATAAGGATATCTTGTAGAAGAAAAGTATACCCTAACTTGTGATCCCCTAGGTTCCCATCTAGGTTATCCATGATCATATATTCTTATGTGAATCTTTATTTTATTTTATCTTTGTTCCTTTAACAATGGTTCATACTAAGCTTATGAATTTACCAAAGCATATCCCCTGGGAGTGTCGTACCCAAGAGTGCAGCAAGGCCCGTTGTCGTGTACCAGTTCCCATTCGATTCTAGCTCAAAGCGGTTTTTTCGGGTTTTACCCCTATGTACATGTGTTCCAGAGCCACCTCTACCTGCTCGTATCCAGATAGGGATGTATTTTCTTGGCAACCCCTTACTCAATACTCACCAAAATACCAGGAATTTTTCCTATATTTAAACATTTCTATAGGGTTCTTCCTAAAGTTTTTATATCCTAATTTCCACAAATAACTTAAACATCCTTTGATACCAACTATAGAATCCCACCTTTTCATAACATAAACTTTCATTACATTACACAAAACTGAGGATCTTTAAGGTTTAGTGTCTTGGAAACTAGGAACATAATACATGAAAACAACATAAAACATTCTTCTTAAATACTTGAAAGGCTTCTCCTTATGTTTATCCTAGGTTCATTACTGCAACTCATAACCTGGGGACATACATCAAAAGAAAGGGTGAGCGAAAGGCCCAGTAAGGGAAACAAGATGAACATTTTACATGTGAACTTGAGATATTTCAATAAGGACATGAAAAGAACTTTAAGGCATGAGAAAGAAATCATGAGGCGTTTCATAATAAAAATATCATTTTTCATAACTTGAAGATGTGGTTGCAACATTTAATATTGGCAATCGTTTCGTTTCACCAAGGTCCATCCCCAAGGTGTCGTTAAAAATTACCAAGGTTATTCACCAAGGCGTCGTTAAAATGGTCATCTCTAGAGATTAATTCTTTACCCAATGCATTGGAGCGCTATCAGGGTGCACCCTTAAATTTGACTTTATTATCATGTGGTCCACATATATCATCATCAAACATTTCATAAATAACCCATATAGCATAAAATAAATGGGTTTCATTTCATAATCATAACGTTTTAAAAACTGCTTTAAAGACATGATCATTACATTACTTTAAACCCACAGAAAGGGAAAGAGGGTATCATGTATGTAAATCCCAGAATTTAAAATAGAAAATTTTCATATATATGTGAATACCTCTTTAGAAGAAAGAGATTTGAGTATTTACTCAATAATATAAAAGAACTTTAGAAAAAGAGAGAGACATTTTGAGACGGAAATTCTGCAGCATAACGGCTATGATACGAGGTTTTAGAAGACATTAAAAAGAGAGGGAAAATGGGTCAAACATTCATAAATGAACCATAAAACAGTAGATGGACGGAATAAGAATAATACATGATCATGGTAATAAAATTTCAAGGACATACCATTTGAAATGAAAAACATGGAAGGAATAAAAAAATTAGATTTCTCCAATGAAAGTTCGGCAGCCTAACGACGTTACGTAATCTTCAACAAAAATTATTTGAAAAGATCAAATACGGTCTCTCATCATGTGAACATAAGAGGTCAGTATGATAGATATAGAGAAAATTCCCCACCATAATTAAAAAGGAACTTGAAAGACTTGACATGAAAGTAGAACTTTGAAAAGAATGAGAAGGGTGAAAGAATCCCCTAAAAAATTCGGCAGCCTAACAGCGCCACTTAAAATTTCAAAATACTGAATTGAAGAGATAAAATGTGTTCTCTAATCATATGAACATAAGAGTCCAGTATGATAGATATAGAGATCATACCCCAATATAACAAAAAGGAACTTGAAAGAATTGACATGAAAGTAGAACTTCAAAACGAGAAGGGTGAAGAACCACTTAAAAATTCGGTAGCCTAACGACGCCACTTAAAAATTCAAAATACTGAACTGAAGAGATCAAATGGGTTCTCACATCATATGATCATAAACGATCAGCATTATAAATTTAGAGATCATACCCCAACATAAAAAAATGAATTTGAAATACTTTACATGAAAATTGATCTTGAAAAATGAGAAGGGAGAAAGAATCCGTTACAAAAATTTCGGCAGCCTAACGGCGCCGCATAAAACTTCATAAAACAAAATAATGAGGGTAAGAGGGGATCTCTCATTATATGAACATAGAAAGGTCAGTAAGAGGAGTATAAAATAACATCCTCCAACATAAGAACATGTAGCATAAAAAGAATGACATAAAAGAGATTACTTGAAATGAAAGAGAGAGGTCAGATCCCTTACCTTAAAACATGACTCTTGAAACTCAATGTCTTGGACCTTGAGGGCTTGGGGGAACCTTGGGAGGACTCCTTGGGATGTAAGGAGACCAGAACTTTGTTGGGGGAGATTTTGGAGTGAAAACCAAAGGAGGAATGGGTGGGTATTTATAGGGAAAGTGAGGGGACAAAGCATTAATGGCCAAGGGACACCTCATTAGTGGTTTTGGCAACACCATGGGCTTGCCCATGGTATTTGCCCATGGTATTGGCCACTTGGGACACCTCATCCCTTATCTTACTATTCACAAATCGACCATATTGAATATATACTTAATACATCATTTAATGATGTCATTAAACACCCGTACCTTAAAAACTATATTTTCACTATTCATCAAAAATTCAACTTTCTCATAATAATCCCAAAATTTCACCTTAACCAAATATCAATGCTCTGATTACAAATATGAACTCCATTTTATAAAAATAATTTTCTAAATATTTTTAATTTAATTTTTAAATAAAAACACTATTCACAAAAAAATCATTTTTTTCAGAAAAAACCCGAAAAATTACCATAGCATAATATCGGTGCTCTGAGTTATAAAATGAAATCCGTTTTATAAAAATAATTTTCTAAATATTTTTAATTAAATTTTTAATTAAAAAACACTATTCACCCGAAAAAACTAATACTTGAATAATAATTTATGAAACCATTATTTAACCATTTTATTGAATCACATTACATAACCAAGTTACCTAGATTATATTAATACTTTCTTTAAGTGAGATTACTAATCCATTTGGTCACATTACTAATCCTAAGCATAAAATCACAATTCATAATTTACCATTTATCAAAAATCAAATTGATCTTATTAGACTCGAAATTTCGTAGTGAACATAATTGTAGAAGACCATTTTTTGAAAATCATTACACGTTTTTATTTATTTAAGGTTTAAATAAACATTTTTAAAATATCCTTTCTCTAAAATTCATCAAAAATATGCATACTATATTTATCTGGACATTTGAAAATTCATAAACTTTATCATAAGAAGAAATCCAAATTTTTATTTAAAACAAAGGATTACACAAGGCAATTACGGTCTCCTTACATAGCCCCTTATCACACCAGCATAGGACCTAAGTGTAAGGTGTGCTAAGGTGAGAGAATCCGAGGGAGGCTCGGACAACATCGCACGAGTCGTAATTTCTATCAGTTTGAACTTCTCGCGAAGGCGATCCCGTTCTAGCTTCACACGATGAAGTTCAGCTTGGGTTTGGTCCAGAGCAAAGCCCAGTGGTGCTACCTCCTTCCCAAGTTCTGTTATATGGTCTTCGATCGGTCCAAGACTACTGGGTGAGGCCATCAAATCTTCGTTCTATATTAATTAGCCAAGATTTCTTGTATTTAGAGACACTAATCAAAACATTTAGTTTCCAGCGGTCATATTGACCAATGGTCAAATAATAGTCAAAACCCAACAGTCTCATTTTAATTATACTCATGTTATCAAATGAAACATTTTTGTTGAGTATAAAAATAAAATAAAATAACACATAAAATTAGGAAATAAGATTTAATCAAAATTTTGGGTCGTTACACAACGCGCTTTCTTTCATTCCTTCCTCCCGCTTCAAAGGAAGGGAGACATCCTTCCTCCTCGGATGATCTCCGTCAACGTGTACAGAACCTTCTTTCATGACGTTCAGTTATGTGACAAGCCTTCGTTCAAAAACGCACGAGGTAGGGGGATTATTTCATTTTGTTCCCGATTACTTTCATCGCTGATTTATCGTCTTATTTGAGCCGCCTGATATAGCAATAACGAGAGGAGGTCAGACCGCACAAACATGACCAACCCACCTCCCCCCTCCCATGATTGTTGATATTTTTTTGCGGCACGAGAAACGCAATGCATTGCCGAATCACAGCACAATAAATAATAATGAAAGGGCAGAGAAGCGTGGCGCCGTCGCACCCCGCCGGAGAACATGGAAGAGACCACGTCTGGAGCTGGGCCACGGCGGAGGGGCACGGCGCCGGTCGGAAGAAGGCCGCGGCAGAGCAGGGAGCAGCGGCCTGCTTCGGGCCACCGGCGCCGGAGCAAGAGGGCGAGACCACGGGGTCCTACAGTAGTAGCACGGCCGGCCAGCTGGCTTCCGAGATGTGTCAGGGGTCATAACCCTTGGCTGGCCGACAGGAGCGACCCCCCTCATGGGGGTCGTAGTTTCATGAATAGGGCCCCCCCCCCTGCACCCATTCCGCTCGACAGTTATGGCCGAGCCGCCTGGCCACGCTAGCCAGGCCGAGAAAGCCGGGTCGGGCCGCACCCTAATGGGGCGGACCCGGACCCAGGTCGGGTCACCTGGTTCGGGCCGACCTAGGGGGTATCAGGCCGGGTCGGACCATGCCCAAACCCCCTATTCGCGGACCTCTTTCAGTCATGTGCCCAAAACATGGACTGCGGAAGCCCGATCGACGCACCGTCAGATGCGTTGCGATTCTTGGATCAAGACGATCATTTGGGTATATTACACTCAAGGTTTCGTAGAACTTTGTGTTCGGCCGAGTTGGTTTGTACACGAAACCAACCAGGCCCTCGGAGTGGAAACACTTATAACATGAGCTCCGGATGTCCTGTTGACGTGCCGTTGACATTGATGGATTCCTCTTAATGAGACTGACCTTTTGGCTTACTTTGCTCAAGGTTTGGACGAATTTGGAGTACGGTCAGGATGGTTTTGACTTAAAAACCAACCGGGCCCCTATAATGAAAAAGCCAATAACTGACAGACCAGACGTCCAATTGACGTGTCATCCGTGACGTTGAGTTCCTATTGACAATACAGAACTTTTGGATACATCAACTCTGGACTTCGTGTCAGTTGATGTATCAGCCCCTCGGGTCATGGAGCGGACCCTCCCGAACGAGCTTGATGTGTGTCGGAACACTAGAGATGGCTGCGAATACGACGACGATGATGATTATACAGAAATTCTTTGTGGATTCGACGGCGACAACTACATCACTCAGCGATCCTACGTGGATCCATGCTACCGATCCTATGTGGGTCAGATCCTGTGTGTTTCAGCACTCAGCGGTCCTATGTGGGCCAGTGCCTACTGATCCTGTGTGGGTCATTGCGGGGGTTTGTTACCTATCGATCCTTTGTGGGTCATTGCATGGGTTAGTACCTATCGATACTGTGTGGGTCCGATATCCTATATAAATCAGTGGCTACATCTGATCATCTCTATCGTCTTATGAAGTAATATATCCTCTGTGAGCTGAGTCTTGACTTTAAATCCTTATCTTCGATATGATTGGCTTGATATCCTGCCTGGATTACGTTATGTTTTCCTATGTGGATTGGGTTAAAAAATTCTGTGTGGACTGGGTTGTACCTGGGCTCGGATGTTGGAGACGAATAGGAATTGATTACTTAGGTATATGTATGGCTATATACCTATGTAGTGTCAAATGTTACTTCGTGATTGTATCTTTCCTTTGTGAATTTATCCTTTGTGGATTCTGGGAGACCTTCGGGGGTCTCAGGGTCCCTACTGAGTAGAGTATACTCACCCCTACACGGGATATGCCGGCACTACGTTGTGTTGGATGCAGACGATGGAAATTGATGATCGTGTTAGAGGCTAGTAGAGTAGTCGGTACCTGGAGGTGGACCACTGGGCGGGACGTACACGGAGTGGACGGCTGGACCCGAGGTGCTGAGGTGGCTATCTGTACCCACCCTTCAAGTGGGACTACCAGTGGATAGCTCAACGTTGCTTCTTTGCTTTTCAGTTGATGTACTCCCATTTTTAGTTGTACTTTACTTTTAGTTTGGGTTTGTATTCTGGCCCACTTACTTTTCCGCACTTACTATTGTACACAGTTTTACTTTGTGATTACTTCTTCTTGCTTTCTCTGTGGTGTTTGTTTACTTTACAAAGGCAATGCCTTCCCTATTTATCAGTAATTACGCCTTGGTGATAGTCGCCATCCCCTGGCCTATGGAAGGCGGGCTTGGGGTAGTCACGGCATGGGCCCTGAGGACGGGTCATGACAGTGAAATAATCTCTCTCAGACATATTTTTGAAAGCACAAAATGAAGATAGTGAGTTGTAGTAAAAGATATAGTTGGTTCAAAAGGGTATGTTTCATGATTTTATCTTTGATAATGATTGTGTTTTGAGGCGTGGGAATATATTATGTGTGCCTTGTGATTCAAAGATGAAGAAATAGTTACTATGTGAAGTTTGTATTCTCAGTTTTCAGTTCATCGTGGCATTAATACAGTGTATAAGGATCTTCGGGTGTGTTACTTGTTGGATGGAATGAAAAGAGATATAGATGATTTTTCTGTGAAGTGTTTGTCTTCTCAACTGGTTAAAGATAACGACATTTATTAAAAGGTATGATTTAGTTCTTACAGGTGCCAAAGTGGAAATGAGAAAATATATCCATGGACATTGTTCTAGGATTACCAAATACATCTCGAAGTAATAATGCAATCTTGGATATTTTTGATCGATTCAGTAAATCTACACACTTCCTTCCAATTCAAGATATTTTGTCTCTAGATCAACTATGTTTGTTGTATGTTAAAGAGATAGTCAGCTTTCAATGAGTTTCCCTATCAATTGTATCTGATTGTTATCTCAGGTTAACTTCTATCTATTTTAAAATTTATTAGAAGTCATTAGGTGCTAAATTAAATTTTCTTTCAACTTTTCACCCTCAATTAGATGGGCAGTTAGAATTATCAATTCAGACCTTGGAGGATATGTTACATTCTTCTCAATGGATTACCAGGGACATTGGGACCAACATAATTCTTTGGATGAGTTTTCATATAACAAAAGTATTCATTAATTATAAGGATGGATCCATTTGAGAAATTATATTGGAAGCAGTGCTGAACTCCATATTTTTGGGATGAAGTAGGTGAAAGAAATCTAATGGGACTAGAATTGGTAGAAGAGATGGCAAAATAGGTTTAGATGATTCAAACGAACATAAGAATAGATCAACGAAGGAGGAAAATATATGTAGATAACCATACGAAGGATCATTATTTAGAGGTAGTTAATAATGCCTTTCTCAATGTTTCCCCATGGAAAAGTGTGATGTGTTTTGGTAATAAGGGACATATGAGTTCGAGTTTCATTGGACCTTATGTAATCCTAGAAAAAGATGGATCAGTTTCCTACAATGTGGCTTTACCTACATGCATATCCCAAGTACAATTTTTTTTTCATGTTTAAATGTTGAGGATGTATATTCCAGATCCATATCATGTTTTGAGACTCGAGGTAGTTCAGTTGGAAGATAATCTATATTATGAGTAATAACCATTCCATATTTACAACCTAAAAGAGTGAAATTGTTGCGTAATAAGGTAATTCATTAGGTAATGGTTTTGTGGAAAATCCATATGGATGAAGAGGAAATGTGGGAATCTAAAAATGTTATGAGAGATAAATATCCTTATTTTTTTTATAAGTGAATAAAAATTACTAAGACACAATTTCCAATAGGGGGAAGGATGTAACATCTTAGGGAAATATAGAATTATACGTTCTCAAATTTATTATTATTTGTGAATTAAATATTAATTTAATCATATTCTCAGTTTTTAGTTCACATGGAATTACTACAATGTATAAGGATCTTCGGGTGTATTAATTGTTGGATGGAATGAAAAGAGATATAGATGATTTTTCTGTGAAGTGTTTGTCTTCTCAACTGGTTAAAGATAACGACAGTTATTAAAAGAGATGCTTTAGTTTATACATGTGAAAAAGTGGAGGTGAGAAAATATATCCATGGAAATTGTTGTGGGATTACCAAATACATCTCGAAGTAATAATGGAATATTGGATATTGTTGATCGATTCACTAAATCTACTCACTTCCTTCAAATTCGAGATATTTTGACTCTATATCAACTATCTCGGTTGTATGTTAAAGAGATAGTCAGGTTTCAATGAGTTCCCCTATTAATTATATCTGATTGTTATCTCATGTTAACTTCTATCTTTTTTCAAATCCATTATAAGTCCTTGGGTGAAAAATTAAATTTTCTTTCAACTTTTCATCCTCAATTAGATGGGTAGTTAGAATTAACAATTCATACCATGGAGGATATGTTACATTCTCCTCAATGGATTACCAGGGATGTTGGGACCAACTTAATTCTTTGAATGAGTTTTCATATAATAAAAGTATTCATTACATTATACGGATGGATCCATTTGAGAAATTATATGGGAAGCAGTGTTGAACTAAATCTTTTTGGGATGAAGTAGGTGAAAGAAAGCTAATGGGACCAGAATTGGTAGAAGAGATGGAAAAAGAGGTTTAGATGATTCAAATGAACACGAGAATAGATCAACGAAGGAAGAAAAGATATATAGATTACCATAGGAAGTATCATTAATTTGAGGTAGTTGATAATGCCATTCTCAATGTTTCCCCAGGGAAAATTGTGATGCGTTTTGGTAATAAGGGACATATGAGTCCGAGTTTCATTGGACCTTATGTAATCTTAGAAAACATTGGATCAGTTTCCTACTATGTGGCTTTACCTACATGATTATCCCAGGTACAAATTTTTTTTCATGTTTAAATATTGAGGATGTATATTCCAGATCCATATCATGTTTTGAGACTCGAGGTAGTTCAGTTGGAAGATAATCTATATTATGAGCAGTAACCAGTCCATATTTACAACCAAAAAGAGAGAAATTGTTGCAGAATAAGGTAATTCATTAGGTAATGGTTTTGTGGAAAATATATATGGTTGAAGAGGACTTTTTATAATCTAAAAATGTTATGAGAGATAAATATCCCTATTTATTTGATAAGTGAATAAAAATTACTAAGACACAATTTCCAAAAGGGGGAAGGATGTAACATCTCAGGGAAACAACGAATTAGACATTCTCAAATTTATTATTATTTGTGAATTAAATATTAATTTATATTGAAGGGGATTATATGTTCAATGTCATTCCTATTTTGAAAAAATGATTATCTTTAAAATCGTACATTGCACAGAACGTTGGGTCATACTGAAAATTGATAATATAACATTATTTTAAATGGTTATTAATATCTAACCATTGTATAGGCATAAATGAGTATAACTAACTACAATATGATTATATTTGTTTTTTAAAATGTTTTTAAATTTATCTAATAAAATTTAGAGGCTCAAAATGTAAAAAAATCCATTTTAAGCACAAATACTCTCTTATTCTTTATAAGGTGGTTTTACACACTTTTAATGGTGGAACCCATTTATATATAGTTTTTGTCACATTCATATGATTTATATGAAAATAAAATATTCTTATATAGAAACAGGATTAAAAAATTTAATTTTGATGAAATTTTGTTATTTTTCAGATAAAATTCATTTTTTAATGAATAGTCAAAATTACTCTATTTTAATTCAAAACAACCTTTTAATATAAATTATATAAACAGATTGATTATATTTGTAATTGGTTTTAAAGTGAAATTAGATTATATTTTTACCATTAAATCAAATTTCTGGTATTGGAAGTAATGTCACTTTGAATTTGGGCATAAACAAGTGTCAATCATTAGATAGTTATTTGTTTTTAAAAACATGTTTTTTGTTTTGATAACAGAAATTAATTTTAAATTAAATGAGAAAAATTTTATGTTTTTTAATTGTTAAAATAGAAATCATTATTTAATTAATAATAACTAATATTGATTGGGCTGATATTTTGGTATATTTCTAAAAACCATCAATTTTTTATGAATTGTGAAAACACTGAGTAGTTGTTAAAAAAGCTATATTTTTTACTTAAAAGAAATTTTATCGTGTTCGTGAATTAAATTTTGAAAATATGAAATATGTGGTTTTTAATTGTAAGTAATATTTTGTTCAAAATGATGAAAATAATTTTTGGTGAATAGTAACTTTTGACCTTTATTTACCGCAATTAAAGATAAATATAGTAATTCAAGGTAAAGATAATATTATAATACTATTAATTTACCCTAAGTATTGTCCCAATCATATTGGTTGAAATATTTAAGACTATGGGAATCCTTGGGTAGATTTTGGAACCCAATGGAGCCACATAAGAGTTATAATGACACTTTATATTAATTAATTTAATGTAATGGAAGAAATTACATTAACATATTTCTTTTAATAAATAAATTTTAACATGGGGTTATACAATTTATCACTTCAACTGTTAATCTTAACGTGAATTTTAAAAATATTTCCAACATCATTTTAATTTTTTATAATTTTTATTCATCAAATAAATAAAATTATTTATGTCACAATATTCATGTAGTGTTTAACTCATTAATAAACGAAAGAATTAAACAAGATTATAAAAATTATATCAATATACAAAACCTATCCAATTCTTATTAGATGATTTTATTTCAAACCTTAGTCATCTTATATTCATCTTTAATTAGTTTTTGACCATCAGAAACTGAATTTCATTATATAATAAATTAATATTTTTAAACATTCCTAAAGACCCCCTCCCCCTTATAAAAATCCCTAACATTTAACGCATTACACACAAATCTCAATCAACTTGGATCATCACTCCTCTACTCAATTAACCTCCCTTAAACCCTCTTTTACACCTAAAAGCCTTCTATTATGTTGAAGGCACTTCAAGAAATCATTTTTGTTCGAACCAAATGGAGTTACCTGATTTAAAGGTAATGTCTTTTTTATGTTCTTTTGTTTTATTTTCCTTCTCCACCCCCTAATTTTTTATTATTATTTTATTTTATAGTAACAACAGTACCCTCAATATAATAGGTTGTTCTTATTATTATGATTCAATCCAAACTTATATACGCCTTCATCTAATGGGTAAAGAACATACTATTTCTGTGGATGACAAACTAATGCCTCACGAAACGGTTATTGTTCAAATATTTCATACCTCCTCTCATGGTGTCCATTATATTAGAATGTTATTTTTATGATATTTATATTATATTTCTGTTGTCTCCATGATTCTGTATTTTTCATTAATTTCATACCTTTATGATTTCCATTATGGGTAAACATGATAATTTGATTTGAGAATGTCCGGACTACCGCCCCCTCAAATTGATGTGACTCGATCATGTCATAAGTGGGATGTATAATGGATGGATTTAATTAAAAGATATATTATATTATACTAGATTTATAATATAACTATTTATAATTATGTTTTCATTCCATTAAAATATGAAATAGAAATGAAGTAGCGTTCATGCGTTCTTACGACTTACTGTCACCATAAACAGTGCCTTTCATTTATTATCTCGAAATGCTATGTACTATTATAAATAAGTAAATATATATATATATATGATATAAAAGATAAATATCATATATATATCATGAATTTCATTTTGGTGATAATGGACTTTGACCACATGAAAAACTTGTAATAATAATAAGTTCATTTAAAACTCAAGTTCCAAACATCGACAAAATGTCTCATTTGAACTCAAATAATTAAATAATTGTTATAGAAAGGTAATAAGTGATAGAAAATGAATAATAAACTTAAAAATGGAAGTTAAGAAATTTTAAATTAACCGAAGTTTGTTATTTATTAAATAATAGTATGAACGAGTCAAGTCAGACATGAGGTAATGGACATCGTCTCAATCTACTTTCATTGAAGTATGTTTTGATAATATAAACCTTTTATTTTATAAAATATATAATAATCCTCTTTGAAAGATAATTTCATACTAAGGTAATATTTTTTGTACGAATCATTTTACTAAACAACAAAAGGAATGTTTTTAAAGATTACGGTGATAATGACCCCTCTACCGATGTAATATTTAGTTGGCTTCCTCTATAATCCTTAATGTTTTTAAATTGTAAAACAAAATCGTTATTATGTTTTTTGGGTGTTTCGGTATTGAAAATGGTTATTGAAATCGAATTATTATTTAAATATTTTGAAATGATTTATTTTTATATGAAATGAAATTTTATTATTGAAATATTTATATTTGAAATATTTTATGTGTTATGATTATATAATGGTACTTGGAAAGTTGATGGGTGTTTACAATATAAACCTAATGACAAGTGATTCCATGATAAACTAGAATGGTTGGTTCTGTTATAACCTCCAATGCATTGGGTATGGAATTCGGCCAAATGGCTATTCCATTTAGTGATTTGTGTGGATGTAGAACATTTTTTTATTCGATTTTTGTATGTTTATGTCCTATGTTTACATTATATGTTTTGTGTACTTTCAATGGAATTTTATGGAAAATTATTTGGTTATAAATTGGAATGAAATGATCTTTTATTCAGTGATTAGTATCTACTACATCATAAAGGTGAATATTACTACTAATGATAATGTATTAATGATTTACTTGTGGTTTAGAAAAAATAACTTTTTTCTTTCTTTTTGTATCCCTTACTGAGGTTTTTATGATCATCCAGTTTTTTTTGAAATTTTCTTCATAGGAATTAATGATGAATATGGTCATGGATGGGATCATGGAAAAGACATGATTTCTAAATAATGGAACTGGACATGACACTTTTTTTTCAAGAGTTTTTATTTTATGAAAAAATGGATACTGAGTGGAAGTGTATAATTAAAACACTAAAGTTGCTTTGTTTATGTAATGTCATAATTCTCTAAATATATAAAACTCAAAATATCCTCAATGTAAATTTATAATTTAATTCACGAATATATAATTTTTTATGGTTTGGATCTTATAGATGGTATCAAAGGTTAGTTTAGGAGACATTAGGAGTTAGTGGATTGTTAAGTTAATATTCATAAATTAATTTATGGTAATATTGAAATGATATAGTATTTATAGATTACCATGTTTCTTCGCCTATGATATTTCTGTATTTAGAATGTTTTTTCATAGAGGAATCAAGGAAGTTTTGTTGTGAAGGAATATCGAGGGATAAGCCTTTTCAAATCAGCACCCTGGGATGGTCAGAATAAGAATTGAATGGTTTGTTATACTGATGGATTAATTGAGTGAAGTGATTAGTTTTGGGTCATGTTTATTTATGATATTTTGTTTTATTCTAAAAGTAAAGAAGAAGATGAATGTGAATTAAGGGTTTTATTTCAAAACATGTAAGAAAAGAAAATGTTTGGAAAATTCACCATGTTTGGCTTTTGGTTACAATAAATTTCATTCCTTGTCAACATTTTTTATATATAGGAATAACTTTTGATCATTCTAAAACAAAAGTTATTAAATAATGGACAAGATCCAAAAATATAAACGAGGTCTATAGTTTTAATGGTTTAAAGGGTTATTATATGTGGTTTTTTGAAGACATTTCATGCTTATATAGTCCAATGACTATTTTAACTAATAAAGTTGTTAAAATCATATTTACAAAAAAATGTGATGATTGTTTTCATGAACTGAAAAGAATATTGGTGAATGTTGTAGTTTTGGTAGTACCTTCTAGACCTTGTGACTTTGTTATCTACAATGATTATTCGTTTAATGGACATGGTTGTGTCCTTATGAAGAATGGTCCGGTAATTTCTTATGCATTATTTCAGTTGAATCCTCATAAGTTAAATTACACTACACTTGATTGGTAATTAGCTGCTGTTGTTTCATCTTTTAAAAATTTAAGGCATCATCTGTATAGAGTAAAATTTGAAATATATTATGACCATAAAATATTTAAGTATATATTCAATCAGAATGAATTCAAAATGAGACAAATGAGATTTCTAGAATTAATTAACAACTATGATTGAACAATTCATTACTAAATAGTAATGGAAAATAATTTGGTTGTTATTTGGAGACAAATGATTGTTGATACATTTACCATGTAACATTTTGAACAATATCTGTTGATTAATTGTTTGATTAAATTTGGAATAGAAGTTATTGGTTCATGAAATTCCTCTATTTTGTTTTAGGTGTCCGTGAAATCATCTCTATCAGACAAAATTAATCATGTGCATAAGGAAGACAGTGAGTTTTAGAAAAAGGTATAGTTGTTTTAGTATGGTATGTTTGTTGATTTTAGAATTGATAATGATTGGGTTTTGAGGTTTGGGAAGAGATTATGTTTGCCTTGGGATTTATTGTTTAAGAAAGAGTTATTTTGTGGAGCTCATAGTTCCCAATTTTTAGTTTATTATGGTAGTACTATTATGTAAAAAGATCATCAGTTGTATTAACGGTGGTATTGAATGAAAAGATATATTGTTGGTTTTACTATGAAGTGTTTCCCTTGCCAATAGGTAATAAGAGAGCGACAATTACCGAAAGAGATACTTCAGTCTTTACTGGTGAAAGAGTAGAAATGGATAAATATATCCATAGACTTTTTTGAGAGATTACCAAATACATCTCGATGTAATAATGCAATATATGTTATTGTTGAGCGATAGACTAAATCTGCACATTTCATTCTTATGCGAGAGAAATTGTTTTTCAATAATCTTTATTGGTTGTATGTTTAAGATGTAGTCAGGTTGTTTGGAGATCTTCTCTCAATTGAATCTTATCGTGATATCAAGTTTACTTCTAACTTTTGGAAAAGCAATTAGAAGTCGGTGGGTAATGAATTAAATTTTAGTACATCTTTTCATCCACAATCAGATTGGCAGTCAGAAATAAAAAAACATACCTTGGAGGATACTTCACGTTCTTGCTCAATATATTACCATTGTATATGGGACCAACACTTTTTTTGGATAATTTTTAATATAATAACAATTTTCATTGAAGTATATAAATGGATCTATTTGAGTCATTATATAGAAAGCAGTGTCGAACTCAATATTTTTTAATGAAGTGGGTGAAAGGAAGTTAATTGGTCCAGAATTGGCAGAAGAGATGGCAGAAAAAGGTTCAGAATATTTAAAATAACATGAGAACAGATCAAAGAATGCAGAAAAGTTATGCAGATAACCGAAGGAAGTATCTTATTTTGAGTTAGGTGATCATGGATTTCTGAAATTATCTCTATGGAATAGTGTGTTTCATGGGTTTAAAGGGAATGTGAAGTCTATGTATCATTAGACCTTATGAAATCCTGGAGAATGTTGGATCAGTTTCCTACAATATGGAATTACATACATGTTTATCCTAGTTACAAAATGTTTTTCATGTTTCAATGTTGAGGAAGTATATGCCAGATCCATCTCCGGTTTAGATCCCATAGTTTGTTCTGTTGGAATAGAATCACTCTTATGAGGAACAACCAGTCCAAATTTATGACCGAAGAGAGAAAGTGTTTCAGATTAAATTAATTTATCAGGTAAAGTTTTAGCGGAAAATTTATATTTTGGAAGAGGCAATGTCGGAATCTGAAAATGCTATGAGGGATAAATACCACTATTTATTTGATAAGTAATTAAAAATTGCGAGGGGAAAATTTCCAAAAGGGGGGAAAATGTAACATCCCAGGTATATAAAGAATAATGCATTTTCATTTTTATTAATATTGGTGAATTAAATATATATTTTACTTTAATGGGGATGCTATTTTTGATGGCATAACTGATACACAACAATGGATTTCTTTGAAATATTTTGTTGCACCCAATTTTAGGACATACTGAAAAAATAATATAATATTATATTAAATGGTAGTTAATTCCTAGCCATTATATTGAAAATATTGAGTAGAACTAAATAAAATATTATTATATATGTTTTTAAAAATGTTTTTATATTTATACAATAAATTTTATAGGCTTAAAATGGGAATGAATCCACTTTTAAGCATATATACTCTAATATATTTGAAAAGGTCAATTTAGCACCTTTTAATGGAGAAAAATTTTTAAATATAGTTTTTTAATATTATATTATCTATTTGAAAAAATCATATTCTCCTTTAGAATCAGGGCATCGAAATTTACTTTGGATGAAATTTTGGTATTTATCAGATTAAATTCATTTTTAATGAATAATGAAAAATAATGTATTTTAATTGTAAACCACCTTTTAATATAATTTATTTTTATGGTTAGATTATATTTTTCATTGGTTTTAAAGTGTAATTAGATTATATTTTAACTTTTTAATCCATTTTTATTCATTGGAAGTAATTTCACATAGATAATTAATATAAACAAGTGCCATTCTTTTAATAGTTATTGTTTCTTTAAAACAAACATTTTTTTGACAACATGAATTTATTTATAATTTATTAATGAAGCTTCTATGTATTTAATTTGGTAAAATAAACATCATTTGGGAATTTTTAATATAAAATTTTTCTTCGGCTGAACTTTTGTTATTTTTTTGAATACCCTAAATTTTTGATGAATAGTGAAAACACTAAGTAGTAGTTAAAAAGATTACTTTTTCATTTAATTGTATTTTTAAAACTTCTAGAAATTGAATATATAAAATAGGACATACATGGTTTTTATTAGTAGGTAAAATTTGGTTCAATAAGATGAATATAATTTTTGGTGAATAGTAACTTAGGACATTTATTTACTATGGTTGAAGGTAAATAGGGTAATTCCAGGTAAAAATAATATTATAATAATACTAATTTAACCTAAAATTTGTTCTAATACCTTTGGTTAATACATTTATGTCCATGGGAATACGTGGATCATTTTTGGGTCCCCATGGAGCCACATAAGAGTGATAATAACACTTTATAATAATTAATTTAAAGTATTGTCAAAAATGACATAAACATATATCTTTTAGTAAATAAATTTTTGCATGGGTTTATATAATCAATCTCTACGAAAATAAATATTAATTTTAAAGCAAAAACTTTTTCCTACATCATAGTATTTTTTAAATATTTTAGACAAAAATTTACAAAAAATATTTATGACACAATAATGATGCAATGCTTACATCATTAAATAATGATTGAAATAAATAAAATTATAATATTTAAAAAAAGTATACAAAACCTGTACAATTATTATTGGATGATTTTATTTCAAACATGAGTCATCTTATCTTCTACTTTTTTGAGTTTTGAACCTTTATAAACTGAAGATATTTATATAATAAAATAATATTTCTAAACATTCCTAAAGATCTCCTCCTCCACCTTATAATAAGATCGAACCTATAACACATTACTAACACCTTTCAAGCCCCTTGGATTGTCAAACCTCTTCCAAACTAAGAACCCTACATCCAACACTTCCACCTAGAATCCTTAAGTAAGGTAGAAGTCACTTCATGATAACTTTTTGGTTCAAAAAATTGGGAGGTACCTGATTTAAAGGTAACATCATCTTTTAAGTTCTATTGATTTATTTTTCTCATCCAACCACCTAAACTCTATATATTAATTTATTTTATAGAAATAATAGTATAAAAAATATACCAGTTTGTTGTTATGAGAATGATTCAAACTACACTTACACACACCTCTATCTTAATGGGTAAAGAACATATTGTTTCTGTGGATGACAATCTAACGCCGAACAAAATGATGATTGTTAAATTATCTATTAAAAAATTTAATAGAGGCCATTATGATGGAACTGTATTTATATGTGATATATATTATATTAATATTGTCTCTATACTTCTTTATTTTTCATTTATATCATACTTTTATGGTTTCCATTATGGGTGAATACGATAATTTCATTTGAGGTAGTGTGGACTACCACCCACCTCAAAGCGATATGACTCGTTCATGCCAAACATGGGACATAAAAAGGATGGAGTTAATGAAATTATATATTATATTATATTGGATTAATAGTATAATAACATATAATTATGTTTTTATTCCATTAAAATACTAAATTTAAATGAAAGTAGCGTCCATACGTACGTACAGTTTACCATCTCAATTTACGATGCATTTTATATCTTATCTCGAAATGTTATGTATTATTATAAATAAATATATAAATACATAAATATATACTATATATATGATATATATGATATCTAAATCATGAATATCATTTTGAAGGTAATTTAATTTGTAACCCATTAAGAACTTATAATTATAATATGTTCATTTTTTACATAAGTTTGAACATAGAAAAAATTGATAATATGAACTTGAATAATTAGGTTATTGTTATAGAAAAGTAATAAGTGATATATATGGAATAATAATCCAGAAAGTGGGTCTTATAGAAATAGAAAATAACCTATGTTTATTATTCTAGAAATTAAAGAAAGAACGGGTAATGTCTGACACTATGTAAAAAACATCATCTCAATCTACTTTCATTGAGGCATGTTTTGATAACATATACCTCCTTTAATAAGATATATAACGAATCCATTTAAAATATAATTTCATTCAACGAGAATTGTTTTTTCTACTAATCATTTTGCTATATGATAAAAGAAATGATTATAATATTTGTGGTGATAATAATCTCTCACCGATATAATCGTTAGTTGGCTTCCTCTGTAAGACTTAAAGTTTTTAAAATGAAAAAAAAATATATTCCATTTTTTGTGTTTTGGTATAAAAAATACTTTCAAAATTGATTTTTTATTTCAATATCTTGAATGATTTTTTTATTGGAAATGTAATGTTATTAGAGAAATATTTATATTTGAAATATTTAATGTGTTATGATATTATAATAGTACATGAAAATTTGACAGGTGGATATTTTATAAACCAAATGATGGTTGGTGACATAATAAAACAAGATAGGTGGTTATGTTATAACCATCAATGCATTGGGTATGTAAGTCGGCCATATGGCTATTCCATTTAGTGATTTGTGTGGAAGTCGACCGTATGGTTATTCCATTTATGTATGTCTATGTCCCAAGTTACCTTTATATGATATGTGTACTTTATGTAAGATTTATGGAAATATATTGGTTACAAGTACGTAAGAACTGATTTTTTATTTAGTGAAGAGTATTTACTACTTCTTAAAGGTGAAAATTATTACATATGATAAAGTTTTCTTGATTTACTTGTTGTTTTCAAAATCTAATAGTTTTCTTTTTTTTTGTGTCCCATAAATAGATTTTTATGCTCATCTCAATTATATTTTGAAATATTTATCACAAAACATATGGATGAATAAGGTCATTGATGGGATCCAAGAAAAGTCATGAAGTCTAAAATATGGAACTATACCTTACACTTTATTCAATATAATTTATTTTACTAAAAAATTGATACTATGTAGAAGTGTCTACATGTAATTTTGAAGGTGTTTTGTTTCTGTTATGAACTTATTCTCAAATTTACTAAACCAAATAGGATCCTCAATGTGGATTATTAACATGATTCAAGATTATGTAATGTTTTTTTGGCTAGGTACTTATACCAACAATGTCAATAACCTATCTAATGAAAATATATTGTGTGAAAATATTTAATATATAAGTAATATGAAAAAATAACCATTCAATGCATTATCAATTATTCTCATCTAACTATGTTAACTATAGGGTTTCCATGGAAACTCAAACCACAATACTAACATTATATCATACATGAGCTTGATGTGATCCCTAGGTAATACCATATCTTAGTACATTCTTTTAGAATAAGATCTAGGTATTAAATGTAATGTGATATCTCTATTCATGATTTGACTCTGGATGGAGTTGAAATATTCTCATGTGAGGCCATAACTTGATGTCCCATTATTTCCATTTTTATTCTCACATTTATAATCCTCATATCTAAAAATAATAATATCAAAAATTCATGTATGATGACCATGTTACCATGATTAATCCTCAATAGAATGACATTTTTCCCATTCTATTTACACATATGTATAATGGATGAGTTAACATGTATACTTCTCAATTTAGAATTTCCATCTTCCCATTCCCATTACTCATAAAATGATAACCATGTTACCATTTCTAATTCAATATTCTGGATGAAAATGTTCCCATTAATAATCACATAATTAATTTTCCAATAAATCATCCACCCCAATCCTATTAATATTTCAATGATTAGTTATGCACATCCATTTCACTAGTTAACTAAAAAAATAACTATTTTTGTCAAACCATTAATTATTTTATCAATTAATTTTTAATATCACAATAAATATTTGATTATTAAATATCTAGAAATAATTGTCTCATTTAATCTTGAGTTTTCATAATTAATCACACAAATAATTGTCTATATCATATTATCAAAGGAACATATTTAATCCTTAATTAATTATCTCAAAATATCCATTTCAATATATTATTATTAATCAAATGATTTATTGTATAGATTACAAATATTTATTCGTATAATATATTTACCAAAATTAATTATCTAATTGGTTATCCAATAAGAGTAATGAATGTTTCACTAATAAATCACATGTTTCAAAAAATTATTTGATTAATAATAAATTAAATCTAATAAACCAAATGAAGGAAATCAATTAATAATAAATTCTTGCAATTCTGCAACTTTTCATATAAATATCAAATCCCTTCCTATGGGAATTAGATTTACTGAACCTACCTCAATTCGTTGATGGATGCTTCCCAATGGATGTCCCCTGAATCTCATCAGCACATCGACATTGATAAATGTTTAGGATCTAAATACATTAACCAAAATCAGTATAAAACTAATAAAAATGTCATAAATCATGATCTAGATACATAATCCTATATCTAGATCTCACAATATCATTTTATATCCAAGGAAACAGTGTATTTATTCCCTAAAAAGATCAGGGAAATATAGAATAATGAATCGAAAAAGCATCAAGATGAAATCCTATTACTAGGAGGAGAGAAGATCATAAATTTGGGATTTTAATCTTGAGGAATAGTCATTATAAGGCCTTGGAATTCCTTCGGGTCAATTTCATAACCTTACCTAACCATTATGAAAGTAAAATACATATTAAATACTACATAAGATGTGAAATAGGTCTTTAAATTTTTAAAATGGGTGAGTTCCACCTTTTTAGGATCACACTGTCAGCTCATTCATAGTTTAGTTGCATGGGTAGACAAAATGTGTGCTAACCATGAATTATACACTATATCAAGTGTATATTATAATGGCTACCTCGAACAACCTCTCAAACTATAACTTACTTATGCCAAATATTATATCTTAATAGACCAGATAGCACATAGATTCTCCTAAGTAGTATCACTTTTTGTATAATCCGTGAGCCAACTATACAAAATCACTTTTTCATAAAAAGATTCATAAACATCACACAAACACAAAATAATCCATAACTCCCTTCAATGGTACTTATGTAAAAAAATTACCTAAAATCACAAATAATAGAACTGTTGAAAATTTTTTGAGCTTACAATAATATTTTAAAAAGAAAATATTTTTTACCATTTATTATTATTTTTATTATTACAATTATTTTTATAAATTTCAAAAAAATATTTTATCCAAATTTAAAAATTTATAATTATAAATCATTATTTTATATAAATTAAAAAAACATATAATTTATATATTTAATCAAAAGTTATATAATCAATGAAATAAAAAATTATGCAAATCAAATCATAATTTTAATACAAATCGTTTAATTTTTCTTTAATAATATTAAAAAATAAAAATAAATTATTTATGAAAAATTTATCATTTTATTTTGTAATTTTAAACTATTTATTTATTTATTAACATTATTAAATGATTATTTAACATTAATTACAATTTTTAAATTTTTTGTGCATATATTAAATTTATATTTAAATAAATAATCATATTATTAGAACATGGGATGATATATATTTGTGCATGAAATTATCTCTGGTACAAGAAAATAACATATATACATAGGGAATATGTGATTAAACATTTATTAGATTGGGAACAATATAAATTTCCAGGAAAAAATAATTTTATTGATTACCTGACTATAATTATAGGATATTTCAAGAGGAATTACCAAGAACGCGCTAAGACAAATTTGGGACCATGGGAGATTTGTCACACAATTGTTATACACTTCATAATTCATTGGAATTTGAAAATGTCAAAGAATAATAGTTTTTGAAATATGTGAATATGTATTCACCGTCTTTGGATATATCCACAATGATAGAGGATGAGATTCAATTTGTATTTGAAACAAGATTGTGGAGGCATACAACCCTATTGGTTATGTCAAAGTGTATTCATCCTCTCCCTATCGTTTCCACATATTCATGGATATGTGATCCAACAGTTTCATATTGTAGCTATCCAACAATGGAATGTTTCACTAAAATGTTTTCACTATTTTCCATAAGAAATTATAGTGAATTATATTGGGTTCCCTTCTTTTTAGGGGTATGGATCAATCTAAATAATTTATTTATTCAGCATCAAGTTTTTAACAAAAATTGGTTGCATGTGTCTTGTGAAATTTTCATGTAGTCCATATATGTTGGGAGAAACCATTGATTGAATCAAACCATTTTTTCAAGTCTGGTATAGAATTTTGTTTTAGTTAGAACCTCCCCTATAGTAATTTTAGAGCCAATAGAATCATCTAGCATAAACGAACCATTTTTTTTCTATTAAGCCTATTATAAAATTTCCATTAAAATACAGTTTATGAATATATGTATCAAAATAAAAAAATATATATAATGATATTAGAAATGTAATATATTTTTATAATGATTAGTAAAATAAAAATTAATTTTTTGAAAAGTCAATTTGTTCTTTAAATTACGCATTATTCAACAATATATTTTTATTATGTAAATATTATAATAATCCTTTTTTAAATTTTCGAAATTTTATTTTAAAAATAGACTATTATTTTAGTAATTATAAATTCAGAATTTTATTTGTGTGAATATTGATTATTTTCGTGAAGTGATTTATTTTTTTATTATATTGTGAATAATAATTATATTTATTTGAAGTTGTTTTTTGGTTTTGTGAATGTAAAATGTTCTGTTATTTTTTAAATTATATTAATTTTAAAAAATTTATATAATAAATATTAGATAATTCAATTAATATATTTTTAATTAATTTGTTGATTAATTTTGGTATTAAATGTTTTTAAAAAAAATATTATTTTATCAAAAAAACTATTTCCAATTAATAGTATCTTTTATAGAATATATAATTATTGGATGAATCATTAAATTGAATCCTAAATATTGAATTATATATACATAATTAATGGGTCTGAATTTTCTATATAGGTTCCTCTTATATATTTAAATTAGTAATAGTAACTACTATAGTTATTTTAAGAAAAGGAAAATGTACAATATGTTAATTAGGATCTGGACTAATGGTTGAGTTCTAGGCTCCACAGTTGGAGGGCACCACTTCGTCCCCAGATGAGTGCATTGAGCAGTCTAATATGATCTCTATTTGTAACAAATATTATAGTTATGGGATCTAGATCTGGATTACAATGATATTTATTTTGGTGACTTTTTATGGTCGTTTGTGCATCGTTATTTCATAAGATTTCTCATATTGTATGGTTCTATTCTATTCATGTTTCTGGAGTTGTGTTCCTTGTTCTACTCCGGCATGATTTTGTTTAGCGTCTGTCAGGGTTTCAGTAGTTGAATGGAAGGGTAGAAAGCCTTCTCAATTTAGAAATTTGTGACGTTTTTCATTTATGCAACTTAATGTTCTACGTGTTTTGAATTTTCTCTTGCTCCTGGTGTGATCAGTTTTTGCGGCGATGACATGGATGAGTTTTTTTATGGTTCATCCTTTATTGGGGGAGTTTTTTTGTAGTGTTCCTGGAGATGAGTGGTGGATCTTGCATTGGTTTTGGGGACCGGCTGAAGTGACCTCATGATATCTTCAAGGTGGATGACCATGTTACTTATTCTGATTATTTTTATAATGCTGATTTTTTGATCTAGTGGTATGAATGAATGAATTAGTTGAGTGAGTATGGCCTCTATGGTCCCCTACTAAACATATTTTGTGACTTATTTCCTAAAGGAAATATGTTTCATATTAGGTTCAGGGAAATGGTTTTCATTGTTACTTGGCTATTTGGAATCAGATGTTTGAGAGGGTATATCATCCAAAGTTGTTTCAAGGCCCATGTATTGTTGCACATAACAACTATTCTTTCAACGTTGGGACATAGGAACCTAGTTTTACTGATTTTTGTCATAGGGAGGAGCTTCTCTTATGTTTTGATGTTTTATTTTGTTCTTAATATGAAGGTCTGTTGGGGCTGCTTTTTCGTTTAAGTCGATGATTTCATGGTTCCCCCTCACCCATTAAAAGGGGTTCTATTTTAAAAGCAAAAATTTAATTTTCAATATATAATATTCTATAATACAATATATTCAAACAAAAAGTTTTCTTTATTAATTGGATTATTCTATTTCATCAATAATCATTTATATATTTATAATATGTCCTTTTTATTGCAGGTAATTTTTATTTTAACAATTATAATATTAAGTGAAATATAATGTCAAAAATGTCACTGTATACGTTATGAAAACTAATATAGTTTATTACATGGATAAAAAAAGAGATTTATATATAAATAGTTGTGTTAAAAATTAATATATTTTCTTATCATAGTTATATTTTATTATTTATTCATGGGGATATAATAACGCAAAAGTCTTATAGAATGCACATAGTGTTGCATTGAAATTGGTAAAAAATTAAAGTAACAATTTTTTAAAATATTAATTGTATTTTTTAGTTAATGTGTCCCATAAATTTTGATGATATATATAATAAATAGTAGGTATTTGAAATTATTATATTATTAAATAAATAATTTAAAATTTTCTTAAAATTCAAATTATATTATTAGATTTTAATATTGAATTAATAGAATGTTTTGTTATATATATTTCATTAAAATATTGAAAAATTATAACAATATTTAAATTACACAAATAAAATGATAATTGATCAAAAATTAAACCCACTATAAATTTATGATAAATTTCTTTTTCCAATATGTAAAATTATAAACCATTATTATTGAAAAATTAGTTTCAATAAATAATGTTAAAATTGGTTTACCAAAGGCTTAAAATAAAAGACATTGTTTAAAATTATATATAAAAATATTAAGAATTATTTGAATAATTTTGTAAGATAATATATCCATATTTATCAAACTAAATCATTTTAAAACCACTTTACATGATTTAGAATCATATTATATAATAATATTTCTTGTATTCCAAAAAATATTTGAATTATTATTTTGCAGTAAATAATATATTATAAATTATTTAAAATAGATATATATATATATATATATATTAACCCTCATTAATTGTATATTGTTAAAAAATATCAACCATTGTTAATTTATGTGTCACTTTTCCTTATGTATTATATTTTAATGCCAATAATTTGTAAAAAACATATATATCATAGTAATTTTCATGAGGTTTGAATGAGGGGAGTTAAATGTATGTGATAATGAGGAAAACATAACCAAGTTATATCAGAATTTATATATATTGGATGATTTAAAATTATTATTGTCAAATATTATTGATAAACCCAATTAGATATACTTTTAATTGAAAAATATCTTCAATAAATTATTTTTAATATACACTTCCAAGATCTCCCCTCTAATATTGTTTAAATGGTCACCTCCTATAAAATCTAATTCAAAATATATGAGCATTGTTGGTCAACCAATACTACACCTAATATCCTCTTTAGTTCACTACCCACATACTATGAATTTTTTTTCCTGAAATAACATTCTTCTCTAGCATAATGTGTAAGCAAAAAGTGGTTCCTAAACATTAATGAATATATATTAGTAATGATTTATAAATTTTATTTCATATTATAACTCTTATAAATAAACTATATCCATTATAAATTATTATATTTAGAATATTCATTATTCAATATTTTTATTATGATATTATCAAAATTTATAACCTCCTTATATGCTACCTATGGAAATAGAAAACAACACTTGTTTATAGAAATGAATTGCAATATCAACATAGGGATTTCATTTATTTCTCATTACCTCTTTATTTTTATGGTTATGAATATGTAAAAATAATAATATTAAGGATACTTATGAAAAAATAAGTCTTATTTTTATATTGTATAACGAAAACCTTAATACCTTCCAATCCATTAGAAAATTATAATGTAACTCATGCATATGTTTGTTGTAACACCTCCATGAGGGTATGTGGTCCTTTTTCATTTCATCATTATATAGATTGTTTTAATTATTTAGTTATTGAGTAAATATGGTATATGTTATATAATAATTATTCATTGATGTTGAATTATTATTCAATATTCTTTTGGTCCGTCAATGAAAAATTGAAATAGTGTTCATGCTTACGTAAAACTGACTATCTATATTTAAGATATAAAACATTTTATATTAATTATGGATTAATTATATATATATATATATATTTATATGTTATTTATTTCATTTTTAATAATATGAATATTAGTGGACAACCATAAATAAATAAATATTTGGACAGAAAAAACATGTATGAAAAGAAACACATATCACTTCAAACAATGATTTTAATAATATAGAATTAATTCAATGTTAATGAAATTATATAAGAAAATCATATATGTTATGAAATCTATAATTAATTTCAATTAATATATGTAAAAAATATATATAATGATTATTCCTGAGGATTAAACATATATCATCTAATGTGATAATTGATGTAAGGTATTTCATTCCAATTTACCCTCTTTAATAATTTTATAAAATTTTTAATAATAATTTATTTTCTATGTATTTTTTAATAAAATTTTATGATATATATATAATAAATGATTTCCTTTTCTTTTATAAATCATTTTAATTCATCCATGAAGTTGGATTTTGAATTGTTGATCATTTTCCTAAATCAATTTCCATTCATTGGTTTAAATTAATTATTTATGGATTGTATTATATAAATATTATGAGTAACATATAATTTTTGGATTATAATGTATTTTCACCTTTTTTGGATAGATTTACTATTGTAAAAAATAATATCATAAATAATTATTTCTTAATTCAATGGTGTGATCTTTGTAAGAGTTATTCATCTCAAATCCTATTTCTTTGGGACATTCTTTTTATATTTTAAAATTATATTCTATTTTTTGGTTTATATAACACCCATTTTATATGTTATATCATGAATATACTTATATTATTGATATTTAATGATTTATTTTCTGTTTTTTCTTTGTGGGGACTATGATTAAGATGTAACGAAACCATAATTTGATTTATGTTCTAAAATAATTTTTATCACGATTTTTTATATTTGAGTTTCCATCAATGAAATTACATGATCTTAATATGATAATTCCATTTCATTTATCATCTATTCTATCAATTTTTTGTGAAATAAAAATTCACAGTTATTTTCAACACATTATGTACCTAAGATTCGGGATTTATTTTTTTAAGGAAAACCAAATATGATATACTATTTAGGAAAGGATTTTTATTTTTTTCCCTTTTTTATTTATAAATATTTCAAGAATTATATTTATTTTTATTCAATTAATAAAAAAATATGTATTTCCCATATTTATTTTAAAGGAAAAAATAAATGTTATTATTGTCTTACAAATGATGTACTCTTGAGTTTTTATATAAAACATAGTAGGAATATTTTATCTCACATACTCTAAATGAATGAAATATTACCCAATAATGAAAAAATAAAATATTGGAGACTCGTATTTATGTTAACATGGATTTTTCATTTAATTTTTTTTTCATAATAGTATATAAAATATTACATTTAAAATAGATAATTTTAAAATTAAAATGTTCTTTTCATCAAAAAATATTCTAGATTTTTTTTAATGTAACATTATGGTACATAAATATATTTTGCTTTTATATACAGTTTAAATTGGAATTGATCTAATGATAGCAAAAATTTCGTTTCTCTATATAGTATATGATAATATTGGTTGAATTTTAATGAAACCTATTTCTTAAATGAGATATACTATAATGAAAGGCGGTGATTTTAATAAAACATATTTTCCTTCCATGTTTTATTCAATTTTTATATGATGAATGTTTGATGATATTGGGGGACACATATATATGATTTTTCAGAACATCGGTTGGGATGAAATTATTTTTCCCCACAATGTGTGGGGTAATGTTTTATATCTCCTTAAATAACTATGGGAAACCAAGGGTGATTCCTCATCCACTATGGGTAGTAGATTATTATTAAATACATTTTATGACAAGGAAAAAATAATTTGATTCCAAATAAAGTATGATTTTAGGGTTAATGTAGTTATCCTTCTTTCCTGAAATGTTTTTATTATCAGTCATGGTGAAAACTTTATTTGATTTTAATTATTTATGATATGAATGTATTCATTGTGATTCAATGTTGATGATTCAAGTAATAATTTTTCTTCTATACTAAAAAGAATAATTTTATTCTCTAACTCATTATTAACCAAAAAAATATTATATATGAACATCGAATGAGGTTTCCATGATCTTACACCCTTATAATTTTCAAAATATTTCATAAGATCATCGGTCAATAACTAAAATATTTTCTCTCATCGAGCTCACGAGTACAATGATTTTATATTCCAATTCCCTTTCTTATGATTAATTATTTTTTGTATATAATGTCAATAATGATTCGTTGTGATAATAATATTATAATATGGTACACAATTTTGTCCTAAATATTATTTTTTGTTCCAAGTCTTCAATGACATAAAAATATTATAGTTCGGTCCTAGATCACAATGTTATGTATTGAATATTAAAAAACAAATAGAAATGATGATAAATGAAATTTATATGCCCTTATATGTAATCATGTTATTTTTATTTATGTGTAAACCCACATGGATAATAAAATAACCCATTATGGTATTCTTATTTCTTTAAGGGGAATAATTTTGAAACATTGTCATAAAAATAAAAAGTTCAAACCATTTTAGAAAAAATTATTTAATATTAAAAAATTTTTTATTCAAAATAGTAACTACCATTTAATTACTCATTTCCCATTCTAATTGTTTTTCATTTATATTTTATATGAAAGTATATTGTGATAATATTATTATAGATTATTAACAAATAAATATATGGTAATTATTTAGAGATAATTTAAATATAATTTCATTATTATGTTTTCCAATTCAGTTATTAAATTTTATTTTAATATTTTAAATAATACAAATTATATATTTGGATGTAGGAACTCCATCAAGTTCTCTTTGTGCTCATAGGGTACTGTCAATATATAGTTAATCCATGATATGTGAATCTTTACTCCTATGATTCAAACTTTTTTTAAACTGAAATGAATTAATCTTAATATATGAAGGTCACAGAGCATGAAGAAAAAGACTTTAAGAGATTAACACCTTTATCTAGATTTATGGGAGGATCTTTTACCATTATCAATAATCGGGCTGCATAAAAAACTATCTGCAAATGAAGCACTGATCTTGTATCATCATCAATTTTTTCAATCACATTGAGGCTCGATCATGGTACGAATTAAATGTTATATCATATTTCTATTTTGAAATGAAAAAATCATATAAAATAAAAAATATTTTTTCTCAAATAATATGTATTTTTTTTATTTCATGTGTGTCTCCCTTAAATATTGTTTTTTCAATCATTCATTTCCTTATGTAGAACCAAATGGTAAGTTGTAGGGTGTGGGGCTTGACATTCTATGATCGAGATCCCTATGGATTCATGCTTGGAATTTATATTTCAACCTAAATAATTTCAAGGATACTTTTTCACATTTTATTATTAAAAATCGAGGTCTAAATTGGGACTTATGGCATCCTAGAATATTTTTAACAAAATATTCACAATCATAATTCCAATCATGATGGACTCTAAAACTGATTTGAATAGACTTGATCTTTTATAAAGGGTATTTATCTATGTTTTTGTAAGTTATTATTTTGATTTATAATATTTTCGATTCCATACAATTGGATGAAACTAATCATATAATTGAATTTAAAAACAACTACTTTTTTATTCTTGAAATTTTGTATATATTTTATTTCCAATAGAATGAGAGATATTTAATGTAATATTTTCCATTTAAAATTTCCAAACTAATAGTTTAATATATTAAAATATTTAAACATTCAAATTCATTAATTCTATTAATTATGTAACATATTATGTCGATCATTAATTTGATTAATGTAAATTGAGTCCCACAAGTTGAAATTTGTTGATAAATGGCGATGATACTCATCATGAAAATCATTAAACTATTCATGAGGTTACTCCTCATAATGCTGGATTCACATATGGTCCTATAACTGGTATTTTATCTACTCCTTTAGTTGAACTCAATTCATGTTCCTATATCTAATTGAAAGAGAAGACCAATGAATCAATGGATGATTTAGAGGATTAGAATCACATGGATACTGATGGATTTCAATTACCAATGCCTTATATAATGCCTTAATGGATGATAATAATAATTCTTAGGAATTTAATGATATTTAGTCTACCATGAAAATTTTTACAATGGTTTTGGTAGATTTTAATCCTTCTCATAAGTAGAATATGAATTAAAACAAAAATAGTAAAGGGAAAAATAATTTGGATGTTTCCACATATATAAAAAAACAAAACCAATATGGATTATTATGAATCATCTCAGTATCAGTTCCATTATAAACTAGTTGGAGGAAATGATAAGGATTATGTTATATTTATAAAAAATATTTTTATCAAATACAATGGATCCACGAAGGAATCCATAGGGCGAGTTCTGGAATAAAATGAATCATCACCCTCTTCTCTGCTTCATGGTTCTACTAAAACAATGTGGTCTTAAATATATATCAAATCATCACTAATGACTCATTGTACAACTACTGATACAATTAGTGGATTATTTCCACATGATTCTACTTTTTTATTGATTGAAGGACTCAATTGGGTCCTTTTATATACATAAATCCTCTTAATAGTTTGGTGATTTTAAATAATGATTGTAAATTATTTAGATACCGTGAAGGTTGTTGGATAATGGTTATTTTATATAGTGGTTATAGAAAGTGTAATGAAAATCCAAGTTTATCTAGATTTGGTTGATCTAATATCTAGTGAGGAATTGTTTTGGTCACAAAATCCATTCAAAGAAGGGATGTTGAAGGAATAATATATGAAATAATGGATAATCATTGTATGAAGGTAGATGATTCTAGAATATAAATAGAGTATCCTATATTTATAAAATCATAGAATTATGGTTCTGATGTGGGCTTCTAATCTAGGTCTGTTAGTGAAGGATAAATCACACTCTATATTATGTATGCATAATTCGGTAGAACAAAATGTGTCTACATGTAGTGAGGATAAAATTTTAAATAGTTGTGATCTTATATAAGCTAAATATACTTTTTTATGTTGGGTTTACTAATTTCATAACTACTATTTATTTTGGACTTCTATATGATGTATGCGGACCATGGTTCCATGTCAGAACATTGACATGGGTATGAAATCCTCATGGCTGGGATGGATGTAAATATCAACACTACATAAGTACTCATTCAAGATTTGAAATAGTATCTTTTCATTATTTTACATTCTTTTTGGACACTTTAATTTTTTTATGTTACTCATTTATACAATTTATTATTTAAAAATGGGGCCACAAAACATCAATTTTTTAATAAATTCAAATTAAAATTTTACTATAAAACTATATGACTAACCATTTCCAACACAAAATCCATTTTTCCATGAGATAACAAGTCCTGACAACTCTTATTCTTATGAAATGTGCATTATTTTAAGTCATAATTCATTATTCATGTTGTTTTATCATGTCTTCATGCCCACCCTATGAATTTATCACAATACAATGATATAGGTAAATTCACCATGCCTAACTATCAAACATTATATTTAAATTATTCTATAAATTTATTTAATTAATAATTATAAAAATCATAACAAATTTTATTGTTCATGTTGATAATATCATACACATTTTTTCATAATGTAAAACATAAAAAATCATTACATGTTTATTTTCTAACACTATACTTTTTTATATGGCGCCATACTGACATGAAAATCCTTAAATTTCATTAATAAAACTTTTAGTAACTTTCAATAATATTTCAAAAAGTTTATTTAAAAACTATGTATATGATGTGTGAAATTAAAACCAACCATAATTTTTTATAATTTATCACATGTTAATATATGAAATATGAACGCAATCCTTCAATTTTAGATAATATTATATATTTTTTAGTGATACGAACTAAAATAATAAAGAAATAAATCATTATATGATTCCATTAGGTCATAAAAAATATCAATGAAAAGAATATTAATATATATATAACATATAATGGAACATGAAATATTAAAAACACAATAATTATACCAATAATTATAAAGAGACAATAATTGTTAGGTAATAATCCAATAATATAATTAACAATGAAGTAATTATAAAACATTAACAGTGATTGAGTCATCCTGATTGAACCTCATTTTATAGTTAGTCATATATTTTTTCCTTCTAAATTGTACTACAATATTTTACATTAATATTTTACTAGAGGATGTTACATGAATGGATATTTTGTAGATATTTGAGCCTTTTATAATTCATTTTATCATTTTCATTCATATGTTAATGAACATTATATTATTTAATCATATCCAATTTATACAAATTTACATATTCATAATTGTTTAATGTCTCTATTACCTGTCCAAATGGACGAAGACATAATGTTTCATACTAATATTTATACTGACCATGTGGGATCCAATGTGTTGGATCATGAAACATATCAGAAAAATCAAAAATTTAATCATAAAATTATTACATATAATAATATTTTTTAGGGAGATATTCGTTTCTACAAAATAATACTAATTAAATGGAAAAGGTTCATTTTTATAATGATTCAGATATATTTTAATAGTAATGTATTAGAATCATATTCCAAAAAAATTTATAATAGATTTTAACCATTATAATATAATTATTTACTTTTAAATTTTCTTTAATTTTATATATTGATTATACTAAAAGATATAATTTATTTTTAATCTAACATATATCAATAAATTGAGATATTTGTTATGGAAAATAAAAATAAAAAATTTTAATCTTTTTGAAAATAGTGAATTTCATTAAAATTTATAAATTTTGATATATTGCATCATAAGATTAAAAATAAGAAATACTAATATAATCTATAAGAATATTGTAATGATGAGATTTTTAGAAAAGTGGTTTTTCTCTTCAAATCAGGGGAATATACAAAGATTATAATTGATGGATATTTTAGAAGATATCAAATAAATAATCAAAATAATTATGATTTAATATTCTCTTTAGAATGATATATAAAATTTTGAAATTTTTAAATGATATAATTGGAATTGTGATTATGATTATGAGAACAAAAGAGATGAAAATTATTTTATGGTTAATAATTTTTATTTTAGATAGATGATATGAATCCTATTTTTAAATCAATTTAATAAAATATATTAGGAAATATTGAAGAAGAAATATATTATTTTTAGTTAAAAAATGATGTTGGACATTATAAAAAATATTTCATGAAAACTGATAAAGAATGTAGTAACCCACAACCTATTATCAATGATATTTTTTATAGTTGAAAATAATGGAATATAATTAATGTAATCACATAAAAATGAACAAAATAATTTATTATACATTATAAACATCATACATACATGAAATTATCATTAAATTTTTAAACATGATCAACAAAAATAATTTCATTGGGGTGTTATATTTGTCCACTTATAATATCCCTTCATATTAGTCACAAAACACATCCTTGTATTGATGATAAAATGAAAAATAAAATTTATTTGTGTTCCGATTCTATGATACTATAAGATTACATGGGATGATATGAATCAATAAGTCTTAGTCAGTATAATAAGGTAGTAAATGAAACACAATATATATAATCAATAATATGAGCATAATATGATTGGAAGAAATGAGGGTAAAATAACACAATATAAATAATCATGTGAGCATTACACATAACTATGAATATTCTATATAGTTTTATAATGAAAAATAATACCAATTAATCTATTCTTAATGATTTAATTCATAATGATGGAATTCATAATGATGGAATTAATAATGATGGACATCTAAAATATATTATTTTTTAAATTTACAGGATATCTAACACCATCCTGGACTCTTTCCATGAGATATAAATAAACTAGTAGGTCGTCCATGAATACCCAATAGAGTTTGTCTCTAAATAATCACTAATTCATCAAGGGACTATATTGGGGATTTCCTAACACATAAAAAGTCCAATAAATTACGCATATTAAATACACGAATAATAATAAATATAAATATTTTTGTTTAAAAACAAACATATTAGAATTTCATTATATAAACCAATAAATCTATTGAAAATCATAATACACATGATAAGATTATGATTTAATTTGATGTTATTGGATTAGTTTCACTATTCTATTTAGGATGATTTTGTTTTTAGAATTTCATTGTAGGTTAAAGTAGTTTGACTTCTAATACCTAAATAATAATATATATGTGTTTTTTAATGATCAAAATCATAATATCTATGAGTACAATAGCTTAATATGTATTGAATCACTAAAATATTATGATATATAGGGATTTATTTAAAAAATGGAGAAAAATATTTTTCATTAATTACATGTAATAATGGAATATGTGAAATTCAAATTTTATTGATTATAGATATATTGATAAAATTGAATTGAATCTGCATTGATGAAAATAATGTGTTTAGATGAGACATATATTAGAGAATTTTATCACATGATGATTACTAAAAATATTCAAAAAAATTCATTTTATTATTCTTCAGATATGATATAGTTTCTATGATTTTCTTATGAGAGGATTTCATTAAAAAATATTTGTATATAAATTTAAATGCTTTTGTTTATAAACATTAATGATCGAGGACATACTTGAAGAATAATGTTTTTATTATGATCTCTATAATCATGAGATTATAGGGTGTCACCGCTTGATTCTTCCAATCATTTTGACTCTAGGATTATAGGTGTGGATGCCATATATTCATTTTAATAGTTAAATTTTGAAGGATTTTGGGGGATTATTAGATGTAATTATTGAATGATTGGTTTAAATTTAAGTATTATTTGATTTTTATAAAATGTATATCTTTATATATATTAATGATTGTCCCAATATTTTTCATAAAAGATAGGTTTGGTAAAAATATTATTTCATAATTTTAGGATTAATATCATTCCACGATGAATGGTTTTTAATGTATATTTTTTATTTCTATTATGTTACTTATTTTCAATAATGTTGAAATGCTGTATAAATAAATTTTAACTAATAATATGTTTTTTTAAATAGAATTTTCAGTTTATATTATGTTAATATTATTGATTCTTTTTAATCATGAATAGGTTTAAAAATTATAATAATTTTAAAAATAATAATTCAACCAATCTCCTCTTGTATATTTATACAACATTTTAATCCATGATATTCTATTCATTGGCAATATGATATATTCAATTTTTTTAATATTTATAAGTAGTCGAAAATGGTTAATGGAAGATCAGATGGTTTATAAGTAAAATGGTTGGATGGACGTTAAAAAAAATATATCAATTGATGCGGTGAAGAATATGATAGTTTTCTAAAATGATATTATGGAAGGGTAAATATTATAAATTGATTCTCAAGAAGATAATATGTATGAAATGGTTAATAAGATAAATTCATATTATGAGAATCTAGTTGATTATTAAATCGTATAAAAAATAGGTTATTCCACCAATAATTAATAAGGTATAAAATTTCAACAACTAATACTCCTTAAAAATTTGATTACTTAAATTATATTAATAATTTTTTGAAAATATATTATATATTATGAATTATTTTTTAAAATATCATATTTTATGTTATATTTTTCTATAATTTCTATAAATTGAATGTTTTTTTATTTAATGAATAATCCTATAAATTATTTTATAATTGATTTAGTTTTTATAATATTTACCAAATTTTATGTATCTTCTTTATAAAAATTAAAATAAATGTTTTTGATTATCAATTTAAGAAATTATACCAAATTATAGAGGGGTGAATCTTTCCCTTTAATATATAGTTCCATAGGGTGATTTTTTAACATTAATATTATTTTCATTTATAGAGATTTTATATATTAGAATATTTTTGAGAATATAGAATAATTTTTCCAAGATATTTAAATTTTTTGGGTATAAATTTGAGAATCACAATGGGAGATTTAAAAAAATTTAAAATTATGGGGAGAAGTTTGAGAATTTTTTTATAATATTTACAATATATATGGTTATATTTTATTAATATTGAAACTTTCTAATAAACAACATGGAGTTTGGCTTAATTTTTATTTTTTTTTTATTTTTTCTAAAAAAAAGTTGGATATTATTAGTTGTTTAATCATTTTCATTAAATATTAAAAAAATTACAGCTAAGAATTTAACTATATATTTTTTTAATCATTTTTTTGTTACGGTAAATATTTGAAAACACTAATTACTGAGGGTATTACATTGTGATGAATATTTTAAAAATATGATGATTTTATTTAAATTGAGGTACCATTATCTAGATATATAAGGACTTTTTCAATACTAGATTAAGTACCGAGGATGTTCTAGTGAAATAATGTTTTCAGTAAAATAATATAACTATAATTCTAATATTTTTTCAGGGATGAATTATTTCTAATAGATAACATATTTAAATGTTATTATAACATTTTCTATTAATATAATCACACATATAATTATAAGTAGTTAATATTTAGTTTGGATTTACATAAGATCATTCAAAATCCTAAAGTTTATAGCAACATAATATTATTTAATATCATCTGATTTTTTTCATTTTAATATAATTTTAAGAGATCAAATAACGATTAATATATATTGAATCTCATATTATTTTTTTATTTTTAAACCATTTATGATGGAGGAGGTATATGAGGTAGATATATTTTATTCCAAACAATGATGTTATGAGATTCTATGATTTTGAATAAATCTATATCAATTATTGTGATTGAGTGTTTTTTATGTGTGGAAGATAGGGATCTATTCCAACACTTAATATTCAATGATTCTAGGTATATGATGAATGGGATTATGATTGAAGGGATTACATTTTAGGACACTAAAATGATTAAAATTTGGATACCATGTAAAATTTTACAGATCCATGTTACACTTTTTTTCATGTTTCATTTGATAATAATATTAAATTTGGGTTCTGAATATTTTTCCTTATTTTCTGCATTATTTTTTATTATGTGATGTTTTGTTTTATTTATGTTTATTAGTTAAATTTGACATAAGTGGATAAAACATTGATCATTATATCATCCATGTTTTCATTTTTTTATAATGATTCATGGGTTAATTAGATGTCACTAATTATTATTGTTTTTTAATATAATTCAGATATAATGTTTTCTCTATTAAATGATTTTTTTCATTTATATATAGTTTTTACTCATAATTATTTATTTTTAAACCAGATTCTATATAAATTAATATCTTATTAGGAATGAATCACATGAAAAAATTGTTTAATATATCTATAAAAATATATGTTCTTTAAAAATACAAATATATATATTATTTATTCATTTATTTATTGTGTTATAAATATATATAATAAATTATTCAAAAATTCATTAGATTTAGTGATTCTAATTTTTCCATGATAAATCATGATGACTCTTAGTTAAAATCATATCTATTTATAAATTTTTGAGTGATACAATTTATCTGTAATAAATTCCAAAAAAATGTATTATTTCATAATGGGTTATTATAACTTTTTATATAAGAAATTATCGTATATTTGGAAGTATGTAATTCTATTAATTGAATTTTCTTATATGATAAAAATTATAAATAATGCAAAAAATTACTATTATAATTTTACTCGGGGTTCAATAATTTTGATTTCATTTTGAGTTATTATTATATTTTATATATTTTATTATATTATTATATATATAATGTATTATATAAAATTTTCAATAAATTATTTAAATTTTCATTATAACTTTGTAGAAATGGGTGTATAATAATTCAAGAATTATTTGGTAACAAATAAATAAATGTATCATTTTTTGTGATAATATATGATTGGTTCATTGAGGATTGGTCACTTATTAGGAATCAAATTAATTTTTCCATAAAGAATAAATGAATTAAATTGAAAAGTTGAATTAATTAAAATATATGGATGTATTTTTTTAATATTCAATCAAAAAAATATTTTTTAATGACAATTAACTAGAACTGAATAGGTATAGGAGTAAAATTATGATTTTAAATAATGTGATTATTTTCATGAATATGTGAAAAATTCTTATTTATTATGTATGGAGGACACTATAATTTAATATTTAATGTCGTTTTTGATGAAATTAAAAATTTAGTAGTTATTTAAAGATAATATATTTTTACATGCTAATGAAATGATATATTAAAATATGATATTAGTTTGAGAATAATTATTCTATTTTGATTATTAAATTGTAAATGAATGTGAACCAAATAAAATAATAAAATTATTATAAGATGGTTTAATTTTTTTTGTAGGAAAATAGTGTCAAAAGTTGACTACATATAAATAAAATAATTCTAGAGTGATTTAATATGGATAATATTATAATATTATGGTTTATAATTGTAATTATCTTTTATCATGGTCAAAATCTAACTCACATCAGGCAGGAGAAATGGTATATTCTCGACCATTGTGCCAATACTAAAATATAGACCAAAATGATAATCTAATATTTTTTTATTTATAAAGTGTTGTATCCATTGATCCAAATCTTATTTTTGGTGATTCATTTTTTCTAAAACAAAAATAAATTAAATATTTTACTTAATTTTTTCTTGATAATAAGTAATGATCATAGAGTGGTTTTAATGTAAATAAATGATTTACTTTTTTTGGCTGGGAGGATCAGCTAACAGACCCTTCATAACAAACATAGTGAATTGTGTAATAAGAATTATTAATAAAATCTAATAATAATATCACAATTCTATTTATCATATAATTAAGTACTAATTAATTTTCATTATAACATATTTTTATTAAGTTAAATTATAGAGTTGATAAATTTATAATGAAAGGATGCAACATTTTCTTTTCCATATGATATTTTTGAAAAATAGTAATCATGATGGGTTTTATATTAATATTTTTATCAGATGGAAATCAAATTTTTCCCAAAAAATGTTGTGGGTGTGGGTAATCATTTTTTTCATAATATTTTTTAGTTCAAATCATTTAAATAAAAGAGAAAAAATAATTAATTATTTTTTGTTAATATGGTAAAAATGATCAATGTAACTATCATCGTCCCAGTTACCAAATTTACCAATCATTTTCAAGAAATAAATATTTTGATATAGTTCTTCATAAATTCCACAAATTTTATTCTTGATGTTGGAAAAAATAACCAAAATTATATAAGTGATCAAAATATAAGGACATACAATTAGAAAATAATTAATTATAATAAAATATAACATAACTCCAAGAAACTATTTTCTATAAATTATTAATAATACATACAAATATATAATTCTTATGTCATAAAAACCATTTAACTCTTAAATAAATCCCTAAATCTATCAAGATAATAACAACAAAATCAAAAACAAATCAACTCCTAAAAATTTAAATATATATATTTGTAGTGTTATCATCACATTTATAATCTTTAATATAATTCCCAAAACTAGTAATGTAAATGTTAAAAAATAATACTATAGACTAGTGATAAAAAAATATTTATAATCAACACCTTCACATATTATATTATTTTAATATTCATTCTATAACTCTCTACATAAGAAAAAAAATATATGAAAACATTAATCAAAATAATATACATATAAATTATGTTATAACATTTCTACATCCACATTTTTTAACTCTCATTCCCCAAAGTCTAATTTACCTTCCACATGCCTTCAACATATAATGTCATCACTAAAGAGACTGGGTCCCTTACCCCACCTACTATAGTCCCACCCGTGGACCAAAGTCTCAGGTTTGAATTAGTCCCTTTATACATCTCATAATCCCATATTACACCACATGTAACCAAGTTAATGGTAATTAGGTAGTAATTTAGAAGCCAACACAACCCCGTTATCTGCAGTAACCCTCAATCTATGACAATCCCTTAATGTACACTCATTGAATACCATAACAACAATGTTACGATTCATTTAAGTGTTATAACATAGTCCATTATATACACGTATAATATTTGAATAAAATCAAGAGCTATAAAATACATTGTATGAATGAACCCTATACCATATTATATAATTTTATAGGATATGCATACCCATATGTAAAGATAAAGGGAGAGTTGGGGAGTATGAGATGTTACTCATCCATTACAATACCAACCATGAAGATGTGGGATGCACCCCGAGACATATGTGTCATTTTACCTTTTGATATATAAGGGAATGGATATGAAATTGAATAATATAATGAAAAAATGAAACATATTGATACAGCCAGTCCATAAACACAACATCCACTATGAATTTATTAGAAAAATTTATTCCACTTTTATAGTATTGGTATTAAATAACAATACAACATGAAATTCAATATTAATCAATTATTTACAAAAAAAATTAGTAATTCCCAGGTATTAATAAACTATATTTTTACATTATTTATTTTATTAATTTAGGCGATCAATATAATTTTTTTATATTCTAATGTATGACGTTATCATCACCTATAATCAGGATAAAAAATAATTTTCATTAAAATAATCCATTTTCCATTTCATTTGTTATTTAGATGCACTATGACTCCTCTCATGGAACTAAATCTAAGATGTTGTTATAATTTATTGAATTAATATACTTTAGGTAGTTAAAATATTAACATATAAGTAAAATAAAACCATACACATTTTTATTAATCACAAATAATGTTTGAATATATTGATTTAAAATCACTTCTTGGAAATATTCTTGTCCACTTAGTATAATTCTCATAACATTTCTCATATATAATATATCCCTCTATATTATTTGAGAACCCATATCCAAAGTCCTATGCCAACAATCCATTTCTCATCAAATAATTCAAAAAATAGTATATTATCCGTCAATCCAATAGAGATTCAAGTTAAACCAAAAAATACAAACATATTAAATGTATTATTTTAGAAAAAAGGAAATATGGCCATGGAATCAATAAAATAAAAAATAAAAAAAATTAACCCTCCTCTAAAATTATATAAATTTTTAAGAAATTACAAAAAGTGGTGTATGTATCCATCTCATGTACCATTAATTAAAATTATGTCATTGTATAGGAATTATTTTATTTATCCATTCCAAGTACTAAATAAATTATAAAAACCACCATTAATCCTATGAATATAGGAATGATACTATATAGTTGGTATCAAAGGACAACATAATCATACAATGCAAAAAACTGAACACAAAAAAACCCATAAAATATTTTAATCCAAAAAAAAAATTATTTATATACACATGTAATAATTTCAATTTTAAAATTAAATTACACTCAAAAATATAATTTAATTCTCATCAATATGTATTATAAACAAATCACCCCTCTCAATTTTTTATTACAATTTTATAAATTAATATATAAACAACATCATCATATTTTTTCAATTTTAATATTACTAATTAATATAGATCATTTCAAATTTGATTATTCATTTAATATTCTAAAATTAGTTTTAGAAGGATGATATATTTAAAATAACTAATATTTTATGATTTCAAAATAAACAACACTAACTATAGCATGTAATTTATAAATCATTAATTCGATAAAAAATTCACAACATGAATTTATTTTAATTCAATTAATAAAATATATAACATGATCACTGTTTCATTTGCATATAAGCAATACATATATAAGACATATTCTTTTTTATTTTTCATTATTTGAAATTCATTACACAACATAAAATTATAAAAATTGATTCATATGATTTCCATGTCTATGAATTATCTATATTTAATAAATGTAAATAAAAAATTTTATAATATTGACAATTTCATTTCATTTCATGATAAGTTATAAATATAAATATTAATAATACTCAACAATATTCATTTTATAATCAATTTTTTAATTTTATTCTGAAAATTTATCAATGGTTTTTCTTTAAAAGATATGTTTTCGTTATTATTTTCTTATTTTATTTAATAATATGTATTCATCTAAAATAAAAGAAGGAAATATAAAAATAAAACATCCATAAATAAAATAGTGTCAAATGAATCTCCTACATCGAAGAAGAGGTAAACACACTACCCCCAAAACAAGGTACCAAGATGGGTTCATAAGTTACGAGATATTTGAAATGGCGGATCTAATAAATTTTAAGAGAATCCTTGATCCTAAATAGAAATAAATGTTTTTTCTCGTCTCATATAAAGACAATGAAAAATAAATTTCATTATAAATCTCTAGTTTTAGTGTACTACATACTGACATTGATGGTAATAATTTAAATGTTACAATTAAATTAATATGGTGTGATATTAATTCCAAAAACATCAATTTTAATAAATCTAATATTTTAAAATTAATTACTGAACTCAATTTTTATATTAAATACATTGTTGAGAGTCTCTAAATAAATCACTAATTATGTAAAAAATTTGGATTTATAATAAGAAAAAATAGAATTTAGTATATATACACTATTTGTACATGCGATATAAACATATTGAAATGGTAAAAATGATTACCCATATATAGATATTGTTATGCATTTTATTTAAATGAGAGATTCATTATGTGTAACGTTTTTCCCAACTACTCGTACAAGGATCATATCAGCCAACCCTAAAATGATTTGATGAGAAAAAAATTTATATCCTTTTTCCATCCAATCATTCACACACATAGGACCAATAAACAAAAAATAAATTTAGAACTCGTGTATAATCAGATGTTTCTTAACACTGAATATTTTTTTTAATAATAATGGTTTTTATATAATTACACCCATTTAGATATTTTACTCTACCTCACCATATGAGTTTTAATACATATTTATGTTTGAATTTTAAATCAATGATTATCATTAAACAACTCAAGTATTTACAATATATATATAGAATATAGTTTATCAAAAATCGTGTCATAAAAACTATTATAGTGGTCTGGGTGGGGGAAAAGTTGAAACAAATATACATTTTCAAAGGCATTAATCAAAGACTTCTTTAACACATCTCCATAGGTAAAACAGAGGTGGAAAAACAAAAAAAAATTGGATGGGGTTGAACTTATATTAAGTAATAAATAAATATTGAAATAAATAAATTAATATTTCTCATAATTAATATATTTGTAAGGAATGATAATATAACAATCATTTCCATAATTCAAAATATAGTTCAAAAAAGTTAAATTAAATTAATTATTTTTTATTAATTATAAAAAATCCCAATATTTTTTTATTATAGTTAGATCCCAACAAGGATAAATTTATTAAGATTGGGAGGAGTCAGGGTATGAAATATTAATCCATATTCCCTTTTAGATATATTATTATTATTAATCCAAATATTATTTTGTCCTATAATCGTAACAATGTATTAACTGAAATATAATCATGTAAGAGACACAAAAATATTAATGAGTTTACCTTCATTGGTCTATGTATAATGGGAATGTAATATCGATCTGTCGATGTACCAAATCCAATAAGGTTCACTGTAAAAATACACAGTTTAGGATAGATCACTTCAATTCCTAGATTCAAATTCATTACAATTATTATTTTTAGCTCACTTTTTACCCAAAAATAACTCTATATATCTCCTAATCTAGCTCACTACTAGTGGAATGGATCACATTATTATTCTTTCTTTGATCATTGTTTCTAGAAGGGATTCTCCAAAATTTTCTATATGTATAAGTACCCTCATTATCACTAAGAAATACAAGATCAGTTGTAGAGGGATTCACCATTGAAGTCCTACTTTTATATAATTAACGAATAACACATTACCACAGACATACTAGTAAATCCATTTTGAATATGTTTGTGATGCTCACTACCTTTTCAAGTCTCACCTCCTTCACAAATAATTCTTATCCTTCATGAATAACATTACATTCATGATGATCATTTACTTCTCGAAGCCAAAAATATATGTGAACCTTACATAGCCTTCTTGAAGCACATCTCTATAAGTTATATTTTTATTTCCTTCAAAAACATCAACCCATTCATGTTGAATACTATTTATGTTAACATTTATATTCATTCTGAAAATTTTTTACAGTAACCACTATCACGAACCATGTTCTCTAATCCTGATTATATAGATATTTGTTATGACATTATACATTAATGATATGGGTAGAGTCCTATTTAGGGGATTTTCCACCTATTATAGAAGAATCCATCAAAATATCTACAATTTCTCATTTAACCCTAATTTCATTCATGACGCAAATTATCTTGCAATGCTCCTGTGAAATTTCCCTTTCATGATACATGATGTAGTCATTGAGATCACTGTCAAAACCTCTCTGCCTTCCCAAAAACCCTTTTTTAGTACCAATATTAACTAAACACTTCCCTTTTTTATATTTTAATAATCATTTCCTACAAATCCATCATTCATGATGATATCCATCAATAAAAATCAGACCCCAAAAATTTGGCAACCCCTAGTAAATAATGTCATCTTTTGTATGAATTTTTTTGTTCCACTTCCACACCATCCCTTCCTCTGTCTTAGATCTATTTCATAATTTGCAGTAAAAAATATCTATTTTACTCCACAAATGATCATGAAAACATTATTTATCAAGAAACTCAATAAAACCAAAATTCTTACAATGATAACGTGATGTATTTTTTCCCAAAAATACCACTTTTTGTGTTAGTTCAAAACACTTCATAGTTTTATACCTCAATTAAGCTTCTTTTATATTTTTCATCTATTTTCATAATGCTATTTAGATAGAAATCATTGATTTACTCAACACACACTATAATCCCACTTGATCTATGCTTTATATGATAAATACAATTATAATGAAAATTTCATCAATAAAAAACATAATTCTAAAATCAATCATCTTATTTCATCACATACGTCATTTTCATTGTATATGACTGTTTACCAATAACCTTTTACATCATCGGGTTTTAGGCTCCCCCATAACTGATGCTGCCTCTATCAGTTTCTACCCTTTAATAGCTAAAATTTATCCCCCTTTTTAATAAACACAAACATGACTCATTTGAGGTATGGAATAGGATAAGGAACACATAAAAGCTTTTCTAGGGAGAAAAAACTATTCATCGTGGTGAGGGGGTCCCAAATACACACTATTTTATGTTTTGGGATTAGATTGAACTCATATAGATAACAATTTCTTTTCAAACTATTATTTCAGCATGGACTCAGTTAAAATGTCTGAAACATACAGTTCTATCAGCATATAATACTACTTTACATGTCTTTGCTAAAACATCTTCTTTATAAAATTATTCGTGATTTAAATGTGGTTTTTTTCCTAAGCGATGTATATCATCTTTTCTATGATTTATTATAGTTGAATTTTTACAATGGATTCCAATTTATGTCTTCACATCCTCAAACATATCATCAAGGTTCTGCTTCATACCCAATAAATATCAACATGCTTGTGTGGCCACAATATATATTACATCAATGATTTTCAATGAAGCATAATATCTTTTTCTACATAAACAATAAATAAAAAATATTAAATGATTGAATGAGCCACTTAATGTTGATTTTATTTATTTTGACGTTCTGTCCCAATATACATATATATATCCCAATAACCCATTCTAAGATTTTTCATTATAGAAAAATAAAAAATCAACCATTCATGTGATATACCATAGAATAATTTTCACATCAATCATGTTGGATTCCTTATGATTACATTGATAATTTGTGTCTTCGAATGTTGAAAAATAAATTACAGGTCATGTTTCATTCTATTATTGAATCCCACAAATGATTTTATAGTACTCTAGGATATTAAATGCATTTTCTTAATAATCCCATGAGTTATTAATATAGTTATCTATCAACTTATTCATCTCATTTGAAATATAGATTTAAAATCTTATCAAATACTCCTTGGCAAATTTAAATTTGGTAATTGAGGTTCTATTCTTTCCTTGTGTCACTAGTAAACTAATGGAAAATGTCATTCCACTATTCATTGATTTTATGAAATAAAATTTTCTTAAATTATAAAAACTAAGGTCACTACAATTTATTTGATCCACCATATATTATTCCATTGGCAAATTGTATTACCAAAAAACATATATTAATGTCGTTGTTGACATAGAGATTTTAATCAACTGCACCATGATGAAAACCAAAATTCGTCAAAAACTAATGTAGCCGTTAGTGCCATCCTCTGGGTGCAACATTCAATATATATAGTGACTTATTTAGCTGAAATAACTATGTTCTCAACCTCATGAATGATGAAACCATTTGGTTTCTCCATATAAACATCTTTTTATAAAATCTGATTAAGAAATGTGGACTTGACATCTATCTCGAAAACATTTACCTTTTTCACTATTTTTTCATAGATAATATAACTTTATATATCCATGAAACATGTGAAAATGATTCATCCACATTTATACACTCTATCTGGGAGTACTATTTTTAAACTAGTTATGTTATGTTTTTAACTAATGTTCCATATTTATTCGTCATACTGTAAAACACTCATTCTATCTAAATGAAATTATTATCCATTAGCCTCAAAACAATACCCCTTGTCGAATTCAAACCAATTTGGATAGAATATTAATTTATAACATTGTATTAGATATATCTTCCAACTACATCATCAAAACATTTTGGATCTACCTGTTATGAAAACAATGCTTCTTGTAGATTCATCATCCTCCATGATGGCATGTGCCCATTCTGATCAAAAATCATGTTCTATGTATCAATTTCAGATATTATTTCAGATAATTTTATATATAATTAATCATTCATATCCTTCTCATTATCGTAATAATAATATGAATCGTCATCAATAACTAGAACATCCCCAGATCTACATATCTCTTCCTCACTATTTTCCTAATTCTGATCCATTATACGGTAAATATTTCACTCTTTCACTACTATAGTTTTATCATGAATTTCAACTACCTTTCTTATCTACCTATCGAATCCTTATTATTATTTAATTTCCATTGAGTATCCATGAAATATCCATTCCTCTCCACATGATTAAAACCTCTTGTGTTTGTCAATATTTAGAATGAAAAATTTACTATTGAAGACTCAAAATTTCTTCAACATTGGAATATTTCCATATTATAGATCATATAGAGCACTATGTTCTTTTCATAAATTTAAGGTTCTATTTTATGTGTATAATTATGTCATTACAATGTCATTCTAGAACCTCTCTAGAATATATTTATCAATGAACATTGTTTTAGAAATATTGATAATTATATTTCTTCTCTCAACTACTCCAATATAATTTTGAGATATTACTACTCAAACATGTTTCCCTATACAATGTTTCTCATGATAATCCCCAACATTGATATTTTTCAACACTGTTCCATTTTAATTTTTGGTCTTTTGAATGGTGTGACCTACAAAATTCTCAACATCCCTTTGATATGTTTTGATGTATTGAAAAAACATAGATCTATGAGTGATGACTAAAAACCATTCCATTATACTAAAATAATTAATGAAGAGAACATAATATCTCATCCAATAAATATTTGTTTGTGAAATTTCTCCTCACAAATCAATACGAACCAACTGATGAAAATTTTCAGACCTTTTTTATTTTTTTATATGTCATTAAAATGATTTTAATTAGTTGAAAAGTATCATATGTATGAGTACGATCATGAGACAATCCTGATATGTACAGAAAAATATTCTATTTCACCAAATCTTCCAATGAGGTTTGGTTCTAATAACAAATGAATTTATTCCATAACATGTTTTTTTCTTGTGAATGAAGATTATTATTTTCAAAGAAATTTATCTATTTTTTTCCTTTCTTGTTGGATGGTGATTTTATCAGAGAAATTATATCTTCACCCTCTTCATCATATTAAATCATCTTAGGGAACATTTCTGCCTAATTTATGACCGTTAATAATCAAAATCATGAAAGTCGAAGGTTCACTTTTAAACTTTTATTTTATTCTTTGAGTATTTGAGGAAATGAATGAAATAACCTCATCTACCACTTTATATTCCTATCAATCATTAATGGTGAAATTATTCATTGAATTAAATTCCATTTTTGCGGATTTCAATTTTTCACAACATCATTATCATAATTTCTATTTTCATAAGGTAAAAGAGTGTCATGAATGTCATTCAATGTTACCTCTTCTAGACTATTATCTTCCAAAATTGAAACATTCATATTTTCCAATGGTGGATGTTTTCTCAAGATATGCAGAACAATAATTATATGTTAAATAACTTATCCATGTCCATGAAGTTAAATGAAAACAAAATTTACCATGTCAAATAATGATTCCACATATTCTTGAGGATACATTATGATATCCTCATTTGTGTTCCATACAACCCACATCTTATCTTCCATAACCTTTCATTATCCCCAATAAATATTCAAAATAATTTACCATAGAGGATGTGATTAAATACTTGGAATCATCTTTATATAAATTTGACTAGACATGGACCCCATAATGAATTGATATCTTTGGAATCTACATCCAATTCATTATGGTGAGCTTATGAAAAATAACTTATGATGATATTGGATTAAATTCAATGTATTAATACTATAAATACATACCTTTCATTTGATTAGAGAGAGTGAGACATCTTATTCTTCCATAATTAAAATATTTTTTCTAACGACAATTAAAATCCATTGTTAATAATACCTTCATTTTTTCTATTGGGATTGAATAACTAAATATAGACCATTATCTATCATAATATTAAATATCACAAGTAGTTTAAATAAATTGTGAGGGGGTGAATCCATTTATAGATGATTACAATTACTTCCATTTTAGATTTTGTTTCATAGCTATACTAAAAAAAATCACCACTCCTTATCATGTAGAAACGTATTAATAGAAATGATATCACACATGAGACACATCAGTTTAACTTGGTCAACCCTAACTGGGATATGTCGAAGGATTATCCAATGGTAATGTGTCAGTTTACCATATCTACAAATCCTCACATACAAAATACAAGGTGTTGCCCAGTTCACTTATATGCCAATGCTCACTCCATTTACACTGTTTTGGGGAAACAAACTACTTTCCCAAGGGTCACTCACTATATCTCTTTCCCTAGATAACTACCTATGGAATGTATGAAAATCTTCATGTTTTATTGTTCAATACTATTGGAAGGGACTCTACCATTGTTTATAGACTTGTAGGTCCCCTTGTTACTACTAATTAACACATCCTTAGTTGTAGATAGATGCTCCAATGAAGTCCAAATAACATCCAAATGATAAATTGGACATTATCGTAGATGTCATGGGAAATCTCTTTTTAATACATTCAGAATTATCACTTCATTCATGATGGTCACATCTATCGGAAATCTCACCCTGCCTTCATGAAGCACCTTATATTCATATTTCTTAGAACCTTTGTGAAACAGACACCATTCTCAGAAAATAATTTTACTAAAAAATATCATATCTTTCATATGGATATTTTTTGTAATTTATTAAAATCAAAACAGTCATGATGTATACATGTTTTATTTATAGTATAAATCAAACATGAACGCCCTTCCTTTCAAATTTCTTTTCACATCGGCCAAACTCACAAACCACCATCGTGAATACGGATCGTTATGATCATCTTTAAGTCTGGTTACATTTATAAATAGGTAGAAACCAATTTATATGTGTTTTAAATAACTCCATAAGTATCCATCAATGTTATTTCCATTTTGTGATTATCCCTGACCTCATTCGTGGTGATTTCTATCTTATCACGACCCGTCCCCCGAGGCCCATATCATGACAACCCCAAGCTCGCCTTCTTTAGGTAAGGGGATGGAGAGTAGCACCAAAGGTGTAAATCCATAAACTGGGAAGTAATATCCTTTATAAATATAAACATACACATCAGAGTACAGAACTGGAAGAAAAAAACTAAGTAAAATGGAAAAAAAGTAAGTGATGAGAAGTAAAAGTAGCCTGAAATACAATCCCAACAAGAAAATACAAGTACAACCGAAAAAATTTCAACTGGAGAAAATTAAAGTAGCTACTAGGTCATCCTCCAGGGTTCCTATATGAAGGGTAGGTACATATGGCCTCCTCAGCACTCTACGCCTGTTCGTCTCCTCCGCCTACCGTTACACTGAGTGGTACACCTCCGGGTACCATCCAGTCCTGCTACTCTATGCCTCATTTAGTGTTGTCTGATGTCTGCAAACAACAAAACGAGGTGCAGGCATATCCCATTCAGGGAAGAGTATAACGATACTCAGTAGGGACCCTGAGATCCTCACGTTCTCACAAAATCCAACAAGGATAAACCAAAAAGTATGAAACAAATAGATAACCATTACTTAGTTATGCCCATATATTTACCTAAGATATCTAGTAACCCCTCTCAATCATGTGGAAAACACAAAAGTATTTGACTTATCTCAAACCAGTATATTCATTATCAAAACCCCAACTATTGGAGAACTCCTCCTCTGTCGAGTATAGTGGACCTGTTGTGACACTGAGGTTCTTCTCACTAACATTGGACTGCTAGGGTACTCCTCCTATCGAGTACCGCGGGTCTTCTTCCAACTACCAGGCGCTCTGCCGTTGTTGGTCTACCGCCGACTACCAGGCACCCCCTAATAGCCTATAGAAGAACTCCTCCTATCGACTACCGCAACTCTACCGCCAAATACCAGGCGCTCATCTGTCATGGGTTTGCTGCTAACTTTCAGGTGCTCCCCACTAGGCTAGTCGAATCACTCTGAGTCGAATCAGTCAAATAGTCGTCAGGTCTTCCAGCTACTATGTCTCTGCACTCTGCCTGCTCGTCACTAGAATAATCCCTTTCACGAGCTACTAGGGAATACTATAACTGTCGCGATGTTCCACAAATAAGTATCACAAATTTCTTCCATGTCATTGGGGTCTCAACACAACAAACGGTGAGTCAATAAGACGCCTGGTTTGTTAGTTATTAAACTTTTAGTCTCGTGGGCCCAGTTGAATTCATGTTCGATCCAACATGACAGTAACTCAAATATACCTTGAACTCTCGTGGGGTATTCTCGAAGGGATGTCTTCGTTATAAGAATACCATCTCCACTGACGGTTCGTCAAACAGACGTCTGGTGCCAAAGATATGGCCTAATAAGGTAATGGGTGAGTAATGGGCCAGGGTCCGGTCGAACCTGTTCGGATCGACTCGGTTAGTCTCGCTAGGTCTGAACCAGCCCATTGGGTGGGTCATCCTGCTATGTTTGGGCCTGACCCACCAGTCCCGGCCCAGCGGACTACGAGGGAGGTTTGGCCCGGAGGTCGCCACATAGGCGACACGACACAAAGGGCAGGGCCGGTTTAGCCAGTTCCGTGAGGGGCGCAGCTCAGGAAACTCTTCTCAGGAAGTCAGGCCGGTCAAGAGATCAGTGGGAACGCCGCGTGCAGCGGGGCTGGCCGCGTGTGCGCCAGGGTGGGTGCACCTGGGGCCGATTAGGCCATTGAGGCGTCGGCAGGGCGCCGGCCAGGCCGCAGGGGCGCTGGGCAGGCCACGACAACGGTTGGGCAGGCTGCGGGGGCACCGGCAGGGTGCTGGGTAGGGCGTGGGGGCACGAGGCAGGACGCGAAAGGGGCCGGGAAAGATGAGGGGGAACCATGAAGGGCGTCGGGGAGTTGGGCAGGGTGTGGTAGGGCACCAATGGGCCATGGGCATGCGGCCCGCATGTTGGGCAGGCCGTCGTGATGTTGCAGGAAGGCGGGCGGCACACCGGGTGGGGTGCTGGGAGGCTGCGGGTAGGAGGGCTGGGCGCGGCTCAGGCCTGCGATGGTCAACCGGAATCTTCGAGGCGCCGCAGGGGAAACACGATTCGCAGAGCCCGCTGGTAGCATGGCCTTCATCGTTGTTGCCTTTGTCATTATCACCTCATCGCCATGCCATAGAATGCCACAATAAAGAAGAATTGACAGAGGATGTCGAGCCATGTTAGGTTGGATGGCATCGTCCTCATTTAATGTTATATCAATTGGTTCATCGAAATTGGAAAGATGATCATCAATTGTTTACAACCACATCAAGATTTCTTTTCAAACAAAAAAGGGAAAAGAAAAGGGATAAAACACCAGGTAAACCCCCTTCCATTGATTCGTTGATTGACGTTTGTCATTCGTTGACGGTGTAGTGGGAAGAAGATGATGGAGTTCTTTATTCGCCACATTAGTCACACACTCCCAACCTCGAGCTGCATCATCCGGGGAAGACACTCCACGTCGGTAGAATCAGAGGGAGGATGTCGAAGAAGGTTGTTGGCGGTATTCTTCGCGTTCTTCCTTCATCATTGGGGGAACTTCTTTTCTCCCATGCTCTCCTCTCATGCTCCCACCAAAAGAGAATTTCCAAGACGAAAATATTATAATTTATCTATTATTTTATTGAAACAAAAATTTAAAAATGCAAGTATAAATTAAGATGCCCCCCTTAATAAATTACATACATTGGCGCAATTGATTATTAGGGAGGTCAAGAGGCTCCCCTTAATTAAATTACATGCGTTGGTGCAATTAATTAAAAGGAGGATTTGGCAACAATTAATGGTAGAGGAGGTCAAGGGAATCCCCTCTCACTAATGAGGGGATTTGGGAGATTTTCCACCCTCTCATTAATTTGCGGGGTTTTAGTCCTGTGTGGTGTAAGAACCCATGTTTTCACATATAGTCGTTTTGAGCAAAAATTTTGAATTTGTTGCTGTTAGATGGTCGTGAGGGGTAAAATGGTCTTTTTTACCTACCTTCTGAACTCGTATAATTTTTCGGACAACTCCGTTGGTACCTAAATAGGGTTTTTACCCTAGTACAGGAGTTTGTAGGAAATATGAGTTGTTCAAATTTTGGTGGAATATTTAATAATTAATATTTTAAAATTAAATATTAAATTATTCACGTAGGTTCTTTTGAAAATAACTTTTAAATAGAGTGTCGGATTGAGATTCCACTTTCTTCGTTGAGTCCTAAATGGGGAGTTTAGCTTAGGGAAGGCATAAACTAATGCCAGCTGTCGGGGCCGACCCGTGCCCCTTTTTCTTACTTTTCTTTTCCTCTTTCCTTTTCGTTTCTTCTCTCTTCTTTCCAAATACTCATTGAGAACATCTCCCACTCCACCCCGATGGTCGTGACCTATGGTAGATATGGATTTTGAGAAATATGGAGAGTTAGAAGTCAAGAATCGTACCGATTCGAAGCTCTCGACGCGTTGAGTCGGTGTGGGGCAACCAGGAGCCGTGAAATCAACTGAAGCTTAGGTGGTTTCGGCCCAATGGTAGGGCCATTGATGTTTTCACCATATATCCAATTAAAACATGTTTTTTAGGTTTTTAATGCCTTATATTTCTTGTTTGAAAGACCATGGGACTTGATCTGTTGTTTCGGGGGTGAAAATGGGTGTTTCAGGCATTTTTAAGGATTTCCTGTCGGAAAACCCAGAATACTCGGTGTGTAATCAAGTGGTACACACCTTGTGTTATTCCTATTTGTGGAAGATGATGTTTTCTTATTTACACACCGTGTACATTGAGTACACACCGTGTAGTGGGAAGCTGGGTGGCTGGCCGTGTGAAATAGAGCAAAGAATAGTGGTTTTTATAGAGTACACGTTGTGCACTTTAAGTACTAGTTGTTTAGTGGTAATGTGCATGTGTTAGGGTGAAAATGGAATCGGCGTAACTATTTTTGAAAATTACACGCCGTGTACTATTGCATAGGCAAGGCCATTATGCTCTAGTCATGTACTTTGGCCATGTACTGCATAAATTTAGTATTTTTTAAGATATTTTGGGCTCTAGATGTCATAATTTGATGAGTGAGTAGTCAATTTTGAGCGTTTTTCCATGCAGATATCAATAGTGGAACCCTTTTGAATTATATAGGTCATATAATGGGGGGTTTTTGGGTTTCTATCTATATGTAGGGGTTCCTCCTCCACTTATCGAGTTCAGTTGTCACAGGAGAGTGTGACTTAGGGGTGGATGATAGATTGGGTGTCCGGACCAACTTAGTTGAGACCTTTAACAGAAGATGAGCTATGATATATATTTCATAACCCATGATTTAGATGACATTTCCCTTGTGAGACGTTCCCCTCTGCCCTATGAGGCTTTGAGACTAAGTACTTCTAAGGATCCCCTGAGGGATGCCTTTGCTTGTGTGCTGACCTAGGGTGTACCTTGCAGGATCTCTCTCTATTGTTCTTCCTTTTATAGTAACCATGTTATAGAATGCCTATGTTGTCCTTACTTTGAGAATGAAATGTAAGATACATCCCTTACTCTTCACTAAGGATCCCGCGTAGGATGCCTTCACTCGTGTTTACGTGGAGGATCCCAAGTATGATGCCTACTCTGTCTTTGACATGAGGGATCCAGTGGGTGCCCGTTGTTTGATCGACCTTGAGTTGTAATTTCGAGTCTGGGTAGATATGGTGATCAAGTTTCACATAGAACTCGTGAGAAACTGGTAATCCCTTTGGACTTTGGACGTATTGTTGGGATGTGCATTCGGGACACCCTCACTATTTTTTTATAGCTGACATGGTTTTCTGAAGTTGTTGTGTTTACTAGAAGAGATTCATGGTTGGTGGGTGATGAGCCTGAAGCAATGTGTCTTTCTTTTTTGTTTGGATGACTAATTTTCCTTTTGTTCATGAGTAGGTGGATTGATTCCCTATGTTGAATGTCCTTGAGTTTTTTGTGCAAAAGTTCTAGATATCCATGTATCAGGTATCTTGGGTTAGGGTTTTGAACATGTTTTAGTTATCTTCCTTAAATTTCATGTGTTATTGAGGCTATTAGATGAATAATTTTTTCTTGTTGGCATGTTCAAGGATCATACATGGGTGTTTTACTTCATCTTGGCTGCTTACTGTCATTTGGATTAGGATGCCTTTGAGGAAAACCTTATTGCATTAATTTCTTTCCTTGGTATGAATGATTGCATCTGTTGTCTGCTGTTTAAATGCTTTTATTGCATTGTAGCTATTATCCAAGTAGTTGATGAACATACCTAGGGCTGATATGAATCATTTACGTACGATTACTTTTACTCAGGGTTGTAGTAACCTCGTGTAGCAATACCATTAGGGGAATTGACGTTGAGTGCTACCTCAGAGGGCCTATTTAATTATTACCCCTAAAATTCCATAAGAGTGATTGAATTTATGCTCTCTCATATGGTCTAATAATTATCGAATTGAGGCTAAAGGGGTAATTAGACGTATGTTCTTCCACAGAGAGTTTGTAGTATCGCTGCAAGACCATAGAGGGAATTTACGATGAGTGCTTCCTCAGAGTGTCTTTGCCTTTTGGGAATATGTCACCATAGGGGTCTGCTCGCGTGAGACACCCAGAGAGTCAGCGTGATAAATTAATGTTGCTTGGTTGTGATGATTCCACCAAGCCAAAGAACATGCTTGGGTTTGGTACTACTTGTTATCAGGTAGTCTGTTGAGATACCTGTTGTGTTATCTTCTTGCTTGTGTTTTTTTTGGTTGAACTTGAGGGGATAGGCTGTGAGTACTTCTCATAGAGTTACTTGTTTTTGTTTATCTTTTTCAGAGACATATTTCTGGAATTGGCTGAAGAAGGTACCTGTCGATGGGATTATGGATCCAGAGATTGACTTAATGGTACACGGCTTGTGTGGCACGACGTCCAGCTCAATGGCCTTGCACAGGATGTCCAGGAGATTGGTTTTATGGTCCCAAGGATCGTCTGCTAATGTTGTTTCTTGTTATTTTATTACTTAATCATGAATATTTATATTTATATAAATGTGTATATGTATAGGACTATACATGTGTACGTAGATAGATATTGATATCCATGGTGGAGCTTGCCCAGTTGACAGGGATTACATACCCTGAGTTCAACTGTGGTTTCACATTTGGTATACTTCCTTTGTTGTGTTCCTACTAGGCTGAGAACATTTTTTGTTGCATAAACTTTTGGCAGTATTGTTATAGGTTACTAGTTTGGGTTCCCTACGGAGATTATTTCTCACCCCTGCATGTACACCTCGGTGTACCTGTAGACATTATGTATGCTTTTTAGGTTGAGCACGAGTTGCATAGTGGATAGGGCTGAGGCCCAGTGTTGCATGATCGAGCAGAGCTGCTCAAGTGGTTCTACTAATCAGGCTACTACAGTTCAATGTTGTCTGGAGATTGGGTACGTGGTTTGGCTCAGATTGAGAAGAAGAGCCTCGTACTTTTACATTATGTTTCTTTTGTACAAGTATCTCTATGGACAGCCCAGTGGGTGGCCAGTGTTGTATTGTATTTCATAGATGTTTGGGATTTTACAGCATTTTACTATTTCAGATTGTTCTATTTCATTTGATTATTACTTCCACACTCTGTTTACATTCCGCTGTCTATGATACATAGTTATTTCCACTGTTTTCTTACTCTCGTACGAGGGCAATGTCTCCCCACTATCACACCCTAGTCCATCACAGCTAGTCGGCAGCCTCTGCCATACGGGGAGGTGCACATGAGGCCTTGTGATGAACCGGCTCGGAGCACTGTTTTAGTGGCTTCCGGGTCGAGACATTACAAAGTGGTATAGGAGGATTTTTCCTTCTTGGTATTTTCTATTTGGGATATGGTAGACATGAGTATTAGGAATGTGTCGGATCTAGTGAGGGATATCGGGCTGGTGTGTTGTGAACACTAGTTCCGGTAAGAAGTCCTAGTTTCCATGGTTTGGTATTATTGTTTTGATTTTGTGATGTTACAATTGTATATGATTTTCACCTTGAGAGAATCACATGTTTTGTGGTGTTTTGAGTTACTATGGATTTCTGGATCTTGGCCATTGGTAATATGTCAGGGATATATTTTGACTATTGGATGAAAAAGGTAAGAGGCGTCTCATGAATTATACTACGAACGTAGGATTCACAATATATAGGCCTGCTAGAGTGTGTTTTTACTGATGACTGAGACCTTTGGGTCTGCGTACACATACTTTTTACTCTGATGGAAGGTTACGTGGATCTAGGTTAAAGCGTTTTTATGGTTCTTATGACTCAGTCCTTTTTCACAGGTGGTGCAATGACCCTAGATTGTCAATGTGTCATGTGATGCATTTTTGTTTAACCCCTTATTGGGTGTTTTTTCTCGGGTCTATGGTTATCTAGTCTGATCGTGGAGAACGATGTCGATAGATACCAAGGCTTTTCTTGTGACCTGGAACTCCTTGCGGTAATGCTGTGAACAGATACCCAATGGGTGTTAGCTCTGATTTTCTCTTCTATTTTGTTTGTGACCTCCAAGTAGTAGTTCTTTATAAGGATTCCCGGAGAGGATAAGGGCCCTTGTAGATTGTGTTTTGGTTTTTAACTTCTAGGGTCGTTGTGATCTATTCCTTCTTCTGAGTGGTTTTGGAACTTTTTGGCTAGCTGGATAGACCTTAAGATCAAGTTATGAGGATTTTTCTATAGGGATAAGTGGAAGACCTAGATACCATTGGTTTTGACTCAAACCTTTGTAGGTCTATGTCTATTCAATTCTAAGAGACCCTGTGTGAAAATGGTTGACACGTGCTTGAATCCTGGTCGGGTTTTGACAGAATGTTAGCGTGGAATAGAGAGATCGAGACACAGCATTGATCAATCTCAGTGTACTGCTGTAAAAGATGTTCATGCTCTATCTCAATTTATCTTGAGTATGCAGAGAGAGCTTCGACCCAACATCGAGCTCCGTTTTCTTTTCTAATGTTCCTCCCTATTGTGGATGGATCATTTTTGGGTTGCGATCTTAAAGCGGTGTAAGGAAACCCATATAGTGGGGAGTGAACCATTGTCCTCTGAGGGTGGTTTTTCTCATTTAGGTCTAACATATTTGTTTTCTAGTGGGATTTTGAGCTCAGAGTTTTCTTTTAAGATGACGACATGGGTGTTCTGATGGTGGGGAGTACCAGTTTGGTCGTAGTTGAATTTCCTTGGTGTAGAAGGTGGCAGTTAATGCTAAGGCAGGTCGTTGAATGGTCCAGGTATCTTGGTTGTGCAGATGATCGTGTTGGAGGAATGCCTACTGGTCTTGCTGTTGGTCCTTTTTCTGGGATTCTTGGGGAAGAGAAGAATTATGGTGGGGAGTTTGTAAGAACCCATGTTTTTTCAGACAATCGTTTTGAGCAGAAATTTTGAATTTTATGCTATTAGATGGTCGTGAGGGGTAAAATGGAATTTTTTACCTACCATCTGATCTTGGATAATTTTTCTGACAACTTTGTTGGTCTCGAAATAGGGAGTTTACTCTAGGACAAGAGTTTGGAGGAAATATGAGCTGTTTGAATTTTGGAGAAATATTTAATATTTAATATTATTAAATTTTATATTAAATTATTCATGTAGTTTATTTTGGAAATAACTTTTTAATGGAGCATCATATTGAGATTCTGTCTGCATTGTTGAGTCTGAAATGGGGATTTTAGCCTTGGGAAGGAATAAACTCATGTCGGGCACCGGGGCCGGCCCGAGCCCCTTTTTCTTCTTCTTCTATTCTTCTTTCCTTTTCTTTTCTTCTCTCAACTTTACTCCTCTACCATGCGCACGTATCCTATGATTCCCCTTTGGCCATAACCTATGGGAGATATGGAGTTTAATAAATAGGGAGAGTTGGACGCCATGAAGGGTACTGATTTGATGCTCTTGACGCACTGAGTCAGCGTGCGACAACCAGGAGCCGTGAAATCAACCAAAGAATCGGTGGTTTCTTCCCAATGGTAGGGCCATTTATTTTTTTACCATAAACCTTCTTAATTTTTTTTAATTTTCTAAATACTTATATTTCTTTCTTGTAAGCCCATGGGGCTAGATTTGTTGTTTCTGGGGTGAAAATGGGTGTTTCGGGCGTTTTTAAGGATCTCCTGTCAGAAAACCCAGAATACACAGCATGTATTCCAGTGGTACACGCCCTGTGTTCTTCCCGTTCATGGAAGACGATGTTTTCTTAAGTACACGCCGTGTACTTTGAGTACACGCCGTGTAGTGGGTAGTCGTGTGGCTGGCCGTGAGAAATAGAGCACGAAATAGTGGGTTTTAGCGAGTACACACCATGTAGTGGTACATGGGGATGTGTTCGGGTGAAAACAGACACGATGTAACTTTTTTTAATAGTACACGCCATGTAAAGTAAATTACATGTAGTCTACTATTGCACAGAAATGATGTAACTTTTTTTTAATAGTACACATCGTAGCTGCTTTACATTTCATCAGTTTTACTTTTTTTCATTTGTACTTGTACTTTCCTGTTAGGCTTGTATTTTCAACCCCATTTACTTCACAACAATTCCTTTATATACTACTTTACTTATTTTTTTGCTTCTAATTGTGTACTCTGATGTGACTTTTTACAGTTAAAATGGTAATTCATTCTATGTTTAGGGATTTACGCCTTTGGTGTTAGTCGCCAGCCCCTGGCCTATGGAAGGAGGGCATGGGGTAGTCACGATACGGACCCCGGGGAATGGGTAATGACATATCTACTGATGATCTATGGAAATTTCCTATTGATTATGTCTGATTTAGTCATGGGGATAACTATAAAAATTAATAAAATGTTTCCTTCATACATTTATATCTAGAAGTATCCTCCTTAAGGTTTTTTGAAAAATCATCAGAGTTTTATATGTTAAAAAATCTTCTTTCTTCTTATAACTCAATTTCATCCATGAAATTCAGATATTATTCCTATTTTTACATAATACATACTCGATGATAACATGATCAATTCTCCACATTGTAAATAAATGTATAATGAAAGGTTCACCAATGAACCACTACATTTTGAAACCGCTCATCATCATTCGTCATGAACCTTATCTGTCATGATATATAACCTTTGACATATCACTTTTACCATCATCATTTTTAAACTCCCCCTTCCCCACTGCCCCTTATAATATTATCCTCAGTAATATCCACAAATTTTCTCCCTTTTTAAATAAATGTGAAGGCCACTCGATTGAGTTCCGTAATTGGGTAAAAAATATAAAAACAATCATTTTGGAAAAAACACACCATACATTAGTGAAAGGGGGTCCCACATCCACACAGTGTCATGAATAGAAGGTAGATAGATTACATAGAGAGAGTTGATGAATTTCAATTGCTTCTTTGGATAAGGAATTTTTTAGAATATATGCATCTTAAATTTTGAAGGAACATACACCATCATTAAAAGACCCTACACAACCTTCTGCTTAATAAAATGATACTTTATTATGATTTTAAATTTCATTTAGTGATGTATTATATTTTTTCTGTGATTTATATTTACTGAATTATATCAATGGATTCTGATCAGAAAGTTCACTTCATCTCTCAAATCATAATGTTTCTATTTCATCCACAAGAACAACGTGAACACTTCTGTGGTGACAAAATATTCAAATACTACAGTGCTAAATGAAATGAAATCTTATTTCATTCTTATTCATGAAATATAATATCCTACTATGAATTTTCTACATATTGATAACGATCCTCTATCATGCACTAATCCATCCCAATATACATTTGTATATCCCAGTGACTCATGGTTATATTTTTCATTTTCCAGAATTAAAAAAATCCACCATTCCTTTTATATTTAGATGTATTAATTATTACATCAATAAAATGGATTTACTTGGGATTAATTTTATACGGTGTGTCATGGAGTGATATAAAATAAATATCTAGTCTTTTTGGTATTCATATAAATAAGAATACTTATGATATTTTAATATTCTGTGAAATTAACTGAATTTTCTTCATTATCGAACAATTGTTTTATCTGGGTAGACAATGGAGTCCTGATATCCATAGAGTATTCCATTCTAAATATTCCTAAAACCACCATGTTATAATTATATTGATAATGTAATATTCTATTCATTCCTTGTGTCACATGTAATCCAAATAAACCCATCCGTAAACCAATAAATTACATTTCCAATTTACTACTCATTATGTTTGAAAATTGAGTGCACTACACATAATATTTTCCAAAAAAATATTATGTCATAAACATATACAAACAGCATAATCATTTGATTACTATCACTATTAATATATATATTGTAATCAACTCCACCATGTTGAAAATTAAGGGCCATTATAAACTGATCTAGACATTAATAACATTCTGATAGTGCTAACATCAACACACATATCACATTCTTTAGCCGATAAACTATACTCACATCTTCATGAATGATAAAACAATTTGGTTAATTAATGTAGAATTTTTCTTCTAACATCTCCTTATGAAATGTGAATTTGTTATCCCGCTGAAGAAAATTAAAATTACATTGCACTAACATGGAAAATAACAATATGATTGTCTCTAACCATAATAGGTGAGACTTATTCATCAACATTAATAACCTCTATCTAGGAGTACCCTTTTCACAATAATCATGCCTTGTTTCGAATGACTACTCCATCTTCAATTAACATTTTTTGAAATACCCATTTAGTCCTGATGTAATTATTATTATTGTGGCCTTAATATAATCCCCCATGTATTATTATTATCAATTGGGTCAAATAGTAACTTCATAACTATGACGAACTTGAATTCTATATCTTATTTCTCAAAACATTTAGGATCTACATGTGATGTTAATGCTTCTTTTTGCAGACTCTTCATCCTTCTTATCTGAAATAGCACCTCATTATCATCAATTATGTTCTTTCTATCAATTTCATATCTTTTCATTAATATTTTTGAAGATATTTTTCTCTACTAATCCTTCTCCTTACCCAAATAATATTTTGAATTAGTCTCATGTATTTCAAGAACCACTGATATACTTATCTCTTGATCAATATCCTCTTAAAAATGATCATTTTTTTCTAAATATAATTCTAAATATTCACATTAGTTACATCATCGAGTTCAAATACCTTTCCCATTTTCTTATTGAAGTATTTACATGATTTTATTTTACTCAGTAGACTTGAAATATTGATTCATCTCTACATGATTCTATGTTCATATTTTTATCCATTTAGATAATGAAACATTATCATTCAAACACATGAATGTAATTAAACAGCTTCTTCATTGCATTTCATTGCTCATATAGAGTCTTATATTTTTTGTATCAAAGTAATTTTTTATTTTATGCGTAGAATTATTTCACTACTTGTTTTTTCAAAAAAATTATCTTTAAGGTACTTTGTAATGAGAATTGTTCTGTCTACAATGTGTATAATTTGATATATCCTCTCAACTGTCAAATTATAATATGGGATTCTTAACGCTAAAACAAGGTTCCTTGTCATATGTTTCTTGAAATAATACACTTGGCTATTTCTGATCTCTAGTCCATTATTTTTTTTTGAATATTATTGATTATTTTCCATAACATATTATCAACATACCTTTGATAAGTTGTTCTGAAACTGAACACATCAGATTTATTATTGATATATAAAACCCAATAAATTATGATAAAATATCAAATGAAAAATACATAATATATTCATCCATCAATATCCCGTGTTGGTGTTTGTCTTCACACATCAATATGAACTATGTGAAGAAATAATTTGGACCTTTTCCATTCTGCATTATATGTATTACAAATGATCTTAGTATTTTTACCAGCATCAGCCTTATCAGTTCAAGCACATGATAATTATGGGAGGCTATGAGAAGCATCATATTTTACTAGATCTTGCAATGATATTTGGTTAAAATGAACAATTTATTTATGAAATAATTTATTATCTACTTTTTAATGTATATTAATATTTTCGATGAAATTCCCTTTAATTTTTTTCATTCCCATAATGTATTTTGAAGACATAATATTGATAATTTAATCTCAATCCCCTTCATATTTTTATAACTTATTGGATTACATCTCTACAAGATGTCCAAACTTTCTACATATAACACATGAATAAAAGAGTTTCCCATTGAACTATCCTTTTCCTCATAGAAAATGTTCAGAATAGAATGATATCACGTCTTCCATCTCTTCATATCCATTCAAATTTTCGATGGTGAGATTATCTATGGTAGTTAATGGGATATCATATTACTTCTAGTTTTCAAAAACACAATTTAAGTCATTACAAACTTTATTTGATACATGGGTAATTTGAATGTTATACAATGGAATATCTTTCATATATTTATCTTCCAATTTATAAAATTTTGAATTGAATTGATATGATTGTTTTCTCAATATATTCAAAAAAAATTATTAATTCTTTAATGATTTTATTGATACCACCCATGTCTTCTATAGAATCATTTACACAGGTAAATAATGTATTAACAGATTCATTAGGGTGAATTTCATGATCCTCATACTTATTTTATAGAACCTACATTTTTTATTCTATGAAATATGAGTCTCCCCTATAAATATTACAAAGATTTTCCAAAATAGAATGTCATTACATAGTTGACATAAACTATGTGTATATTTCATTGGATATCTCTCCCAATAAATCATTAATTTCTTTTGTATATACAATAAATTTCATTTTTATGCCTCTAATAAAGTACCGTTATCGATATTGGCTAAAATTCAACACATTAATTCTATAAAGATGTATATTCTTAATGATTGGAGATACATCTGCATCCAATTTGACCAAAATTGAAAATAGTTTCAATCGATGATCAGAATCACATTATGAATGAAAACCTATTTTAATTCTACTTTGAGAAAACCTATAACATTAAATATTTACCTTGGATACAAATTGCTAACCAAACTAGGTTAAATACACAGAAGGGGTGGGGTGAATCAGTGTACTACATATTAAATAAACTTCCCTTTGGGATCTTGGTATTTCAATTAAAAAAACAATATTATTTCCTTCACCCATATAAATTTATGAGGATAAATGAAATCATGCGTGAGAGACAATAATTTTACTTTAGTCACACTCACTAAGATACATCCAAGGATAATATAATAATAAAGTTTCAATTTACCAAATCCACTAACTATTACTACCAAAATACATGGTTTTATCTAGATGACTTTTGTTCCCAAGATCCTTGCCATTACAATGTTCAATGCCCCTCTCAATTATTTCTGTAGGTTCACTTTCTATGTCTCTTTCTCTAGCTCAATACCATTGGAAGGAATCACCTTCTTCCACTTCTTTTTCTAACCTCTCTTGGAAGGGATTCTCCCAAAGATTATGGAATTGTAGGTCTCATTGTTATCAATAATGAATAATTATTCATTTGTAGATACATAAAATTATTATTTTCCATATTAATCTAGTTGATCAATACCACTTCTCCACATATTTACTGGGGAATCCCTTTTTAATATTTCTATGATTCTCACTAAATTTGTGTTGCTCACTTCAATCACGAATCTCGCATAGTTTGGACAAGTAAATTTAGTTTTTGAATCCTTATATACTTCACAAAGCACACAACTTTCATGAAGAATACATAAAACATGAAAATATCATCTCTTTTGTTTGACATGCTAAAATCCTTCATGACATTAACGCATTCACAATGCATACATATTTCAATTAGTGTTTATATCCTTTGAGAACTAAACTTTTTTACTGGATGTTATTGTAACAAACACCTTCATGAATAAAAATTTAAAATATAGATCATTAGCATATTTAATAATTTTCACTATTTTATAAAGGGTCTTGATTCCTCTCATTGAGACATAGAGATCATATTCTACATGGATATTACTGATATTTTCTTCCATATTTTCACAACTAGATTCCCCAATAATAGATTTGACGAGGAAGAATGGTCCATTACAATGGAATGATTAATATTACAAGTCATTCAAATAGTATAATATTATCTATATATCAAAACCAATCATGATTATTCCAAAATTAGGAAATGGGTATGTGATGAATTTGGATGCTTTGAGGTTAAGCATGTGATGTGTTCATAAGCAAGGGAAATTATAATGTTTCTTATTACTCATGAATTGTATGATTTACTTAGAAAAATATCCCAACACATGATTTATAGTTATCTACTATGGTAAATTATTTGAATTCATAGAATCATTATTAACTATTTCAATAATTTATTCGGTTTACAGATCATAATAGATTGAAACTTATTTTATCAATATGGGGTTTGAGTCATAGACAATTATATTGGATGAGTAATATCCATATGATTCACATTGCCTTGATGTATACTCCATGTAAGAAAAATCAGTTTTCAAATTAATTAGGCTGAAATTCATAACCCTATTTGGAAAATGAAGCTTTAGACTAGTTGTAGTTTGCAACATCTTTTCCCGGGTACCACATGATAGTGTCCTGAACTGGTTTTCCTCATGACATTAAGCACGCCTCTATGGATTCCAGAGGATGTTTACTAGGAGTAAGGGTATAGTATGTCATTTATGAAGAGACTATATCTTCATTTATTAGAGTAAAGAACCATTAAAATAGATAAGCAATAGGAGAAGCATATATAATTGAAACAATACTTCATTCACAAGATAACCCAACACGAAATACAGTACTCACCTGAAAAATGGAAAACATGTTATCCCAATATAAGTGTCATGTTTAAATTATTAAATTGAAAATAATGAATCTATGAATCATCAAGCCAGTTCTAAATAATATTTGACCCCAACATCCAAGATCCCTCATAAATCAGCAAACCATACTAGTTCCTTTAAAAATATCATGTACTCAAACCATATAATCTATTTTTGTACAGATCATGAAGCCCTTGTAGGGTGTATCTACAACCCAGTAGGTCACCACCAATGGTTTCTGAAACAATTCCAATCAAATGATATTGTTTGATGTTCTATAATTAATAACAACAATGTATAAATGAATATTTATTACAATATCATTTATTATCAAAAAAATATATTATCTCTAAGGATACCAAAGATAGATGTACAATAATACAAACTTCATTTAGTTCCATATCCCAAAGAGTTCCATAGGAAATAAAATATCTTATTACATTCATATTTTTAAAGCTCAAAGTAGTCATGTTTCTTTGATATATAATTACCTGATTCGACTCATGTGGTAGTTTTAATTTTCTCTACTGAGGGAATATATCAGAATGGAATTATTTCCTTTAATTAATATCACATTTATATTCAACATTTTAAAGTTTCCAATATCACAAATTTAAGTATGATGATAATGTTACCTTTCTTACTCTTCAATATAATGACCACGTTCCCATTCTCTTTATTAATATGGATGATGATCACATAACAATTTATACTTTTCAATTTATAATGACCATATTTTCATTCTATATTCTCATAATTATGATGACCATGTTTCCATTTATACATTTTAAATTAGAATGTGCACGTTCCAATTCATTATCACTTAATCTATAATCAATTAATTATTTCCATAATCACAATACTAATTCAAAAATTAGATAAACACATCCATTCAGTTAGTTAAATCAAAAATTAACTAAATGATTTAAACCATTAACTAATTAATCATTTAATTAAACAATACCTCCATTCATACTAAATAATTAATTTCCCATAATTAATTGCCTCTTTAAAATTCCAACATCCCATAATTAGTCCCAAAATTAATTATCTAGATCATATTATTAAAGGAACATAATTAATCCACAATTAATTATCTCAAATTATCTATTTAATTGTCTCATAATTAATTAATAGATTAATTATCTAGATTACAACCCCTACCAATTAAAAAAAATTTCTCAAAATTTATTATCTAATATTTGGGACCCTTATTCCCATGATTCATTCATCAATTAAGCACATATTTCAATAATTCATCAATAAATCAATTAGTAAATCTAATATAGCCAATTCATGAAAATAAATTTTCCAATAATGATAATAATTATACAATATATCATATAAATTACAAATCCATGTATATGGGAATTAGATTTAGACTACCTAGGTCTATTTCATGAAGGAAATATTTCCAATAGAAATTCCCAAAACCTGACGAGCACAACGTTGTAGATATGATTTCTAGATATAAATCCCAAAATCAAGATCACAATATCAATATATAATCAAACTAGAATGAGATATCTAATAAAAAATATTGATCTCACCACATGGGTTTAGTTTTAATAAAATATAGGATATATTCTACTAAAGGAAGAAAAAGAGAGTGTAGAATGAATATAAATATAATCGGGATGTGATTCGCATAACGGGCATAGATCCAATCATTGAATCAGGAATTAAATATCGATGAAAAGGGTTTTTATGGCATTATAATCCCTTAGTGTCGATTGAAGAACATAAAATTACCCTTTAGAAAGAAAAATAATTAATAAGGGCAACATAAAACATGAAACATGTCATTAAAAGATGAAAACTAGTGAGATCCAGACTTTTAGTATCTCAATATTGGCCTGCTCATAGTTTAGTAGAACTATTAGACAAACAATCCGTTAATAAGGAATTAGCCACTTCCTCAAGGGGAAATTCATATATCTACATCACACAGCCTCAAAATCCATTCTTTTATAGAGCTGAAGTGACTACCTCAAAAGATCAGAGAGTGCACTGTTTCTCCTAAGAAGCTAAAAAAGTTTGTACAAACTGTTTTCCAACCATGCACAACATCTTTTCAAAAACATATTGTTATACATAACCAGAATAAACACCATGAAATTAACCCCATCAAATTTAGATAATTAAAAACATAAATTACCTTGAATACTGACCAGTAAAACTCTCGAAAAGTTGGGATCTTATAATCTACTACCCCCATATAATATCTCAAGCTTGTGCATCACATCCATCAAATTATATGACTCTGAACCAAGAAGACCAGTCTATTAATTTGTAAGACCTTTATCCCTTTCCCATGATTCCCCTTTCACATGTCCATGTTTCTATAACACCTAATAAATTGGAACAATATTTCCCCAAAACACATTCATAATCAGATCCACACATGTGTCACATTCAATTCAAATGACTCATCTATCTTGTGGTCATCCTTATCCACATTTATCACATGAGAAGGGTCAGGGTGATATTGTTAAAGTTGTGATACATGGAAAACATCTCACATATAATTGTTTCTATATAGAAGAGACAGCCAGTATTCCACCATCTAAAATCTCTCTATTATTTCAAAGGGTCCAACAAACCAGGGCACCACCATTTCATTTCTTCATATCCTGCGGCAAGCCAACATAGGTGAAAAACAAAGGAATACACGATTAACCTATGTAAACACTTGGTGATGTCTCCATATATACGCATTCAAATTATGTCTACTATGAGTTGTAATAATATATTTATGAATCAAATTTACAAACTCAGATGTATCAAACAATAGACTCTTTCCAAACAACTATGAATCACCATCCTCCATCCAGCATAGTGGGAATCTACATGGACTAACATAGAGAGCCTCTTATGGTGCCATTCCAATATACTCTTGTTAACTATTTTTATAAAAAAAATCCATTAAATCCATGATCTCTTTCCTAGATCATCCAATTTCATTCACACGTGACCATATCATATCCCTAAGAACCTGTATAGTATGTTCTGACTTCCCGACTATCTGTAGATGGAAATATGTACTCAATAATAACTTTCTCCAAAACCCTTTCTATATGCCCTTCTAGAATCATGATGTAATGAGTGTATCTTGATTTGAAACTATAGTATGTGACACTCTATTTAGATGAACTATCTCTTGAACATTGAATTCACCCAATTTATCTATTGTAATGGTTTTCATTATATGAAGGATATGTTCTACATTTGTTATTAAATCCACAATAAGTAAAATAGATTCAGTCTCCCTATGTTCCATTGGGTTGCCAACAATAAATTCATTGTCACGTCATCACACATACATTCTGGAATAGGTAAGGGCTTCAGTAAACCTCCATTTCGTTGGGTTCTTCTTTCACATACTGATTGGTGAAGCATCATGTAACAAATCCTGCAATCTCCCTTTTCATTCCTGGACACCATAACAGTAATCGTATATCACATAACATATATGTTACATTGAGATGCACCCCCCATTTTGAGGCATGAAACATCCACATGAGCTACTCTCACAGGATCATAGGTACCACAACATTAATCATCACATTGATGATACCATCTTCATCTATCAACCAATGTGATAATTTATCCCTATCATATCATTTTCCCCCAATGATAATCAATATGGATCCACATGTTGTTTATCCATACTCATTATCATATGTGTAGAATCCACTAAAACTAAACCATTGTTTTCTAATATTGACTCTCATGAACCACCACATTCATTTTTTTGAAAGGTCATTATCATTCACTCTACATTCAAATCATGAACCATCTGAGTATGAGTTTTTCTTCTCATGGAATCAAACAAAATATTTCACTTCCTGGGTGTATATTCTAATTCAAAATTAAAATAATTAATATTCTTAACCAAGATCTACTGTATAAGACTCATGTCACGCTGTGAAAATATATATATCGAGCTCATATGACCTGTATAAAATATAAAATTTTCTCAAAAAATATAGTGTTTCCAACACATAAGATCATATTACATTTCATCCAAATCGATGGTTGGACTAGGGTAATTCCATTCATGAGGCCTCAAATTCAATAAACCATATTCCACAACTTGGGCGCCCTTTATCAACATTTCTTTGAGTCTGATACCAAAAGTATCAATACAAAATGTATACTCCTTAGCTGACTTAGGTTGGATCAAAATTGGTTATTACGTTAATAACATCAACAACTTCTAAAAATATATCTAAAAAACATTTGACCATTCAAAAATTAATACCTTTTTGGCTATTTTTAATAGTGGTGCTACAAAATAATAAATATCTTGGATGATTTTCCTATAATATCTAACTAATCTTAGAGTGCTTTAGATATCAAAAATATTATTCTTTTGATCCCAAGAATCCAAAACATGTTCCTTATTTCGGTCCACTAAAACACATTCCTCTGAGATTATGGTCCCCTAGAGGTGTGCCTATTCAATTCAAAAATAACATGTAAATATCTTGTAGTAAAATTGATTCCCTCTCCAAATGTTAAAGATTATTTCAAGTTAATGGTCATGATCCTGATGATTCTTGGAGTACACCAAGATGTTTTCTACATACACAACTATTAACCGATATTTGTATAGATGAAATATGATGTTCATGATATCCAACAACAATTCTTCGGCATTTTTTTAATAAATTTCCTTACAAATAACATTTAGTGGTCGTACCAAATTCTGAAAACATTCCTCAGTATATCAGATGCCCGTACTCTCAAATGATGATACCTTGATATCAATTTGATCTTCCATAACAAACAATCTCCCATAAAATGGTAAAACAAATTATCAACACACATATGATGAAATAAGTTCTTCACATTAATTTTATTCAACATATGGTAATAAATTCATAATCATAATCACCCATCAGCAATCATTGTGAACAAAAATGGATATCCACAAGGCGACATACATGGAAGGAGAAATCTCTTATCCTCCAAATCCTACAACTATGTCTTATTCTATTTAAGATTAGTCAGTTCCATTCTATATTGTAGAATTGATATTGGCTCATCCCCTAACATGAGCTCAATAGTATATTCTACATCTATATTTAGTTGTATTATTGAGAAATCTGTAGAAAAGGAATACTAAAATAGTTCCACTACCAGTGGAAGTATATATTTTATAACACCCCCTCAATCCAACAATTTACTATCTTCATGATATTTGACCTCTCCTAGTGACTGATTAATTGTCTCAACTGGGACCATGTTGGTTTATGTTGTTTTTATATGAATGAAGTATTGTCTTTTGGTGTCAATGATTTTTATAGAAAGGAAATCACATCACATTATATAAGTAGATTAGGAAAGACAAGACATTTACAAAACATTCTAGAATAAAATAAACGATTCTTTGCTGATTTGTATTTAAAAAATATCATGACATAAAAGAAAATGTTATGCAAGACTGATAAATCATAGGTAGAGTAATGGTGATTATAGTAATATTTATTATTTATTGAAAGGAAATATTCTAGTGGAATACCTGGAAGGTTCAATTCATTACGTTAATAATATGATGATGATAAAGGTGTTTGATCAAAGTATATATATCACAATTGATATTGTTCGTGATGAAAGAAATTTTTTGGTAAATATGCCTGATGATAATGAAGAAGAAATGGAATGTTGTGAACAAGTGTAGTTTCATGACCCAAACATCAAAATCTGGCAAAAGAGTGGCTTGCACAAAAGAATGATTTTTGCGTGCATGATTATAGGGTTTTGGAATGTTGCATGTAAGGCAGGATTTGTGGTTTAAAATTTTAAAAAACGGAAAAGTTTTAAAGTGCACTAATGATTCATGATGTGTTCCAAATATGAGGTTGTCATGAAAGAGACTTACACACCTAATGCGACGTCAAATGGGGTTTTGCACGATACATCCAGATCATACACGACACATTATGGTTTTTGCGTGAAGAGTTCGATGAGGTCTATAAATAATAGGTGACCCCCTCAAATTTGATAAGCTCAACGCATGGATAAATTATGATCTCTTATGTGAAAATTAATTTTAATTTAAGGGGAGTGTGTGAATGAAATAGTGTTTTGTGCAATTAGAATATGTTTTAGACAAGAAGAAAGTTGTGTGCAATATTGAAGTTATGTGTAAGAGGCCTTTCATGAAAAAGTGAAATCCTGGGTTAGAGGAATTAATTTTGCGTGAAAGACACCTATAATAGTGCGAGAAAGATTTGGGTTCTTCACACGTATTCGGTTGTTCGTAATAATGTGCTTACCAGATTCAATGTAAGAATGTGAATATTTGTACATTAGAGAATATACCTGTTTAGTTTTATAGAAGAACTGAAATACAATAATTCAATATTAGTGATTAGAGGTTGCACACAATATTGAATATTGATTTATATGTTCTATAAGAGTGGAAGGTTAAATTTTATAGTTGTATTCCCTATCATAGAATTGTTTTCTAATGGATTTCTTATTCTAGATTGTTTTCGTACCATGCCAATGATGTACCCACTCTTGTTGAGTAGTGAACCTTTTTAAATCTTGTGTTCTTAGGGTTGTGTGTGTTCAATAGGGAAGAATATTTTTTTATAGAGAACAATGTTGTTTCAAAAAATAAGGAAACCTAAAAATAAAAATATATCACTGATTCACCCCCGTCCCACTTTTAGTGATTCTTGGATCCTGACTAGGAACTTCAGGCCCTGCTCAGCCTACCTAAACCTCCAACTCTCCACGATGAATGTACAGGTCACCTTTAAAAGACACAATGGTCACTCTCCTATTATAACAATTAATGTGGGTTCACTGCAAGACTATATTTCCCATTGCTATAAATAGTTCGAAGAACATTATGTCAAAAAGATAAATATCCCATTGGAAATGATATTCCCCAATCAATAGTGAACATTCCTTTCGTAGATAGATGTCTCTAGACCACACTCCATGTGGTGTATCTATACTATTTACCCTACTCATAAACTCCACTTTATGGAAGAAACAATCAATAAATTAGATGATATATTTTTATGAGAGGAACCAGTATAAAAAAGGAACTAGATAATATATATTCTACAAGAATATTACAATTCACTACAGATCGTTCAAACTCTCTATCCATACGTGTTGGTTTTACAACATGTAACTATGCTACACCTCTAGCCTATGATGTTTTCTAGTTCCATTGAGTATCACTACACTACTAATTTCGGCGCTCCAGTCCAGAATCAATACATCCACTACCTCTATCACATTATCAAATAGATCTTCATCTATGAGTCTGATATTGTATAGTTGATCCTCATCCCATTCCCTAAATCTTCACATCTTCTCCTTCAATACCAGTCTATTACTGCAACCTAGAGAATTTATGTATATGTAGAATATTACCATAAGATCATCACTATATAGGTAGTCAGGAATAATGTAGATTATCATCTCCCGGCCTACCACACTAATGAATGATCACCCCTATAAGTTCCTATCCATCCCACCATCATGACCACGTACTCTGTGTTCTAGTAGCTTGGCTAATGTTTTCATACTGATGCTTCATGCTCTCAAAATTCCCACCTCATAATCATCCAATAAAAACTACCTATCCAACTCTAGAAGCCTCTATCAGTTTCCCACAAACAATGATATATTTATCCTCAAATTTCTTAAAATTCTTCCACCCGATGATATTTATTTGGGACATAATCGCACTCTTAGATCTAACCTGAAAAATATCATTATTACTCCCTCATCTAAATATCACATTAAATCAGTATTTTTAAATCTATATTGTGAGTAACATCATCCAACAACAATTTTTCCTCTATTTTAGATGCATGACCACAATATCTTTCTATTATCATAGGGACTCGAGAAAAATGTTCTCCAGGAACCTCTCCAAGAAGTCCTTCTATAACATAACCTTAGTATATCATGTTCATGCCTAAATGTGCCACTATTCCTTCAATAATACCCATATCATATCAATAGAAAACATGATCCGGACATCATTAGAGTCTCTATATAGACATGTATTGTCACCATAGACTCAACTAATAATTAATATCCCTTAGGTGCACCCTCCCAATTAAATTTCATACGGTTCTGTAACTGAAACTCTAATTTTCAACTAAAACATAAAATTCAAAATGCTAACTGGATATCTTTACATGAATTTCATTAATCAAGTGATGTTTTATTGAAACTTGTCACATTCATCTTCCATTGGCATAATCAATGCCTCATGTTCCCTTACTAGGAAAAACATCCTAGGCGCACACCTCATTCATCCCCTTGATACCATTCATTGAGTAATACTCTCTAAAATGCCAAATACATGTCATATGTATCATAAAAGAACCCTATAGCATATATGTATGAGTAATAATCACAACATTTATTATTCCCCCACCTCACAACATGGTCAAAATAGAGGCACTACAACTATCCCTAACCATTATACACGTTGGTTTTGGTTAACAGGGGTAAACACCCCATAATAACCAAGTTTCTCAGTTGGACACAAATTTATTATCAATATTCATCATCATAAAATCCTACTCTATTCATGTTAGGAATAATTTTAATTTTAATTTAACTAATAGGAAAACAGTTCAAGTTAAGTAACTTACCCATAACTAGTTTTCCTATGCATGACTGAAATTTTGAATGACAAACTAACATCATGTTCCTAGAATGAAACATGAAGACTCATCTATAATGAATTTTTAGTCTATGAATCAATACTAAAATTTACAAGAAACAATAATAAAATCACACCTCATGTTTGTCTTCGGTGATGAAAAAATATTCAACAATAATATAAACATATATAAAAACAATCACACCATTAGTACTTGTTGGTTCCCCCATAAATTACATTGATACTGCCATGCAAGCTCTCATTACTAAGACCATAATCGTAATGTATTCAATATAACATTCCAAAAATATTATTAAAATTAATAATAATGAAAAATGGATCTTTGATGCCACTTTTTAATGACACGGCATGAGTTCCATGCGATGATGCCCCATGTTGGTTCACTACATGTACACAAGAACACCTCCACATAAGCTATAGGCTACTGACTCATATCGAGGGTCAGGAAAGAATTCCTGGGGATCCTATACACACATTTATCAGATTAAAGAATCATCAGATATAAATAATAAATCAATGAAGTATATATAACTAGAACAATACTCATGTCACATGATAACAAAACTATAAATACAATTCTCTACTAAAATGGAATTCATGATATGCCAATATAATTATCAACTATCAATAATGAAACAAAATATAAAGACATGATGACTCCCCAAGCTTGTTCCGACCATATCTACTCTCCTCATTAAATCTCTATCCCAAATCATCAATCCATCCTAGGGCCTTTACCATTATCCCATTCTAAAACAATATAATCTATTTCGGTGCCAATCAGAAAGCCCGAGGAGGGTGTGATTAAAAATCCTTAAGACACCACCAAAATTGCCTAAAAAATTTACAATTAAAATTTAATATATGTATTTAAATAAGAGAAAATTATAACTCATAAATAATCAATTATTACAATATCATTTGTTTCTTATAAAACTATATTAACTCTAGGGTAACCAAGGAAACCTGTACCTCAACAATAACATCATCTCATATCAGATCCTGGATTTTTCTATAGGAACTATCATATATAAATACCTACTTCTTATCAACGTTTAAATTATTCAAGGTTATATAATAACTCAGTACCTAATTTTACACCTTTTGGAGTTCAAATATTCTCTTGTGAGGCTATTACATAGAGATAAATTATTTCCAATCCTTAATTTCAACTATATAATCCTCATTCTCAAAGTTACCAATATCAAAAAATTTAGTTTTATGACTATGATACAATGAATACTCCTCAATAGAATGACCATGTTTCCATTATCTTTACACATTAGTACAATCAACATGTTACGATGTATAATCATCAATTTAAAATGACAATGTTCCCATTATCAATAATCCTAATTATTATGAATATGTTACAATTTGTACTTATCAATTCAGAATGACATTTTTCCAATTATTTAACACATAATTAATTTTTCAATTAATTATCCACCACCATTTGATTAATAATTCAAATATTCATAAACACATCTATTCTATTAGTTAACTAAACAATTTATAATTTTTTCAGAAAATAAACAATTCTTAAATTAATTAATCAATATCAAATTTCATAAACCATAATTAATTTACCATTATTAATTGTCTCATTTAAATATCAGCTTTCTATAATTAATCCCACAATTAATTATCTAGATTATATTATCAATGGTTGATAATTAATCGATAATTAATTATGTCAATATAGCCCTTTCAATATCACATATTTAATCCCATGATTAATTATATTGATCACAACCACTACATCATATAATTAATTTTTTATAATTAATTATCTAATAGGGAAGACCCAAAAAAATTAATGAATTTCTCAATTAATCAGCTATATCAACAATGCCTCTAAAAATAAATTGGTCAATCTTGTAATCCAAATTCAAGAAAAAAAATAAAGGATGATAATAAAATTAAAAAATTTCACATACATATCAAATCCATGAATATGGGTATTTGATTAAGAAGACCAACCTCAATTCATTTACATAAATTCAGCCAACATAAATTTAAAAAATCCTAGTAGCACAATGATGTAGTTATGAATTTAGGATCTAAACCCCTAAATCATGATCATATATATTTATATATACAAACTAGATCTAGATCTCCAATACTATATCTAAATCTCAACACATTGGTTTAGATATAATAAAATAGAGGATTTCCTCCACCAAAGGATAATGTAGAGACATGATAATGAATAGAAAAAATAATCGGGATAAGATCCCCTTACTAGGAAGAGTATATATTAGATTCGGGTGTTCAATCTCAAAGAAATGAGTTTGAATGGACATGGAATCCATCAGAGTTGTGGACCAAACCTTCAATTACAAATTAAAAATAAAAAACCAAATTTATTTTTTCATAAGAGGGGAAACTAGTCATTAAAAGTGGAAAAAGTGATATCCAAAATTTTAGGATCTCATTGTTGGCATGCACTGGATTAGGCAAACTGTGTGCTAACTATGCATTAACAAATAATTCAGCAAGGAAATTCACACATCTACCTCTCACGAACTCTCAAACTGTTCTTTAACCATGCTGATGCTATAACCTCAAAAGACCAGAGAGTATACTGTTTCCCCATGGTAGCTAAATGGTTTGTAAAAATTATGCACCAACCATGTATAGAAACTTTTTTCCATAATTTTTATAGAATTCACCCAAACACATCTAAATATGAAACACCAATCACTGATACTTAAGTAAAATTAAGTAACATAGAATCACACATGGGATAACTCCATACAATTTTATGATCATACATAGTTGATGTCGATCATAACTGGAATGGACATAGAATTTAAAAAATGATGTGATGTTATAGTTTTAATTCCTGTATCATTTTTTCCTAATATGGTTGAGATGGTAGGATAGGTAGAGGTTTCAGATTTAGAATGTGTTATGATAATGAAAAATCAAAATGATGCTCAGACCATTGAGGTATTAATTATAGATTAGTGTTTAGTTTTTTCATTTTGAAATCTGATGGTCCAAAATATGGCTTGACAAGATAAAATTCTTCACGATTCACACCATTCAAAATAGGAAATTCATCCTTGGATACAAAAAATGTATAATGCATTGAAATAATAGTTTTAGTTGGTCAGAATGTAAAGGAAGGTGGATGACATTTTTTCAATATGCTTGAATTGTTAATAGGTTAGATAATAGAATCAGAATCCAGAAGGTACGATGTAGTATTTACCTATTATGATTAAGAAATGTGAGAATATAGCCATGGATTTTTTATTAGGTATCCCCAGATTTCGTCAGAAACACCATTTCATATGGGTGATAGGGGATCATCTCCAAAATTTGAAACATTCCATATGAATTCAAGAATCTCATACAATGAATGAATTATAAATAATATATATCTTATAATTGGTAGTGAGGTGTGGCATACCATTTTCGATAGTGTAAGAGAGAGATACGAGGTTTATGTCCCATTTTTTCAAATCCTTAAATAATTCATCGGTATGTCATTTGAATATGAGTACAGTGTTTCATACTTATAAGGATTGGAAATATGAATGTGTGATAAAATTTTTGGAAGACATGCTTTGAGGTTGGTTAATAGATTTTTATTCTCACCTGAGGAACATGTATCATTAGTAGAGTTCTAATATAATGATATGTATCACACCTCAATAAATATTTATCTTTTAATTGGATTGTTGGCATCATTATAGTTCTCCAATATAATTGGTGGAAAGAGGTGAGACATTGGTAATTGGACCAAGCGTTGTCCCTAAATAATGGATAAGAGTCAATCGATCATGAGATGAAGGGAATTGACAAATAGTGACTAGAAATATTATATGGATCATCATCTATGATTCTTATTATTTGAGGTGACAATCATTCATTCTAGGGGATATCTCTAGGGGAAGTACATTTTTGTTTCAGGATGTAGGGAATGTTATCCCCCTTATATATAGGGCCATATGAGATATTGGAATGATTTTATGAGGTAAAATATCATTTTTCATTGGCACCAATGTTTTATGTCGTACATAATGTGTTTCATGTATATCTGTTGAATGTGACAGAATAATAATGACCATGTGATTATACAAAATCATATTTATGTAGAGTCGATTCATTATTGCACATTCTAGTGTATATTTTTATAGAAAAGATAATGTGTTTCATGGGAAGGGTATCGATCTATTATATGATTTTTGGAAACATGGTCTGATTTAGGAAGATTCCTAGGAAAAAGAGAAGTAAATGATCGATCTATATCCAAAAATATTATAGAACCTTATTGGTTTTCTACTTTCCAGGAATGAAAGGACCATTGGCTGGGAGAATTTATCACAATAGTTTTTATGTATGTAACACATTATTAATTATTTTAAACTATATAAACAATTTCGGAGACGTTTTTAAGGGTTTTGAAAACTATTGGAATGGTTTTGGCTCTTTTAAATAGGTCAAATTTTCAATAAAGGGTTTTTTAAATCATCCAACTCAAAAAAAAGATCAATTAATAGTTGTATATGTTGTAAGTGGAATGCACAAAAGTAGGCAGACACTTTTACAAAACAATGTAGCAAACTAGGAGAACCCATGAAAAGTAGGATAGTTGTATTTTTTCAGATTGGTGCATGTTTTTTTCTAATTGTGTGGGCTAAAAATGTGAGTTCCTTCTTAAAAAGGATATTGGTTCATTGCTAGAACAATTTTCTTCTTAATCATGAGACTAACCATGTATTATTTAAAATACCAGATCATAAAAAAGTGGATATTGTTTAATATTATGTTTTAATGAATAATTTTCTTCTATTAATCATCATAAACTGAATATATTCTCTTCCAATTGGCTATGTAATCATTCCACATTGAGCCATAGTGATTTGGAAGATTTTTATTGTTATTTGGAGCCTAATTACCATAAAAAGTAATACATTAATGTAGTAATGTTGGTTATATTAGATAAAATTCATCCCAATATTGGTTTCTTATATCTTCTAAAAATAAAATACATCTATGGTTGGTTGTTATAATATTGTTTGATTAGGGATAATTAATGATATAGGAGGATTTATAACGAATGATTTTTGAGATTTGACCTAGTATCGTTTTCATTTTAATGTTGATATTTTTTTCCAAATTACCCGATGTATGTGGATTTACTCTTGAGTAATCATATTATAAAAACAATTAATTGTTTCAAATTGAATGAATATTTAAAATATAATTGTGAAATTGATATGAAATTTGGTTAGAAATTTTATTTATCAAATGTTTTTGGATTTTTAAAAATTGGTTTTGTATTTTCTTTATTTCCTTGTTTTTAATATAGGGATTTGTTAGATTAATGATAATGGTTTTCTTGATTGTTTTTTGAATAAAAAACTCTTTAGTTTAAATGGTTAAAATTAATGTTATCAAATTTTATTTTTGCATAAATGGTTGGTGTGTGTTCATTTTCCTTTAAGATAGATATGGGTATAATGTTTCTCCATCATTTGTGGAAAGTATAAGGTTATGAAGATTCCCCTATAAAAATGGTTCATTCATTTTAAGATTAATGAAATGATGATTCATCTCTGAAGAGTATATAGAGGTCTATGATTTCATGCATGGTCAGTTTTGTATATATGTGGAATGGAATGGATTATTCCAAAAGAAAATTTGTCAATTGGTTTTAAAGGATTGTTTGGTTGGATTTCATAGAAAATATTATATTTTTGAAAACATATTTGATATTAGTATTCATTTATGTTAAATGAAAAATTGTAAAATGTTTATGAATTTTTTTATAGATATGTGCTAACATGTTAAATCCTTCTGTTGTCACTAGGGAATTCATTTGCAAAAATCCTGCTGATTTTCATTATTCACCCAAATATTAGAACATTTGGTTTTTTCAATATATTAATCATCATGATACAAGAAAACAAAATGTATCACACTTATTGAACTGGATATAAATGATATATAGGCTGTTTGGTGGTGTTGGATAATGAAGCATGTATGGAGTTTTTGAGCTATGTCATTGGAGCATGTTCGTTGTATTGTTTTTGTCTTCCATTTTGTAAACCTTTTTTAGTTATACCATGTTGTGGTAAATTCTGTAGTTTGGTTTTGTTAACAATTAAATTAATTGGAGTTAGTTTACCTTGTTATCATAAATCGGGCAGTGGATATTTTATTATGGAATGGTTGGTTGGGTTTTTTTATTTTTAGAGGGAAAATAATCACAAATCTATTATAGAATCTCTTTGTAGTTAATTCATGCATTTAAAATCTTGGGGGTATATCTTAAGGAAATGTAATATCCATCATCCTCTTAAAATAATTATTAGGGTGATAAGTTCTATTGTTAGATTAATATTTTCATACTTATTCATTTTATCAATTAAAATTATATGCATACTTATAATGGTAACATTATAATATTTTCCAAAAATTATTTTTCTAATTATTTTTTATTGAGTAGTTAATTTCTCATATATTTATATCATGTAATAATAATCCATTATTTAACCATTAATTGTCATTTTTAAAGATTGGAATACCATAAAAATATTGGTTAACATAATTTTATAATATACTCATAATGTTTTCAGGTCCCTAAACACATACACCAACATCTAACGGTAAATTTAGAATCTTAACATGTCTGGTTTAAAAACCGCTAATATAACATAGATTGTATCTTTTGTAATAAAAAATTAAAATAAATTGTTTATAAATTACATACCAGAGTATATTTTTTGGTCAAAAACAATAGTGAATTAAAATATTAAATATATATAAAAAATCCTGTATTTCATATTAAATTTTAATTTTTCGTATTATAAACACATTTTTATATTCTATAATATGTCTTTAAAGGATCAAATAAAACGTGTTCATAAAATTGAAATCTTCTATCTTTCATGAAACTTTTTCATCGTTCATGTATTATTGAAATTATATATGTCCATGTGTCTTGTGATTTTTTTTTGAAACATTGGATTGCGGAGAAAATTTGATGAATGTGATATAATAATAAATAATAATTATAGATAAAAATAATAATTATTGAAATATATAAAGAAGTTATCCTTTTCTAAAATTAATCACAGAGTATAAATATTCTCTTACATAATCTTGTAATTAATGTTTTCACAAAGTTTCTCATTTAAACATTTCAAAAGAAGTCATAATGAAAATATTATTATTCATTAGAATATAATGTAAATAATGAGTTAATTTACATGATATCTAACAATTCAAACATAATAGAATAACGATATTATTTTATAGAAATTATTATCATCTTATCTTATAAAATCAATTAAATTTTATAAAAACCATAAACAAATAGAATATAAAGGATATCGAAGGATGGAAATATTATTAATAAAATGGATAAAAATAATTGGATTTATGTTGATGGAATATAAACCTGTATACATCGAAATTAAACCAACAATGCATTTCCCCAATTTATCATAAATATACTATCATAGAAACTTTCTACAAAACATAAATAAATAGCCATACACAAAATAATTACATATGATAGATTGTATAATAAGACATATCGATTAATTATGGGGTATATTTAGACACTAATATCACATAATATGTCCAATTAATTTTTCATATAAAAGTAATTAATAATATTACAAAATATAACAAACATATAATTCATCATTAAAGCATTTCATTAAAATTATAATATTTTGAACTGTAAATAAATTGAACAACATAGTAACAAAGCATCCAGGTAAATAAAATGTGTTATTTCATATTAGTATTTCCCTAATAATAAAATAATATTCATCAAATGATATTGAATAATATAGAAACAACAAAAAAATTATATTTCCACATTTAATATAAAACATAACATAATATGATTTTCTCTTGAAAAAATATGAAATGATAATTTCATAAATATTTTATAAATTATTTCCAAAAGTAAAACTAAATTATTGTAATAGTATAATGATAGGAAATTGTAATAAAGATGGTGGAAAATTCATTTTGTTTCTATGAATTAATAGTGAAATTCATTCTCACGCATTTGTAATATGTGAATTTTTATTTGAATATAAATTTAATAAAATGATACTACTAAAAAATTCGATTATTTTTAAAATTATTATAAAATTATATTTAATAGTGTTGAAATATAATAATAAAATTTTTGAAAAAAATAGATGAATATGGACGTGCATAGGGAATATTTTTACTATAAGCATTTTTAATGGAAATATACATAACATAACTCACATTTATCATTATACAGCCACAAAATATTGAATAATAAATAATTATTAGATTTTTATTTAATTATATTTTTTTTAATTTTTTCTGAATTCTAATTATTTACATTTTAATATTTATAAATATGGTATAATTTGTAAAAATAATGTATATGTTTATGTAATATGTTTTCTTTGGGGGGGGGGGTTGATTAACATCATCGAAAGAAAATCAGGTGATTAGCCATGGTGAAATGTGTTATGAATCCATAAAATAAAAAATATTATTCATGTTAATATGATAATATTTATTTTTCAAATAAAACATTTAAAATAACCATGTATGTAGTTAATGAATAATTAATAATTTTTCCCTATAGACAGTTGTATGTAACTACACAAGACTTGTGTTTTCCTTTCTCCACTCATAGGAGAAGTGATAATGTATAAAATAATTTTCCAATAAAAAATTAATATTTTATAAATTTCATACATATTAATTAGTTAAATAGTATTAAACATACTTTTGTTGTGGAAACAAAAAATGAACCACAATATTTCATGGTGGTCATAGTCCTTTTATAAGAACATTCATTGTTATTGTTTATAAATGGATAATAGAGTAAAAGGTAGGTATTTCCATATATTTAGAGAATCATAATTATGTCATATATTTAAAATATTTAAATTAAATTTATCATTCAGGTTTACAATTCATATAATTTATTGATGAAAAATTAATCCGATCACATTGTGGTGTGGTTTCTGTTTATGGTTTTTGAATTTGATGTTTTGCTAATTTCATGTGCGGATTGGTTCCCACTCACCCATAAAGCGGTTTTAGAAAATCAAATAAAAATATAATTTACAGATCATCACATAGTGGTGGTAGTATATTTTACTTTTTCTTGAATGATGTTTTTGTTTCTATTATGATTGAAAATATGAAGAAAATTAATTTTACCATTATCAATGTAAAATTATATTAAATCACAGGTATTTATGTTTTTAGTTCTTATTGTTCAATTATATTTTCATAGATGTGAATGAATAAATTAGTTAGAAACACTCAGTTATAATTAAACAGATAATTTGAAAACATCCCATGGAATACTTATTTAGCATTCATTAGATAATATTTATGTGAGATCTGAATCCATATGATTTGGTTACGAATGTATGGATGAGATTTATTTATATAGTAAATGAGATAAAGGTGAATACATTTTTGAGTAAGAGAGGATATGATATTCCCTTATATAGGTGAGGGGTGTGTAAATCATGTAAATATATAAAATAATAAAATGTACCATGTGTTTAAATAATGTAAAATTGGTGAAATGGTCCAAATATTATATCAAATGGATGATAAAATTGATATATAATTATTTAATAAAATATATTCATATTTATTTTTCTTTTGAAACCTTAAATATTAGCCAAACACTCCCATTATTCCTCTTTTATATTAACCATTATTAAAAAAAATTCAATCATTATGGATCAATAAATCAATTTAAAAAATTCAATGTGGAACTGTAAATTTACCATTATTTATTTATATGATACATTCCATTAATATTTTGTTATTATATTATTTCTATGGTGTTCAAGTGTTTTATAAATGAATTTAAACATTATACACTAGTTGAACTCACTTAAAAAAATATTCATAAAACATTAATAATTTTTCCACAAGAAAACAATATCATTATATTTAAAAAAGATAAATCCAAAAAATAGTTCAAAATTATATATATTAAATTATGGGGAAAAAAGTACTGAATATAATTATAACACTTATAATGTTTTTATTGAAAAATTGATTCTTATTATCACAGAATCCTAGTATCAAAACCCCATAACATGTTTAAATAAATAATATATATAAAAAACAATTTTCATATGAAAAATATTAATTATAAACCATTATAGTCATCATTGAGGTCTCATAAATTATATGTAATGATACAGTAGTCAAGAGATCATATTTTAGATATAAAATGATCAAAATGAAATGCTAAAAAATAACATAACTTATTCTATTGGATTAATTTTTTGTTTAAAATATGAAATTGATTATATTATACTTGTTATTATTTGTAGGTAAAACTATTATTCTCATAAATAAGTGAAATTTCATTGTTCATTAATACATTATTTCAAATTTTTACTCAATAAACACTAATTGTGCTACATCATTATTTTCAACACAATTACATATTTTTTAAATTATTATTTAAATTTTTCATATAAAAAATTACCATGGGTATTCTATATTATAAATCCATTTTATAAGGTTATATTTTTTATGTAAATGAATTAAAATGGGATAATAAAGTCCAAAATCCAACACATGTATGTATTTAAAAAATATATTTTAATCATAAAATGGAATTTATTTAAAAATAAAAGATATGATTATTTACTATAGAATTATTAATATTATGTTTCTTAAATTAGAGATTATTTTAATTAAATAAAAATATAAAAATATATTGGGAAATTAACATTACATTATATTAATAAATTATTTTAATGTTATGACAAAAAATGATTTTTTTATACTCACTGATAAATTATTATAATTAGACTAATTTATAACAAGTCAACATAATTCTACAATGAAATGATTATTTTTAAACTCCAATATTTAAGGAAATAATTATAAATGTAGTAAAATTCAATTAAAATTTTCATGGATAATCTTCAACAAATTCCTTTTCTATGAAAATCCACTGTTGAAGAATAAAATGACTTTATACTCATTAAAATCAAAATAAAAATAAATTTATATTTATTTGATATTTAAAATACATATGTAATTATAATCCATTATCAATTGTGATTAATCTAATATATTAAAATAAAAATACATTTCACAAAATCTATTTTTTTTAAAAGTATATATATTTTATAAATAAAAAGTTTTATCATCATTCAAAACGTATTTATTATATATCTACTATTCATTATTATTATTATTTAATAAAAAAAATCTATGTATATATCATAATTTGTTTCAGGCTATCCATAATCACAAAACTGATGGCTATATTATGGTGGTTGTATTTGAAAATCAATATTTTAGTACTATATTGTTGTATTTGTAATCAATTTTTCATGTTTCAATCCATATCCAACATAGTATTATTTAAGAGAATATTTCACACTAAAATGTTAGAGTGTTAAAATATCCCCTTCTTAATAACATCAATCCTATTAAGTCAAGTTCCATTTTACCATATTGAATTAATCAAAACATATCATTAAAATAAGATATATATTTTTTCATCAAAATTAATAAATATGATTAGACATGGAATAAACAATTCATATTCTTCTATAACTCTCATACATGAAAATGAGATTTTAATAGAAAAATTAATAGTTTATTTATAAATTCTACATATGTATTAAGTTATCTGAAAATGTATTTTACAATTAGTATATACATTCTTTAAATATATACATACATGACTTCATTCTACTAAATAAGTGTAATTTCAATATTCATTTTTTCAGTAATCATTTTCAATTTCTATAACATCTCTCACAGAAAAAATATGATATTGAATATGTATTTTCCTATAGGATTAACTATATTGATAATCATACAGATCAAATTATTCAAAATAAATTAGTAAGGTTATTTCATCTGTTCTAATCAATTAATTGTGTCAAAAAAATATAAAAAATTAAGATATTAGAAAATTAAAATCTAACATCATATATAAAAATTATAAAAAAAGATAAAAATCCTGAAAAATAACTCCCAAATTTAAAATCAAATTATTTCATAAATAAAAAACATAAAACTCATAAAAATGTTCCCTACAATGGTTAATACAAGAAATCAAAAATATTTCATCTAATATTAATTAAATATCAATTTAGCTTTTATCTCAAAAAAATAATCCATAAAAATATCATATTAAAATAATCTATATTTATCAGTAAGATATTATAAAAAATATAATAAAAAATTAATTGATATAAATATCATTAATTTAATGTTGAAATATATAAAAATCATTATTCCATAAATAACAAATTCACTAGAAAAATACTAATCTTGGGGTTTGTATTCTAATAAATATATCCACTAATATGATTTATCATCATAAACTCATATCCCATAAAAACTAAAAAGTGAATCAATTTAAATATGTTTATGAACAAAAATATTCTTATTTATCCATACTTGTTTCCAAAATTCGTATAATAGTTTCATATGAATCATTTGAAAAACTAAATTTAAAAATATAATCGACTTTTGTAATTATAAATTTTCCATAAATACTTATTCACCTACATTCTAGAGAATATTTTTAGGTCTAAAAATTTATACCATTAAGACAAATAATTCATATTATATCCCTTATCTCACCAACAAAAATATAATTTTTCCTGTTATACATATATTTTCTTATTCCATTATTTTTAATAGATATGTTTTGTTAATAATTTATATGATTATGTTTTTGTTTTTTTCTTGAACCTTTATCATCATTCGTGATGATTTACTACTAACTGTACTAAAATACATAAAACAATTTAATACCTATAAATTATATAATAAATGGGTTGACAAAATACAATATCATAAAGTGTAATAAAATGAATAAAATCATGTTAATCAAGTTAAAATTCCTGAAAAATCATATGTATGATTGAATTCAATAGTATTAGATGAATATTTTTAAATAATAACTTACATAACTTTTCAATTATTTTTTTACATATGAATTTTTCAAATGAATATCAGTAGAAATCACAAATAAACAATATTAATTTAAGATGAGTTCGTTGAATAAAATGAAATATTTTCCTAGGAAAAAAAAGAATTTACCCACTATATATTAAAAAAATTATTTTGAATCAACAATCATCATATTATCATTATAGATATAATTATTTCCATGAAAATATTGACAACTAAAACATGAAATATATCCATAGGAAAAATTAAAAAATATTATAAGGATAAAAACTAATGATTCCAAAATAACTAAATGAATAATTTTATAAATCACAATCATTACAACTAGAACTTCCTCTATGATATCATAAAAAAATAAATACGTCCCTCATGTAAAGTCGATATATGTATTTTTTGTATAGACTAAATATCAATGTTAAATTATCAAATTTTACATACATATGAATCGAAGGGATAAAATGGTCCCTATTAATCACATACAATGTCTAATGAATTCATAATATTAAATAAATGAATAATATAAAATACCAAACAGTCATATACATCAATATTGAAAATTATATTAAGAAATATTGATAATTTACAAAGTGAATATATAGAAAATCATGATATCAATACATTTATAGATATATAGTGGATTATTTCATTTTATTTTACACCTGTAAAATTAAATGTATCACCATTTAATGTTGACATAGATTAAAATACACATTAAATAACATCATGACATTTCTTTCAAATAATTAGAGAAATATAATTTCATTTTGATAAAATATTAGTTGAAAATTTTAAAGAATTAAATAAATTAAATAATTTGATAATATCCCTAAAATCCAGAAATAAGGGAACATTCATGACTTCTATGAAATCAATTAATGTCATATATGTAAAAAATATAGAATTTATTTCACACTTTGATAGAAAAGTAAAAATTGATTCATAAGAATATTTTTGAAATGATTTAATTTAATAATTTTATATGATTCAATATTAGTTGAAAATGTCTTCTAAAAGTCAATTAAACATAAATAAAATCATTGTTGAAATAGTTTATGAAAATTTTTAGGGGGGATAAATATTTTTTTACAGAAAATTAATATTTGAAAATAAAGGATAATACTTTAATATATGTCCCATTATGATTTTTATATTGTCTAAATCAATAATAATAAATATATAACATCTATTTACAATATTTATTACAATTTTATTCAGCATTCCGTTATTAGTATGCAATTTAAATTATTAATTACTAGATTTTGTTTTTTTTATAATAATGATTATTCTCAAGTTGGGTATTTTTGGATCATTTAATTTATAACATTTAATATATAGTTGTGAATTGACCTTGGTCAAATGGGTTATTATTATATTATTTTTATATTAAATAAATTAATAATTATCATTCTTTTAAATTTCATATTTTATATAAACCATCCATGAATGATATTCCTAAAATATTAATAGTTTCATTACATAGAGATAGTATTTTATATTTATGCATGAAAGACAAAATAATTTTATTACCAGTGGAAAAAAATATATAGGTTATATTTCTATATGAGAAAACCATAATCAATTAATGAATTTCATAATTTTTAATATGATTCATCATATATCCATCATTTTATGGTGGATATAGAAATTTAGTCAGACTTTACCATGGAAGTGGTAGTCCACACACACACACATTTTCAATGTTATAATTTCCAAAAATATTTTAATGAAGGATGATATGTAATATATAAACATAATAAAATCATAATTATGTAATAAATATTATATATTTTCATTTGATCTATAATTTAATACGTCCATATTAGACCACCATTAAAAATGAAACACATCGCTTTAGATAGTTGGTTGACAACACATATGAATGGTTGATTTTTCATTTCCCATATAATTAAGTATGAAATGGAAAACGGTGGTAACATAATCATAGTGACATTTAAATATATTTAAGATAATGATGTAATTATTTTATAAACACTAGAGTACACATTAATGATGTGAATGAAAAATATACATGAAACAACAAAGTTTTTAATTATACATCTACTTTGGAAAACATCACTTTTGTTATCCAATATAACTTAATTGGATGGTGTTTTCTAAAAATATAATCTCCATGATTTTTTCTGGATTTCAGGAATAGATGGGTGTATTCATTTTGATAATCGTCTCAATCGGTAAAATTTATAGTCGAGAGAAGTTGTCATTTAATATGTGATGTGGGTGGAAGTCTTGTAAATAGATGATATATTAATTTATATTATTTTTAATTCTCATGTGAAATTAATACAATTAACCAAATAATTAATGAATTTGATTCCATTTATAAAATATAATCATAATATAAAATTTATATAATTTTAGTTGTCTTTTTGGACCACAATATTTTGTTATAAAAAAATAATCCTTCTTTAACCAAAATAAATAAATAATATTTTCCATAAAATATTTTTAATGAATGTAATTTTAATAATTACACATTGTTAATAAATGAAAATGTTATTATATTTTAAAAAACATCACATAAATTTGAGTTGTTATGTAATTTTTTTTTTTATTTAAAAGGATTAATGTTTTACTTTTTGGAATTAAATAATATTTACTATAGTTTTCAAGACAATACACAATATATGACATTAGTGATATCCAGATAATAATTTTATTTTTATTGAAATTTTACATAATCATATATCCTTGATTTATATCAACAAAAATAGTCTAATAATATATCATCTAAAAAATAATCTTATTTATTAATTATATATTACATTATTTATTTTTTCAAATTCTCACTCGATCATTGTATAAACACCACATATTTATTTTAAATAAAAATAATACATTTTAATATTGTGTATATATTATTAACATTAAAACAAAATATAATAAATCATTGTGGTAATATTTTTTTCATTTAAAATGTATAATTAAACATATTATTGTCTTTAGAACATGTTTAATATATAAAATCATAGAAAAGGGGCATTTTTAAATATAACACATAATTATATTGGATTCTAACCATGATATTATTTTTTTCAACAAAATTATTTTTAAATTATTTGAATAAATCTATCAACATCTCATTCATGGAAATATTTGATATATATTTCATTATTTTTTTCATTTTTACATCATTTCAATCATTACAAATATATATCAATACCATTACAACACATTTTTAACATGGTAAATTATTTCTAGGGGCACATATAAAATTTAAATTACAAAATAATTTGGAAAATTTATTTGAAAATATTAGGTACCTTTTATAAGATTCATTTCTAGTAGTTATGGAAATAAATAAAAAAATATTATCCCCAAACACAATGAATTTTTTTCAAAATATTTCAATTCAAAAAAATTGATTTTATAAAAAATAAATTTTATTATGGACAAATATAGAATTATTTTTGTTTTATTTAATCAAAAAGATATTATTTTACATTAAAAATTGAAAACTCATTTAATTAATTTTAATTTCATTCTATAAGAAATATATATTAATGTTATGTAAAAGTCAACATTATTCACTATTTAATCAAAATATATTCTTATTATAGACAATCCTAGAATTAAACTAAATAATGTTATTGTACGGTTGCTTGAAAACTTATTTGAATTTTTTTTATATTATTTAAAAATTTTGAAGAATAGAATTAAAATATCCAAGAAAAAAATTTAATATAAACTATTTTTCATGAAAATGTATATTTAAAAAATAATATGAGTTTTCCCCCATATATTTAAAAATAAGAACATAAAATGAATAATAATTCAATTTATTTGATATTAAATTGTTTTATTTATGATATTTATTTATATATTTATTAATTTAAGGTTTTAAGATAAAATTATATTTTACATATTAAAAATAATTTATAAAAATAAAATTTTGGCTATAGGATACTATATCTTCATTGAAATCCACATCATAATAAATATATATTTTAGTATTCCATTTATTATGCAATAATATTATACATATACTTCTTAAAATTTTAATTCATATTAAAAAACTCAAAGACTAATATATATTTTCTATTCATCATATTTAGATAATTATATTTCACTAATAATTTATAGTTCGTTTTTTTTCTCAGTGTTGTATGAGGTACACGATATAATACATTGTACTATTTTAGGTAGACTTAAATAAGGAAATATATTACAATTAAAATCATCATATGACTTGAATATTAATTAATATTCAATATATCTTAGCATCTTAACATATTATCTTCCCAAAACATTTAGACTAGATGATCACAGAAATATATACAAAACATTTTATTAAAAATGTGTTGCTAAAATCTTTTTACATAGAAATGAATTTAAATACCATTAAGATAGTAAACCATTTAATCAATAATATTTTAATCATTCTTCATTATAATATTAAATATTTTTTAAAAAAACATACCAATTCATTTTTCAAAAATGGTATTTAGTGGAAATGGTTGTTTCATGAAGAACTATACATATTTATTTAGGAAAATATTTTAGCCCTAAATAGTTTTACTCAGTGTGTTCGTATGAATATTAGAGCACTCAATCTTATCTATAATGTAAAATATTCCAACTAACAACCTTGTATTTTTTTTCCATCAACATATCATAACTAATTTATAAAAACCAAATACAATGGTAAACTGTTGATTTTAATTAAACAGTTATTTGAAATACTAAATAATACACCCTCTTTTTTAAACATATAAATTACATGATTCATGTTAATATAAGTGATAATTATAATGATTTGATAATACCAAATCATATATGTTTAATGAAAACCCACATCTTCCTTGTCTTCCCCACATTTCATGGATTTTTAAATTCTTTCATTCAAAATTCATGAATTAAAATGAACAAATAACATGTATATTCAATAATATTTTTTTGAAATAATAAAATTTATTCAGATTATTATTTTTCAAGATGCGTAAGAAATATTATTTTCAATTGAAACACTAAAAGATACGTTGAAAATAATTAATGTTTCCAATTAAAATTTACTACGATTTCATGTATTACAATGAATAGAAATATAGTCACTCTAAATAATAATCCTTGACCAGTAAAAGAACTTACAGCAATATAAATACATCATAGAAAATCTAAAATTAGATGATAACCCATCCATTATAGAATTATATTCACTACTTGTGAAATACATGACTAACCCACACCTCATTAAAACTCATCAAAAATAAATAAATCAACATTTGAAAAGTGTTTCCACATTTAGAAGAATTAATCCATAATATATAGAGAAACTAGAATAAAAATTTATCCAAATTTATATTCACATTATGCCCAAGACACATCACCTATTGAGTCAAATGTTTTATCCATAAAAAATAATAAAATAATTTACAATATTTGAGAAACAAATGTTTATAATAAAACTAAGAGAATATTTAAAAATAAATAAAATAATTACTCATTACACATTTTTTATATCCAATAAACTAGTACCAATGGAATATATATGGATAAAACTAAACTAACCCTTACAAGAACTCATTCTCGCATAATATTTTCCACCACACAGGGCGGAAGACAATAAAATCCCTCTTGACCATAAATTCATAGAAACGATCCTCGAGATTTAGTTCTTGAATTAAAAAATTCATTTCAAAGAAACTATTTACCATGATACTATCTGAATATCTATACTCAAACTCTACAATAATTTATAGTCACCATATAAAAAGGAAAATTTATAATTGTTTTGTAATAATGGATGATGTTGTAAAATAAATTGTCCCACTGAGATCAAAAGTTGTGTTTCAATTTGGGGTCATGAATGATGTGCCAATTATTAATGTGAATAAAAAATAATCAAAATGGAATGATGATGATTAGAGTGTTTCAATTTTTAGATTTTAAAATAGAATGGAAAAGTCTCAAAATATAAATAAAATGTTCAATGACAAATTAAGGAAGAAACATAGAAATTTCCTAGTATAGGAAATGTATATCCAACAAACAATGCACCATTATACATACATAAATATACATGAAAATATTGTGATCATTGAATAACATCAATGAAAAGGAAACATACTCATAATCTCGAACATTTAATAATCACAACTAACAAGCTACCATTCACAATATAGTCACAACTAATGATGATTTTTGTGCTACCACTAAGGAAAAATTTAAAAAAAATGACATATACCCAAACTTTAAACAACCTGATGTGTCATTATATGATATGGAGTACTCATAATTATTAATTATATGGTTATGAAAGTCATAATGTCTCGACAAAATTTTATATTATCATCGAACAACACTATTTGGATATTTATGAATAATCTTGTAAAAATTTTCAATGAGACAGTGATAGGGGAATCGACCTCGATCTATTGATATAAAAGATAAAAGTGTAGAGCCTATAAACATTTGATATATATTTCATCAGGTAAATTAATTAATTCAATTTAAACAAATTATCCTTTTCTACCCAGTTTGGAAAATGGGATAACCTTTTATGATGCACGACTATTACCCAATACATTACTATGAAATAAGTATAACTATTCATTATTTGCTCTATAAATGTAATATTAATTTTGTATGATAACATGGAGCCCATAAATCACATGTTTGAACATGTCTCAGTTAATCATGCCTCATAATTTATTTTTCATATACCATTTTCTAACCAAATATTTTTCCCCATATATTGTAGTAACTAAAGTCTCTCTTATCTCTCGACTATCACCTATGATTCCTATATTTATTGGACAACCACCATACAAATGTTCACAAAATGGGTTAATTATAAAAAAATTATATAATTTCCCCTATAATGTCATTCATCTATTAGAAAATGGGTTATTGACTATCGCTGATTGAATTAAAATTGCACAAATGATAGGAAATAATTTAATTATAACACCTATGTATAAGAGATAATTTGACATCATAAAACAAATACCTTCCGTAAAGGAATGGCAAAACATCTTGATAGATTAATTTTATCTTATTCAAAAAATTGTACAGTTGAAGGAAACCTAAAACAAATACAAAACAATGAAAAAGATCTCCAGAAAAAAGTAGTAGCCACAGGGAAAATCTTCTAAGATTGTTTCACTTATATTAACCGATAATCATAATCTATGATGATGTAAAATAGTTTTCATATATATTGGTTGAGTATAAAATTCATATTATAAAGTATCATTGTCCACTACTATCATGAAATATGTAGAAGAATCATTCTATCATCGAATGATTAAAAAACCTCATCACCTAAGAAGGTGATAATATTTACCCATCTTCAAGATTGATAAATCAATTTTTTTTATAAAAATCAGAAAACTTATATTTATAATATATATATATATATATGAATTTACCAAATTATACATAAAAAATGGTTTATTTCATTAATGTTCCAATGGTTCACAACCTGTGCTCACCCCTTCCATAAGTCAAATCAACTCATATGTGATAGGGCCACAACCCAACCGATCAAAATCCATGAATATTACAATAATATATTATTGTTATTAGTCTTTATATCTATACCAGTATCCCATAATAACCATTTTTTTAACAATATCAAATTTTAATTACTAGTAGTCTAACCCCCCCCCCAATATATTATGTAATTCCATTATACCTCTAGATATTATAACATCCAATGTAAAATGATAGAAAGAAATATCATACATGTTAAGATAAATTATTTCTCATACAAAAAGTTAATTTATTACTAGTACTAAAATTTTTAATAACATAGAGGTCCATCAATACACCTAAAGTAACACACACTATATTAAATGAAATTATGGCCTAGGAAATAACTACTCCTATCTATTGGATGATAGATAGAGAGGGAGATGGTGTGTCGACCATCCATTCCCTCTCAATCCAGAATATGGGTTAATAAGTCCTCTAAAAACCTATTTTTAAAACCACAAAACATTAAAAATATATTTATTTTATAATAAATATCATGTTTATGATTACATGTGATGCACAATCTTTATGTTTAAATGAAACAAGATTCTATATTATTTAATCATATCGACACTTAAAAAACATAATTCACGTTTTTAGTAATTTTAATAGATTTATTTGACTATATAAACATATTTTATACTAAAACACTATCAAAATTACATGAGGGTGATTTTTTTGGATATTTATAAATTTTATAATTTATTGATTAATATAGAATAATTATGAATTTTAATTGAAAACTATTTTCCCATTTATTTAATTTTTATTATAGAAGTACACTTATTTTTTATTTTAAATTATGATTGGTAAAATGTTACTTTAAATACTCCAAAATGGTCATTAGAATATATTTCATATTAGTTTTTATATAAATTTTTAAAAATTTTTTAAAATGTTTCTCTTTGAAGTCAATATTTCTCATCATGTCTATGTGATTAATTCTATGTTAATTTTGTCCACATAAGAGAGGTGAATTTAGAAAATTGAGGGACATATTTGGAATTATAATAATTTACAATGTTTGATATGTGAGATGTAATTTTTTAATAAAATTAATTTTGAAAATATTAAAATTTAGTTAACATTGATGTGGTAAAAACTTATTTATTAGGGGCTTATACAAAAAGGATAAAGGTAAAAATGATCTAAAAAAAGTACTATAACATAATGGATCACTGATTATTGACATAATATCTTTAATGTTTTATAATTTATCATTTTATAAACTTATTCCATTAAAAAATGAATTTATTATTGAATCTCCTAAAAAACTATATCTATTACAATCAACTCACTTATAAACATCCACACAATCTTTTCCTTTCATCACACCATAAAAATTATTTGGTTTAGAGAATACCTTCACATATAACATTAAAAATTCCCACAAATAATAACATATGACTAATTTTGGACATAAATTGTCTCATTTAATAATTGTGTGCAAAGAGAAGGATGTTTCTCAGAAAACAGGTTATGATTGTCACCATGATTTTTTATTTTACTTCATCCTCTTCTATATAAATTCTAATAAAACCCTGATGGTATCATATAATAAGTGTATATCATATTAATATAATTTTTTTGTGGCATGGTAATAACCAAAAACAACCACTACTTCAATAAAATGACAAATTAATACATCTTTCCTGTATATAGTAGGATATAGCCTCTTGTACCCATGTCATTCATTTTTCCATCAGAACCTCTCATGGTTGGGAATGATGGTGGTTTGATGTAATATATATATTATTTATATAAATAATATACATATGATTTTATTATATCATATAAACATTTTTTTAAATTTTCATTCTATATGAGAAATGATAATAGATTTTAATTGCACAACAGATTACCTCATCACGAAACGATATGATTCCTCATTCACTAATTCATTTCATGGAACAAAATAAAAAAATACTAATGAATTTAGCTTAAAAAATTAAATAATTATGATATCAATTACATATCTATAATTTTTAATAAATATTATATATCATTTAATTTCATTGCCTTTCACTCATGGAATTTTGATAACAACTTCCATGTATATATAGACTACCGCCTTCATGAAACTATGTAACACTATTTTCCTCAACACAGTACATGGAAAATAAATAAATAAATATATATATATATTTATTAAGAAATAATATCATTTTAATGATCTTTTTATTATTCCTGAAATATAATATATTACTTTATTTATTTTCAAAATGACTAGTGGAAAATGGGAACATTACTCAAGAGTATGTATTTTCTACAATATCCAATATAATAACATTAATCATATCCCAAACCCATATTTATTCATTTGTTTTAAAATTAAAATTAGCATATAATATAATAAATATTTCATTACTAATATTACAATGTTGATGGATGTATATATCATGATAAATTACATGGCATTTTATATTAAATAATGAATCCAAATATAAGATGAATAACAAAAAAATAATGAAAATATTGATACATTATTTGAAATTGGGGTGTAAAATTTTATAAAACGACCATATGTGATAATATATATATACAAATACGGTTTTGGTTAATTTAATAATATGTTTAACACAACTATATATAATATTATATCACATTTATACAAAAGGAAGTGCGATTAAAGGGATTCAGTGTCAAATTACATTCCATAGAGACTTATTTTTTGTTGACAATCATTTCAATTTTATTTGTTTTGTATACATCACCTTATATATGTAATACTATTATTCATTAATAATTTATTATGTTTAATGTTTGATATTAAATATTTTCATCCAATCATATTTTACTTTAATATTTGGAGGTGGTTGTACAATATCACTTGTTGGTCGTTATATTTCTTTTGAAACATTACCATGGATGTAATCATTTTCCATTTGAAATTTAATTTATCCTAAATATTGATATTATTTAAAGATTTAAATTATTTTTTTATAAACCATGTTCCATTTATACATATAGTGTTTTGATTAAATGTTATCAAATTATGCAATAAAAATTATATAAATTTTCATTGTTTACTACGTTTGGATATTTCATGATAATGAATAATGATTCAAGAATTATATAGATTATTCTATATATGATGAGTGAAATGGACCAACATTTATGACTGGGTCCAATAATAATATATCATAGTGATTCATTTTTTGTTTTTATTATAATATTTATGTTGAAAAATGAAATATATTTCAACCTATAGTATTTAAAATGTGTTGTACCGGTTATTAATATATTTGGTATCATGATTACTAATATCATGGAATCTAATAATTAAAAATTCCCTTTATTGAGAAATCAATTAATATTATAAACTATATTTTCAATGAAATATTTTATATATAAATTCATATTATTATAATTTTACTGATTAAATGATAAGTATTTATATTATTTACATTTCTATATTAATAAATAATTATCAATTTTAGGAGTGAAGTAATTTAAATAGAATACGTGTTATTCTATATACCATTCCATATTACTTATTTTTTAATTATTCAATAATAAAATAACTATCTCTAACCCTTAATAATATATGATATAATACTTATTATTTTTTCTTTCCATATGAGATGATTAAATGATATATGAATTATTTTTAAAGGATTAATTTCATTTTCAAATACTATATATTAAATTTTATTTTATATTCCCAAGGTAAAATTGGTATCATGTATACATCTTGTTCTATAAAACTACTAAACATAGTGGTACTTTTGGACTTTATTAATTATATAAATTACAATTGACTAATATAAGGAATGAACTTTAGACTACTAAGATATGGTTCATTAATGTTAGAAATATAATAATTTTCAATGAAAATTCAATATATTTTATAAAATATATATTAGTGAACATAACACTATGATCGATTTTTAGGGGTTATATATAATAACATTAACAATTTTGATATGTTAGAGATTATGTGGGAATTATTATAAATATATCAATTTCAATATACTAAAAGTGGAAATGGATCTGGAATTGAGGTACCTAGGGGTAATATTTCAGAATAATGCGCTTTAGGATAAACCCGATGATAACCTAGATTAATAAAATGAGCCACAATGTACACATGGTTTGACAATATTTAAGAATATTATTATGATAATTAAAATTTTACTTATAACTATTATAAACTATTTCAAATATATATATATATCCAAAAATTTAACCATGATTATTATTCTGATATTAACAATACATAAATTTTAATATAAGTTATATGTTACACTAGATTTATAAATATACATTATGATTTAAGGATCATAGTTTTTTGAGATAATAATTTATAGTCCATTGTTTATTAATTTGGATTCTATTAAAAATGGGTGTTAAGACTCATGAGAAAATTAATAGATATCACTTATATAGGATCTATTTATGCGATATATTCCATCATTATTTATGGGTACTACTAATCTAGTAGTTGAGGGAAATAGATTTTGTCTATGGATAATATATTTATGAAATCTTGACATGGTGAAAAAGAAATGGTTACTTATGTAGTGTATTTTTCTAATGTTTGTGATGATAACTTTTTCTCACTAATAAATAATACTAGGGAGAAAAAGGAAATAGAACTCATATAAAGAAATTAGTTTAATGTGGAATTATTTGAAAAAAAATTCCCTCATGAAAACAATTGAAATGATTAGAAAGTTCCATATCATAAATAATAGAGTATAATAATGTTGTATTGAGTATGAGGGTATCATTAAAAGGTAATCCTGGTATGCAAAATTTTACATACAAAACATGGATTTCTCGATTGACCTTTTATTTTAAGGTAATAGGGATATTCTATAATGGGAACTGATCTTTCAATTTATTTCTTCATATGATGAAATAAAATTATGTTCCATGATATGGATAATTAATTTTATAGAATAATTATATCTTATTGGAATCAAGAGAAAAAAAATCATATTAACACTAAAGGAATGAGAATTCATCAAATAAATTGAGAGGATAAATCAATTTCCATAATCTGAATATTATAGAGAGAAACACCATATGATTTCCTTGGAGAGAATGAGAGTGTGTTACATGTGTGTTGATAAGGATAATTTATCACATTATTGTATGTGGAAGAATAAAATCATTGATTTATTGTGTTTCTACTCCAATGAAAATGGAAATTATTCTCACCAATATTCAAATAGTAACTGGAATATTCTGCATAAGTGTCCAGGGGAATAATTTAATGATTTTGTGGTTGTCATAGATTAGGTGGGAGAACAAAACGATGTTGCGTTAGTTAAATTAATCCAGTATTAACATTTTTCTAAGTATTTATATAATAATGGATTCTGAAAGACATATATATCATCTCAGACTTCCACAAAAATAGACATTTATATTTTTATTTAATAGCGGGTTAATTATTCCAAACCCATATTGGAAGTCTGACTACAATAAGGATGTGTCAGGAATTTTCCATTATGACAAAATAACATGATTTATTTACTAATCTCACTGTCATATCAATGGTTTAATTTTATATAATTCATTATATAGAATTTATTTCAAAGTATTATGAAAAAAAATCAAGGTTAATAAAATTTTCATACGTGGGGATGTTAATGTATTCATTATCTCTAAGAATAAGACATGTTCATATAATTCATGTATAGATTCACTAGTATTATATTTTCAAAATAATATTCATCATAAATAAAAGAAAATTAAATCATTGTATTGAGAGGGTATCCATAAATTTTATGTTGTACCTATTGTGTAGTAATGCATTGATTTATTTCATAATGAACTAATTGGACATCCCTTAGTGAGTGATGTTGATTTTTTATTTATTCAATACCATATTCATGACCAATATCAATGAATCCATATAGAAGAGACACTGTGTAATTATTGTGGTTTAATAAATAAGTAGATGTGTTTGGTTATAAGGGAGTTATTCACCCCTAGTGAATCACCTTGGAGATCAGATATTCTCTTCATTATTAAAAAATATGGATTATTGGGATATTAATTAATTATAGGTTAATCAAATTTAATAATATAAAGAAAATGAGTCATCTACATCACATTGATGACTTATTCAATCAACTATAGGGTGCCGAATAATTTTCAATCAAAAACTGACCTTATAGGTATAATATACATCTTGTAACAAAGGAATACATTTTAAAATTTCATTTCAAATGAGGTATGGATATTTAATGTTTAATAAAATTCCATTTAGAATTATTAATTCACATTGTATTGTATGTGTGTAATGAATAAATTATTCCAGTAATATATTGATGATATTGATTTGGTATTCATTAATTATGATATCATTTATTCAAAAAAAATTAATGGATTTTGAGAATTAGTTTTTTTTCAATATTTAGACTCAAATAAGGAATGATATTTTTTTGAAATATAGTTTGTTTATTTTCGATATTCATGATTTTTTTCATTGAAATATTATATTCATGGATTGAATCTAATTGATCTTGGGATGAATAAGTTTGTCCTATAATGGCTATTACCAACCCACATTATTGAGGTAAAATTATTTATATGTGTGTTAAGATAATATGGTAAATTCATTTTTAATTTTTAACTATTGGTTATTTTGTTTACTAATCCTACATGAATATTTATTATGTTTTTCAAAAAAAATTAATGTGAAGAATAATTTGACTAACTAAAGAATTTCTTTTGAGAATTCACTTATTTTCACTATACAATCTATAAATTATTGGGTTATTATATATAGTGGACATGTTTCTATAATAACGGAAGATGATAATGGTATTACATATGCCTCAAATAAATTGAAAACTAAAAAATAGAACTTTAAAACCAATGATCTTGAGTTTGGAGAAGTAATAATTTCATTGATGATATTCTGAAATTATATAATTAGTAAAATAAGGGAGATATAAATAGAAACTAAGAGACTAAAATACATAATTTCCTTGAAATTAATCAAATATGAGGAAAATTAAATTAATCAATCTACTCAAGGATTATATTTTCTCATTACACATCCACCCATGAAAACAAAATAAGGTAGCATATGTTGTGAGATGAAATTATTGTGGATATCTGACCAAAATGGGGATTTAGAGGGATACAATGATAATTGATATATTAAAAAAAGATTCCATTATATTTATATAAGGGATTTTACCATTGAATTTTTATATGATTGTTATAACATCATTATTAGAAAAGGTAAAAAAAATTAATATGAAGATGAGATCATTAATAAAATCAATGCTATGAATCATGGGAAATTAGTGGAATTAATTTGTAAGATGTGATTTGATGTTTGGAGATAGGATATGTGATCGAGAAACACATGAGATAAAAATGTAATTAATGGATGATTCTTATAGATAATATTACATTGTCCACCAGGGTAAAAAAATGTATAGGGATTTAATGGATCATTTTTACTGGATAATATGAATTTGAAATTATTATTATGTCTATAAATGATTATTTTTAACAAGATAAAGTTGTGATACAATATCATAGATGATTCATGCAACAAATTACTATTTCAATGTATAGATAGGATGAATTTACAATTGAGTTTGTTACAGGATCCTAATATCCACATAGATTGAATGATGTAGTATTGGTTATCATTAATTTGATATTAAAATATAAAAATTTTAATTATATAATATATTATTTAACTCATGATAACCACATATTTATATATATTAATTATTTTATGAGACTTCAGGGTGAACTACTTTTATATGTTTTTGATCTAGATCACTATTTTACTTAAAAAATCTTTAAGATTCATCTTTGATGTCTTGATAATAGGCTTCATCTTACCATTTCCTAATGTGTTCTCACTATTTGATAGTCTTGATGGATGATAAAAACAATGGAAGTTATTTTTAGGTCATCCTCACTCAACATTCCGGTCATGGGGTCATTATTTACCATTAGTACATCTTTCTAATAACAATAATTTCCGTTCAATTGTATATAATATTTTGTTTATTGTATTATATGGAAAGAGATGTTACACTATAATTTGTTGAAATGAATTTAGATAAATGAAACTGAAAGGACCAAAAAATTAAATAGAGTAAAAAAATGTACATAATTTTTATTCAAGATCACATTAATGTTTCTCAATATTGGAAAAAATTATATGCTGATAATCATAGGAAATATTTGGAATTCCAAATGTGAGATAATGTTTCCCAGAATGTATTTTCATGGAAAGGGATTATAAGGTTATATATGAAAGGGGTATTGGTCCCTTGAAACATTATAATAATTTAAATCATTTGATGAATTTCATTTTTTCATTATCATAGAAAAAATAATTCCAAATTTATCAAAATTGCATGATGTGTTCCGTATATCATAATTGAGAATGTACTTTCCTGGCCATAAATATGTGCTCACTTCTAACTAAATGAAATTGGAACATGATATATCATACTGCGAAAGACCCATCCATATTATAGATACTAGATAGAATGTTTTTATGAATTAGATAATGAAATTTTTAATGGAACATTGGATAAAAAACAAAAAAATGATGTAGTAATACGAGAACTAGAGTATATTATGAAGAATTTCTACCCATGATTGATATAATGGAAATATCCCAAAAATATTAAAGGAATATTTTTTATAATTTAGGATAATTTAACACCACAAAATATTAAATAGTTATTTATCTAAAATAATGTAATAGTTTATATGACAATTGATGCATGAAACAACAGGTTTAAACAAAACAAGATATTCTATTATTTTAACATAGTTTCACTTCACACACATAATAAAAAATTAATTTTTAGTAATACTGGAAAAATAATTTTACAAACCAAAAATAATTATTTAAATTATTATATAAAAAATAGCTCAGGGTGAATTTTTCTGTATTTTAAATTTTTTCATTCTCCGAGTAAAAGTGAATTATAATAAATTTTAATTAAAATAATATTTCAAATTAAAATAATTTATATTTTAAAATTTTTTAATTTGGTTTCAATGAAAAATAATTTAAATTTAATATAAAATATTTAAATTTTAGTAATTATAATTAATTTAATACTGATGTTTTATATAAAAAAATTTAAATATTATTTCTATTTTCTCAATAAATACTTATTTTCTCATTGATTCTATAGAATTTATTTTCCAATAAATTTTTCATCATCTATAAGTTTAATTTTTTAAAATGGGTCCCATTTTATGAGTAATAATAAGTTATAATTTCTAATAATGATAACATAAAAATTTACTAAAACTAATAGTATAAATGATAAATAGAAATTATCATGGTAATGGTCAAAAAATATTTACCAGTGGTTGAACTAAGAAGATACGGGTTAAAAGTTAGCTACCTACATTTTAAAAACCCATTCCAAGAAATATTTCAACCAATTCCATGATAGGATCTATAATTTTTTTTGTAATCTTTATACATGATAAAAAAATTTGTTATGATTGAATCATTTCAAAAAATAACATATTTCCGCTAACCTCACTTATAAAAGGCCACCACATATCCTCCATTATTAAATTTATAAAACCTATTATGTTTAGAAAATACATTCCCATATAATTTACCAACATCGATTATATTAATTTAGAAGACTAATTTTAGAGAATAAATCCATGTTGTGGATTATTCTATGAAAACTTAATGAAAATACATGAATATGAGGTAATAAACATCAATGAGAATAATTTTACATCATTCACCACCTCCTTAAAATATTATTAATCCATGATTATATATCATCCTCAGTTCCATAAATATAAATATGTTTATTTCATATTATTTAGTGACCTGCATCCACCTCTACTTTCATCAAATGTGTTATGAAGTCATCATTCATATGTAATCATACCATCGTATCGTAAACTAATGTCATTCATATTTCCATTACCACCACTCATGGATGGGAAGGATGATAAGTAATATATATATATATATGATATTAATAATATTATTTTACCTCTTTCACCATTATATCATATATACATTTCGTCCTACCATTCTATATGATATATGATAACATTTGTACGGTTTATGTCGAACTACCACCTCATGATGTGAGTTTGTTTTTCATTCATAATTACATTACTTGATAAGAGATAAGGAAAAATAAAGTGATTATATGTTATATAAATTATATAATAATTGTATTCCTAAAAAATAATTATATATAAATAATATATGTAATTTTATTTTATACATTTCTTTATAATGAGTGATTATAACATCATTAAAAATCAATAATAAATGAGAATACAATGCAACTAACACATTAAACAATTACAATAATGAAACAATATTAATAAAAGAGTGGTAAAATATTATAAATTAAAAATATATTATATTATAAATATTAATTTTTTGTATTTTATGGACATGTCAATGACCACAAACACATTATTATAAATCATGGTCATCCAAAAGGAAGAACTATGTAACGTATTTCATCTGAATTTATATTCCATTGAAATTAATATATTATTATGAAAAAATTCCATTTTACATGTGGTACATAATTCCCCTTCTAGATATAGTATCATAATTAATTATTAATTCATCTTGTTTCTATTTTCAAGTTCAATCATTTCATCCAAGAATATTTTACTTGAATATTACCAAATGGTTGTACAATATCACATTATGTTGTGAGTGTAATCTTTCTATTGAGGAAATAAAATTCTTTTTTTAATATTTAATTAGAAATTACCAATCTCTTAAATATAAATTTTATCAAATTTTGGATATTAATTTTTCGAAAACAATATACCATTATTACATATGATTTTAACATTAAATGTTATTTGATTAATTGGTTAAATAATGATAAATCCGTATCTTTTACTAAATATAGATATTTCATGATACATCATTTATATTCATGAATTAACTATATCATACATATATGGGGATTTTCATTTACCATTATTCATGTGTGAGGAATTTTAAAAAATGAGAGGGTATGGCTATGCCATCTGGATCAGCCTGTGTTAGCACGGGATGCCTAGCTAGATGTCCATGCGATGGTGGTGAGCTACTATCACGATGCAGATGATATGGAGGGTAAATTCGTTTTAGATAATCTATTTGAATTCCCATTCAATTTTGGGTCATGTAATCTCTTAAGCCTATGGGCCATGTAATATCTAAGACTACATGCCTTTTATGGGTTCCCCCTCATCCCTTGAAAAGGGTTTTATCAAAAAATCAATAAATATAAAGTCCTTTGGGACATTAGTTCTTCGGTGGGGCATGATATTATATATATCATAAATGCATTGGTAGGTATCATTATAGAAATTATATTTCCATATTATTTAGTTTTCTACCAGTGGTATTTTAATTATCATATGAATGTTCTTGATAGTATAATTATCATGATGTGTGAGATCATAATGTCTAGTAGTAAATAATTTGTTTAAAAAAGAATTAAATTTTTATTGTGGAAGATATTTTCATATTGATAGTATCCATATACGCATTTCATTATTAGTTTATTGATTAAATTAAATGTGTGTTAGTGGGTGTCATTAATATATTTATTATTCATTATCTATAAAAGTAGTAATGTTATTTTAATTGGATGATTTATCAAAATATTTATCATTCCTTAATGATTATTATTTAAATATTCAAGAAATTATATATAGTGTGTAACCCATACATTGATTTTTATCTCAAACCTATTTTGTTTTCTATCACCAAGATATAAAGAATAGTTCTTTGAATGTGTTTTCAAAGAAACGATTCATCTACATTTACTAAATATTATGAGTTTTTTTATATTACAAATATAATAATGTTATAATATATGTATCTTGTTCCCCATAAATGATAAAATTATCTCTCAATTGGGATTGAATTATATATATATATATATATGTAATAAATTAAGGAAATGACTCTTTGTTATTGGGGTTAGTGTCATTACTATTTCAGTGTTGGTTACCTTTACCAAATTAGTATATTATGGTATAAAATCTATTAATGTAGAGTAATATCTTGCATAGTGAATAGTATTTGATCATACATCTATTTTGTCTCACCTATGAATATTGTCCCACAGGGCCTTCAGATTCCACTCGTAATTTCAAGGCCTCAAATAAGAATAGTAGAATCAATTTCAACATCAATTAATTTTTTTTAAAGGTGAGGGAAGCCTCTATTTCAACATCAACTAATTAATTAAACATTAATTGATATAATTAAATTTACATTTATATGTTTAATAATATATTTCATTTATATATTTCATTTATAATAAAAATGATTTATAATATTTTCTAGTATATAAGAATATTTTTTAACACTAATAACAAACCTCATTCATTATATCAGTCCATTAATCATTTAATTTGCTTTCAAATAACAATAACTATCTCCCTATGATAACACATCAAATATACACATAACATGAATATAGTAAAATATCATTGAGATGTTAGTAATTGAAAAAATTACTATCATTCATCCATTCACCCATTAATTATTAATAAATATAGATTAAATATATCGATGATCAATATCCTCTCTGAAATCATCATGAACCATTATTTTCATTACCACAATATTAGGAAACTAATAATCTCTCTTTTCTTTTTATATTGGGATTGTACCTAAATATCATGTTATCTATTGAATTTCTCTACAATTATTGTAATAGTTCAAGTTAATAATCCCAGTACCATCTCAATAATTTTCATAAATAATTCATACACATTAAATTTTATTTATTCACATTAACACAATGAACTATATACATGGAATTTAGGTTGTTCACAAACTATTAATTATTAAGGGGTCATTCAAAAACAAAATATTATTCTTTTTAAATAATATATTTTATTTCCATATTGAATTATCAACTTTATAACCCATTAGAATTAATTATGGTGAAATCAATAGGTAAATAGCCTTATTACATCATTTCCATTTTTAATCAACCCCATTAAATGATTTAGAAGTTCTTCATTGTTGACATTAATTTAAAATATAACATGATCAATATTTATGATGATAGCTGTGTTTTTAAAATTAATCAACTGTAAAAAAAATAAGATCAATCAATTATATAGAACACAAAAAATTGAATTTGAAGGGAAAATATTGAAGTTCTACATATATATTTTCTTAATAAAAACCAATTCAATCCTTTCATCCCCAAATGAAAATAATAATTATCCAAACAAGTTAAACTTTCCACATATTAATTCTACAATAATAAAAATTATAAAAAAAAATTTACTATTTCATAATTTGCAATAAATATAGAATTTTATTTTCTTCGATTAGAATAATTTCAAATAATACTTACACTTCAATAAGAATATTATTTTAATTTCTATAGTTCATATTAATATTAATAATTTTGAATTTTATTATTAATTCAATCAGTATTATATAAATTCAATAATGATATTTATTTTTCATTAATTTTAATTCAATAACATCAACAAAAATAGCCTAATATAATATTTCATTTTGTAAACCATTCAAGAGATAGAATTTCATTCACTTAAATAATTTATATCCAAATAAATGATAAAACATGTAGTATTAGAATTGAAAAAAATTTCATATATAAAATAACTATTTCAACTGTATACTACAATATTTTATACATTATATAGATTTATTTCCTCTGAAAAATATAATAGAAGATTTATTTTAAATAATGCTCACCAATTATCACCATTTAATCGGTGAAAGTAAAAACACATCCTCTAAAAAATCGTAATTTTTTTAGAAATAATATAACTTTTATTTTTAAATATATCATTCAATATTTATTTTATTCATAATTATTTTTTGTTATGTATTTCACATTCTTCAATGGTTATTCATTATATAAATGTTCTGTAACATTATAATCATATTATCGTTAATTTATTTAATTCATATATAAATATATATAAAACATAAAATATGGAAGACATATAAATAAAAGAGACGTAAATTAATAACCATAGATGAAAAATATTAACACATGTAGTACTCGTAATTGGAGAGCTAATTATAGATAGACAGAGAGATATGATGTCTTATAGGTCGATAAATGTTTTAGGAGTGATCAAATTGATTTGGGAAGACACTCCAAGATAGATAGACATTATTTCATGGTAAATTTTATTTAATCTTATACGACATGGGATTAGGATGAAAATAATTTAAAATATTATCTTATAATAAGGCTATATCACACTACACATGCATGTATTTGATATCATATTGTGTATACTATTTTTTTAAGAATGATGTCACCCATTTTTATACTATGAAAATGCCCACATTTAATTCTTATATGTAGTGCATGAATTAGACAATTATGTAGAATCATGGTCACCACAATTTATTATAATTCTTCAATAATGAAAATATATGGATAATTACCCATAAAAAGTTCACATCCATTAATCAAAAATTGAAAATCAATTGTTATGATAATATTTAAAAGCAAATATGAACATTACAAAACAACATCAATATCTAATTACTATTAAAATAAATCATAAAAACTAATTAAAAATTTATAAATATAAAATAATTAAATTAAAAAAACACATAATTAATTGTAATGATAATAAATGATAATATTAATATTTTTTCTTGAATTACAAATTTTAAAATAAAAATCACTTTTATGGTTCTTAATTAAATTCATAATCTGTAAAAATAAGATTTTATTCGTTGATATTATTTTAATAATACATTAAATCATTTTTCAAACAACACATCATATTTATAAATCCTCTCCAAGACCATAGTAAACATAAATAAATCAATATAAGTATTAGAACATTTCATAAATTTACAAGAACACTATTTTTCTATTATGATAAATTGTGAAATATATAATAGGGTTTTTAGAAATTTTATTAGAAAATAATAGGTTTAATAAAACAGCCATTTCATGTGTACATGTAAAATTATGAGAAAAATACCACAAAATAAATTTTTAAATGATTTATAAATAATTTTTTAATACAAAGATGATCGATGATAATTTATTTGGAATCAATTTGGTGATGATAACTCAAAAAATTATAATGTATAATAATTTTTATACCGTAATGTAATTTTATACAACTTCATTCCAATATTTAATTAATTAGGAATTTTTTTTATTTAATTACGAAATATAACAAAAAAATTTAAAATAAAGATGACATGATTTTTCCCCAATTAAAAGAGTATAGATATGTTGGAGAATTTGGATGCATATTGTAATAATCCATATGATAATAAATTTAACAGATAAGGAAATGTGTGTAAATTTTGAATATACTTTCATTGTGACAAACATTTTCTACTAAAGAGGATGATACCTATCATAACCATGGATTATTAATTAAATGGAAAATGGAATCATCAAAAATCAAATATAAAAAAGAATATCTAGTTCATTTACATAGCATTAAATTATATGTTCCAAATCTCCTTTGTGTTGTGAAAATGTAATATAATAGTTGTGATACATTTATTAATGAGATTTGATATCATGAAGAGGTTGGTGATCAATGAAGTAAAATGTTTCTTCAATAATATTTATGTAATCCAATGATATTCTTGGTGATTTTAAAATTATTCTAACAATACTTTAATCTTCTATGGATTAACCCTCTATATAAAAAGAAAGGTATTTATTTTTTATTTAGATTGTTTTAATTTTTTAAATACTATTGATTTATATATATATATAATTATATGAATGAGAAAAATAATAGATTTAATATATAATAAAAATATCATTAAACCGTATAAAAGATTGTTTTTCATATATATAACCCCTTCTGATAATTTTATCCTGAAGTTAATGTCTAATTTAATAGCCTAGATTTGTTTCACTAAGTGGTTGTTATATATAATTTTCAAACATTATTTTTTCCCCTTTTTTAAAATAATAATAACTAAATTTTGGATTCTCAATTTGGACCAAAATGTTATTAATAAGAAAAAAAAATTGGCAGATAATAAGATAACAATAAATAAATTACAAAAAATAGGGGTAAAAATTATGATTTTAAATACATTATTTGATTCATGATTTAATCCATCTTTATAAACCATCAACAATTTCTTAAACAACTATGAAATTGAATTTCCCAATGCACACCAAATCAAATCTAGGGGAACACATGAAATGGATTAGAAACCATTTTAGAACATTGATAAGTAAGTTGATCATATAATAAAACATCATTAATATAGTGAAAATTCCCAGGAATACAAACCTAAAAAAAAAACAGAAATCCAAATTGAAGTTCCATACTAAAGAATATTGAATAATGTGAAAATTAACATTATTTTTTTATGTTGGTAAACTATATAGAATATTTTATAAGGAAAACAATCAAGATTGAAAAGAATATTTATTCTTCAAAAAAATATTAAATATTTAATATTGGAATATACTATAAATTAAAAATACATAGAATGATTTATCCATGTGTCCCTTAACCAAATAACTATATATTTTATTTATGAAAATATAAATAAACTCACATTTTCCTTATCCTCTTTCTAATGGAATACCCATCATGTTAGTAAATAGTAAACTCATAAAAAACATCATCTATCGTTGATTAAATCACCATTTTATATTTTTTACTATTTAAATTAATATTGGATGGAATTTTTTTTAGAATTTTAAAATTTAATTAATCCATTAGAATTTACTATAAATATAAAATAATATTCACAATATACTTCTAGGTGGAATCAACAATGAGTTTGACCATCAAATAAATACATGTGTTGATAGAAATTATGTTATACATCCTCAAATATTTTAAATTCCTTTTAATAATCCAATAATCATAAACTCATTTAATTTATTAAAAATGAAGTAGTGTTGTATTCCATTATGGCATAGGAGAAAATATCAATATAGTAGAAGAAGTCACTATGTGAAAATATAAAAATATTATTTTATAAATTAAATTATAACATTCCAAAAAAATTTAATTTAAAATAAAAATATATTATATTATAGTAAAAACATTTTATGAAAAAAATATTTTTTTTAAATATAATTTATTTATTTTGGGGAAAAATTAAAATCTATATGGAGATATCTTAAGAGGGAGGCTGAAAACATACTATTTAGAAACATATAATTTTTTTGAAAGTACATTAAATTAATAAAAGTAATTAAGAAACATTAAAAACACTACTGTTCTAAATTAATGTATTATGATGTAGGGGACAATTAAATTTTTTCATTTTATACCCAAAATCTAAAATAATGATTTTTATGGACCATTATACCATGAAATGAAAATACATATAAAAATCCATGAATTCATACTTTTCATTTTTAATATGAAATATCATTCACTCCCATAATAAATATAATTTATAAAAAAAATTATAATAGATGTAGAATTATTTATTTAAATTAATTTCAATATTTATAATTATATGATCTCGATCAACTGACCAACACGTAATATTAGAAAACATAGATTAGTAATCAATAACGATATGTGAAAAATATTTTCAAAAATAAGAACCATGGAATCTAATAAATTAAATACGATATGTTAGAGATTATAATCCATATAAATAATTAATTATAAAATATTCTCTATTTTGTTCAATAAATCCAAATTCTCTTCATATATAATCTCAATCTAACAAATAAAACAATCACTATGATTTTAACATCAAAATAATGTGGACTTGTAAGAAAATTTTTTCCACAGAAACAAGTGCATGATTCACAAAATGTATGATAACATCATAGACATCTTATATAATTTATTCTTTGATATATATTACTCATTATTTATTTTCCTATTTTCTTATATTAATTAAATTTGTAGGTTCTATATGTTGTATGATTTAGTTATGGAAAACAACTATTTTTCACTCTCTAAAAAAATACATGATCTATATTCATTAATCTCTAATCTGTTCTCATTATCCTCAAAAAAACATTTACAATCTTGAATATATCATGTTAATACACACATAAATTGAATATCACAAGAAATGTGAATTACTCCCCCTTCCATAACTCTATAATTGTTTCATGCAGTATTTTCAATCTCGAATTTGTGAATAAATTTTCATAGACATTCATCGAAATATTGCTGTAATATTTCACTTTAATGTATTGTATACTTCTAATCCCATTATTTTACTGAATATAATTCATTTTATATTCAACAGATTAATTTTATTTTATTTTTGTGTAGGAACAATCTTGTAGTTTTTTCATGAGATTATAAAATTATTAAATATATATATATCATTGTAAAATTTTTACGGGAAAAAAATATTTATCTAGTTACATATTTTCCTCCAAGATTTATCAAAAAACGAATCATTTAACCACAATACAATTTTCAAAAACAATAATTCAATTTATTTATGATATTTTACTTCATAAAATCGAATTTATACGGGAAAAAATAATACCTTGGCAAACTAGAAGGATGTCCATAGATTATAAAGCAATCACTGTGATATAAAATGCATAGGTTGGATATTATATAAATCTTTTAATAAATAATAACTTTTAAATCATAATATATTTATTCTCAATAATAACATTTTAAATACTCACAAGATCATTATTTTTCATAGACATATAAAAATTTCACATTACAGATGACTTTTTATCCTCTTTCACAATTAACGTGGAATCAAATGAAGATGTAAAATATTTTCATAAGTGTCTGGTGTATGTTTATTTTAAAAATAAAAACATTATTGAGGAATGAGATTCATAATGTTACTGATTCTTTCAAGACATTGTAAAAATTTAAATCAAGAATATATTTATTATTGCATTAATTTAAATTTAGTTCCTAAGTAAAATCTATTTAGTTAATTGTTCTTGATTAAAAAAAATTCAAGGGAGTTCAAATAGATTTTACATTACATTAATAACTCTAAAATTGAATTCAAACATACATAAATGAATGAGAACCAACAAAAAATTAAATAATAAAAGGAGAATCATTTCTTAATGAAAAAATATTGAAATAAATTATAAAATGGAAAATATGATAAACAAATTAAAAACCTAGGATATTCCCCTATAGTAAAATGTTTCAATTTCAAAACTATGAAAAAATTAATAAATGATTAATCAAAATTGGATATAATTCATACAATAAAAATGTATAACAGAAATAAACCACAATGTGTCAATTTGTATATAGTTTCTTGAGTATGGATGTAATTTCCTAAAATATCTGAATTATTATATTTAAAAAACTTCAATAATTTAAAAAAACATTTTAATCCTTTTTCTCAGTATCCATTTACAATGAATATATCGTAACCATTAAAAAAGAGAAAACATGAATGATCTAGGAAATTTCAAATTTAATTTCAATGTAATAGAATTATTATGAACATTAGAATTTGATCATTTTCTCTTTATACAGTAACCATGTGTTGTTATATATATTGTTTTCACAAAGATAGAAATTTTTATATTTGGACACTTATTTTTAACGCCAAACACTGATATGAAAAGCAATCCCAAGGGAAAATTTTCTTATAATTAAATAAATTAAAATAGTAAATATATTTTATATTTTTAATTCAAACTTTCTTAAAATGAAAGTAGATATTTCTAATATATAATCTCATATCAGAGTTCTGGGACTGTGGTTCAGTCCGGAACATGATGTCTACCCTTGGTAAATACTAAAATTGATCAGTATTGGGAGTTATGATGTATTGAGAATTGATGGGTTAATTTTAACATAAATTAATTAAATATATTAGTTTATAAATTTAAGATCAACTGTTGGTAAATCCCGATTATAGTAAATTCTGTTGTGTTAACCTTGTATTCATTGAATCATCAAGCGATGTATTGTATCTCCATCCATCGGTAGAATCACATTGGATGATTATGAAACTCTAGATATAAGAAAATTAGGATGCATCAAACACAATAACATCCTTTGATCAATCATGAGTGTCTTAATAATTGAAAAAATACACTATATCCAGCTATGGATCATCAATTTTTGTATTACACCCACTTTATTAAATTAATTGACCATATCAATCCCCTTCATTGATATACACAAATTAATGGAATGCTTGTGTGTCTGTGGATTGGAAATCTAATTTGGAATTCATTTTTTCTCACCATAATGTATTTTTACTATAGTGTTGCCCTAGATATCATGACCAGTAATTTTAAATCATCACATATTGTGTGATTATCCGTAAATTTCTCCATTTTCATCACTGGTAGGATACAATGCTCATAATTCATTGTTGATTAAACTACAGATCCAGATTAGACCACTAGAATCATAGATAAATCATGTGTTGGGGAATAATTTATGGATTATATGTAGATAAGGAATTTATATCATACATGGGTGGTTAATTCAAAAAGTAGAGATCAGATCAGTAATGTTGGTTTAAACTAGGGAATGAAGGATTGAGCAACAGACCACCATCAAGATGAAAACTGATTTCCATCCAATAGATTTCTTGAAAAAAGAGATAGTGAATATATAAAATAAGTGTTTAACTTATACACATCATGTTACACATATTCATGTGGATGATCCATGTCATGGAGCTCACAAGAAAGACCCAAGTGGTAGTGCATGACCTTGAACATTATCGTATATTGAAGTATATACACACGAGGTAGTGTATGAAAATATTATGTGGACACACATACAAGGCCAATGAAAAGGGTTGTTCTACTTATGGAATGGTAATTTCATATATATCCTATGAATCATGTATCTCTACATGATTATAATGTTGTCTACCTTCAGAGACACAATCAGGTGATGGAGTAGGACCATACGTCATGTGGGTCCACTCACATTCCATGTACCCCTTGGTTTAATTCAAGTAAAATTCAATTTTTTATATCTTGTTTGTTGGGACTCAGATGTTTCACCATTATTATTCTATACTAAGGGGGTTTTTTCCATTTAGAACCTGATTATTCAATAATTTTTTTATTTTTTCATATGATGTGAAATGTTCTACGAACATTGCAAATTGGCGTGATTCACAATGACTATAGTGATCTTGATGGATCACCATAGGCTTCCTATAGTTTGCAACCCCATAATATTTGGCTTATTTCTAGTATCTACTCTATGAAACCCCCTATCTAATAAGTTATAGGACCTCAATGTCTAGAGTGGAAGCCTTTATCACACCAGGTAATGGGTCTTACACCCATAGATTGGAACACCTCCTTCATATTCTTGGGTGCAGGTTCTCATCCTTTTGAGTGGAACCCCCAGTCAGATAAGTTTTGGGTCCTTATTAAAGTATAATAGACCCACTCCAACTTTATATTTTTCACATGTAATTTACCTATCAAGCGGAATCACCATATCTTATAGGATTCACATCCTTAATGACTACAATTGACCCCCCCCCCCCCCCACAGACACACAAAAGACACTACTGTAGTCCTCATGAAACAATTGTGGAACACCAATCATTTTGTGTGAATGTCTTCTATTGATACGTATTTAGTGGAACCCTCCTTACACACTAGAATGAGGGGTACATTACATAGAGACACTCCACCTCGACTAATAAACATAATGATGAGGCATTTTCCTCCACACGATACATTTTGTGCAAACTCATCAGATGTTGGGCGTCATTTTTGGACTTCCTAAACTAGGATAGAATCACGTATTGTGTTGATCAAGGAGATATTGATCCACTTTCTCTCTTGTTTGGGAATATTTGACTGATCATGTATATATACATATGTATCTGTACCAATGGATTTGGTTAATCTCTATCCATGGGATGTGAAGATATGTGGGGTATGCCATCTGCATTCAATGTTTATGATATCATGGTTGGATGAGTTTACACTCCTATTATGGGTTGAAAAGGCATGAGATATATTATCTTAACACACCATATTATTCTCCCTCCACATTGATGAAGATACTCTATCTCTTTGTTTGGGGATATTTTTATATTATTTACTAAAAAAATACTATCTATTCTTATTGTATCAATCACATATACCCCTTAATATTTTAATTTGTCTTATTGTGTAGGTATATAATCACCCCTTCATGGTATTTTACCACACATTTCATTTCATATAAATGTGGAAAAAATTATGACAACATTATAGGGGAATACGGAAACACAATACTCTAGACAACATATTGTAGTCACAACGTAGAGATCTAGACCTAGTCACTCTAATAATATTACTCTCTAATATTTTAGGTTTAGCATATCATTTTGGTTTCACATCTATTTTTCCCCTTCATATTTTTGTTTACACTAAAATAATATTTTATTTTCTATAGGTATTACATAGATGGTTGTTTCCCAAGTAATTTGATATTTTTATGTCATTATTTCGTATCATTCATCGATATGGTTGTTTTTTTGAAAATTGGTTCTTTGTAAATATCCTCCCCATGTTAATTATGATGTGGGCCCTAGTCGCTAGCACATGGCCAATTGATGATACATTATTATAGATGAGGCTTCAACATCATATTGGGTTGTGTTGTGATATATTAATATCATAGGTGCTTCGATTCACTTGATGATGTTTGGTGTAGTCTCCTAACAATTATCTATTTTTAATTAATGAAATTGTTTTAATGTGTTTTTAGGGAGACTCTCAGGAAATTTAATCCAATGACGATATTTTCTGCCAACGTATCTATTTTCTATGATATCGTCCTCCTTCATGTTAACTCCGAAAAAATAATCATTGCATACTGTTATTAATGATACATGAATCAAATTATATTGATTCATGGACATAAATTATTAGTTTATCTCCAAATTTTTGTTATATGTATATATTATAATCAGATAACGGATGATCGCGATAAAAAAAATTAATCCTCAATGATAAATGCCAACCATGATACCAATTCTAGAACATTATGAAAATATGATAAGTGATGATTTCGTTGGTTCAGTGTTCATCTTGCAATATTCATCCTCTAGGAAGGATGATTAGAGAACTAATACAAATGGAGTAGCATATTATACCTGATTTTCATGATGAGGATGTGAATATGATTATAAAACTCTATGATTTCTATCACTTGATGCATTGAAATTTCATAGTGATATAGATCCTCATGAATCATAGGATTGGCTATAGATGGTGGTCTATGTATTTAGGCTCAACCAGCCACCAATAGATCACATGGTTACACGAGAAGCTATCCTTTTTTATAAGGTACCTATCTAATTGAGAAGTCTATTTACCAAGAAGAATGATGAGTTGACACTATCCTATCCTGAATTCATATAATTTTTCAAGGAGGATTACTACCCTTATTATATGAGAACATTTCAGAGTCATGAGATTATAGATCTACAAAAAAAGATGGGTGATTTTGTATTATTTCTCATTGAGGTTCATTGATCATACTCAATAATCCCTTGACATGATCTGGTATGCCTATATACTTGAACAAAAGTTTTATCAAGGACTCCACAAAGTGATCCATTTTACCATAGTGACCTTTTACATCCCCACCAATGTTAAGGTGTATGAGTCGGTAGGGTGACAAAGATATTGATTTCAAATATATGTCAGGATTCTAGAACTGGAAGGGGGAATCATATGGTTAATCATACATTGTGTTTAGTAGATTCCCGATGATAGAATCTCAAAGCTATAAACCTCCCAATGATCATAGATTGGACATGTTCAATGAAACCATAGACTGTATGGAATAATAATGGGGGTCATTGTTATGCTTGTGGATAGAGACATAATAGGTAATGAGACTGCACAACCAGATGCGATGAGAATCGTAGGTAGATACATAAAATACGTCCATGAACGAGATAGTTCCAGGATTAGTAATCTCAAAATTTGAGGTTAGGTTGGTCAATAGAGAGGTGGATAGAGAATAATAAGAAGTTAATTGTGTTCTGGATTATGTAATCAGTTCGTTAATCCAACACCACTAGGTGCCACATGACTTCTCCCAGGGGGTGGCATACTAGGACACAAAAAATGGCATGCATTGAAGGATTTTGAACATCTTGAGAATAAGATTATTATTTTTATGTTCTAAAATTACTAAAATCATTCTTATGTATTAGTGGAAATTGGTTCCAATTATTCTTTCATATCTACTCTCCATGTGCAAGAGATGGAGCACCAATTTGAGGCACTATCCCAGTAGCTTCAACTTATGTTTCCAATAGGGAATGATTTTTCTATATTTTATGTATATATAATTTGTGAGAACTATATTTTTATTGATATAAGTTCACATGGGGTATTCTGGTCATCATGATTAAACCCTATGATTTCATCTTGGGATTGGATTAGTTATCCATGGGACAAGACAATATTGATGATAACCATAAATGAGTTAAGTGTTTATGCATTGCTCAGAAAACATTCTTCATTATGGGAGAGATATATACCATGGAGAAATAAGTTGGTTATCTGAGTAGAAGGTTGCATCCCATCATCCATCAGTTGGCGAGTATAGTTCTTGGTGCAGTAGGCTCTTATTGTATTTGGATTCCTTTATTTGTGACATCATATATGGATGAATTCTGTAAGGAAATTATAGAACTACATCTAATGATGGTGATTGTTTTTTCATTGACATGTATCCCAAGATGACTCTGATATCTTCTACAATATATCATGTTTCCCATATCAAGATCAAGGATTTTCGGTTATATCTGTAGGATTTTTGAGAGAAGGGTTTCACTAAGTCTAGTGTCACCCATGTGCAGCTCTTATGTGGTTGATGAAAAAAGGATATGGGAACATTCGGATTAGCATGGATTATCATTTCCCTGAAGAATGCATGTTAAATACAAATTATCCTTTTCTAAGTGTTGGTAGAGTCTTTAAATATTTGTGAGGCATGAAATGGTTCTCTAATATTGATATTTATTTCGACTACCACTTGTTTAGGTGTTGTGAGGATGATATTCCTATTATATAATTTTTATTTCTCAATAAGAACTATGAGTTCCTTGTTATTTCCTTAGGTGTGATGAATTCAACAACTATGATTATGGATATGATGAATCAATTCATCTAGATAAACATGGGCCATATTTTTGTTCCTTTATCAAAGGAAATAACATCTAATCTTCAGCTGAGGAGGATTATATAGAGATCATGCGGGAGGTTTTATATTTTTATCAAGATAACCAGTATTATAGAAATATATCAAGGATTCTATTCCTGATTCTTGAGCATCACTTTCATAGTAATTTCAAAAATGATTATGGTTTATCAATGAAAATAACAATTTTTGATTTAGTTCTTGCTTCAAATCCACCACTAAGCTTGTAATATGTGAATAGAATTCTTATAATGGATGCATAATACAATTTTTTTGATTGATTTCAACTTGATTGTTATTCTTTTGACCCCCTTAACTAGGAATGTGCATCTATTCCACGTGATTTATCCATGGTAGAGATCTTTTGAGGATTTGAGGATGTGGAAGATGAGTGATTTTATGTAATGAATATTGGATAATGGTGTGAATTACATTGTGTAATTTGACACCTCATGACCTAAGAGAGGCTATTTTTTGGTGAAGTGAAAGGAATTTATAACATATAGGTTGAGGTAGTTGAGACACCATAAGAATAAAAATGTGACTGATGACCTCATACTTGAAGCAGTATTACTCTTCCTTTCAATATAAAGGATCTACCTTCTAGGGGAACACATTTTTTTATTACTCCAAAAAATAGAGAATTATGTTACGACCCCATCCCACCCAAGATGCCCCTATTAAGATGCAAATGGTGAAAAGGAGATAATGACCCCCCGAGTCCTGCCTCTAGTAGGCCCCGAAGTGACGACTAGCACCAAGGGTATGAGTTTTTCACAAATATGTGATGCATTACCCTTTTTATTAATTTACGATTGGAAAATAGGATGAGTCAAACACCAAGAAGATGAAAAGGAAAAAGCATATAAATAGCCCAATACCAATACTATATGAATGCTTTATACAATAGTGAAACAAAACTACACGTACAGAAAATCTCCAAGTACTGTACCTAAGAGTAATGAAAAACAACAACAACAAACAAAAGCAACTCCCCCTACCTGACTAGTAAGGTCCCGCACACACCATGTAGTCATCCTGAAATCCTGAAAGCAAATGTAGGGTGAGCATACAAGTATACTTAGTAGGGAAACCTAACGCTCTCATGTACAAGTGGGGAGACATCCTAATGCCCCGTGAGAAAACAGAAGAACCAAAACCTAACAAGGAATCCATCCACCCAGCCTCACCAGTCACACTCACCAAGTAACACAAGACAATATAGTATTGTAGTAATGTTATCAAAGTATGGGTACCCCTCACCACCTTTCCACTGGTTATTGAATACATCCTATGCATCGGACCAATCATGCCATTCTCACCACATTCTCACTGCCTCATCCCGCCCGCACACACCTGGGCCACATCCTCACGCAGTCCCACTGCCAAACCCTGCCCACAAACACCTGGGACACAACTGTCACACGTAACCACGCCTACAAACTTCTAGGTCAGAACAACCACCGCCACGCTCGAAGACACCTAGGCTAGAAGATCTACTTCCATGACCGAAGACACTTGGGCCTTATACCGAAGAAACTTGGGAAACCACCTACCCGCACACACCTGGGCCAACCACCACACTACCATGTCCGAAGATTCGTGGGCTAATGATGGACCTCATGCCATCACAGTGTGCCCAAAGATACTTGGGATACCCAGGAAAGGGACTAGAAAAGAACTAATAAGCAGCTACTAATAGAAGTTTTGGGAATAACACCCTCCCCCATGAAATGGGGGTGTTCGACACTAAGTACTCAACTTGGGTGGGGTGCATAAAGAAACATAAAACGTACTGGTTTATATAATTATAACAACCACTCGGCCCATACTAAGGCTTCTGAACAACGATCTGAGAACGTGACTTGGCACTGCTACTTCGAGAGTATGCACACAACAAACAATCACAAAACCCCATTTAATGTTTTCATGATTCAACAGCTTTAGTTATCAATTTCTTAACTACCGAAAAACTATCAAAACCCAAATTGGATCAACCGTTCATAAAAAAATATCCCTACCATCCAAAAATCATTTTAGGAAAACACAAGAAACACAAACAAGTCCCTTCTTATTAACCAAACAACCCCATTGATTATTATTATTGTTCCATTATCATGCCCCACCATTCATTAACTTCTCCACTTTTATTTATTATTCATAACCCATAGTTCGTTCACATTAAAACCCATCGCTGCATCCCCGCTGCCAACCACCATAACCACAATCACACTGAAACCCATACATCATCATCCCTTTGATTCCCTTTATTGCAGCCCCACTTCCCATCACCATCCTAGCATTCACACCAACCCACAAACAAGCCAACCATAGCCCCAATGCTCCCCCAATCCACAACAACCCACAAAAAAGACCCTTCACATAAATAATACCTAACCAGCACCCACATGTTTATTATTTTAGTTTGTTCAACCGGGGTGATCACACAAGGGTTCCAGGTATTTAATCATCCAACTTTACATGATTAAACAATTTCCACATTCAATAAAATTTCCATCCATAAGAAAATACAGAAGGAGAGGGAAACATTTAATTGTGTAAGCAACGACCCCCAATGACCATGATTTTCCATAGGAAGAAGCTCATTCAATTCAAAACATAATATCATAGGATGTAAATAATGTATCATTATTCACAAACATCACATCCCCTTTATATAAGCCAGTTATTATCTTTATTAAACCGGTAAAAATTTGTTTCATATAAACAATAGGACACCCACCCCGCATGATGCACAAATTTAGAGAGGTGAAGGTAAGATCCCTACCTCAATAGGTTCCGATGTCCTTCTATGAACATGACCACCACATTCACAAGGCTTCTCCCAGAACGATTTCCCCCACCAAGGACATCACGGCACCACCGAATCAACAACACAAGAAACTCCATCAACATGGAGATCACATGCCGTAACATGGAAAGAAAATTGGAGAAGTGGGATCAGAATGAGAATTCAAGAACATAGGTTTGACATACCTTTTTAGAGTCATTCGTCAAAGATAGCCGTTACCATCAATTATCTGCAGTATCCTCTGTTGGAATCTGTGGAGGGGAAGTCGAAGAAGAGGGAACAGAACAGGGTGTATGATATTCTCCTCACTAACATGATCCCACAGTCACTAACGGATCGACGATCAGAGTCTGGATGAAGAAGTTAAGAGGAAGACCTCTAGGTCATCCGGGAGCGTCGTCGTGTGGAGAAGAAGAGATGACTGTAAATAACACGTGACCCTATCTTATATATAAAAAAAGGTAAAATGGTATGCAGCGTGTATTAATGAATACACGACGTGACTGTACAACTGTTACATTGTTTGACTAGTCAACACACAACACATCATGTGGTTTCCATGCATTTAATGATAATAATATCTTCAATTAATAATAGTTATTTAATTGACCTGAGACATGATTCATAAAAATGTATTCATCATTGATCTTAACATGGTATCATAATTTCAGGGTTACTCTGGTTCTAACAGTTTGTCAATACGATTCTGTATGAGGGAGATACGTTGGATACACGATCCCGTAATAATAATGATATTATTATTATTGGGTGTCTCGTGGACCCGAGCCACAAAACATAATTTAATATCCTACATTATACTTGGATTGACTGTATTAATTATAGGATCACATCGCCACTAACGAGAAGTCAATTGGACGTCGCAAACGGGAGTTATGACGGGTCAAAGATTTAATATTAATATTAAATCAATTAATTCACAAGTGTTTCGGTTACCCAATCCGAAAACCCAAAAAATACATTCAATATTGGACTCATAATTTCCATCTCTTAGTCAGTGTCACACTGACGCTGATAGTTCGTGAATCCGAGGTCACACGAAGAAGTTGCGGACAAATAGGTGTTTTATCATCAAAATTAATAATAACAATACTTTATTATTTTTATTAATCAATTATCTATTTAGTTTTCAAAACTCCAAAAGTAATCACGATTTGGAGTCCTCTTGGGCGCTATAATTAAACACCAACTAATCATTTTTCATTTATTTGTCTTCTAATTTTATTTCTCATATTCATTATTTTTTGTTTCTCCCTCCAATCTCCTTTCTTCTCCAAGTTCCATCATTATAACACGCATCGTGTTGGCCACATCGATTTCAACAAAGGAATGGAATGGAGGGGTCTAGGACATTACATCGGATACCTCTCAAAACATTCTCTTCATCAAGAATTAAAAACCAACCAAGAAAAAAGAATGGATCCGAACAACCACCTCGCAAGATACCTCTCAGGGCTCTCATCAGAATCGGAAACAACCGACAACCCTAATTATATAAGTTAGGAATTCCTTCTACCATATCGAGAATTTATCCATTTTAGGCGGCACTGACTCGCCTGCACGAGTATAATCGCATCCACATTAATGCGTCTCAATTAGGAAATAGGTCTTCTGACTTATATATATTAGGATTTTCTAAACATACACTGCCCCCAACACCATACTAAACAACAATAAATTGCCCGAACACATGGCTTGAGGAATTCCTTCTCCCATGTCGAGATATTATCCTCTTTAGGCGACACTAAATTGCCTGCATGGGTTTAATCGTATCCACATTAATGTGTCTCGATTAGGGATCATGTCCACTTCTCCCCACATGTTATGACTCTTCGCACACATTTAAGGAAAAGAGGGAAACAACATAGCATTATAGACTCCTGAAAAAAATTGTCCAGGACCAAATCATGGGCGAGAATAAGGTTCAACCAAGGAGTGTGATGCTCCTGTATTTAAACAAAACATAAACGAGGGCATTTAAGTAAAACCAAATACATCCCTCTCAATCTATGGCCTTGCTAGGGTTTCTGCTTATGTTGCGTGCAACTGTCCACATCCCACTCCTCTGCCTCTCTGTTGACACCCATGTGCCATAGTTGTACGGTAAACAATGAACGCCTAAGCCCAAGTAGAAAGGAAATTTTTTCAAGGTTTCATTTTATCATTTTTATTTCAATCTCTTTCCCAGAATACCCAAATCAAGTAAAACACAATCATGATGATGCATGTACATTCCCTAGGGTATCTACCCTGCAATCAATGTAGTCTCACTTGGTCGTTCGGTAGGCTCAGAGTACTTGCATCAGATCATGGGGGGCCCTAAAATCCCATGTCCTAGACGGTCTTCCCTATCCTATTTCATGCACCAAGATTTACAAACACTGTTTCCCTACCATCCTATTCAATCCTTACTGTTCCTAACTCTAGACTCCATACTATCTCCCAACCATCACCTCTTATACCTTTGTATTATAACCCCCTCCCACCAAAGATGCCCCTCCTAAGCTGGCACAGGTGAAAGGGAGATAACGACCCCCCGAGTCTCACCTCCAGTAGTCCCCGGAGTGGCGACTAGCACCAAGGGTATGAGTTTTTCACAAATATGGGAGGCATTACCCTTTTAATTAATTTAATATTGGGAAATAGGATGATTAAAACACCAAGAAGAAGAAAAGGAACATGTATAGAAATATCCCAAAACTAATCACATAAGCATGCTTTATACAATAGTGAAACAAAACTACAAGTACAGAAAATCTCCAAGTACTGTACCAAAAAGTTAAAAAAAACAACAACAACAGAAAACAGCAGAAACTCCCCCCGCCTGACTAGTCAGGTCCCGCACATTCCATGTAGTCCTCCAGAAAACCTGAAAGCAAACATAGGGTGAGCATACAAGTATACTCAGTAGGGAAACCTAAAGCTCTCGTGCAGAAGTGGGGAGATATCCTAATGTCCCGTGAGAAAACAAAAGAACCAAAAACTAGCAAGGAATATATCCACCCAGCCTCACCAGTCAAAATCACCAAGTAACACAAGTCAATAGAGTATTGTTGTAATGTTATCAATGTATGTGTACCTCGAACCACCTTCCCAGTGGTTATTGAAGACATCCTACGCATCCGACCAATACCACCATTCTAACTGCAGTTCCACTGCCTCATCCCACATACCCACACCTGGGCCACATCCTCACACAGTCCCACTGCCAAACCCCGCCCGCAAACACCTGGGCCACAACTGTCACACGTAAGAATGCATTCAAACACATAGGCAAGAACAACCACCGCCAAGCCCAAGAACAGCTAGGATAGAAGATCTACTGCCACGCCCGAAGACACCTGGGCCTCATCCCGAAGACACTTGGGAAACCACCTGCCTGCACACACCTGGGGAAACCACCACAATACCCTGCCCGAAGATTCTTAGGCAAATAATGGACCTCAAGTCATCATAGCATGCCCGAAGATACTTTGGATACACGGGAAAGGGAGCAGAAAGAAGCTAATAACCAGCCACTAATAGAAGTGTTTGAAAAAACACCCTCCCCTATGAAATGGGGGTGTTCGGCACTAAGTCCTCAACTTGGGTGAGGTGCGTAAAATAACATAAAATGTACAGATTTATGTAATTATAACAATCACTCAGCCCATACTAAGGCTTATACACAAAGATCTGAGCACATGCCTTGGCACTGCTGCTTCGAGAGTATGCACACAACAAACAATCCCAAAACCCCATTTAATGTTTTCATGTTTCAATAGCTTTAGTTATCAGTTTCTTAACTACAAGAAAACTATCAAAAACCAAATTGGATCAAGCATTCATAAAAAATATCTATTCCATCCACAAATCAAGTTAGGAAAACACAAGAAACACAAACAAGTCCCTTCTTTTAAACCAACCAACCCCATTGATTATTATTCCTGTTCCATTACCATGCCCCATCATTCATTAACTTTTCCACTTTTATTTATTATACACAACCCATAGTTTGTTCACATTCAAACCCATCCCTGCAACCCCACTACCAACCACCATACCCACAATAACACCGAAACACATATATCATCATCCGTCTGATACCATTTATTGTTTCCCCACTGCCCAACACCAACATAGCATTCACACCAACCCACAACCAAGCCAACCACAGCCTCACTGCTCACCTGATCTACAACAACCCACATAACACCCCCTTTACATAAATAAACCCTAACCAGCACCCACATGTTTATTATATCAATTTTTTCAACTTGGTTGATCACACAAGGGTTCCAGGTATTTAATCAGCCAAATTTACATGATTAACCAATTTCCACATTCAATAAAATTTACATCCATAATAAAATCACTAAATAGAGGGAAAAATTTAATTTTGTATGCAAAGGCCCCCAACTACCATGATTTTCAGTAGCCAGAAGCTCATTCAATTCACAACATAATATCACAGGATATAAATAATGAAACATTATTCACAAACTTCCCATCCCCGTTATATAATCAAGTTATTATCATTAATTAATCGATTACAATGTGTTTCACGTAAACAAGAGGACACACACACCACATGATGCACAAATTTAGAGAGACAAAGGATAAATCCCAACCTCAACAGGTTTTGATGTCCTTCTACGAACACGACCACCACGATCACAAGGAATCTCCCAGAACAACTGCCCCCACCAAGGGTGTTGCGGCTCCACAAAATCAACATCAAAAGAATCTCCCTCAAAATGGAGTTCACATGTTGTAGCATGGAAAGAAAATGGGAGAAGTAGGATCGGACAGAGAATACAAGAACAATGGTTTAACATACCTTTTTAGAGTGGTTTGTCAAAGGACGTCATTCCCGTAAAATTATCAGTAGTCTCATCGGTTGGAAACTATGGAGGGGAAGTCGAAGAAGAGGGAACAGAATAGGGTATATGATGTTCTCCTCACTGACACGATCTCGTAGTCACTGACAGATCAACGATCGGATTTCGAATGAAGATGTTAAGTGGAAGGCCTCTAGGTCATCCGGGAGATTCGTCGTGCAGATAATAAGAGTGGTCTGTAAATAACACGTGACCATCTCTTATATAGGCAACAAAATGGTAATATTTTATGCAACGTGTTTTAATGAATACACTACGTGACCGTACAACTGTTACATTGTTTGATTGGTCAACACATGACACGTCACGCGGTTTCCATGCATTTAATTATAATAATAACTTCAATTAATAATAAGTGTTCAATTGACCCGAGACATGATACATAAAAAGGTATTCATCATTGATCTTAAAATGACCATCATAATTTCAGGGTTACTCTGGTGATGACGTTTTGTCAATCCGATACTGTATGACGGAGATACGTTGGATACAAGATCCCGTAATAATAATGATATTATTATTATTGGGTGTCTCGGGGACCCGAGCCATGAACCATAATTTAATATCCAACAATAGTCTCGAATTGACCATATTAATTATAGCATCACATCGCCACTAATGAGAAGTCAATTGCATGTCGCGCACGGGAGTTATGACGGGTTGAAGATTTAATAATATTATTAAATCTATTAATTCACAAGCATTTTGGGTACCCGATCCAAAACCTGAAAAATACATCCAATATTGGACTCATAATTTCCATCTCGTAGTCAGGGTCGCACTGCCACTGACGGTTCGTGAATCTGAGGTCGGACAAAGAAGTTGCGGAAAAATAGATGTTTTATCATCAAAATTAATAATAACAATATTTTATTATTATTAACAATCAATTATTTATTTATTTTTCATAACTCCAAAAGAAATAAAGATTTCGAGTCTTCCTAGGTGCTAGAATTAACACCAATTCCTCCTTTTCATGTATTTGGCTTTTTAATTTTATTTGTCTTATTCTTATTTTGTTTCTCTCTCCAATCTCCATTCTTCTCCATGTTCCATCACGCCCTAAACAAAAGTGGCACCTCCTTTTCATTGACTCCATTAATTCCATTCTTTTATGTTTTTTATTATTATTATTTTATTATTCCATCACTTTGTAATCTCTCTCCAATCCCACTTCAATGTCATTATTAATAAAATTAATATTAATAACACCCATCATTAATGTTCTAATTTAATCCCATTAAATTAGATTACCATAATTATTATCATATTAAACTAAAACCATTCCATGCGACTCAAAACCATTTCCATTAATTGAATTAAATGACATAACAAAATTATTATTACACAAATATTCAACCCCTTTTTAATAAATTTAATTTCATTTACCTCTCGCACATAGATTTACGCCATCATTTTTTTTATTGTTTTCAATAATAATAACAATTCATCAAATTATTTCATTAACTCATCACCGTTATTATTTTTAATAATGATAATATTTATTCTCATTGCATTGACCATGTTATGCCACCATAATGGATATCTAAATCTGACGATGCCATGTCAATGTGGCAAAACATCTGTAAATTTAATTATTTAATTCTATTTATTTTTATTTCGCACTGATTAAATTGAAACCACTTTTATTTAATTAAAAACATTCAATTTAATAAACCCAACATATTTTTACTCCACCATTATTATTATTATTTAACATAATAATAATAATGAACTCACCTTTAATTTTATTAACGCAAAACCATGCTTCCACTGTGCATCTTCATTTATTTGTTTGTAATAAATACCATGACTCATTTCCTTAATTTCTCATTATTATTAATATAATGAATAATATAAATAACACAACACCCATTATTATTATTCAAATTTAATTTCAACAATTACCCAATTAATAATAAACCACATCTTTCATTTATCAATGTATAATGGGTCAAACACATTCCCACTTCACATCATTAATAATAATAACACCCATTAAATCATTTTATCCTGATTATTCTCTTTTTGGATTAATTAATCACACAATTTATGTCATCATCATTATTTTTTAACATATTTTTACGTTATCATCAGTATTAAAAATTATCATTATAACGCGCATCATGTTGACCACATCGATTTAAAAAATGGAATGGACCAGAGGGGTCCAGACCATTACATCAGATACCTCTCAAAAAATTCACATCCTCGAGAATTAAAAACCAACACAGACAATATAATGGATCTGAACAACCACCCCGCAAGATACCTCTAAGGGATCTCGTGATGATGATGCATATACCATCCCTAGGGTATCTACCTTGCAATAAATGTAGTCTCACTTAGACGTTCGGTAGGCTCGGAGTCCTTTCATCAGATCATGGGGGGCCCTAAAATCCCATGTCCTAGCCGGTTTTCCTTGGCCTCTATCACGAACCAAGATTAACCAATATTATTGCCCTACCATCCCATGCAATCCTCTCTGTGCCTAACTCAAGACTCCATCCTATCTCTCAACCATCACCTCTGATACCATTCTGTCATGACCCCCTCCCACCAAATATACCCTTCCTAAGCTGGCATTGGTGAAAGGGAGATAATGACCCCCAAGTCCCGCCTCCAGTAGGCCCCGGAGTGGTGACTAGCACCAAGGGTATGAGTTTTTCACAAATATTGGAGGAATTAAATTTTTTTTTAATTTAAGATTGGGAAATAGGATGAGTCAATCAAAAAGAAGAAGAAAAGGAAAAAGTATACAAATATCCCAAAACCAATCCCATATGCATGCTTTATACAACAGTGAAACAAAACTACATGTACGGAAAAGCTCCAAGTACTGTACCAAAAAGTAACGAAAAACAATAATAGAAAATAGCGGCAACTCCCCATGCCTGACTAGTAAGGTACCGCATAGTCCCTGTAGTCCTTCTGAAAACCTGAATCCAAATGTAGGGTGAGCATAAAAGTATACTCAGTAGGGAAACCAAAAGCACTCATGCACAAGTGTAGAGATATGCTAATGCCCCGTGAGAAAACAGAAGAACAAAAACCTAGAAAAGAATCTATCCACACAGCCTCACCAGTCACACTCACCATATAACACAAGTCAATAGAGTTTAGTAGTAATGTTATCAAAGTATGGGTACCCCGCACCACCTTCCCACTGGTTATTGGAGACATCCTATGCATCAGACCAATCCCTCCATTCTAACTGCAGTCCCACTACCTCATCCCACCCGCACACACCTGGACCACATCCTAACGAAGTCCCACTGCCAAACCCCACCCGCCAAAACCTTGGCCACAACAGTCACATGTAACCACACCTGCCAACACCTAGGCAATAACAACCACTACCATGCCCGAAGACACCTGGGCTAGAAGATCTACTTCCACACTCGTAGACACCTGGGCCTCATCCCGAAGACACTTGGGAAACCACCTGCTAGCACACACCTGGGCCAACCACCACACTACCCTGCCCAAAGATTCTTGGGCTAATAATGGACCTCAGGCCGTCACAGCCTACCCAAAGATACTTGGGATCCCCAGGAAACAGAGTAGAAAAGAGCTAATAACCGGCCACTAATAGAAGTGTTGGGAAAAACACACTCCACCATGAAATGGGGGTGTTCGACACAATGTCCTCAACTTGGGTGTGGTGCATAAAGAAACATAAAACGTACAGATTTATATAATTATAACAACCACTTAGCCCATCCTACGGCTTATAAACAAAGATCTGATCACATGCCTTGGCACTACTGCTTAGAGAGTATGCACACAAAAAACAATACCAACACCCCATTTAATGTTTTCATGTTTCAACATCTTTATTGATCAGTTTCTTAACTACCGGACAACTATCAACAACCAAATTGGATCAAGTGTTCATAAAAAAATATCCCTGCCATCAACAAATAATGTTTGGAAAACCCAAGAAACACAAACATGTCCCTTATTATTAACCAACCAACCCCATTGATTTTTATTCCCATTCCATTACCATGCCCCAACATTCATTAACTCTTCTACTTTTATTTATTATTAACAAACCATAGTTCGTTCACATTCAAACCCATCCCTGCAGCCCTTCTGCCAACCACCATAACCACAATCACATCGAAACCCGTACATCATCATCCCATTGATATCATTTATCACAGCCCCGCTGCCCATCACCAACATAGCATTCACACCAACCCACAACCAAGCCAACAACAGCCCTGCTGCTCTCCCGATCCACAAAAACCAACAAAACACCCCCTTCACATAAATAAACCCTAACCAGCACACACATGTTTATTATTTCAGTTTGTTCAATCAGGGTGATCACACAAGGGTTCTATGTATTTAATCATACAACATTACATTATTAATCAATTTCCACATTCAATAATATTTCCATCCTTAAGAAAATTTAGAAGGAGATGGAAACAGTTAATTTCATAAGAAAAGGCCCCCTATGATCATGATTTTCAGTAGGCAGAAGCTCATTTAATTCACAGCATAATATCACAGGATGCAAATAATGTAACTTTATTCACAAACATTCCATCCCCATAGTATAAGATAGTTATTATATTTATTAAACCGGTTCAAATGTGTTCAAATAAACAAGAGGAAACCCACCCCACATGATGCACAAATTTAGATAGATGAAGGTAATATCCCTACCTCAACAGGTTCTGATGTCCTTCTACGAACACGACAACCATGATCACAAGGATTCTCCCAGAATGATTGCCCCCAGCAAGGACGTCGAGGCACCACTGAATCCATAACACAAGAAACTCTCTCAACACAGAGATCACATGCCATAGTATGGAAAGAAAATGGGATAAGTAGGATCAGAAAAAGAATACAAGTACAGAGGATTAACCTACATTTTTAGAGTCGTTTGTCAAATACTGTCGTTCCTGTCTATTATCAGCATTCTCCTCAATTAGAAACTGTGGAGGGGAAGTCGAAGAGGAGGGAACAAAATAGGGTGTACAATGTTCTCCTCGCTAACACAATCCCGCAGTCACTGAAGGATCGACGATCAGAGTTCGGATGAAAAAGTTTGGAGGAAGGCCTCTCGGTCATCCAGGAGTGTCGTTGTGCGGAGAAGAAGTGAGGTACATAAATAACATGTGACCCTCTCTTATATAGGGAACAAAAAGGTAAAACGGTATGTATCATGTATTAATGAATACACAATGTGACCGTACAACTATTACATTGTTTGACTGGTCAACACACGACACATCACGCGGTTTCCATGCGTTTAGTGATAATAATAACTTCAATTAATAATAGGTGTTGAATTGACCCAAAACATGATTCATAAAAAGGTATTCATCATTGATCTTAAAATGACCGTCATAATTTTAGGGTTACTCGGGTGCTGAGGGTTCATCAATCCGATACTCTATGAGGGAGATACATTGGATACAAGATTCTGTAATAATAATGATATTATTATTATTGGGTGTATCGTGGACTCGAGCCATGAACTATAATTTAATATACAACATTAGACTTTAATTGACCGTATTAATTATAGGATCACATCGCCACTGAAGAGAAGTGAATCAGACGTTGCACACGGGAGTTATGAGAGGTCGAAGATTTAATAATATTATTAAATCTATTAATTCAGAAGTGTTTCGGGTACCTGATCCGAAAATCTGAAAAAGACTTCCAATATTGGACTCATAACATCCGTCTCGTAGTGAGGGTCACACTGCAGCTGACGGTTCATGAATTTGAGGTCGCACGAAGATGTTGCGGACAAATAGGTTTTTTATCATCAAAATTAATAATAACAATATTTTATTATTATTATTAATCAATTATTTATATATTTTTCATAACTCCAAAAGAAATCATGATTTTGAGTCTTCATGGGTGCTAGAATTAAACATCAATTCCTCCTTTTTCATTTAATTGTATTTTAATTTTATTTCACTTATTCTTTTTTTTTCTCTCTCAAATCTACTTTCTTCTCAAAGTTTCATCACGCCCCAAACAAAAGTGGCACCTCCTTTGTTTTGACTCCATTAATTCCATTTTTTGTGGTTTTTATTGTTAATTTCATTATTATTCCATAACTTTGTAATCTCTCTCCAATCCCACATAAATTTCATTATTTATAAAATTAATATTAATAACAGCCATCATTAATTTTCTAATTTAATCCCATTAAATTAGATTACCACAATTATTATCATATAAACTAAAACCATTCCATGTGACTCAAAACCATTTCATTTAATTGAATTAAATGACTAAACAAAATTAATATAACTTACATATTATACCTCTTTTTAATACATTTTATTTCATTAACCTCCCGCACATAGTTTTACACCATTATTGTTATTTATTGTTTTTCAATAATAATAAAAATTCATCAACATATTTTATTAACTCATCACCATTATTATTTTTACTAATAATAATATTTATGCTCATTTCATTGACCATGTTAAACCACCCCGTTGGATATATGAATCATACCATGCCACGTCAATATCGCTTAACTTCCGTCAATTTAATTATTTTTTTATTTTTTTATTTCATGCAATTAAATTGAAACCCCTTTTATTAAATTAAAACCATTCAATTTAATAATGCCAAAATATTTTTATGCCATCATTATTATTATTATTTAACATAACAATAATAATGAACTCACCTTTAATTTTATTAACGCACCACCATACTTCCACTGTGCAACTTCTTTATTTTTTTGCAATAAATAAAATGACTCATTTCATTAATTTCTCATTATTATTAATATTATGAATAATATTAATAACACAACACCCATTATTACTATTAAAATTTAATTTCATCAATTACTCAATTAATAATAAACCACATGTTTCATTTATCAATGGCTAATGGGTCACACATCTTCCCACTTAAAGTCATTAATAATAATAACACCCATTAAATCATTTTATCAGGATTATTCTCTATTTAGTTTAATTAATCACAAAATTTATGTCATCATAATTATTTTTTTTAACATATTTTTATGTTATCATCAGTATTAAAAATTATCACTATAACGTGTGTCGTGTGGAAGACATTGATTTCAACAATGGAATGGACTGGAGGGGTCCAGGCCATTACACCGTAGCTATGTATTTATGTTGATAAACTTGAACCTTAGAGTACTACACTGGTTGGAGTTCCAATAAGAATATGAATTCCTGATAGTATATACATTATGAAATGAAAATGTGAGTAGATAATGTCTTTAGAAGGATGTGCCATGATCTCCTAGTATAGGATGATTTGGTTTCCATTCACCAATGCTTGGTGAAGAAAAAGAGTAATACATTTCTTCCATTGATGGTGTTGAATCCTCTACTAATCAATGAAGTGAGATAGTCCTTACTATGGTAAATCGACTGTGAGTTCATGGTTAACTAGTTATCTACATGGGATTCACATGAAATATATTCAAAATGAGGGTATTGTAATATATTTTTCCACGGACGGATGTTTGTTCTAGTCATAGTGCTGGATGAGGTGATGTGAGGGTTCCACAACTCACCCCTATATGTTCATCCCAACATTTGGAAGATGAATAGATGCCATCCGTGACAATTTTGTGGTTCTATGCGAGACAATGTGTTTATGAGTTCTTTTTACGGTGCCTCACCTATCAAAGAGTGAAATCCAGTATCCACATATTTATATGTTTTATTAATCTGATGATGATCCTTAATTAGAATTAGGATAGAATATCCATGGAATATGTTAGTGGGATTCCTTGGAATATAGAGGTTCATGATTTCATATGGTTCATAGTTGAAAAACTCGAGATGTTTTAATAGTAACATTCTATTAGAAATAATTGTTAGTTTAAATTGTGTGGTTGTTATATGTATATGATATCATTCAACTCCATGGGTTATTCTTGATTATTGTCTCTGATAATGACATGTTTTTTTCATCACGATTGTGGAGAGTCATTATGGGGGAATTTAGGACCTAATTTATCATGAGTATAACCTTTCACCCCTAGATTGACGGGCAGGTAGGACACACTATTAAAGTGTTAGAGGATATTATGTTGGATTTTCTGTTAGACATTGATATGTTTTGGGATGATCAAAATCCCTTTTTAGATCCTTCATAAAATATATTACTACTCTACCTTTATAATTCTTCCATTTATGGCTCTGTACTAGAGTGTGTGTATGGCATCCATCTAAAAAACATTATAATGTAGATATAAATAATATGCATATCACCATCATAGGAATTTGTAGTTTGAGAAGGGAGATCAAATTTTCTTGACAGTCTCCCAATGATGAAGATTATGGATAGTGGCCTTTGGAAGAAATATGTTAATATGGTTTATTAGGTAATTTAATATTTTTAAGAGGGATGGTGAGTTTTCTAATCAGCTCACCCTACCCCCATAGACGTACAAGGTGAATTACATCTTCCACATGAGAAAAATGTGGAGATACATGTATATCCCCATGAAAATCAGTGATTGGGGTGAGTTGGACATATATTATAGATAATCATTTTCAGTAGAACTAGTTGGTGATAAAATATTGACAAGAGATGAACTAATTTGGATGGATCATTAACTTGGTTCACATATCATGGTAGTATGGTAATGTGAAGGAGATATCCTTAGAATGGAATATCTAACTAAGGGTTTAGTTTTATGAGTTGTTTGATTAGTTTTTCATTTTAGGGATAAAACTATTTGATGAGTTAATGATATATACACCTATTTATTCATGGTAAGACATTGAAATTTTTTGACATATTCTTTCATAGTGAGGAGTAGTGATGGTGTGAAATATTTAGGCCTGGTGAGACTGAACATAAATATATAAAAATATTTTTTATATTCTATATTTTCAGAGCACATTTTAAAAAATAAAATATTATAATTCATAAAAATAATCCTTGATTAGAAATAAAAGACATTATTTGAATCTGGAGTTCATTCATTACCCTAAGAGTGTAATAAAATAGTTCATATTGGGGTGTTTTAATATTTCAAATATTAGAGGGTGCACTATATATATAATTTTTCAATTAATTTAATTTTTAAATTTACAATGAACAAAATATATTTTTAATAACATTATCATTATATAAAATTTTCCCGGGTTATACACATAACCTTGGAATATCTAAGAGACATTTTTTGTGCTCATTATGTTATTGAAATCACATGGGTGATGATGAACCATGGAACTAATTTGATGGAGATATAGAAAATTAATCAACATAATATGATCATTTGAAAGAATTTTTATTGAAAAATAATGATCCAATCTATAGATTGGACTTTTTAATTTGTGTATTAAGCCAATATTTATTAAACTAATTTAGCATCTCAATACCCTTCTCCAATCATCACCTATTATTGCATGAGCATTCACCTGTGTATTGGAATTCTAAATGATTATTGTTTTTTTATAACAAATATAATCCAATTCAACATCATTGGTGATGAAATATTGTCCAATGATGGTTAATAATATCATCGTGGGATTTTAGCACTTAATTTCCCTGTATTGATCACAATTTGGACCCTACAGTACATATTTGATGTTTCTAGGTGGTACCAAGAAAGATCAGGCACCCAGAACGGAGAATAAATCTCATCTGATAGATAGATAAATCAATGGGGGCTATATATATCATGTATTTAGGATAGATATGACCTTTTTTAGAGAGAGATATCATGTCATCAATAAAAGTTTAAACAAATGTGTGTAGGGTTGAGAAGCGAACCATAAACCTCATGAAAAAGGATTTATGGCCATCTGATGGCCATAAAAGAACAGATCCAGACAAGATTTACTAATCATTGGTGGAAACTATGTGAGATAAATGGAATTAAATATATATTAAATAAGAGGATTAGATAAAAGATATTATGGAAAAGCCACAACTAAATGTCATGTAGTTTGAAGAACACAATGTAGGTCGGGTCTCGATAGAGCTGGCTATGGTTTCAAAAAATAAAAAGTATAGAACAGTGTGTATCCCCACTACACACAGTGTACTATGTACCATGGTGGATGTGATGTGTGGTAGATAACATGGTAAGGACCCGGTACGAAAGTACATGACCAAGTGGACTAACCTGTACAGAAGTACATTGAAACATGATAATGTACACTAACATTGTCTGGACATAAAGACACGACCATGAAAATAGTCAGAACAAAAAAATAGTGCGGGAATGTGATATATATCACTACATTTCTTTTATTCCAACAATTTTCATGAGCTATGTACCAACATGGACATTACTAGGTGATGGACTAAGACCACACACTATGAAGGTCCCCTCACAAGTCATGTAATCATTTATTCATTTTGAAGAAACATCAATCTTCAATATAAACAATTTTAAACTCCAATTTGGGACCATGAGTAGCTTGTTATGAGTTATTTTCCACATAAAAGCGAGGATTCACTAGGTTATTTATTTTTATCTATGATCTGATTTTTTGGTGGGACAATTATTATGGTGATTACCAAAGATGGAAGTGATCATGTGGGATCACGATAATCTCTCTATAGAGTGAAACCCCTGAAAAACATGTTCATGTGTTCTATAACTTCATAGTGGAACCTTATATAAAATAGGGAGTGTGTACACAATGACCAAATTGGAACTCTCTTTTCACACAAGGTTGTGAGTCCTCATCCTATATAATTCCACCCACCCCAACATCTTGGACACAAGTCCACTAAATTTGGATTTGAGAGCCCAATAAAATAGGTTATGGGTCCCCATGACTATAGAGGAGAAACCAAAACCATCAAGAGAACAAGTCCATTACCTACAATTTGGAACACCTCTATCCAATTGGGAGTTGGTCTTAGATGATCATAGTGTAAACCCATATGAAAGAGTAGATCCCCCTTAACCCACTGGGGAATGGGTCCTCTACATTGTATTATTCCCCCTCATATGTGTGGCATTCTGATAAACCATGGGGCTTCAAATGGTTAACATTGTGAGGACATGTGGGATGTCGGTCATTAGATATCTATTTTTAAAAATGTTGGATACTCTTTTCATTGGTGATTTGTGAGATAGATATCCCTTTTCACTATCATTTTTGTTTCATTAATTGAGCATATATATACATATGTATCAACAAAATTGTATTTTTTACAATCCATCAATGGGAAGAGAATAAATTTTTGGTATGAAACATGATTAATATGATTGACTTCTCCAGCATAGATGAGTATACTCTCCAACTATTGTTGGAAATGACATGGTTTGTAATTAATCTACACACCATGGTGAGCTCCCATGTTCTTGGATGAGGATACTACCTCTCTTTCATTGGATTAATCCATATATTGTTTACTCTCTACTACAATCATATTCTTATTGTTTCTCTTTCTCCACTACTTTCGATTTTGGGTTGTACAATTGGCTTTGTGTATAACCACCCTTGATTGGGCTTTGCATGCATGTGTCATGTCTTATGTGTATGATAGATAGGTCGTTGATGAATTCAATGGAACTTTGGGTAACTTAGTACATTAGACCAGGTATGGTGGTCACAACTTAGGGATCCAAAAATGGTCTCTCCCAATATTTCACTTTGGTGTGTTTTCAGGTCATGACATCTTTTTGGTTAGGAATTTATTTTTCCCTTCTTTTTTCATTTAACACAACATTACTCTTGATCAATTATGTGGTTTTACATGTAGTTTTATTTTAATCGTATTTTTCAACTTCTATTATCAGTCTAATGAAGTCTAAATTGAGGTGAATATGTTTATTCATATAGGTTATAAAGAAAATTCCTACCCATTTTAGTTATTCCTTCGGCCCTGCTTTCCAGCACCTGGACAATGGGGTGGGATTCGGGAAGATGTGGCTCAATCCACAAAATGACTTCGGTTCCTCATCTATGTCATTTCATAAGGAAAAATCATTATTCTGTTATTATAAAACATAACATTGACATAATTTTATATCAATTCCTTATATGTCTTAAAAATATTATTTATTCTTCCCCTACAAAATTATGATTTATGTTTCATACAATTATACCCAAATTATTATTTTTGATCAAACATAACAAGATTATAAAAATACGTTCCATTAAAATTTATAATTCTTTACATATATATTGTGGTATTATTAAATGTTTTATAGGTCAAATTTAATAATAATATATTTATATACATATATAACATCAATCATTATTGACTAGATGAATTGTCTCTAAAATTTGTTTGATATCATTATTGGATAGTACAATCATTGGATATTTGTGAGATATATTATTGGAATCCAACTATTATATTTTTATTTCCCCAAATATGATTCAAATTGTTTTTATAGATGTTGTTTTTTGGGTTAGTGAATAAAATTATAATTTATCAAAATTGGGAATAAAATATTTTCTCAATAAATTAAGAATTAATTTGTATCACTAATTATTTTTGGGAAATGTTTTCACCTTCTGAAGCATAATCTATAGGGATAATTATGTAATGAAATCCAAAATAGATGATCAAATTATCTAAGAAATCTTTTTCCCATTTATTAAATCAATAAAAAAATTCAGGATCTTGTTGTGTAATTTCAATTCTCATTGAATAGTTTCATTCAAGAAATCATTTTTAAAAATGTTTTTAATTTACCATCATGTTTCAAAATGGAATGATATTATTAAAATGATTTTTTCACATTACTACATGTTGTTTAATATAAAATGATACATCCCAAAGTATTAGTGTGAAAAAATGGTGGATATATTAGAATTTATAATTTTTAAATAATTTTCTAAAAATTCAATAACTACCAATAGCCCACACATTTGTGTTTTCATGAATTTATGTATATGAATCATTCCCATAAATATGAACTTGGTTAATAAAATTTTATTAGTGAATGTAATATTTTTTCCAAAGAATTCAATAATAGTGGAAAAAATAATTTTACCACTACTAATAGAATTTAATTCACAGTCATGATTCATTTCATTAATTAGTGGAAAAACTTTATATTCTTCAGTAAAAATTTAATTCGATAATCATATATTGAAGTATTTCATATTTTATTTTATGTTTTTCTATTATTTAATCATTTAATTTGTTAGAAAATATTATATATCTCAAAATATTGGGTATGGTACCATGATTTTTCATTAAAAGAAAATTGACGAATGATCATGGTAAATAATGACATTGGTTTTAAATAATTAACACCATTATTTATATAATTAAATAAATAAATTCATATTTTTTATTTATGGTTGTAAATTAAGCATTTTATTTATCTATATTCATATATCAAAATCAATGAATTTTTATTTAAATTATAATTAAATAATTGGAATATAATAATTGGAAATGGTGTAGTGATTATTCATGAGTTATAATGGTAATATCATGATTTCAGGTTTTATGATGTGTTGGGATATCATTTATTTATATTTAATGATTTATTATTTATTATTCACATCCATGATTAAATGAGACTCATTATAGAAAAATTAATATAGAGGAAACTACTTTTTACTAAAATAATTTATGAATGTCTAATATAATTTGTCATGAAAAAGGTACAATCTCACATCTGGTAGTCTTTTGGGAAACGAAGTGATAAATATACCTTTAAAATATACTAGTATACCTGAATTTCATAATGAGAATCATAATAAACATTTATAATTAAATAAATTGACCTAATTTTTTTTTTAATACATAAGAAATTTTTTTATCACATATGATTCATTGAAAACAGCTAAACCATTTTGGGATCCTCCTATATAATCAATAAATAATGAAATTATTAATGAATCCAATGTATATTTTTAAAAAAAAATTATAAAAATTTATCATGAAACATATTTGAATTTTTTTTGTCATTTATAGAAATCCAAGGGAATTAGTCTATTGAAAAAAATCCCAAATAGAGAATTTTAATGTCAAGTTTTATTAATCCACTTATTATATATGAATTTTAAAGTAAATAAAAATATCTATCTAGAAAATAAAAAACATTATATATAGTTAGTCACTATTGAACATAATCAGTTAATGGATTTCTGAAATGATCACTCAGCCTCACTAAATTTATTTTTCCAAAATATAGTAATAACCAATTTTTTTCGGTTTTATGAAATTCACATGGAATAGGAATTATATTCTTTGGGATTATAAATATTAATTTGGTTGGAACAACATGAATGGAATGTTCTCATTTGTTATCATATATGGAAAATATAATTTTATTAGTAAAAAAGGTTATGAATTATAAATTAACAAAATAAAACCAGGTTTATATGAATCATCTACGAAATTTACTCATTGTTTTAGATTTTTCATCCACTATAAATATATTTCGAAAATTTAAATGGTCCATTATAGACACATCATAGATTATATATTACAAGGATATCATAAGACACCTAAGGACTCCTTATTGTATATTCACATAGTCATAGGTATAACATTATTAATAATAATAGAAAATATCATATTATCACCATGATAATCAAATTATATTTATTTATGCAACAGATTAAAAATAAATTTAGTTGGAAAATTTTCTTAAACTATGATTTTTTAGATAATAATACAACATAAATTTATAAATATTATTAAGTAATAATAGAACATGGGTTTTCATGAAATATAAACTAGATTTATTTTCGTGGGGTGTAGTTTTATATAAATACGACAATATGAAAAATATATAATTCAAAATTTAGATAAAATATAATTAAATCACAAATGAAATGATAAACAACCATGACACACACAATAGAAAAAATTATTTTAATATAAAAATAAAAAAGACAAATTAAATGTATCTATGTTACCATCGATCACCACCAACCAAAATCACAATATGTAAAACATCAATAAATTAAATATAGAAATATAATTTTTCATATTTCCCATAAAATGTATCATATAAAAATTTTCATCCAAAATAAATAAGTAGGTTGAGTGGAAAACACCTTGTAGGATACCAAAATAGATCTATTTAATGCATTTCACTATAATATAATTTTTTATATTATCAAAAAAATCATGTTTCAAAAATATATATCATTTCATAAAATAAAAAAACAATAATTAGTTTCCTTTAAATATTATAAATTAAAAATAAACCATGAAAATGAAAATTTTAATATGATTTAAATAAAGTAGAATGATCAAAACATCTTTTGGCTAATGTATACAATAAAAATATGTGATATAAAACATGATTACTTACTAACTAGTATAAAAATGAACATGTTTGGAAATATTTTACAAGAATAAGAAAATTTGATATATTAGTAATGCAAACCAATATAATGTGAGTCCTAAGATACAATGTCCAAAAATAATTTGTTGGAGTCAAGCTACACAACAACATCGATAATATAATGGTCACATATCTATAATCTCTTCTGGTTCAACAATCATTGTGCGTTCCATATGTCCTTAAAAAGATGCATTAAAGAATCCCAAATTGAAATTTTTTCTTATATAATTCTTGTTAACCATGTCACAATGAGATAAAAAAAATGTGAAATTAAATCCTTGATTATAAAAATAAAATAATTATAATTTTTACTTAAGAATTTTTTTAAAAATTTCTATAAACACGTGATGTGCATAAAATATTTTAATTTGAAAATAGAACCCTTTAAAACCATATTAAATGACCCCAATGGATAAATTTCATAAAAAACACATATTTTATTATAAATCAACTAGTTTTATATACAGTAAATAGGGGAAATATAATAAATTAATTTAAATTCATTAAAAAAATATTATATATAGAAACCTACCAAACTAATGAAGGAAACAATGTCAACATAAGAAATGATGGTTAGAAATGGAGTTATCCTATAGAATCCAAGATCTCAAGAAACATCATTAATTCCTAATAAAAATAAATATATATGTATATAATAACCTATAAGGGATACATTTCATCGTTGATATGAGAAATTTATGTGATACTTACAATGAGGGAAAATGATCCTGGTTAAATCATAACATAACTCAAAAAGAATATATATAAAATGACTTGTGGTATTATGGTCAATATAATTTCTTAATAACCACGCAATATTTTCAGAGTTATGCTACATGATTAAACAAACCATGAATAACACTTCATATAGATAATACCACATATACAATGAAGTGGATGGTTACATTAGAATAGAAGTATGGTTAAAAAACAATACAATAATAGTGAATAATAATGATCATTGAAACCCATTAATCCATATGTTTTCCTTGGTGACTAGCATGGATAAGAATACCATTATATCATTTTGAAAATCAATAATAAACATGAAATATCTATATCACATTGTTAGCACATGGTGTCCAAAATAATGGATGTAACTTTTTCATGGCCTATATCCCCCAAATATATATATTATTGAAATAGGATTCCAAATAGTCCTTAAAACCTCAACAGATTTAATCAAGATCTATAGTAATGAATAACTTTCAAAGAGAAGAAGTTACAATTCCACCAACTATTAAAATTCTTTTCACCAGAATGAACTCAATATTTTTGATTCACAACATGAAAAGGAAAAAAATATATTAAAAATGATTCCCACACCCACAAAACATGGATAACCTTTCAAAAGTACCATAGTATTCATACCGATGTAATGTTTTCTTCATACATCACTATATTCTAATGTATCAAAAACTAAAAATTTTGATTAACCACTCTGGGGTTTCCCTCATGAAAAACATGCTATCATTAAATAAAAAACTAATAGTATTTTTAACACATTTTTAGTCATGAAATATGAATCATCATATAAAAAAATTGCATCTGATATATTATGTATGAATTATAATGTACCTTTCAAAATCCCATAATGATCATGAAAGGGCCAATAACCCTCGATGCCATCATAAAATGATTGTTTTTAATAATAATGTACTATATGGGAAAATACTGTAAGAAAACCATCATAGAATACCTCAAACATCAATAAGGACTAATTATTACCTACATATTATTTATCATTATGTATTAAAATTTCCACCCTCCTTCAGATCAATTAGGCCTTCTCTTATGTATCATTAATAGGACTTAGTCAATCCATTAAATATTCATCAAGTTATATCAATTATAATTGATATATATATGGCCTCTAATTAAATGATCCAAATTTTTCTATTTTAATTAAATATCGACAATACTTAGTATAGGTAAAAATTACTACAACCTTATTATTTATCAAAAAAATCAATTATACCAGCCTATAACATATATCTAGAAAAAAATTGGATCAATAAGTATTATCAAATTCCTTAAAATTATATGTATGGTTAAAAAAATTAATTTCCAATATCATATTTCAATACACTCTAAATATATTTCTCTAAATGATGCATCCCTATTATAAACAAAATCATAATAAATTCTATGAAATGTTACGATCTCTTGTACAGACATTTTCTGATTATCTCTAAAATTCATCATCTCCCTAAAAAGAATTATATAATATAATTTCATAAATTAATCATTCATTACAAAAATTATATACTTCCTAATATAAGTCCATAATAAACTGTAAATGATGTACATAAATATTTAATATTATTTCATATATAAAATAACAAATGGATGTGGAAAACCAAAAAAATTATGGTTACCAACCATGATCTTCGGGAATGTGATGCCACATTAAATGAAGTCTATAATCATCTCCCCCATCCATGAATACCAATAATGACATGAAAAATGATACAACATCATATTCCCTAGGTTCCCAAACTAACAAAAATGTTTTATATTATCTATTAAATAATTTATCAAAAATATATTTATTTTTAATCATCATAAAATAATAATAAACTACCATTATATTCTGTCTAGAAAATTGAGTCTCCCAACTATATTTTATTTAACAAAAAAACCGTCAATTGATTCCTATTTCTTTAGCGAGATGAATCCAATCATGAAATATTGTACTAGATTCTACAAAATCTATTAAAATTATCAAATTATCTAATTAAAAAAATATTCCCGTGTCAGAAAACTAACTTATGAAATATTATTCTTCTATTGATTCCTTCATTGATTTTTTCTGTAACATATAGCTCATCCAATCGATAAGCACATTTTCTTTTATATTTTTTATGAAATATCATGGTAAAATTCCTAAAAATATTTGAGACAAGGTATTTTTTATATATATTCACGTGTCTCTAATTAAAAATATAATTCATGATTGAATGATTTAAATATAATAAAAACCTAATAAGAGAGAGATAGCAACACCGCATCTTGAGATCATACTTCACCTATGCCAACTAATGATAATATGAAATATAATTATTCTCAAAATGATTTAATTTTAATGTGTCACATTCCATTACATATATACCTTAATGATTAAATACTCTAAATGCTAAAAATAAGGAACTGTAGGAAAAATCACATCCTAGAACTGGTTCCACATGAATCAAAACTCTAGATAAACTCAATATCATCCCCAGTTCCTCAATTAATCCTTAAATGTTATAATTATATTTCATTGTAACATGATTTTTAGTGTACTCAGTATTTTAAGATAACACTAAATATTTTATGACATGTTTTTCTAAAATTAAATTAATATTTTTTATAATTTTTTTATACATAACGTTGAGTTTATAATTTGTTTTTTGGTTATACGGAACATTGAGTTTATAGTTTAATAAAGTGCTATTTTTTATTAAATTAACATTATTTTTCCTTAATACAATATAAATTATAATTTATGAATGATTATAAGGATATATATATAACCAAAAAACTTCATACTCATATTATATAACTTATTTAAATAATATATGAATAAATCTAATTTTATACTTTAAAACAATAATTTTCTGAAAATAAGATTCTTCCCCTTCTAATGATAATTTTTCAAATAGAGAATATTACAATTTAAAAAAGTAATTGTTAAAATACACATAATTATTAGAAATAAAAAATAAAAAATAATCTATTGGTTATTTAATTAGAATTTTTATAGAGGAATATTAGATTTATGAAGATGAAAAAAAACTAAATTTTAATTAAAAATGGCATTTTAATTTATATAATTTATAAATTTATGAAATATATTTAATTACATATAAATTAATATTAGATAACATGTTTTTATATTAATACTATTTTTTATTTTTTTATTTTTTAAATTTAGTTTTTATATAAAAACCTTATAAAATTTCAAATTTTTCTTCTCTTAGAATTTCCAATTTTTCATTGTGTTTAATGTATTATTTTCAAATAAATCATTGAAATTTTTTATATTTATTTTAGAAAAATTGATATTACATTTCAAATGATAATAATTTAAATTATATAATAATTTTTTCTTTATTTTAGACCAATATGAATAATGAAAAAAATTATAATTTATTCATGAGGTTAAGGTAAAAATTGTATTTCAAGGGGTTAATATGAAAGATATTTTTTAAAATAACCATAAATATTTATAAAATCCATTTTATTCCCATATCAAGAATATATAATTTCAACTTATTTATGATAATTTATTTGGGATCTATTTTTCATGAGTGAAATGTGTGAACGTATTTTTATTTTAAAAAGATTACATGTCTTCCACTCTACTCACTTATAAATGGTCATTCACTCTCCTCTATTAATTATTTCTTTAAAGATTGTTTGTTTAGTATGTACCTACTCAAATACATTACCAATTTATTTTTTATTATTATATAAGGCTTGTTTTTGGAAGAAATCTATCTTATGAAGATTTTGGATGAAAACCAAATGAGGATACCCAAATCAGATTCAAGATTTTAAATGTGTGGTTTTTTTTTTACGTCCCCCATAATGAAAAATTATTTAATGATGATGATATAATATCCCACATATATTTTATATTCATATAAATATTATTAATATATTTATTTATTACTATCACTACTCTCATAAAATATTTTATGAAATTATTATTTATATATAGTGGACTGCTGCCTCATGAAGCAATGACCTTCATCACTAACTAATGTTGTACATGGAATATATTAAGTTCAATGTTAATGAATAAATTTGATATAAATGAAATTATTTATTATATTTATGACACATTTACCATTATGAATAAAATATAAATTATATTATTTTTTATCGTTTCACTCAGGTAATGATTATATTATCATTAATGTACATGTTGACTTACACCTTCACGAAGTGATAAGAATCCATGTTATCATCAAAAAAACAAATAGATTATATTAATATGTGTCTTTAAAGTATAAATATGTTACATATGATATTATTATAATTATATAAATCCAAAATATTAGATTCCTCTATTATATAATGCAATTTAAAAAATAGTATTGTTACTCATGTCTACTTATGTTATACTGTCAAAAGGATCAAAACGTATTTCATTTATCAATACCATATTCCATGATTTGTATTAAACGACAAAATTGTTTAATAAATTATTATTATTTTCTGATCATTGTGATTCTAGAGATAATGGTACGATGATTATTGTTATAATACTTAAAATATAAAATTAGAACTCATACAAAAAAACTATTTCTTACCCAAAATGTGATTTCATATAGGTATAGTTTATCAAAGGGTAATAAATTTTCATAAGTAATTAAAAACATTTTATTACACACATATATAAATATATGATTCATTGATATATTTATAAAATTATTATATTCTTTATATATGAGGTATCAACCTTTATGAAAGAATTTAATACATAAGGTAAATGATTTGTAGTTCCATTTTTATTTTTATGAGAAATTTTCCAATTCACTAATCAATTATCTGCAATGTATTATATACATACTCTATGAAATGTTATATAGTAAATTTACGTGTTTTATTTATATTTAGTGATACTTTTTATTTTTATCTTTAATGGGACTTACAAATCAAATGACTAGAGAAGAGGTAATGAATTTTAGTCTCAATTATTAATTATATGAGAAAAAAATCATACCTTATTTATATAATGTGGTATGTATATAGTTAATGAATTTATTATAGGATTATGACCTTGAAATGTATTTTTTCTTAAATATTCATTTCAGTTCCAATCGTTCAATATGATTACTGTTTAAATGTTACCAAAGTGGTAATGAATTTTTCTCTCGATTTTCCTTCTTTTAAACATATGATACGTTACCTATATGTATTATGTTTTGATGTATACATAAATCGCATGTCAAATTTAATACCTTGAATTAATTTCTTACCATGAAATTCAATCTTTCATTTAATTTTATCCATTCATGTTTCTAATGATTCAATGTTACAAAAGTGGAAATGGTTTTATGATACAATCTTCACATTTATCAAGAATATTTATAATTATAATTTAAATGATAAAATCAGACTATTTATATCTAAATAATACATTAATTTTTTAATTATATGGTTATTTTATGTGAATATACTGTTTCTATTCATTTTACAATGATTATGTACCAATGTGTTAAATTATATTTAATATGATGAAAGGTGTTTATTTCCCTCTATAGTGTAACACATATTTCATCAAGAATCATATTTTCTAAAAAAATTAAAAAAAAATCATAAAATGACTTATGAAAAATAATTAATCATATTTTTCTTTTAATTTTTTTAGAATTCTTCATATTTATATTGTTAAAAAATATATTTTCATTTTAACAAAACTATGAATGAAATAGTTTTTTTATTATGCATGGAAAGAACACAAATTATCTCTATTAATACTATACATTTATTCATAACAACCTTTATATGGTATAAATTATATCTTATAATACAAATATTTTAGAGATGTTAAAAAAAAATTCAAAGTGAAATGTAAATTTTTTAAAAGAGTTTATTGAAAATATTTTTAATACTAACTTTTTTAAGGAAATGAATTGAAATTTTTTTACCAATTTTTTGTCTCCTAAATAAATATTAAATGAAAATATTATGTCCTCGAAAAAAAATTTCAATTGATTTATTTTTAATAATTATTCTCCATCTAAGATGAAATCCCTTCATGTAATTTATGCTTTATTGAGAATATGAATCAAGGATGTAATTCTTATTATTTACATAATGGTTTATGATGACAATATTATCCTAAAAACCAATTATATTCCATGGGTTATAAAAAGAAAACAATATTATTAAGTCCTCTTATTCCTCTAGTGGTTTTAAAATAATGAAATGGTTATGAAACATATATTTTTTCCAAAGGTTATCTTATGATAAAATGTCCATAAATCTGATTTTATTTCACAGGTTTGGAAATGATGAATATTTTTTGATATTTTTGAACACATATATATCATTTTAATTATGAAATTGGTGGTTTATATATCTATCTCTAACTCAATGTTTAAATATATATATATCTCATTAGATGGATAGGATTGGAACTCGGAATGAACCCGATTAAGAAATGAATTTTTTTACTATGATGGTTATGGGATTGAACCTTGACATCAATGATTGTTTGGGGAGTTATACAATTATACTATGATATGTATGGAAATAATCCCCAACTAGTATGGAAATTATTATCTATACTTATGTGTATGAGATTATTCAATTTCATATTCCAATTTTACGGTCGAATGGATCATATTATATTATTTCAATATGATTAATGTATTATGAGATATAAATATTTATTAAATTAAACATTATTTCTATCATTGAAATGAATAATATGGAATTTATATGTTTTTATCATGTTGTCATTCGTAAACTCATAGGATCATGTTATTCATATTTATCTACATTATTTACCTATATAGAGAATCTGGGATCACCAATTCTTATGTCTCCATTTCGATTGTTATGATGAAAATTTTTAAAAAGTGTTTTTTTGTGAAGAGTATTATAGGATAAAATATTTATGGGATTTGGTTAAGATAATTCAAAAAATTGAAATAATTTCTAAATATTAATAAATGTCACTACACTATTATTATTTTCACTAGTTTGTTATTGAAAGGATTATTAATATATATATATATATATATATATAATTATACATGGATTCTATTAATGATATTGGATTAAGTGATTAGTTATCCTTGGAAATCAAATATGATAAAAAATAGTTATATCACTATGGATAATACTATGGATGTGTAAAGGGATGTTTTATGTATAATTATAAGGATGATTCCAAGTATAGTAAAATGGCCTCGAATTGTCTGATATTATAGAAAACATGGTCTCTAAAAAAATTAATCCATTTCTAAAAATAGTAAGTAGTATTGTCTATGGGATATAGGTACCTATGGTTGATAACTTTTAGATGGGTGTAGAGAACTTGAATCTATTTCCACCTAGTGCATGATAAAAGGATTGGTTCCACACATATTTTGACACTCTCAAGTGATACACATTGAAATTTCACACACACATTACGAAATATCATGAATAATATAATTATATGATAACTACGAATGACCTAGGACATAACCATGGTTTCATATAATAAAAATAATATTTTCTAAATTCTTCATACTATAATAAATAATCATGATAATTTGGTTTCCCATTATGGTTAACATCTTTCAAAATATTATTTTGGATTTATTCAAAGGAAGTTATAAGAAGGAACTGGGTTAACATTGAATGCAAATGATTTTTTATGATAATCCAAATGTAAATATAGATTGAGTGAAGTATATCATGATTATTCATTATCAGTTTTCCTAGAACATGATTAATAATATCAAACATAATTAAATATCCGTCACATCAAATAATAGAAAGATATAGCTTGTTGATACATAATGTGGTAGAATCTAAGTATTAAGGAACAATCAGTTTTGTATTTTTCATGAATGTGGAATGAATATCTCAACTGAATATATCATAGGTTCAGTATGTTGTGTAGGTAGTGGAAAAGAATTACAAAAGGCACGTAACTATAAAGGAAATATGAAATGTCTAGTTAAAAAAATATTTGAGGATAATGGTCACCCTATGTTATAATCTACATTAGGATAAATTTGGAATGCATTAAAATTATAATATTTTATTTTCTATAGGAGTAACTCGTGAATAGAATCAGCCATGTTTTTCGAGTAATGGTTTTTATGTTGACGATGATGGGATTATTAAAAATATAGAAATATAAAGTTATATTAAGTATATGATTATGAATCCTATTTAAAATGTTTTTATGGAAGATGGATGATTTTATAAATAAATTATTGTTAATCATTTATTATGATATATTGATACTGCAATAAAAATGAATTGTTGAGGATATTATTTTCCTTCATTATTTCAAAATTTCTGTTTAATAGATCTGAGATACGAGGTAATTGATTTAATTGAAAGGTTTATTTTGAATAATGGAAGATGATACTTTATTTATTCTTTATATTGAGATAATGATGTTTGTATAAAGAGATAATTGATTTTAATGAGTAATTTATATGGTATTGATAATCATGGAATAAATTAATTATTTATTTAAATTATGGTTATTTATATCACTGATGTAGTTTGCAGCATTTATATATCAATGGATTTTATTAAAAAATCTATTATTTATGTATTAATTAAGATGTATAAATTTTTTAAAACAGTTTTCAGGTAATTCCTATTATTATAATTTATCAAGAGAATAAATGATAAAGTAATTCAAATTTTTAGTATATCATAATTATGATATTAATAATTTTGTATTAGGGATTAAAGATATGCTATTGTTGTATGTGTTAGAATCCTCTTGTATTAATCATTTTTTAATGATCACAAATATTATTCAAACTCGTTAACTCCTGTAAATTTTATCAAATCATGAATATTAATGTTTAATGTATTCTCATGCTTCAAAAAGGGCCATGAAAGATCTTAATTGTTGTATATTCAGTTTATATACTTTATACTATATCTTTGATATACTCTCATAATACCTTCTTTGAAAAATTCTTATGTCTAATTCTTTATATTAACATCATTACTTATGATTGAACACAACTACGTTGCAAATTCTGAGACACCATGAGTATATCACTAGCTATTTCTTTCTGAAACCTTGAATCAGACACCGGGAAAAAGACAGAGTATAACAAGACACCGTGAATCAAGACATCGTGAAGCAAGACACCATGAAGCAAGACACATTGAAGCAAGACACCATGAAGCAATACACTGTGAAGCAAACACCGTGAAGAATACACTGTGAAGAAAGACCACATAAATCAAGACACCATGAACAAGAGACCGTGAACAATACACCGTGAAACAAGTCACCGTGAACAAGACATCATGAAACAAGACACTGTGGAAATGAGACAACACTCAGACACCGTGATCAATCTAAACACTGTGGGAAGGAGACACTGTTTCCATGACTTATTGTGACATCATTTCTTAATCTATTTTTTCATCTTTCAATTCAATTTATAACGGTCAAATTTGATGATTTTAATGAACTGACATACTTAATGATTCTTTACAGACACATCATCAGACTGTATGAGGTACAAGGTGCAGAATACATGAAACCTATAAGCTCCAACACATGCATTTCCAAGATAAAAGTGAAGTGTGCCCAAGAATCATAGAGCACGATAAAAATCAAAAAGAAATGTCTTGAACATGGTAACAATGAACATACATAGAGCATGCTTCAAAAGAAAGGCCCATTGCATGAAACTCGACACTGCTAAAAAACACACAAAGAATATTTTAATCTTAGAGAACATCTTCACCCTGTTGAACCATACGAAGAACACAAGCAGAATCACGACACTTTGTGTTACTAAAAAGGACTCAAACTATTCATTTGCTTCATTTCAGAAGTCCAAAGCTGCAATGTCAAACAATTAGGGCATATTTAAACTCATCTACATATTTATACTTTATTTTCTATCTGTTTATTGCCTTTCATGTAGAGTGCTTACCTATAGAACCAAAAACTATGTTTCCTGTATTAAACTGGAGGATACAAGATATCCTTACTCAACATTTCTCTTACTCTTGTGTATACCCACGGATAAGTGTGGAAGAGGTCCATGTGTGGCATGGTTATTATATAACCATGAAAACTATGGAAGAGGTCCTTGTGTGATCTGGATAGCCTGAGTACTATTATTAACCCTAATCCATGGTGCAGATCAATGTTTATTTATATAAAATGCTTGATGGAAGGTGATCATCTAGTGGAGTGGATTAGGTCTCGGATTGAGACTAAAACACATGTTTCATATCCATTGTGCTTCTTAAATTAGACATCCTTATTTTATTTCATTACTATATAATTTAGAAGTCTCTAATTTCACTTTGATAGTTAGTATTGGAAAGAAGTTATAATTGGCTTGTCATAGTATAATAACTTCAAAAGTATTATTAATTACACAAATTATGATCATTGAGAATTAATCAATCTTTTAAGAAGTTATTTAAAAACATAAATTCTTATAATAGTATACACATGATTAACTGGGATACATTTAGTCGTTGGGGAATCCTTTTAAGAAATATTTTTTATAGAAATTTTTATAGTTATACAATTAACCCCTAACCTCTTGAGTAATCTACTCCAAGAAACATTTGGTATTACAGGATGTTTATTAGGACTCTGTGTAATATTTTTCAATTGTGATTGTAGTTATAATTTAAATATCTTTAAATATCTGTTAATTATAAATTTCTATATATTTTAATTCCATACTTTATTATAGATAATTGATTTGATGGAGCTGCAACCAACATATCACCATTCTTTAATGGAACCAATTTTGCTTAATGGAAAATTAAAATGAAAATGCATTTACAGATTATGAGTTTTAAAATTTGGTCATCCATTATAGATGAATACAAAATTCATATTACTGATAGAATCACATGGGATAAAACTACCAAAACTACCTATAATAACAAATGCAATGCTATGAATGCTTTATACTGCTCCTTAGGAGATGAAGAGTTTAATAGAATTTTTACTTGTAGGACTGCCCAACAAGTTTTGGATACCATGTGTTTCTCACATGAAGAAACATCTAGTGTAAATGAAATAAGACTTAATACTTATACCATAAAATATGATAATTTTAAAAATAAACCTGAGGAGCCTATTCTGAAATGTATCTTAGGTTCAACGAGATCATCAACATAATGATATATCGTGGAAGAGAAGTCACTACCAAGGAACAGATCATGAGAATCCCTATATGTCTACCAAAAAGATGGATGGGATCCTCTGCCTCCATTAGAGAATCATGTGACATCAGAAAAATACCTATAAAAGAACTCATTGAGAAGCTAATGATGATTGAAGAAGACCTGAAGATAATAAAGAGGAGGATGAACCAAAGAGGATATCTGTTGCATTAAAGACCAACACCTCTAATCACAAAATAAAAGGGAAAATATAAGCATCTATAGAAGTGTCAAACAGTGAAAAATCATCATCTGACAGTGATGAGGAGATGGCTCAACTTACCAGAAGATTCAAACAAATTTACAAAATGATGAACTTTTTCAGAAATCATATCTTCAAGGGAAAATAATACCAAAAAGGAATCTGGATGAAGTATTGGGAAATAAGTGACCAAACTGATGAAATTGTCTGCTATTATTGTAAGTGCAATGGACATATAAAGGCTGATTGTCCAAATCCCAAGTACAAAAAAATGAGAACAAGGAGAGGAGGTACAAAAAGGCAATGAAAGAAACATACAGTGGTTATGAAGATAGTTCAAGTTACTCAAAGACATCACATGATGAACAGGATAACAAATCCAATATGTGTTTTATGAAAAAACATATATAATGTTACAGTACTCTCCTCTGTACATAATTAATACTATTTTGAAGATGAAAGTGACTCTAAAAAATGACTAATGATGAAATGTTTGAATACTGTAACATGCTGGAAGAGGGATGCAATGAACTAGAAGACAAATTTAATCTTTAAAGAAACATCATTCTGTCACTGTGAATGTTAAATCGAATCTTACAACTGAAAAGGAGAAAAATTCTCAACTGCTCAATGAAATCAATGAGGTAAAAATGTCTAATGAGAAATTAAAGAGTGATTTATAAAAGTTTACGACTGGAAAAAATACCCTTACCCAAATGCTAGGAAAATAGATTTCTCTTAAATATAACAGTGGAATTGGTTATCAACCTGGAAAAAGAAATATTGGGAGAAAAAAGTTTCTTTCAAGATCTAGGACATATAGTTTTACACCTAGCTCCAGACATAAATAAACTAATACATTTTAATATACAAGTTTTACTGTTTCACAATTTTTAGAACTAAATACAGTTTATTTTTCAAAAGAGTCACACAATGCATGTAATAAACCTATGAGTAAAATATGGGTTCCTAAAGCACTTATTAATAATATTACTATACCCAAACAAGTATGGGTACCAAAATCTATTTTTGCCAAATATTTTTGTAGGAAAGATGATTAAAAGCACCTAAAAAAGTCTATGGTACATGGATAGTGGATGTTCAAGGCATGTGATAGGAGACTACTCATACTTCAAGAACCTGATAAAAGTAGATGGAGGACATGTCACATTTAGTGAAAAATCCAAGGGGAAGATTATTGGCCTCGGCTAAATTGGTAACTATTACTCAATTGTAATTTCTAAAGTACAATTTTTTAATGGTTTAATATACAATCTGATTAATATCTCATAATTATGTGATGATGAATTTCATGTTATATTTAAAAATGATTCTTGTAATGTCTTCAATTATAAAGATGAATTAGTATTTTATGAATTAATAAATGAAAATTATTATACAGTTAATATAGATTCTATAGATTCTAAAAATGCTTCATGCTAAATTGTATTTCATAATGAATCACGGATATGGAATAGGATACTAAAACATTGTAATGTTCACTCCCGTAGAAAGAAATCTAGAAAAAAACTAGTTAAAGACTTACCCAAACATGAGTTTCCAAATGGAAAAGTGTTTAATCCATGTCAAAAGGGAAAACAACACAATGTTTATTTCAAATCAAATAAAGAAGTTTCATCCTCTCAATCTCTCGAACAGGTTCACATTGATTTGTTTGGACCATCTATTGTTTCTAGTCTAAATGGGAAGCACTGTGTTTATCTTCTTATAGATAAATTTTCTAGATAAACATGAACCATCTTTATGGCTCAAAAAAGTGAAGCTTGCTCATATTTTACTAAGGATTCCATGTCTGTAGAAAATATCAGTGGAAATAGAATTAAATCCACAAGAATTTATCATGGTTGTGAGTTTTAAAATCATGTGTTTGAATCCTTTTTCCCACAAATTTTTTGTAATCACAATTTATCTACCCCTAGAACACCTCAGCAGAATGGATTTATTCAAAGAAGAAATGGAACACTGCAAAAAATTTCTAAAACAATGCATAGTGAATATGACCTAACTATTTATTTTTGGGTTGAAGCTTTCAATAAAGTGTGCTACATAATCAATAGAGTGTTCATCAGCCTATTCTTAAGCGGACTACATAAAAACATGCAACAATAGAAAATACAAGGTCATATACTTCATAGTTTTTGGGTGAAATGTCTATATTCCTAATACAAATGGAATACATGAAAAAATTTGAATCCAAAGGTGATGAAGGATTATTTTTTAGATATTCCATATTGAATAAAGAATATAGAGAGTTCAATAAATTATCTAAATATGTGGAAGAATCTGATCAGGTCAAATTTGATGAAACAGATCCACATGAGCCTAAAAGCATCCTAGAGAATCTGGAGGATGATTAACCAAATCTGAACATCAATTAAAAATCCTCAAATTCTTCTATGAAGGAATCTGTGAAAACTTCTAACATTAAATATTACCTATAATCAAGTCACAATGAACATAACTCTATTGATGTACCTGAAATCACTAGACCCTCTTTTTCTAGAACTATTGGATCCCTTAAGAACCATCCCTTAGATGTTGAAGTTGGAGACCTAGAAAAAGGATCTAAAACTAGAGCTTCTCTTAAAAATCAGGTTGAACAACAAGTATTCTTGTCACAACATGAACCTAAAAACATTAATGATGCTATCAATGATGAAATTTGGTTGATTGTTATTCTAGAAGAAATGAATCAGTTTGAAAGGAACAATGTTTGAAATCATGTTAAATGAACCAAGGACACATTCACCATAGGCATTAAATGGGTGATCAGAAAATAGGTAGATGAATCTGGTAACATAATTTGAAACAAATGTAGATTAGATGCACAACCCTATAGTCAAGAAGAGGGAATTTACTATGAAGAGTCATTTCACAAGTATCTAGACATGAAGCCTTCATAATCTTTCTTTCCCATGTTGCGCATTTGAATTTCAAACTATATCAAATGGATGTCAATAGTGCATTCTTAAATGGGTATATAGCTGAGGATTTTTTTATTGAACCACCCTTGGACTTACAAATCCCCATTTTCCAAATAATATTTTTAAACTATCAATTGCTTTATATAGTTTAAAGGATGCTCCAAGATCTTGGTATGACAAATTGATTACTTTTCTTATTTCCAAAGGTTTTACAAAAGGAATAGATGATCCTACACATTTTATACAATGAATATATAATGATGTTTTATTTGATCAAATCTATGTAGATGACATTAATTTTGGATCATGAAGATTTCTTTATGTGTTGATTTTCCTAAAATGATGTAAAACGAATTTGAAATGAGTTTAATGGGTGACCTAAAATTTGTTATTGGATTTCAAATCTTTCAAAATAATGATGGAATTGTTTTAACCCAATGTTAATATACTAGAGATCTTATAAAATGTTTTGTAATGAATAGCACAAAAATTAGTGACACTCCCATGAGTACCACTTGCATGTTGGATCTTGATAAAGATGAAGAATCTGTAGATCAAACCACTTACAGAGGAATGATTGGAAGTTTACTCTACTTAACTACTTGTTGTCCTGAAATTATGTATACTGTGTGTATGTGTGATAGTTTTCATAAATACCATAAGGAATATTAGTTAAATGTCGTAAAGATAATTTTCAAATACCACAAGAATACACCCAATCTAAAACTATTTTATCCTAAATGAAAATCATTTGAATTAGTTAGTTTTTCTAATGCTATCTTAGGTGGCTATAAGTTAGATATAAAATGCAACTCTGGAACAAGTCACCTTTTAGGAAAGTCACTAGTATCATGGCATAGTAAGAAACAAATATCTGATTCATTATCTACTACAGAAGTTGAATACATAGCTACTGGTAGTTCTTGTGCAAACTTTTGTGGATGGAACTCACATTACTAGATTATGGATATCAATACATACATGAACCTATAAATTGTTACAACACAAGTGCTATTAACACCTCATAGAATCATGTCTCACATTCTAGGACAAAACACATTGATGTAAGACATCACATTTGGAGAGATCATTATCAAAAATGTGATATCACTTTGGAATTCATTGGTACTGAATATCAACTTGCTGATATAATTACCAAACCATTTAATTCTAGGAGAAGAGACTACATCATACATGAACTAGGCATGATAAATCTCAAATAGATACCTTACTTGTTACTATTTCAGGTCTTACTTTTCGATATCTTACTATGTTATACTTTACTTTCTCAGGATTACAGTTTCACAGTTTCTGTCTCCCATGTTTACTATATCACTGTAATTTTTTATGTTTACGGTTTCACAATTAGTATTTTGTTCTTACATTCTGACATTTGTTGTCTCACCGTAAAGCACATTGAGAATTTCGTTAATGGCCCCACTGTGAAGCTCATTTACTATCTCACCGTAATGACCAGACACGGTCTCACTGTAAAAATTCTTTATGTTTTTCTTTAAACTCGTATCTCGGTAATTATCATTTTCACCATTTTTATTTTAACGTATTTCTATTTTTGCAACATTTTATATTCCTAAATGATAAAACAAAGAAAGTATCACTTGATTGTTCACTTGAGGATTCTTCTATATACTCATTTCAAACCCTTCTTCATCCTTAAAACCCTTCTCTCGCTCGAACCATCACTGAATGCCAAGAATGAAACATCATTCATCACCAACACCTATGAAGTGAAACTCGATGAAGAAGAAGATACCACCAAAGATGATACCCGAAAAAAAATTAAATCCAAATTTGGTAAACTGCATTGTATTACAAGAGAATGAGATTTTCAACAAATGGATTCTGTCTAGTAATTCTATGGTATTGAAATTATAAGAACAACATGTCTTGTTAGAGTTGTTCTTGATGGAAGATAGACCCATATACCCTTGGTTAGTGTCTTAGTTTTACTAGTATATATAGTTCTCATTCGATTTTGGATATTGTTATGTTGTAGGAAGCTGGGTCAATGGCTAGTGATTCTCATTATCTTCAAGGTTATGTGCAGCATGCCTTACGATACCTCATGACGGAATCTGTTAGGATTATCAGAATGAACCTCCACCTTCATCGGAATTCTTTGATATATAAGATTCCCAAAAACCCTTAACTGGAAATGGAACCCAGAAAATATCCATTGATTCTAAATTAGATAGAGAATAAAGAATTTTGTTAATGTTTATACTTTATTTGGTTAGTCGGAAAATGTGTGATTATTTTGTATTAAAATATCATGATGTGTTTTTGATTCACCTCATAAAAAATGGGCATAATATCAACCTGTGAAAGTATAACATACACTATATGTGTGAGTTGATCAAAGTCACATCCCAGTCAACTTCTCTGTTTTACTGTCATGTAATCTCAGCCATGCTTCTTGTGAAAGGTATGGTTGGACCAAATATGGAAGTAATTAAGGACTGTGAATACATTCTCTCAAATTCCACTGTCGATAGATAGATGAAAAAGTGGAATCCTTGGAAAAAGGAATGGGTGGAAGACAATGATAGTTTTATCAGAAATTCAATCATTTGGATTATCCCTCAAGACCAAAAGACATTTCTTATCATGGTTTGGGACCGGATGAGATTATTGAGTATCCTAAAGAAGTGGATGAAAAGGTTGTAGTTCCACCTAGGGAAGCTATTACTATTGAGAAAGACATGACAAATACCCATCCTAATGTTCATGAAGAAGAAGTCCATGCTCTTAAAAAATATGTTAATCTAGAAATTCAACCTGAGGCTAAAACATAATCAGTTTTTAAAGAATCTAAAAAGCATGTCATGGAAGAGCCTATAGTGGAAGAGCCACCTATTTTGAAAGAGTTAAATCTTGAGGAACTCCCTATGGAACAATCTGTTCTTGAAATCATCCCTCTAGGTGAAGAACATATAGAGCTATCTTTTCAGCTGGATAAACAGGAAATGACTGAGGAACATAGAGCTAAGTCTCTTGAATTAGACCAAGATCCTATGCCTCTCAGTCCAGAGAAGGAGGCACCTGTTGAGGGGGATAAAACCCTAAATCTTGAGACTATTGAAGCCTCACATCAAGATGAGTCTAGTCTTATAGACACAGAGTATAAATTTCTCTGTTTTTATGATGTGGATGACTCTCAGTAGGTTATAGAAACCTGACTTGATCATTCATCTATATTTCAGTTGAAACCAGTCTCCAGTATTGGACCTAAGTAGGAACCTGAGCCTATACCATTTCCTAATCCTGAATGCTTATTTAGAAATCCATTATTTGTGAGTAATGATGGTTAGATGGAATTTGGTGCTACCCTCTTATATGGAGTTGAGAATTTCATGAATAACCAACCTCATCCTGTAACAAATTTAAGTGAGAGAGATACCTCACTATTCTTGGCGAAATTATTTGGAAAATACAACTTAAGATGATTCTTGAAATTCATGAAGTAAGAGTTGAAAATACGCTACTCATTAGGGATGTTAAGTCCCTAAGAAGTATGAGGAAGACATGCAGATAGAGATGCATTTGAGATCTATTCTTGTAGTTACTCCTGTAGAACCTGTTTCTTCTCAAATCCCATAGGTTGGTGTGTCTCAGATACAACCTAATCTAGAATCCTTAAATGAAAAGATCACTGAAAAGAAGAAACAAATTGTGAAGGAACTCATAGAGTTTGTTATCAATATTTTAAACCCCCCTAATTAGTATACATGGTGTCTTCAAAAGGTGATGAATTAACTAAAATATCTTTCCAAAGATGTCAAAGCATCTGTTCAATCCTTTAAACCCTCCTTGGATAGTGATTTTCTTAGAATTGTAGTCAAAGAGGAGCTTCAAAATGTACTCAATGGTTTCAATTCGATTTCCTTATTTGATGTGGTCATGAAAAATGATAGAGTTCTTAACCTAGTATATATCCACTCCAAAATTTTTAATGTTTCACAGCAAGACCTTGCCTCAAATGTGGATTTCTACGTCAACATGATATTCTCCAAGACTGATATGACAAACCATTTCAATTCCTTTTAGAAAATCTGCAGATTCCTCCTGTGACTCAAGCTTTCAAGACCCAAGTCCAGATGCTCCTAGAGTTTAATCGATTATTGGACAAGTTTATGGAGAACAAGGATGTTTTGGAAAAATCAATGTAGTATGGTGGAGATATTATCACAGATTTCATCAAAATCCAAAGGCCCTATCTTCATGTCTCGAGTATAGCCATTATTGCTCCAGCTGCTGGACCTCTATGACTTGGGCTTCCTACCTTCACCACTACCCTAGCCTCAATCACTCTGTCTGTTGGCTAAGCACTATGTTAGAGCAGGTCTGTGATTTTCGTCCATCAATTTCCTAGATCTTCTATTACTCTTACTTTGGCTCCATCAGTCTTTGAAGGTCTTCCTTTACCCTATTTATCAACCAGCTCTCTGCCTTCTTCTACATTGACCTCTGCCCATATGGCTTCTTCTTCTACCACTAATACTAAAGGAAATGATAAGGCCATCCCATAAAGAAGAACAGTGATTACTTATTTTTGATTTTTATGCTTTTTATTTTGGTATTTCTCTTTTTTTTTTGTACTAAACATTTTTTATTGTTAATGGAATATGAATTTTTGGATTCTCTTTCACCATCTATTAGGTAATCCCAAATGTGGGATAAATTTCTATATGTTATCCATTAATCTCTATAGTTGGATCCAATATACACTTTTAATTTACATGATTTGTGATCATCAAAAAGGAGGATATTGTTGGACTCATTGTGTATTAATCATGTTTTAATGATCATAAATATTATTCAACATAGTTAACTCCTGTAAATTTTATCAAATCATGAATATTAATGATTAATGTATTCTCATGCTCAAGAAGATCCATAAAAGATATTAATTTCTCTATATTATGTTTACATAATTTATACTATCTTTGATCTACTCTCATAATATATTCATTGAAAAATGAATAAGTCTAATCCATTCTATTTTCATCATTACTAAAGTCTGATCACAGTAACTTTGAAAAGTCTGAGACACTATGAGTATGCAACTAGATATGACTTTCTGACACTTTGAAGAAGACACCTTAAAGCAGACACCATAAATCAAGACACTGTGAAGTAAGAAACCATGAAGCAGGACACCAAGACACCATGAAGGAGACACCATGAAGAAGAAACCATGATGAAAGACACCGTAATGAAAGACACCATGAATAAGACACTTTGAAAAAGACATCATGAATATGACACTGTGAATGACACACTGTGAAACAAGACACAGTGAACAAGACATCGTGAAAGAGGACACCGTGAACATGAGAAAACACTCAGACAATGTGACCAATGTAGACAACGTTTGAAGGATACATCGTTCCCATGTCTTACTGTGACACCATTTAATAAACTTTTTTGTCGTCTTTAAATTTAATTTCTAACTGTCATATTTGAAGATTTTAATGCACTGACATAATTAATGTTTCATTGAATACATATCATCATACAGTATGAGGTATGAGGTGCAAGATACATGCAACCTGTCATGTCCAACAAATGCATTTCCTAGAGAAAAGCATAGTGTGACAAAGAATCATAGAGCGCGATACAAACAAACAAAAAACAAGTCCGTGAGAACGATAACGAAGAACATACTTAGAGACAGTTTCAAAATAAAGTCCCAATGCATGAAACTCGACACTCTCGAAGAATACATGATGCATATTGAATTCTTAGAGAACATCTTCGCACGATTGAAACTTACACAGAAAACAAGCTGAATCACGACACTCTGTTTTATAGATAAAGACTCAAACTTTGCATCTGCTTCCTCTTAGAAGTCTAAAGAAGCAATGAAAAACACACAGAGCATATTTAAACCCATCAACATTATTATACTCTATTGTGTATCTGTTTATTATAGTTCAAGAAGAGTGTGTACTTATAGAACAACACACTCTGTTTCTTGTATTAAACATAAGGATTCAAGATATCCTTACTCAAACATTGCCTTAATCTTGTGTATACCCATGGATAAGTGTGGAAGAGGTCACTATGTGGCCTGGTTATTTTATACCCACGAAAACTGTGGAAGAGATCCCTGTATGATCTGGACAGTCTGAGTACTGTTGTTAAACCCGATTCAGGGTGTGGATCTATGTTTATTTATATAAACATCTTCGTGGAAAGTGATCACAAAGTGGAGGGGATTTGGTCTCAACTTGAGACTAAACCACTTGTTTCATATCCGCTGTGCTGCTTAAACTAGTATTATCTGTTTTATTTCTTTACTATATAATTCAGAAATCTCTAATTTCACTTTTATAGTTAGTTTTATAATGAAGTTATAATTGGCTTATCTTAGTAGAATAACTTCAAATGTAATATTAATAACCCAAATTAGGCTCACTAAGAATTAATCAATATTATAAGAAGTTATTTAAAACGGTTAAACTCTTTTAATATTTTATCCTTCATTAACTGGGATGTATTTAATCATTAGGGAAACCTTTTTAGAAATATCTTTTACAGAATTTTTTATAGTTCCTCAATTCACCCCTCCCCTCTAGATTAATCTACTCTAACCAACAATATGTTTGTTGAACCTATTTATAATGTTTTAGATTTTAATATTTTATTAGGTCTAAATTGATACCAATTTATGAAGTTGTTTACGTTTGTCATTGGGTGGGGTTTTAGAGATAAAAATATTCATCTACCATATAAATACTAATCAATATTCTTTAAATTTTGACAATATTTTTTAAAGAAGAGATAGATTTAATGACTTATAAATATATTATATAAATTATTTACTACTCCAAACATTAAAAATCCATTTATAGAGTAAGATTTGATATACAAATAGACCAAGGAACAACAAAAAGAAGAAATTATTCCTATAAAATAAAATTATATCATGTAATTAAAATTTTCTATGTTCTCATTATATACGGTAAATGAATGTCACAATATTAGAAAAATGATATTAAATGAAAAATATTTTTTAATAGTTATTTTTATGATATGAATGATATTTTTAACAATAACGCCACATCTTTGATCAAAACATAATATTTAGATTAGTGAATAATTTTACATTGATGATATTTTTAGGATTAGGGTTTTTGTGAATTATGATTTTCCTTTTATATAATATACCAAGACATTACATGTGGATAATTACACTCAGATTCCACTTTTTCAACAACTAGAAACCCTTTAAACAAAATAGGATTTCGTTTTCAATGATAAAAATCTTCTTGGCTTATTCATTTCTCTTATCCACCCTATACCTTGTAGAAAAAATTTCAAAAACATCATATGAAAATAAAAACCTCGGAATGGGACATAAGATGATTAATAACCATTAGTATTGTTAAAAAATGGTAACTCATTTATTGTTTTTTAGAGATCTAAAAAAAACATTTTCAACTAAATAAAACTAATATTTTTATTCCAAATAAATTCATTAAACTAATGGGAAGGAATTAAAACTCATTGTCATGACTTAGAGAAAAATATACATAATACTTGTTCAATTCCATTCATATTGAATAACCATATGGTCTACATACAAATTAATGATCTTTAATAGGGATATCGCTTTATATAAGTTATATGTGCTCACCATTGAGCTATAATAGGCGTCATCAATTTTTATAAGCTATAACAGGATTGATGATTCTTTGTAATGGGGATCAATCCTTTTTTAATGTTGGTTAGTGATTACACGAGAGATATAATGGAGTTCAACCTTTTGTATAAGTTGTATTGGTCTCACCCATTTTATATAATACTGGTGTACCATTTCAAAAACAGGTATATCACAAAAAACATTGGAAAATAACTCATCTAAAACTATATGAGAATATTTTTCATATAAAAATATCATTTTCATTTAAGATCTTATTTTCAATACCAATATAGGCAATTAATGGAATAATGTATTTATTTAAAATACATTAAGGATTATAGAGGAAGACAAATATCAAATAACGGTTACGCCAGTGCGGAATTCAATGTCAATGTATACGTAAAAACAAATAACATTAATTTTATCAATTTGGTAAAGAATGTAATATGATTTATATAAAAATATTCCATTTAAAACAATAAATTGATTACTAGATAGACATAAATTTTTTTATAAGAATTTTATATCCATATGAATATATATGTAAATTCATATCCTGAATTTAATGATTTGATAATTTAATTTGTAAAAGTTCATTATGTCCTATAACAATTTGATAAATTAGATATTGATCTCTATTAATTAATATATAATATTAGTAAAGATAAAATATGTATATGAAAAGACATAGTAGTTATATATGAATCATAAAAAAATAGTGGTGGATATTAACATGAAATTCCTCACTGAGAAGAGATAGTGATGAAGTCCCTTACATTGAGTTTGACTTATCTAGTTGAGTCATTATATTCATCAAGAATAAAATTTGGTTAATTTTAACACACATCAGAAAATTTTTCATTTTTATTATTCATTATATACTACTGAATATCATGTTATAAAAATTTCATAATTATTTACGTTTATATCAATCGTTTTGTCGATATCCGGTTCTTATGTCGAGAACTAATTTGTTTGATGTAAATTTTCAAGGTGGAAAAAAGTCCATAATCAACATAATATAATAACTGACTAAAATATCATATATATTCTGTATATATGTATTCATAATAGTCTCTAGCATTTGTATACTAGAAATATAAATAATTATTAATGTCGAAAATAGTTTGTACATATGCATGAACACTACTTTCATTTCATTACCATATAAAAAGAATAAAAACATAATGATACATATGTAAATTATAAATTCAGTATAATATCATATTTTATGTATGATCCATATGTTCATTAACATTATCTTATATACATTCCATGTATGCTAAAAAGGAGTCATATTACATTGAATGGGTGATAGTCTGCACATCCTAAAATTAAATTATTATATTTAACCATTATAGAAGCCATTGATGGATGATGTAAAAAATTATATAGAAACATAGAGAAATTTAAATTTAATATATATAATATGAAATATAGTTCAAACAATATGGCCACCATGAGAGTTGGTAAGAGAAAATTGAACAATCATCGTTTCATGAGACAGTAGTTTGTTGTACAAAGAAACCTTAAGTTCTTATTCATTATATGGAGGTGTGTGCAAGTGCAGTTAAAATATATAACATTAAAACATACTATTGTATTTTCGATACTTTAATTTATTTAATAAAATAATAATATGATCATAGGAGTGGAGAAGGAAAATAATGGAAATGAACTTCAGAGAAGATGTTACCTCTAAATTGGGTAACATTTTTTATTTGAGCCAAAAGGTTTCTTTGATTTTCCTTTATCCAAATGTATGGCCTCTAGGAAGAATTGATGGATGTGGGTATATTATTTAATTAGATGTGTTATGACCCAAGTGGATTTAGAGGGGTGAGTAAGTGGGTAGTTGTGGTGGAATTTTATATGTGAGAGGAGGGTCACATTATGAATGCCTTGAAATATTATTTTATTATAAATTTATTGTCTATTTAGAATGGTCCAAAAATCATTCATTTGAAATATAAGATTATGTTGGCTCGAAACTATCTCATCTAATACGTTTTAGACAGGTATAGGTCACAAAATTAACCATATCGTTTAACTATATCCCTTTGTTAAAAACATTAACTCTTACCATGTCTTGTATTTTCCTAATATGTGGTAACTATATTCACAATAAAATTCCAAGTGATCAATAAGTGGATAATTAATGAAACATTTAAAATTATATAAGTTAGTTGATCAAATATTATATTTCTAGGACTAATATATCATTTATTAAACTATAATTATTTTAAAAAAAACTTCTATAGATCAATTTTTACACAATAAGGTTATTGATTTTTTTTAAATTCATAAAAAATTTATTCATTCAAATAAAAGTAATGATCTTAGAGGTAACATTTCAATATCATCGATAAAATTATTGTATTCCATAAATATAATAAAATTACCTCTATTTTAATTTTTATAATATTATTTATTTGAATCCTTTATTAATGAAAAAATCATTGCATCAAGATTGTGTCATAATTAAATTTTTTTATTTAATGTCAAAAAATTATAAATAAAATACCTTCGTTTAGGAAAACTTTTTAGATTTATAATTACCATTAATAGTAATAGATATCAGTTATATAACCCAATATTAATTTTTTTAGTAAATGACACATGTTTATCTTATATTTCCCTCTAATTAAATTAATTCTTATAAAATGTCATTATCAATTCCATGTAAATTTATGGGGACCCAAAATCAACCCATGTGATCCCATGGTTATAAAAATCTCTTATAATAGTAATATGAAATGTTTTTGTGTTGTTTTATATTATTATAAATTTTATTACCCTTATTTACCAAATTTACCTGATAACCATGGTAAATAAAATCATTTCTGATGTTTCAATTCATAATGTCCAAAATTAAAAGATACCTATTCACACAATATTTAGTTTCTAATTCCAAATATTGAATAGATTTTTCCATATTGAAAACACACATGTTGAAGTAATTAATTTAAAATTAATTCTCATTTTCATAACTGAAAATCGTGTTTTTTAAAAATAAATTCATTAAAAATTTTGACATGTGTTTAAAAACATTTTAAATGTAAAATTGATCCCACTATCAAAAATTTGATTTAATGATTAAAATATATTCCATTTATACATTATAACCATTATATAATATAACATAACAATATACATTATCTCAATGGAAAAAAGGATGTGTTCAAATAAAATCTAGCATATTTTTTCTATTCATCGACAAAATGTTAGTTATTAGAAATCAATAAAAAATTAATCGAATGTAAAATTTTATGTCCCACATATAAATAAAAATAATATTTTAATTTCAAAATATAATATATAAATGTGAAAAAATTTAAATTTAAAATGGGTTTATCATCAAAATGCGGTAAAAAAACATTTTAAAAAAAATAAATTTATCTGAAAAATTGAATTTTTTGGTATATAATATCTAAAAATCATATATGATGAATTTAAACATGTCATTGAATATTTTAAAAATATTTTTCACTAAATAAAAATCTTTAAAGTGTGATACGATTATATAAACCCAATTATTCTCCTTTTTAAAAGGTTTTCATAAAAACCAATCCTTTTATTGAATCGTTTTTTACTTCCAATTATAAAAATATTTTTAACCAATCATTTATTTCAAAACTTGTGTAATCCATATTTTCATAATTCAGTTGATATAATTCATTCTCTCCATCCTAATATCTAGGAATTTACTAATATTTAAAATCATAATATTACATCTGAATTATTTTTTGGTATAACTCAATTGTAGTGCGAAACATATTATTTTCGAGAAACCCATTGTTGTGTGTCGAGTACACTATCAGAAAAATAATCCACATTGACGTAAAATTAATATATTATTCATAAATATTAATATAAAATAAAAGATATTATTCTCTAAATTCAACGATCCTAACATCATTTCCCCATTTTTGAAATTGTGTCCTCACAATTGTTTCATTGGTCTTGGAACGATCATTGAAAATCCCACATTGGAAAAAGATTCAACAAAACTATCACTTTAAATAAATGAATGGGAACTAAAAAAGTCACCCAAGATAACACATATTGGGATTTTATGTAGGAAAACATGTATATGGAAGTGAAACTAGTCATTATGTTCTGATGGAGAGTGATAGAAAAGATGGCTAGGAGAAACATAACTACCAGCATACCATAACATTATAATGAATTAAATGGTCTTTCATTTCCTAGAAGGCAAAGGTAATGATTTTGTTTGTTTTAAGGTCCTTTTCATAAAGTTGAGTAGTTATTTTAATACATAGAATATGTACATAATGAAACATAATTAGTTGTGAATTACAGCTTCATTCTATAATAAATATCTACCAAACACTCAACTTTTCTCCAAACAATGAGTATTCACGATGACTTGGTCACACCTAAAGTGTTATAATAAACATCTATAATATCTTATAATCCACTATGATTAACTATAAGGCCCCAACCTTAAACCTTACTTAATATTGAATTAAATGAATAATTTACATTGGGGATCTTTTCAGGTTTAGAGTTTTAGATAATTAGAATATAACTATTACATCTTAAAAGATTACAAAGTAGACACTTCTACTAAGTCTCCATAAAATAAAAACTCTTAAAAAGAAAGATGTCTATATTCCATGTTTAGATAGCATGAAATTCCCTTGATCCCATCCTTGACCTTATTCCACTTTAAGTCCCGTGAAAAACATTTCGAAAAACTTGGGGTGAGCATAAAAAGCTCAGTAAGGGATACAAAAATAATGAAAACTTTTAGTTTTTCAAACATCAAGTAAACCATGTATACTATATCAAAGTAATACCTTCACCTTCATGAAGTAGTAAAAAAAAATCTTCACTGAATAACGTATCATTACTTACCTTTTTGTAACCAAAGGATTACCATAAAACCCATATAAAGAACACATAGAATATATAAAGGTAACTTGGGACATAAACATACTTAAGTGGAATAACCATACGGTTGACTTCCACACATATCACTTAATGGAATAGCCATACGGCCAATTTCCATAAATACTTAATGGAATAGCCATACGGCCGACTTCCATACCCAATGCATTGGAGGTTATAACGTAACCACCCATCCTGGTATTCACGGCACCACCCGTCATATGGTTTATAACGTAACCACCCGTTGAAATGTCCATGTACCAATATAAAATCATAAAACATAAAACCAACATAAAGGAATGATAACATTTCCACATTTCAATCACAATATATCATAAATATATTGACATAATAGAATCCTTTTTCAAAACCATTTTCAATACCAAAATACATAAAAGAGTATATGGTAATTATTTTATTCTAAAAACATTACGTCTTGTTGAGAAAGCCAAAGACCAAATAATACATGCGGCGGCGGAAAAGGTCGTTGTCACCGCGTACGTTAAAAAAACATTCCTTTTTGTCGTTTAGTAAAACGCTTTTTAGAAAAAGTTTTCTTTTGTATAAAAGTAAAAGTCAAAGGAGTTTTGTCACGACCCGTCCTCGGGGCCCGTGCCGTGACTACCCCAAGCCCGCCTTCCATAGGCCAGGGGCTGGCGACTAGCACCAAGGCGTAAAATCCCAGTAAACAGGGAAGGCATTGCCTTTAAGTAACAACCACACAGAGTCAGCAAGCGGAAAGTAAAGTGCAGAAAAGTAAAGGGGGCCGGAATACAAGCCCAACTGTAAAGTACAACTGAAAAAGTAAAGAACAGCAACTGAAGAAAAGACGGCGCCCTCGTGTCGTCCACTGGCAATCCCACCTGAAGGGTGGGTACAGATAGCCTCCAGGCTCCTCGGGTCCCACGTCCGCTCCGAGCACGTCCCGCCCAGTGGTCCACCTCCAGGTACCGTCCTGCTCCACGCCCCAACCGTGATCAGCGCTGTCCGTCGTCTGCAACCAACACAACAAGGTGCGGGCATAGCCCGTGCAGGGGTGAGTACAAGCTACTCAGTAAGGACCCCGAGACCCCCGAAGGTCTCCCGAAATCCACAAAGGATATAGCACAAAATAAAGATGCAATCACGAAGTAACATCTGACTCGACTTAGGTATATGCCCATACATATACCTAAGTCCCCAATTCTAGCTCTGCTCACGAGCTCAAGAACAACTCAATCCACAAAGGAAGCAAGACTCAAATCCACAGGGAGAGTAAACAGTAAATCCACAAAGGATAGTTCAACACAATCCACAAAGGAGAGTAACATAAGATTCAGCTCAACCAGGTATACTTTTCCAGATGACGTCAAAGACGATCACTGATCCGTCTAAGTCGTCGGACCCACGAAGGATCGATAGGTACTAACCCCCGCAAAAGACCCACACAGGATCGGGCTCACACAGAACCTGTAGGCAGTGGCTCACACAGAACCGGTAGTAAGGACCCACATAGGATCGGGCTCACACAGAACCTGTAGTAAGGACCCACATAGGATCGGGCTCACACAGAACCTGTAGCACTGATCCACGTAGGATCGCTGAGTGCAGTAGTCGACGCAGTCCACTGAGGATCTCTGCTCTGTCGTCGCCGCAGTCCACGAAGGATCTCTGCTCTGCCGTCGTCGGAGTCCACGGAGGATCTCTGCTCTGCCGTCGTCGCAGTCCACGGAGGATCTCTGCTCTGTCGTCGAAGTCACAGCCAGCGCTAGGGTTCCCGCACAAAGCGAGCTCGTTTAGGAGGGTCCGCTCCACGAGCCGAGAGGCTGATACATCAACTGACACGTAGTCCGAAGTTGATGTATCCAAAAGTTCCGTATCGACAACAGGATCTCAACGCGACAGACGGCGTGTCAATCGGACGCCCGGTCTGAGGGTTATTGGCATTTTCGTCCCAGGGGCCCGGTTGGTTTTTAGGGCAAAACCAACCCGACCGTACTCCGCCTGTATCCGATCCTCGGGCGGAGTATGCCAAAAGTTCCGTCTCACTTAGAGGAAACTACCACAGCTGACGGTACGTCGATCGGACGTCCGTAGCTCATGTTATGAGCGTTTCCGCTCCGAGGGCCCGGTTGGTTTCGTGTACGAAACAACCCGGCCGAACCCAAAGTCTTCCAAAACCTTGACTGTAATATACTGAAACGACCGTCGCGATCCGAGGATCGCGTAGCCGCTGACGGTTCGTCAATCGGAGGTCCCAGGCCCAAGATATGGGCGAAAGACCGAAGAGGGCCCGAAACGGGGGTTCTGGGCCCGGGGCGACCCGGCCCGAACCCCCCTGGGTCGGCCGAACCGGGTCGGCCCGACCCGGTCCGACCCGGCTAGGCCGGGTCCGGTCCGGCCTGGGCGCGGCCCGGCCGGCCGGACCGGCCGGCTCGGCTTCGGCCGAGCGGCCGCTTGAGCCGCCGCGGGTCAAACCCGCGGGTTTTGGAGAAACGCGGCCCGCGCGGGCCGCGTGCTGGATGGCCGGACCGCGGACGCGGTTCGCCGCCGCCGCGGCTCGGCCGCGGCGGACTCCTCCGGCGGCGCGCCGGGCGCCGCCGCCACCGGTCGCCGGCGCCGCCGCGCCGGCGACCCGCGCCGCCGCCCCCTTCCGCGGGCCGCCGCAGTTGCTCCGGTGGCCCGTTTTGCCTCCCGTCTGCGCCGATGCTCCTCCCGGGGGCCGATCTTCACTGCGGGATCAACAGATCGGCCCTGCCGTGCGGTTCGTCGTCGTCCTCCATATCCGCACAGCAAAAGAGATCGGCGGAGGGTTGCCAGGTCTTGTTCGTTAGACCCGCACCCTCCGCGTTAGTCATAATCAACGGGAGGAAAGGTTACAACAATTTTTAATCAAAGATAAAAATTGGTCACTCCTTTTCTTTTAAACGGCAATTCAATTTTTAATTAATTGAAATTATTCATGCCGGTTCTTTATTTAAAAGAAATAAGAACACGGGAATGAATCATCAAAGAAATAAACCCCTACCTTGTCGTCGTCGTCGGACGAGAGGTCGTCGCGGAATTGCTCGTCGCGGAAGAAGGGGGATCGTCGCGTCGTCGCGGTATCCGGCGTCGTGTCGCCAATCTCCGAATCAAGAACAAACGGATTTAATTAGTTTAAATCCGTTGATATTGAAATTAAAAAGGGAGAATAAATGATCCGATTCTCACCTTAGTTGCCGAACGAGGATCGGCCGCGGAAGAAGAGGCGTCGCCGAAGAACGTCGCGGTTAAGGCTCGTCGACGTCGCAGATCACGGTGTGCGTCGTCGAATTCCGGTCGCCGGCGTTCTTCGCGTTCTTCGCGTTCTTCGCGTTCTTCGCGGGGAGGGTGGAGGTTCAGAGGAATTGCACAACGATAGCAATCCTCCAAAATAGACAAGTTGTCTATTTTATTTTTTTGCCAACAAACGCAAAACGCGTAAGTAACGACCCATTTAATTCGTTGAATTAATTCAACGAATAAAACAGCCCATTTAATTCACGAAATAAACCGCCCAATTAAATGGTCTGTTAAGAATTAAAGAAAACGCGTCGGTTGACTTTTCAGTTACCTTGACGGGTTTTCGCGTGTGCGTTACTTAGCGAAAGAAACGACGGGGCTCGTGCGGGCCCTGCCTCACAAATATCCTACCAAGGGGTAGGCTATTTCCGGATAGCATCCTATCCAGATCAACTCAGTTCAAGCCGTCTTTAAGTGGCTTCAAGTGGCTTCCAAGCAGCTTAAGTGAAATAAAATAAAGTTGTCGCACAAACTTTATTTTATTTCTGACTTAAAGCCGCAAAATTTAAAATCCACGGTTGAGCAAACGCAACTCCGGAAGAAGCGTTTCTAAGCAAATACCGGCGCTGCGATTTCATCGGTGCCCTCAGAATTCGATTCCGGGCACCGGTTCAAAAGATAGGAAAACCCGCTCGTCCGTTCACTGAACGTACCCGAGCCAAACTTCGGAAATTGATTCCGGGCACACCGGGCCTCGGAATCAGGTGCCGTCTGAAGCTGCGCTCTTGTAAAATTCCAAAGAAAATTAAGAAAAAAATTTCCTTGAAATTTGCGGGTCTTTACATTACTCCCACCTCAGGGCTTTACGTCCCCGTAAAGATACATCAAAAACTAGGGGAACAAATGGGGGTACTGAGCACGCATCTGAGCCTCCCGCTCCCAAGTGCTCTCCTGGTGGTTCTCGTGCTGCCATCTGACGCGCACAAGAGGAATCGACCGCCCACGTAGGACCCGCTCCTGTCGATCCTCGATCTCCACTGGGACCTCCGCAAAATTCGCCCCATCGTCCACATCCAGCTCCCCAAAGTCGATGATGTGCGTCGGGTCGTGCACGTATCTCCTCAGCTGAGACACGTGGAAGACGTCGTGCACCCGGTGCAACTGAGGTGGTAGAGCCAGGCGATAAGCCACCTCTCCTATCCTGCTGAGGACCTGGAAAGGCCCGATGAAGCGTGGAGACAACTTGCCGCCTCGGCCAAATCTCTGTAAACCACGTCGAGGTGAGACACGCAAAAATACGTGGTCGCCATCCTCGAACTCTAGTGGCCTCCGCCTCCTGTCAGCATATGACTTCTGCCGGCTCTGAGCTGTCCTCATCCTCTCCTGGATGATCTAGACCTTCTCTGTCGTGGCTCGGACCATCTCTGGTCCCACGAGTGCTGACTCCCCAAGGTCTGTCCAGCACAACGGTGATCTGCAGGGTCTGCCGTACAACGCCTCGTATGGTGCCATCCCGATGGTGGAGTGGTAGCTGTTGTTGTACGCGAACTCCACCAAGGGTAGGTGGTCCTCCCAGCTGCGACCAAAGTCGAGAACACATGCACGGAGCATGTCCTCGAGTGTCTGTATGGTCCTCTATGTCTGACCATCCGTCTGAGGGTGGAAGGCTGTGCTCAGATGGAGCCGCGTCCCGAACGCCTCTTGCAACCCCTTCCAAAGCCGGGAAGTGAAACGAGCATCTCGATCGGAGACGATAGACGATGGCACACTGTGAAGCCGTACGATCTCCTGGACGTAAAGACGTCCCAAGCTCTCCACTGAGCCCTGCTCTCTGATGGGTAAGAAGTGTGCCGACTTGGTGAGTCGGTCGACAATCACCCAAATGGAGTCGTGACCTCTGGAAGTGCGTGGAAGTCCAGTCACGAAGTCCATAGATATGCCATCCCACTTCCACTCCGGGACCTCCAAGGGCTGTACCAAGCCTGCTGGTACCTGATGCTCTGCCTTCACCTGCTGGCAGGTGAGGCATCGTGAAACGAACTCTGCCACAGCTTTCTTCATGCCCGGCCACCAGTGCTGTCGTCTGAGATCCTGGTACATCTTCGCCACTCCGGGATGTACCGCCAAGGGAGAAGTGTGAAACTCTCTCAGCACCTCCTCTCGTAAAGCGACTGGTACGAAGGTACGTCCTCTGAAAAGGATGTCGTGCTCTGCTCCAAGGGAGAAACCATCAGGCGCCTGACCTGAGGATATCAGTGCACGCCGGGTCTCACAGTCAGCGTCCCCACGCTGAGCCTCTCTGACCCGCTGTAGAAGTGGAGGAGAGACTGTGAGAGACTGAAGAAAGGCTGCTCCGTCTCTATCCACAAAGGATATCTGTAAGGAGGCTAGCTGCTCCGTCGCCTCCTCAAGTAGCTGAATGCCCGTCCTCCTGCTAAGGGCATCGGCTACCACGTTCCCCTTCCCAGGAGTATAGACTATCTCAAAGTCATAGTCCTGGAGGAACTCAAGCCATCTCCGCTGTCTCAGGTTCAGGTCCTTCTGAGAGAAGATATACCTGAGACTCTGGTGGTCAGAAAAGACTGTGAAGCGCTCGCCCATCAGATAGTGCCGCCAAGTATTCAGAGCGAAGACCACTACTGCTAACTCCAGGTCATGAGTGGCGTAGTTCTGCTCATGCGGCCTCAACTGACGTGATCCGTAGGCGATCACGGCCCGCTCCTGCATCAGGACGCATCCGAGTCCAGTCCCTGATGCATCGCAGTAAACTACGTATCCAACTCCCTCCTCAGGCAACCTCAAGATAGGTGCGCTGGTCAATCTCTGCCTCAGCTCCTGGAAGCTCTGCTGACATCTGTCTGACCATACGAAGGGTTTCCCCTTCTTCGTCAACGCTGAGAGTGGTGCCGCAACTCTGGAGAAGTCTGGCACGAATCTCCGATAGTATCCGGCTAGGCCCAAGAAGCTCCGCACCTCCGTCACGCTCCTGGGTGGCTCCCAAGCTAGTACTGCCTCGATCTTCGCGGGATCCACTGCAACTCCCGCCTCAGAGATGAAGTGCCCCAAGAAGTGGACCTCACGTAACCAGAACTGGAATTTTGAGAGCTTGCCATAAAGCTGGTGCTCTCGGAGTGTGTCTAGCACAACTCGCAGGTGGTAGGCATGCTCCTCCTCAGTCGTCGAGTATACCAAAATGTCGTCAATGAAGACCATGACAAATCGGTCGAGGTATGGCTGGAAGATCCTGTTCATGAGGCTCATGAACACTGCAGAAGCATTGGTTACGCCGAACGGCATAACCAAGAACTCATAATGGCCATACCGGCACCTGAAGGCCGTCTTCTGCACGTCCTCATCTCGAACTCTGAGCTGATGATAGCCTGACCGGAGGTCTATCTTCGAGAACCACCGCGCTTCCTTGAGCTGATCGAAGAGGTCATCAATCCGAGGCAGCGGATACTTGTTCCTCACTGTCACCTGGTTCAGGCGACGACAGTGGACACATAGTCGCAAGCTCCCGTCCGCCTTCTTGGCGAACAAAATCGGGGAAGCCCAGGGTGAAACACTGGGTCGGATAAACCCCTTGCTCTGCAAGTCCTCCAACTGTACCCGCAGCTCCCGAAGCTCGGCGGGGGCCATCCGATATGCTGGAGTAGATATCGGGGCTGTCCCAGGGTACAAGTCGATGTAAAAGTTTACCTCTCTACGAGGAGGTAGCCCTGGAACGTCGTCGGGAAAGACGTCCACGTACTGGTCCACCACTGCAGGAAAAGCTGGACTCCGCACGTCCACTGCTCCTAGGATGAGGCTAGCCAACTGATGAGAGATGGGCTGCACTCTCCTCCGCGGAAGTCCATCCTGTGCTGCAAAGGTTCTCTTCTCGCCGGTGAAGGTAAACCTGCTCCCGTCGGTGCGAACACATCACACCTTGCGCCTAAAACAGTCAATCTGGGCATGAACCGTGGATAGCCAATCCATGCCCAAGATGACGTCGTAAGGCCTCGACGCCGCTACAAGGAGATCCCAGCCGAAGCTCTCGCCTCCTAGAGTAAGCTCACACTGCCGGCACCAGTGTGTAATCGTCGAGTCTGCTCCCGTAGGAGTCTCTAGCCGTAAGGATCGAGCCAACGGCTCAGTCGGAATCTCCGAGCTCCGAACAAGGGCAGAGGCTATGAAAGAGTGACTCGCTCCTGTGTCTATAAGTACTGCAGCAAGGGTGGAATAGACACAGATCGTACCTCGAATCATCTCTGGCGTGTCGGGGTCGTAGGCCTCCACTGCCTGGAGCTGGGCCTGCCCCTGCCCACCAGCTCCCTGTGGTCGAGGTGGCCCTCCTGGTGGTGGTGGGGGTAAAGCCTGGAAGCGTCGCCCACCACCCGCTGCTCGGCCAGCTCCTCTGCCTCGTCCGCCTCCTCCCTGCGGACCGCCACGGTCGACCCTCCGCCTCTGCCTGGGTGGCCCCTCCACCGTCTGCTGCTCCTCTGGTCGGCGAGTCGGGCAGTCACGAGCCATGTGACCCTGCCCGCCGCAGGTGTAGCACAGCCTGCCTCTCGGAAGGCTGGCACTCCGCTGTGTGCCCTGCACTGCTGAGCCAGTGTCCCGGGGTCGCCTGCCGGAAGGTCTGGTCCGCCTGGAACCCTGGGTCATCCGTCGGCTACCTGTTGCCGAAGACTCAGCTACCTGCCGCCCTGCGCTAGGTCTCGCTGCTGAAGAAGGCTCTGCCAGGAAGCTCTCGATCAGGAGGGCTCGCTCTAGCACTCCCGCCTGGGTCGGAATGCTGAGGGAGATCAGCGACGCCCGAATCTCCTGTCGCAAGCCCTGCTCGAAGGTCCGGGCCCGGAAGAAGGGGTCCCGTACCATGTCGGTTGAGTAGCGAGATAGGTCAGTGAACCTCGCCGCGTACTGGGCGACCGTCATGCTGCCCTGGCGCAGCTGGAGAAGCTCCTGGATGCGCACCGCTCGGAGGGTGGCCGGGACGAACTCAGAGCGGAAGAGGCTCTCGAAGTCCGTCCAGAGCAAGGATGCCTCATCGTGAACCTGGAGCATCAGGCTCCACCATCGTCCTGCCGCTGCCTGCAGGAGGCTCGCTGCGAGAATCACCATGAGATCCGCTGGTGTCCTCACTAGCCTAAAGATCCGTACCACCGCCTCTAGCCAGTCCTCGGCGGCCTGGGGGTCCGCCTCACCGCGAAACCTGGGCGGTCGCTGGCTCTGAAACTCATGCAGTGCCCTGAGGCGACGTGCATCGTCAGCGTCTGGTACTGGCAGCATCGGTGGCTCGGCGGGTAAAGCTACCGCCGGTGCCACTGCTGGCAAAGGGCCCTGCACCGAGGCCTCGTCGCTCGGTGGGCTGCCGTCGCGCCCTACACTCGGAACCCTAGCTGGCTGTCGTCGCGGGGCCATCCTGAAAAGGAGAACAAGAGCACCATAGTCAGAACAGTATACCTGGTGAGCTGGCACAAGTAATCACAAGGAAAACTTGAGACTTTCATAAAGCAGATCAGTATACCCGGTGAGCTGACACAAGTAATCACAAAGAAAACTTGAAACACACACGCAATCAATGTTTTCATGCATTAAGTCGGAAATCAGGAGTCAGGGTCCTGGTGTACGGATACGTCGGCCGCCGCACCAACACTGGGCTCCCTGAACTGATAACCACACTCAATACACTAAACACTATTGCTTCATATAGAAAGAAAGGATGATCAGAGTCTGCGGTAGAACCGACCACCTCTGATACCAATTGTCACGACCCGTCCTCGGGGCCCGTGCCGTGACTACCCCAAGCCCGCCTTCCATAGGCCAGGGGCTGGCGACTAGCACCAAGGCGTAAAATCCCAGTAAACAGGGAAGGCATTGCCTTTAAGTAACAACCACACAGAGTCAGCAAGCGGAAAGTAAAGTGCAGAAAAGTAAAGGGGGCCGGAATACAAGCCCAACTGTAAAGTACAACTGAAAAAGTAAAGAACAGCAACTGAAGAAAAGACGGCGGCCTCATGTCGTCCACTGGCAATCCCACCTGAAGGGTGGGTACAGATAGCCTCCAGGCTCCTCGGGTCCCACGTCCGCTCCGAGCACGTCCCGCCCAGTGGTCCACCTCCAAGTACCGTCCTGCTCCACGCCCCAACCGTGATCAGCGATGTCCGTCGTCTGCAACCAACACAACAAGGTGCGGGCATAGCCCGTGCATGGGTGAGTACAAGCTACTCAGTAAGGACCCCGAGACCCCCGAAGGTCTCCCGAAATCCACAAAGGATATAGCACAAAAGAAAGATGCAATCACGAAGTAACATCTGACTCGACTTAGGTATATGCCCATACATATACCTATGTCCCCAATTCTAGCTCTGCTCACGAGCTCAAGAACAACTCAATCCACAAAGAAAGCAAGACTCAAATCCACAAGGAGAGTAAACAGTAAATCCACAAAGGATAGTTCAACACAATCCACAAAGGAGAGTAACATAAGATTCAGCTCAACCAGGTATACTTTTCCAGATGACGTCAAAGACGATCACTGATCCGTCTAAGTCGTCGGACCCACGAAGGATCGATAGGTACTAACCCCCGCAAAAGACCCACACAGGATCGGGCTCACACAGAACCTGTAGGCAGTGGCTCACACAGAACCGGTAGTAAGGACCCACATAGGATCGGGCTCACACAGAACCTGTAGTAAGGACCCACATAGGATCGGGCTCACACAGAACCTGTAGCACTGATCCACGTAGGATCGCTGAGTGCAGTAGTCGACGCAGTCCACTGAGGATCTCTGCTCTGTCGTCGCCGCAGTCCACGAAGGATCTCTGCTCTGCCGTCGTCGCAGTCCACAGAGGATCTCTGCTCTGCCGTCGTCGCAGTCCACGGAGGATCTCTGCTCTGTCGTCGAAGTCACAGCCAGCGCTAGGGTTCCCGCACAAAGCGAGCTCGTTTAGGAGGGTCCGCTCCACGAGCCGAGAGGCTGATACATCAACTGACACGTAGTCCGAAGTTGATGTATCCAAAAGTTCCGTATCGACAACAGGATCTCAACGCGACAGACGGCGCGTCAATCGGACGCCCGGTCTGAGGGTTATTGGCATTTTCGTCCCAGGGGCCCGGTTGGTTTTTAGGGCAAAACCAACCCGACCGTACTCCGCCTGTATCCGATCCTCGGGCGGAGTATGCCAAAAGTTCCGTCTCACTTAGAGGAAACTACCACAGCTGACGGTACGTCGATCGGACGTCCGTAGCTCATGTTATGAGTGTTTCCGCTCCGAGGGCCCGGTTGGTTTCGTGTACGAACCAACCCGGCCGAACCCAATGTCTTCCAAAACATTGAGTGTAATATACCGAAACGACCGTCACGATCCAAGGATCGCGTAGCCGCTGACGGTTCGTCAATCGGAGGTCCCAGGCCCAAGATATGGGCGAAAAACCGAAGAGGGCCCGAAACGGGGGTTCTGGGCCCGGGGCGACCCGGCCCGAACCCCCCCTGGGTCGGCCCGAACCGGGTCGGCCCGAACCGGGTCGGCCCGACCCGGTCCGACCCGGCTAGGCCGGGTCCGGTCCGGCCTGGGCGCGGCCCGGCCGACCGGACCGGCCGGCTCGGCTTCGGCCGAGCGGCCGCTTGAGCCGCCGCGGGTCAAACCCGCGGCTTTTGGAGAAACGCGGCCCGCGCGGGCCGCGTGCTGGACGGCCGGACCGCGGACGCGGTCCGGCGGTTCGCCGCCGCCGCGGCTCGGCCGCGGCGGACTCCTCCGGCGGCGCGCCGGGCGCCGCCGCGCCGGCGACCCGCGGCGCCGCCACCTTCCGCGGGCCGCCGGAGTTGCTCCGGTGGCCCGTTTTGCCTCTCGTCTGTGCCGATGCTCCTCCCGGGGGCCGATCTTCACTGCGGGATCAACAGATCGCCCCTGCCGCGTGGTTCGTCGTCGTCCTCCATATCCGCACAACAAAAGAGATCGGCGGAGGGTTTTCGGGTCTTGTTCGTTAGACCCGCACCCTCCGCGTTAGTCATAATCAACGGGAGGAAAGGTTACAACAATTTTTAAACAAAGATAAAAATTGTTCACTCCTTTTCTTTTAAACGACAATTCAATTTTTAATTAATTGAAATTATTCATGCCGGTTCTTTATTTAAAAGAAATAAGAACACGGGAATGAATCATCAAAGAAATAAACCCCTACCTTGTCGTCGTCGTCGGACGAGAGGTCGTCGCGGAATTGCTCGTCGCGGAAGAAGGGGGATCGTCGCGTCGTCGCGGTATCCGGCGTCGCGTCGCCAATCTCCGAATCAAGAAAAACGGATTTAATTAGTTTAAATCCGTTGATATTGAAATTAAAAAGGGAGAAGAAATGATCTGATTCTCACCTTAGTTGCCGAACGAGGATCGGCCGCGGAAGAAGAGGCGTCGCCGAAGAACGTCGCGGTTAAGGCTCGTCGACGTCGCAGATCACGGTGTGCGTCGTCGAATTCCGGTCGCCGGCGTTCTTCGCGTTCTTCGCGTTCTTCGCGTTCTTCGCGGGGAGGGTGGAGGTTCAGAGGAATTGCACAACGATAGCAATCCTCCAAAATAGACAAGTTGTCTATTTTATTATTTTGCCAACAAACGCAAAACGCGTAAGTAACGACCCATTTAATTCGTTGAATTAATTCAACGAATAAAACAGCCCATTTAATTCACGAAATAAACCGCCCAATTAAATGGTCTGTTAAGAATTAAAGAAAACACGTCGGTTGACTTTTCAGTTACCTTGACGGGTTTTCGCGGGTGCGTTACTTAGCGAAAGAAACGGCGGGGCTCGTGCGGGCCCTGCCTCACAAATATCCTACCAAGGGGTAGGATATTTCCGGATAGCATCCTATCCAGATCAACTCAGTTCAAGCCGTCTTTATGTGGCTTCAAGTGGCTTCCAAGCAGCTTAAGTGAAATAAAATAAAGTTGTCGCACAAACTTTATTTTATTTCTGACTTAAAGCCGCAAAATTTAAAAACCATAGTTGAGCAAACGCAACTCCGGAAGAAGCGTTTCTAAGCAAATACCGGCGCTGCGATTTCATCGGTTCCCTCAGAATTCGATTCCGGGCACCGGTTCAAAAGATAGGAAAACCCGCTCGTCCGTTCACTGAACGTACCCGAGCCAAACTTCGGAAATTGATTCCGGGCACACCGGGCCTCGGAATCAGGTGCCGTCTGAAGCTGCGCTCTTGTAAAATTCCAAAGAAAATTAAGAAAAAAATTTCCTTGAAATTTGCGGGTCTTTACAAGTTTATACACCGTATAAAATAAATTTGTGTATAAAATGAAATATGCCTCAATGAAAGGAGATTGAGATGAAGTCCCTTACCTCGGGTCCGACTTGAGTCGATCGTTCTTTAACGTCCTGAATAATAAACATTAGTTAATTTATACTTGATTAAGAACCTTTTTAAAGTTCATTATTCTTTTTATATCACTTATTGCCATGTTACAAACATTATGTAACCATTTAAGTTAATAATGTTTGTTTTGTCAATATTTGGTTCTTATGTCGAAAGTTGACTTCTTACAATTACATGTTGTTCATGTGGTCAAAAGTTCTTTATATCCAGAATGAAATTCCCGATTTTGATATAATATGTATCATATATATCCAGCATATACATGTATTTATAATATTACATAATCATTTAGAGGTAAGAAATGAAATGCACCGTTCATGGACACGGTAAGCCGTACGTACGCATGAACGCTACTTTCATTTCTTTGTCATATTAGTGGAATTAAAACTAAATGAGAGATATGTATATTTCAATTCCCGAATTATATTCATCATTTAGATATATCATTAATTATATATATACATTATATACATGTAATTTTAATAGTACATTACATTTGGGGATAAGAAATGAAATGCATCGTTCATGGAGACGGTAAGCCGTACGTACGCATGAACGCTACTTTCATTTCTATCTCATACTTTAATGGAAAGAAATAATAATGATATAGAGGTATATTATAATTCCAGTATAACATCATATATAATAACTTTAAATCCATTCTTTACACGTCCCACATATGGCATTAACGAATCACATCACTTTTAGGGGGCGGTAGTCCGCACTTCCTTAAATGAAGATATCGTGTTTACCCATAATGGAAACCATAAAGGTATGCCAAAAATGAAAAATACATAAACTTAAAGAAAACATAAACATATTATATATCATATATAAAAATATTGACATCATAATGTCCACCCTTTAGGGTGTTAAATGAGTATTGAACAATCATCGTTTCGGGAGGCAGAATTTCGCCATCCATGGAAACTGTATGTTCTTTAACCATTTGATGTAGTTGTGTGAGAGTGTAGCTCAAATAAATATTATAACAACATCCTAGTATATTGAAGATACTGGTGTTGTTAAAAGAAGCAAATAAAAAGAGTTTAGAGTGTTGGAGAAGCAAAATAAAACAAATGAACAAGAGAGAATGAATTACCTTTAAAAGTGTATCTCCCTTTTGATTTGAGCCTAAAGGCTTCCTTTGAAAGGATTCTGCCCAAAGGGAATCCACTAGGATGAGGAGAGGGATGTGGAGATAGTAATTGGTCAGGGGTTGGCCGAGCCAAAGGCTTGAGAAGTGTGTGAAATGGGGTAGAGGTGGGGGCCTTTTATAAGAGGAGAGGAGGGGCACTTTTGGAATGTAAATAAATATTACTTTATTTGAAAAAAAAATCGGTTTTAAAAGGTCCCACATTGATATAATTCGTGGATAAGGTGATAAGGGTTCGAAATAAACTCATCCAATTTGTTTTGGACATGCGTAGGTTTTATATTTTTCATTATCTTTCCATTTTATTTAAATCGTCAAATAATGATGTCATCGCTGCATCAATATTATGTAATATATAATTTAATTTATTTAATGTCTAAAAATTACAAATAAAATACTATTATGTAGGAAATCGTTTTATCTTTCCAATGACTATTTATAATCAAAATTTGGACTTGTATAACCCCACTCAAAAATTATTTTAGTAAAACAATTTATGTTAGTGTCATTTTTACTTTAACATTAAATAAATATATATTAAAGTCATTTTCCGACTAAAGTGGCTCCATGGGGTCCCCAAGTTGGCCCATGGATTTTCTTTGTCGGCCATGACTCACCCAATAGGTGTAGGACAAGTGTCATGGTGTTTTCACATTCTTATAATACCATTTTTACCTTAAACTACACTAATTACCTCTAATCGCGATTAATGAAAAAAAGTTACTATTCACCAAAAAATTATTTTAATCTCATTGAACCTCATTTTACTTATTAATGACAACCATGTATGTCAGATTTTCAAAATTCAATACACATTAGTGGTAAACTTTCATTTAACTAAAAAATCAGTTTGCTTGATTACCACTTAGTGGTTTCACTATTCATCAAAAATTGAAGTTTTTCAGAAAATTACCAAAAATTCACCCTAAGCTATATTTGATATTCCGAATTCAAAAATGAAGTCCATTTTACAAAATTCAAAACATATAAGTCACATTAATTAATTTAATAATTAATTCCCACTGTCAGAGCAAATAGCGTGTTTTTATGGAACAATAAGTATCAAAAGATTGACACTAGTTTAAGTCCGATTTCAAAGTGAAATTAATTCCAACGACCACTATTGGATTTAATGGTAAAAATATTTTCTAATTTCACTTTAAAAACAATTCAAAATATAATCTAATCATATAAATAAATTAGATTAAAAAGAGGTTTTGAATTAAAATATAACATTTTACACTATTCATAAAAAAATGAACTTTATCAAAAAGGTACCAAAAATTTACACAAAGTAGATTTTGATGTCCCGATTCTAAAGAAGAGTTATATTTGGTCTAATAGAATTTATAAGATCGATCAAAACTATATTTAATGACGGTTATTCGTCAAAAGGTGATAAGTGGACCTTTCATAAAAAATTAGGGTATAAATGCCTAAAATTGAACTCTTTCCGTATTTTAAGCCTTTATCTTTTATTAGGTAAATGTAAAAACATTTAAAAACATATATAATCATATTTTAGTTATTTCTATCCATTCCCGCCAGTACAACGGCTACTCATTATCTAACATTTAAAATAATATTATTTTATTACTTGTTTGCAACGTAAGTTTTCAAAGAAACTCATCGTTGCGTATCGGGTACGCTATCGAACATAGCAACCCCTTTAAAATAAAATTAATATTTAATTCTTAAATATTAATAAATATGAAAATTCTTTATTATTTATTTACCTGGGATGTTACATACTTCCCCCCTTTTGGGAATTGCGTCCTCGCAATTTTATTCACTTATCAAAATAAGTGGGGGTATTTATCCCTCATAGCATTTTCAGATTCCCACGTTTCCTCTTCAATCACATGGTTTTTCCACAAAACCTTTACCTGATGAATCACCATATTCCGTAACACTTGCTCCCTGTGGTCAAGAATCTGGACCGGTTGTTCCTCATAAGATAGGTTCTCTTCCAGCTGAACTACCTCTGGGCACAAAACATGAGATGGATCTGGCATATACTTTCCCAACATCGAAACGTGAAAAACATTGTGAACCTGAGATAAATTCGGAGGTAAATCCACTCGGTATGCAACTGATCCAACTATTTCCAGAATTTCATATGGTCCAATAAACCTTGGACTCAGCTTTCATTTCTTACCAAATCTCATCACACTTTTCCAAGGAGAAACTTTGAGAAAAACATGATCACCTACCTCGAAAGATAGATCCTTCCTCTGGTTATCCGCATATCTCTTCTGCCTACTCTGAGCTGTTCTCATGTGTTTCTGAATCAGCTGAACTTTTTCTGCCATCTCTTCTACCAATTCTGGTCCCATCAGCTTCCTTTCACCCACTTCATCCCAAAATGCTGGAGTTCGACACCGCTTCCCATATAATGCCTCACATGGTGCCATCTGTATACTAGAATGAAAACTTTTATTATAAGAAAACTCAACCAAAGAAAGATGTTGGTCCCAAATTCCCTGATAATCCATAGAACAAGCTCGTAGCATATCCTCCAATGTCTGGATTGTTCGTTCTGACTGCCCATATGATTGAGGATGAAAAGCTGTACTAAAATTTAATTCAGTACCCAACGACTTCTGAAGGCCTTTCCAAAAGTTAGAAGTAAACCTGGGATCACGATCTGATACAATGGAGAGAGGAACTCCATGTAACCTGACTATTTCTTTAAGATACAAACGGGAAAGTTGATCCAGGGAAAAAGTATCTCGTATAGTAAGGAAATGAGCAGACTTGGTCAAACGATCAACAATAACCCAGATTGCATTATTACCTTGAGATGTCTTCGGTAATCCCAAAACAAAGTCCATGGATATATTCTCCCATTTCCACTCTGGCACTGGTAAAGGCTGAAGCATCCCTTTCGGTAACTGCCGCTCTGCTTTAACCTGTTGACATGTCAAACACTTCACAGTAAAATCAGAAATATCTCTTTTCATTCCATCCCACCAGTAATAGTCCCGCAGATCTCTGTACATCATAGTACTACCAGGATGAACTGAAAACGGGGAACTATGAGCCTCACATAACAACTCATTCTTCAACTGTGAATCACAAGGCACATATAACCTCTTCCCAAACCTCAAAACAAAAACACAAACTTATCCAAGAACTCTTGGAAAATTTTATTCATAGGGTCCATGAATACAGTAGGTGCTTTGGTTAACCCAAAAGGCATAACTACAAATTCATAATGGACATATCTAGTACGGAACGTAGTCTTCGAAACGTCTGCTTCTTTTACATTCAACTTATGGAACCCCAAACTCAAGTCAATCTTTGAAAAATACTGAGCTCCCTGGAGCCGATACCACTTCATTTGATGGCCCAACATCTGCTGAAGTTGTTGCAAATGATTTTACCACCTCTTTCTGCTTGTAGTCTGGCTGCATTCCCTCAGTTGAGTTCTTCGTTGGACACTCGTTTGCATAATGACCCATTTCATTACACTTAAAACATCTTACCATTGGCTTTTCATTTCCTGCTTGATCATCTTCCTTACAGTTACGAGAAATATGACCATACTTACCACACCGAAAGCACTTACCAGACTTGGATAATCATTCTCCAGGATGCATTTTACCACACTTCTCATAGGATGGATATTTGGTTTTCTTACCTCCTTGCTTCTTTGATGAATTCTTCCCCTTTTCCTGCCAACTAGATCTCTTATTCTGTTGTTTGTCATAGAACACCTGATCATCGGCAAACTCCATTTCCACCTTCTCCTTACATCGAACAAGTTTTTCATAACTTTTGAACTCACGAGAAGCTAAAGCCCTTCGATACTTTGGCTTTAACCCTGAGTAAAAATGGTTTGAGTAAAAACGGTTTATTTTACTATCAAGATCTCGTATGAAGTTTGGAGCATACCTTGCCAATCGAGTGAACTTTTCTTCATAAGAAGCCATTGAATCATCCTCCTGCCTCAATTCTAGGATCTGTTTTTCCATCCTAAGACGAACCACCTTAGAAAAATATTTCTCAAGAAACATACCTTTGAATTCGTCTCAGTGAAGATCCTCAATCTCATCACTATCCCTTATATTTTTCACCATCGACCACCACTGATCAGCTTCACCTTCAAAACGGTAAACAACAAGACTAACATTTTGATGTTATGAACACCCCATGACATCAAAAATCTTCTCCAGTGCTTTAATCCACCCTTCAGCATGCACAGGATCAGATGATCCTCTGAATGATGGGGGATGTTGCCTCATGAAATGTTCCACCACTGACATGTTCCTCTGCGGTTGATCTGGCTGATCTCGTGCATGGATACCACCACCATTTATAGCCTGAGTCAATTGTGACATCACTACAACAAACTGTTCAGTTCCGATTCCGACCATCTCAGGTTGCTCATTTGGAAGGTTATCTTCCTCCTGATGTCATCCCAACATAGCTGCTTTGTTTCCTCTGCGGAAAACCATTCTGAACACACAAATATCTTAGGCGAAGGAACATGGTAATCCGTAAATGCTATATCATTTCAATCATATTATAATTTAACACTTTTCTAACTCCTAAAGTTGTCTAAACTGACCTTTGATACCAACTATAAGGCCCCAGCCTTAAACCTTACTTAATATTGAATTAAATGAATAATTCACATTGAGGATCTTTTCAGGTTTAGAGTTTTAGAGAATTAGAACATAACTATTACATCTTAAAAGATTACAAAGTAGACACTTCTACTAAGTCTCCATAAAATAAAAACTCTTAAAAAGAAAGATGTCTATATTCTATGTTTTAGATAGCATGAAATTCCCTTGATCCCATCCTTGACCTTATTCCACTTTAAGTCCTGTGAAAATCATTTCGAAAAACTTGGGGTGAGCATAAAAAGCTCAGTAAGGGATACAAAAATAATGAAAACTATTAGTTTTTCAAACATCAAGTAAACCATGTATACTATATCAATGTAATACCTTCACCTTCATGAAGTAGTAAAAAAAAATCTTCACTGAATAAAGTATAATTACTTACCTTTTTGTAACCAAAGGATTACCATAAAACCCATATAAAGAACACATAGAATATATAAAGGTAACTTGGGACATAAACATACTTAAGTGGAATAACCATACGGTTAACTTCCACACATATCACTTAATGGAATAGCCATACGGCCAATTTACATACATACTTAATGGAATAGACATACGGCCGACTTCCATACCCAATGCATTGGAGGTTATAACGTAACCACACATCCTGGTATTCACGGCACCACCCGTCATATGGTTTATAACATAACCACCCGTTGAAATGTCCAAGTACCAATATAAAATCATAAAACATAAAACCAACATAAAGGAATGATAACATTTCCACATTTCAATCACAATATATCATAAATATATTGACATAATAGAATCTTTTTTCAAAACAATTTTCAATACCAAAAAACATAAAATAGTATATGGTAATTATTTTATTCTAAAAACATTACGTCTTGTTGAGAAAGCCAAAGACCAAATAATACTCGCAGCGGCGGAAAAGGTCGTTGTCACCGCGTACGTTAAAAAAACATTCCTTTTTGTCGTTTAGTAAAATGCTTCGTAGAAAGAGATTTCTTTTGTATAAAAGTAAAATTAAAATGAGTTTATACACCGTATAAAATAAATTTGTGTATAAAACGAAATATGCCTCAATGAAAGGAGATTGAGGCGATGTCCCTTACCTCGGGTCCGACTTGACTCGATCGTTCTTTAACGTCCTGAATAATAAACTTGAGTTAATTTATACTTGATTAAGAACATTTTTAAAGTTCATTATTCTTTTTATATCACTTATTTCCATGTTATAATCATTATTTAACCATTTAAGTTAGTAATGTTTGTTTTGTCAATATTTGGTTCTTAAGTCGAAAGTTGACTTCTTACAATTACATGTTGTTCATGTGGTCAAATGTACTTTATATCCAGAATGAAACTCCCGATTTGGATATAATATGTATCATATATATCCAGCATATACATGTATTTATAATATTACATAATCATTTAGAGGTAAGAAATGAAATGCACCGTTCATGGAGACGGTAAGCCGTACGTACGCATGAACGCTACTTTCATTTCTTTGTCATATTAGTGGAATTAAAACTAAATGAGAGTTATGTATATTTTAATTCCAGAATTATATAAATCATTTAGATATATCATTAATTATATATATACATTATATACATGTAATTTTAATAGTACATTACATTTGGGGATAAGAAATGAAATGCACCGTTCATGGAGACGGTAAGCCGTACGTACGCATGAACGCTACTTTCATTTCTATCTCATAATTTAATGGAAAGAAATAATAATTATATAGAGGTATATTATAATTCCAGTATAACATCATATATAATAACTTTAAATCCATCCTTTACACGTCCCACATATGGCATTAACGAATCACATCACTTTTAGGGGGCGGTAGTCCGCACTTCCTTAAATGAAGATATCGTGTTTACTCATAATAGAAACCATAAAGGTATGCCAAAAATAAAAAATACAGAAGCTTAAAGAAAACATAAACATATTATATATCATATATAAAAATAGTGACATCATAATGGCCACCCTTGAAGGTGTTAAATGAGTATTGAACAATCATCGTTTCGGGAGGCAGAATTTCGCCATCGACAGAAACCGTATGTTCTTTAACCATTTGATGTAGTTGTGTGAGATTGTAGCTCAAATAAATATTATAAAAACATCCTAGTATATTTAAGATACTTTTGTTTTTACAAAAGAAGCAAATAAAAAGAGTTTAGAGGGTTGGAGAAGCAAAATAAAACAAATGAACAAGAGATAATGAATTACCTTTAAAAGTGTAACTCCCTTTTGATTTGAGCCTAAAGGCTTCCTTTGAAACGATTCTGCCCAAAGGGAATCCTCTAGGATGAGGAGAGGGATGTGGAGAGAGTAATTGGGCAGGGGTTGGCCGAGCCAAAGGCTTGAGAAGTGTGTGAAATGGGGTAGAGGTGGGGGCCTTTTATAAGAGGAGAGGAGGGGCACTTTTGGAAAGTAAATAAATATTACTTTATTTGAAAATGTGTTTCGGTTTTAAAAGGTTCCACATTGATATAATTCGTGGATAAGGTGATAAGGGTTCGAAATCCACTCATCCAATTTGTTTTGGACATGTGTAGGTTTTAGATTTTTCATTATCTTTCCATTTTATTTAAATCGTCAAATAATGATGTCATTACTGCATCATTATTATTTCATATATAATTTAATTCATTTAATTTTTAAAAATTATAAAAAAAATACTATGATGTAGGAAAGCTTTTTATCTTTCCAATTACTATTTATAATCAAAATTTGGACTTGTATAACCCCACTCAAAAATTATTTTAGTAAAACAATTTATGTTAGTGTCATTTTTACTTTAACATTAAATAAATATATATTAATGTCATTTTCCGACTAAAGTGGCTCCATGGGGTCCCCAAGTTGGCCCATGGCTTGTTTTGGTCGGCCATGACTCACCCAATAGGTGTAGGACACGTTTCATGGTGTTTTCACATTCTTATAATACCATTTTTACCTTAAACTACACTAATTACCTCTAATCACGATTAATGAAAAAAAGTTACTATTCACCAAAAAATTATTTTAATCTCATTGAACCACATTTTACTTCTTAATGACAACCATTTATGTCGGATTTTCAAAATTCAATACACATTAGTGGTAAACTTTCATTTAACTGAAAAATCAGTTTGCTTGATTACCACTTAGTGGTTTCACTATTCATCAAAAATTGAAGTTTTTCAGAAAATTACCAAAAATTCACCCTAAGCTATATTTGATATTCCGAATTCAAAAATGAAGTCCATTTTACAAAATTCAAAACATATAAGTCACATTAATTAATTTAATAATTAATTCCCACTGTCATAGCAAATAGCGTGTTTTTATGGAACAATAAGTATCAAAAGATTGACACTAGTTTAAGTCCGATTTCAAAGTGAAATTAATTCCAACGACCACTATTGGATTTAATGGTAAAAATATTTTCTAATTTAACTTTGAAACCAATTCAAAAGATAATCTAATCATATAAATAAATTAGATTAAAAAGAGGGTTTGAATTAAAATACAACATTTTACACTATTCATAAAAAAATGAACTTTATCAGAAAGGTACCAAAAATTTACACAAAGTAGATTTTGATGTCCTGATTCTAAAGAATAGTTATATTTGGTCCAATAGAATTTATTAGATCGATCAAAACTATATTTAATGACGGTTCTTCGTCAAAAGGTGATAAGTGGACCTTTCATAAAAAATTAGGGTATAAATGCCTAAAATTGAACTCTTTCTGTATTTTAAGCCTTTATCTTTTATTAGTTAAATGTAAAAACATTTAAAAACATATATAATCATATTTTAGTTATTTCTATCCATTCCCTCTAGTACAATGGCTACTCGTTATCTAACATTTAAAATAATATTATTTTATTACTTGTGTGCAACGTATGTTTTCAAAGAAACTCATCGTTGCGTATCGGGTACGCTATCGAACATAGCAACCCCTTTAAAATAAAATTAATATTTAATTCGTAAATATTAATAAATATGAAAATTATTTATTCTTTATTTACCTGGGATGTTACATTAACTATATATTCATCATACTTTAAAACATTAACCAAAACCAAAATGATTTGTACAAGATCCAATAATCCCAAAAAGGGTAATCCTTTATAAAAAGAAATAATACTCTTAATCTCCAAGTTTCAAAAAACAATACCTCAAAGATAATCAAAGACCCAAAAATAGAAAATTGTTCTTAAAATTCACTTGAGTAATTAAAACTATGAATGAACCATAAAAATTTTGAATTATTTAATCAACTAGTAATTTACGATAAATCATAAAATTTATCTCAAGATAACATCGACTACTCATAATGTCTTATATTGAAAAGTAATTAACATAATAAAAAATTATCTATAATAGGTTAATAATTTTCCAAAATTACCATATATTAATAATAAAAACATATATTCTTTCAAAAATATCATTCCAGCGATTCCTCAAAAAATGAAATTTCATAAAATATTAATTTTGTTAGGCATATTGTATTCCCAAAAGAGTTATCATCATCCAAATAAATATTTCTAAAGTAATCACCAAATAATTTTCCAATAATAAGGATATACGTTTAATAAAACCTATTTTCCCTAAATAAAATTATTATTGACCCATAAACCCATTTACCTAAAATGAAAATTTCATACTAACTCGAGACATCACACATGCCAGTTGTAGGAGATGCTCCCTTGTTGCCCTTCTGTTGTGGGTATGATTCCCAAGGCCTTGCTGAACATGATGGGTTATAAAGATTCCTACGTGTAGTAATTTTTCTAAAACCACATCATTCTTATTAATTCTAAAAAATATGATAATTTCCTAAAAAATAACTGTAACATAATTTATCTTCAACATTTATCTAATACCATTCATTTTGAATGCCAAAAATTAATGACCCTTTATTTTCTCATAGGTGAATGGCTCCCAAATTACCATTAGTCACGTTATTATTTCAGAATATAAATCCTCCAAAGGGATTTCTAACACATTTATAATATGATCAAGAAAAAAATTATAATCTCATAAGATGTCCATATCTATTAAGAAAACATCTTAATACCTAATGTTGTGTAAACCATTCCTTTGATACCTACTATTAGGCCCCAACTGTGATCATTTCTTCATACTGAGTTATGTCCTTAAATCACATTGAGTCTCTTTTCTGGATTTTAGTTCCAAATAATAATTCCATAACTATTACATAATGGACCCGGACATTATATTTTGATTGTAACACTCAGTATCCACTTTTATCCACAAATGGAAAACCATTAAACAAAATATGATTTCTTTTTCTTGAGGAAAATATTCTTGAATACTTATATTCTCTCATCCATATTAACACAATTTGGAAAACATTTAAAAAACAATGGATGAGAATATAAATCATAGTAAGGGGAATAAAAATAAATAAAACCATTGGTCTAATTAAAATATGGTAACTCATTTAAAGATTATTTGAGGGAACATAGAAAAAACATTCACTTGAATAACAATCATAATTCTTTCTCAAATAAAAAAATTAAACTAATAAAATGGATTTAAAACACATTTAGATGAATCGAAGCATAATATATGTAAAAACCTTTCAATCCCATTAAATCTGAATAACTGTATGGTTAAATTCAAAATTTAAGGTCTTTAATGGGTATCACCGTTCATATTATCTGTATAGGGCTCACCTGTGAGCTATTATGGGGCTATCTCATTATATATGTTATAAAAGGTTCATTTGTCAATTAAAATGGGGGTCAACACTTTATATACATGCTATAAAGCACACTCGTGATCTATAATGGGGATAAACCCTTCATATAAGCTATATCATGATCACATATTTCATATAATGTGAAAGCATCATTTCAAAAAAACATTTATCACAAAAACCTTTTTAATAGACTCATCTAACACCCTATAAATTGATTTCGGTATAAAAATTTAAATTTCACTTCAGAACCCATTTTCTATTGAATTAAAATTAAATAATGTAATAGATGATATTTTTTAAATTAATTAAGTATTTTAGAGGAATCCAAATATCAAATAACAATTACTTTATCTGAGAAGTCATTATCACTGTACATGTTAAAACGAATAACATTCCGTTTGTCATTTTGTAAAGAAATTAAATTTATTTTTGTAAAATTATTACATTTGAAACCATATAATGAAATTATAGATACTCATAAACTGTTCATTATAATATTTTATATCAATATAAATAAATATGTAAATTAATATCATGAAGAAAAAATTTTGATAATTAAATCAATAAACATTCAAGGTGTCCCATACCACTTTGAACATGTAAATGATAATATCCATGAATTTATAAATAAAATAAGTATAGATAAAATATGGATATGAAATAGCATAGTGGGTGTCTATACATATTATAAAATAACAGAGATCGATATTGACATGCAATGGCTCGAGGAAGGGAGATTGAGAAGTCTCTTACCTTGAGTCTGACATGTCTCATCCATTATTTATATTCAGGAATAATAAACCTATGTTAATTTATAACTTCATAATTAAATTTTTCAAGATTATTATTCATTTTATATTACTAATCATCATTTATGGAAAATTACAAAATTATTTAATTTTATATCGGTCGTATTATAGATATTCGGTACATGAGTTGAAAATGAACTTGTTCGAAGTAAATTTTACATGTTCTCAATAGTACATTATCTAGAAAATATTATTCATGAATATAATATAATATATATCCATTATATATGTTTTTTAATATTTCATAACATTTTTTGATAAAAATAAAATGTACCATTCATGGAGACGGTAGGCCATACATACGCATGAACGCTACATTCGTTTTTTTGTCCTATTAATGGAATAAAAACGTTATGATACATAGGTATATCATAATTCAATTCTAATATCACACTTTTTATAAGTTATATAATTTATTTTACTCAATAATTTATATATTCCATGTATGGAATTACTGATTCATATCACATTGTGGCCGCGATAGTCTACACTTCCTCAAAAAAATTATCGTATTTACACATTATAGAAATCATAAATTTATACCATAAATAAAAAATACATAAAAATAGAGACATTATAAATATAATAAATATTATATATATTAATACAGTTCCATTATAATGTCCACCATGTGAGGTGGAAGGTGAAAATAAAACAATCATCCTTTCATGAGGCAGTTGTTTGGTCGTACACATAAATAGTATGTTCATATCCATTAGATGGAGGTTTGTATAAGTGTAGTTAAAATAATTAAAATAATAACATCCATGTATATTTAGGAAACTGAATTTTTATGTAATCATAGAATAAGAATATAATAGGGAGTACAAAAAGAATATAGAGTGAATGAACGTGAGATAATACGTTACATCGAAATCATGTATCTTTTTTGATTTAATTTAAAAGGCTATATTGAGTTGACTTCTACCCAAGGTATGTCAATAATGAAGAAGGGATAGATGATGGGAGATTATTTGTTGAGAATTTGGATGATCCAGTGGTATTTATAGGTTTGAGTAAGTGGGTATAGGTGGTGTCTTTAATAAAAGTTTTGAGGGTCACATTAGGAAGGTATTGAAATATTATTTTATTATAAATTTATATTTGGTTTTAAATCTCTCAAAACTAATTTATTTAAAAGATATGATGTTTTTGGGTTGAAAAAATCTAATCCAATAGGATTTATAAATGATTAGGTATCAAAATTTATTTTATTTTTTAGTTTTATCCCTTAATTAAAAACATTAACTATTAAAATGTATTTATTCATTTTCATAATATATAGTAACTATATTAACTATGAAATACTAAGAGAAAAATATGCGGATCATTAATAATATTTGTAAAATTATATATGTTATTTGGTCAAATCGTAGATTTTGAAAACTGTTAATTTTTTACTAATTTTATGGTCATGCCCCATTTATTCAAGATAAAATGAAACCCCTTATTAGATTGAGAAAATAAGGATCCATGTACATGAGAAGATGAAAAAAATATTCAAGAATACAACTAAAAGGCCTTAACGTGGCCGAAAATGTCCTTTGGTTACAATCATCATCACATGTACCAGTCCAAAGTCACATACCCCCCACCCCAGGTCATAGAATATAATAGTGAATCCAGTCAAAGATGATGGGTCACCCCTAAAAGGATTGTGTCGTGCTAGTCAGTACAACATGAAAGAGCATCACTCCAAACCACACAATCATATTAGAGGATAAACATATAACATGTTACAGTACACCCATTTATCTTTTAATCCACTAACCCAATTGTTCATATGAGGTACTCACAATACAGTCAAACTGATGCATCGCAACATCAGACCAAAATCATTGTCCAAAAACGCAGACCATGAACCCATTGGTCCACTAAATAGGTGAAAAATGGAAACATGATGAGTGTAAGAACACACATCCGTGAATCTAGGAATCATAGCTGATAATATATGAAAATATCAGAGAATTCATTCAAATACAACAAGGAAAATATATTATTTGTACTATTAATAAAATAATGTTTGTTTTAAAAAGTAATTTATTTCAATTTTGACACTATAATGCAATGAATTTTTTATGTCCTAAAAACATGATTCCTTAAAAAAATAGGCATTTAGACAATTATAATATGTCAATATCATCCATAAAAATTTTTTATGGCCTCAAAATAATAAAATTATATTTATTTTAATATTTATAATTTCATTTATTTGAATCTTTTATTAATGGTGCAATCAATGCATCGTGATTGGGTCGTAATTAAATTTATTTATTTAATATACAAAAAATATAAATAAAATCATCTAAGAAATTTTATTATCATTCTTATGACTATTTATTTTCATAGTGATCAGTTATATAACACATTAATAAATAATTTTTTTAAAAGAAACATGATTATTTTATATTTCTATTTTCTTTAAATTAAATTTAGTAAAATTTTATTATATCTTACAAGTGGATCCATAGGGAACCAAAATAAACCCAAGGGTTCACATGGTCAGAAATATCTCATCCAATAGGATTATTACATTTGATAGAGTACAATTATTTTCTTAAAACATTATTTTTTATACTTATTTACCATATTTTCCCTTTAACCATGTTAAATAATATAATTACTGATGTTACTATTCATAATGTCAAAATAAAAATGATAAATATTTGGAAAATATGGAAAATATGATTCAAAATATGGAATCCATTTTTCCATATTCGAGTAACATATTATTATGTAATTAATTTAATATTAATTTTAAATTTTCAAAATTAAAAAGTTTGTTTTTAAGAAGTTAAAACTACTCAATGATTGACATGATTATGTCTAATTTCAGTGTAAAATTTATTCCCATGACCAAAATTAGATTAAATCCTATAAATATATTTCATTTATACTTTAAAACAAATATATAAATTGATTTCACCATATAAATTATCGTTATGGAGAAAGATGTTTTCAATTAAAAATTTCTGTATTTTCACGATTCATCATAAATTTATTGGTGTCATAAAAATATCAAATATAATTCCAAAGAAAATTTTGATGTCCCAATTATTAATAATATGTTTAATTTGAAAAATAAAATATATAAATGTGAAAGAATTATATTTATAACAGTTTCCTTATCAAAAGGTGGTAAAACTTCATTTTTATAAAAATAATTCATTTATCCTAAATATTGAATTTTTTCAAATAAAATATTCAGAAAACATATAATATAATTTAAAATCATTGAATTGAATATATTAAAAAAAATTATAAAATATAAATACATAGAGTGTGATATGATTTTATAAACACAATTATTCTATTTTTAAGTAGGTTTTAATAAAAAAAATCCTTTATTTATATTAGTTATTTTCATTTATAAAAAACATTGTAACCATTGAATTATTATTAAAAATATATAAACCACATTTTCTTAATTCGCATTATATAATTCATTCCCTTTATCCTAATATATAGTTGTTAACTACTATTTAAAATAATAATATTATTAATGTATTATTTTTCAGTATAACTCATTGTTGTGTGCAATATAAGATTTCAGAGAAATCAATTGTTTTGAGTCAATAATTTTTCTATATAACTTTTCCATTTTTCAATGATTTCAAAATCTCATGCACTCTATCAAATGGAATGCTATATTTTATTAAGAATTACTTTTATATGGAATATTTTCCTTCCTTAAGAAAATTTTACCCTTAACTATGTTTTCATTGATCATTTAATAGATTCTATAAATCTAAAACTTTTTTATTTCTAAAGGGTAAAATTCAGTTTAGTATATAAAACCTCATAATATTATAAATCCTTTGTTATAGAGTATTTTTTTGGCTCTGAATTATCTGAAAATAAGACTCTGATTTCTCTAAAATACAGACTCTGAATTCTCTGAAATTTAGATTCCGAATTCTTTGAAATTTAGACTCTGAATTCTCTAAAATTATGACATTGAATTCTCAGAAATTCCTATTCTGAATTCTATGAAATTTTGACGCATCATTATTGGATATTTAGACACTAGTTTCCTTATAATTCCAACTCATAATTCCTCATAATTCCAACTCCAAATTTCTCATACATCAAATATAGAAGTCAATTGAATTAATATTACAAAGTCTAATGTATTTAGGTTCAAAATTCATTTGAAAACAAAATCTTAATATCCATGATTTATTGTCTCTAAATTATTACTTTCTTTGACATTGATATCTTAATTTTTTTTAATCTCTAAAAATAAATATTTTGTTAAGAAACCATATATTATTTACACCTATTATACTTATTAAATGATGTTGTACATTATGTATCTAAATAACGGTTATTTGTGTGACACATGTACAGATCCCTCTGAAATTTAAGGAAACATTTGATAGTTGGAGGTGGGAGACAACTGTTGTATAAGTGCCTATAAATGGGAACACATTTGAATGAGATCATTACCGATCATACACTCTAAAGATTTCATGCTATTGAAGTAATTTATAAAGAGAGATACTGTCATTCCTTGTGTGTACTGAACATATTGTTCAGTTTTATTTGTGTGTCTCCAATTATTGCTGTATACAATCGAGGACTAATGAGAATAGGAAGACAAAGGTTTTGAATACCTTAATGCTTGAGGACATTCATGTATGGGAACACAAAGGATCCGAGTAACATAATGATTGAGGGATTCAGAGGATATCTAGAAAAATTTCGATATTCCTATCAAGGGAATACCCTATTGTGCTTAAGATAGACTTTCGTGAACATATAAATCAAGGGACCTTTTTCTAAGGTTGATGGATACCCTACAGTATCGGTTAAAAATCATCATACTAGTTTGTTGTTTTTTATACAAGTTTATTTCCAATACAATTTAATAAAGGATGAATGTATAACCATCCTATACATTTATTTTTATTTTGTATACTTTGATAAGTAAGATTCTATACAATTTAAGGTATAATATTTTTATTATAATCATTTTTTTGTTTCAATTTATTGAACAATATTTCCTGAACCTAGCAATATTGTAGAACTAAAAGAGGTCATGTGAATTTACCATGATTATCCTTGTTAAAAATAGTTTTCCTTAAGGATAGAAATGAATGTTTTAAGTAATGAAAAATTTTCATAATCAACATTTTCATAACAAGTATATTTTAAATATAATGATCTTCATGTCGAATTTTCCTTATTATGAATAATATTCCTAGAAATTCAGAAGGTATGTTTTCTATCTCATATTTTGGTGAACGTATTTTTAAATTTATTTATTTTTATATTATTTAACAAACATTTTCAGATACACATTCTCTTAAATCAGAATGATTATCTAAAAAACATAAAATTATTAGAACCAACAAAATCTCTTCGTCGTCTATCATATCTATCATCAAATCTGATCAAGAGTTATTCAACAGTCATATCAATCAATGAAGCTGAACCATCATCTCAAATGACTATATAAGGACCCCTGTTAGTTTTCCCACATTGATCATGAAAGTCTTAACGTGATGATGTTCCGCACTCCTACTTATGTTCATTCTAGACCTTCAGGTATTCCTCATTTCTGAATTTCTATTGTAGCATGTTCTTAGAAAAAAAATGTCATCTATAAAAGAAATTTTTTATTGGTAGGTATACAGATAATGATTAGTCGATCAAAATTTCTTTGCTAATAATTATTAAATTATTTCAAATAAAATCAAGCTAAATAGGTGGGAAAGTCGATGTATGTCAAAACCTAACGCACACAATCTGGTTTATCTGGAGATATTGGTTGAATTATACGAATCATTATTTTTATTCAATGAATTGGGTAGAGACAAGTATTCCATCAAATTGTATAGAAAGAAATACTCCCTTTAACACACAAAGGATGAAAGTATAATTTTAAATCCTTTTGAAGGTTAATCTGAATATTGCACCCATAAATTAGTAGATTCATAAGGTTCATTTGGGAAGGAAAAGGCTTCAGAGTTCCTTGGTAAGAAACAAGATAAAAATACAAATATTTTTCATCTATATACAAACATCTAGATTCATGAATTGTGTGTTCAAGGTTTTATCATTTAGAGAAAAAGAGATAATGATTCCCTAATGAAAAGTGACATCTATATTCTAGATTTCTTGGTGAATAATATGAATATAAATCTAGTGAAATATATATTCATTACAATTAAGAATATCAAGAATTCTTACCAAAATTATTTTTCAGTCTCTTCAATTCTTCAAAATCTCTTTCAGTTCTAAGACATGAAATTACATAGTTATGATGCTTAGCGATGATAAATTGAGAAAGATGAAGGTTGGATTCAGTTGTGAATCAAATGATTTTTATGATTTTTATAATTTAGAAATAGAGGCTCTATCAATGAAACTAGATGTGGCTAGGACATTCAGTAAGGGTGAATGGGATTGGTAGGAAATTGAACCATAAGAAAAATAAAAAAACCATGAGGCTAATGATACTAAATCAGAACCCCCAAAACCAAAGAAGAAAAATACATAACATGATAAAGTAGTGGTGAAGTGGAGAGAGGAAAAGAAGAACCGGAGGAAGGGGATCCTAGTTTTGGCTAGGAACATTTTGAGGAAAAATACTTAAAGATATATTTTTCTGAAGATCTTAAGAAGAAGGAGAAAGAAAATAAGCAGAGGTAGAACATGTTAGAGGATGAAATCATTCAATCTCTTCTTAGGGCTGCTGAGAAATCCTTTAAAAAATCCAGGTACCGGAATTTTTTGTGAAGGAATCACCTCCAGTGACACTGGGAAATAATGTATAAATTATGGAACCAGAACAAAAGAAGAGATTGTCCAAGAGGAAGAAGTTAAATAATAAGTAGAAGAAGAAGTTAAAGGAAGTGCTGATACAGAAGAGATGATAAGGCCAATTGATAATTATTATTAGATAGAGATTCCTTATAAGAAACTATAAATCCAAACATATAAGCCGAATATTCAAAATAAGATACTACAATAAAAGAAGAAAAATGTTAGGATGATGTGAAAAAGCAATATGATGAAAATATTAGAAATCATGAATTCGTTCAACTAGAGGATTTTGAGGAAGGTCCTAAAAAATGAACACCTTGAGGAAGGTAAGATTGTTTAGTTATCCGATAGAGGTCATGAATCACCAAAAGAAGAATATATCATTCCGAGAGTTAATAAGGAAAAGAATGGTATTTACAATACAACTAGTAAATCATTGATGAAAAAGAATTATGAAGAGATAGAAAAAGAATATTCACCAACCAAACACTCTTATTCAGGATTTTCCCCCCTTGGACATGATTTTATTGTAAAATAATTGAATAATTTTGTTGATAAAATTCCCATATTTCTGAGTTTAGAATTTTGGTACTAGATGCATCAACACCTATTTAATCAGAAAGAAGATTCAGTTTCCAAGTTCATATATAAGTTTGTATTGTTTGATATGGATTTAAAAACATTCTTCATTGAATGTGAAGCTTCTAAAAGATCAAGAAAAAACATTAATAGTTATTCAAGAAAGACAATCAAATATCAGAGAGCATATCATGAATATCAAGATAATTGGAAAGATTCTTTTGACCCTGAAGATGGGAAGCTTAATAATATTTCTATATGTTTTGAAGAAAAGATGACTCTTGAACACACTATCTGGATGCATGAAGTAAAGTAATTAAATGGGATGCTTAATTTAGTGGCGATGAATTTGAATAGAGAAAGGGATATCAGAATTGAGATTGATGAAAAGAACTCTATGGAAGAATACAGTTTGAATGCTCATACAAATATTTTTAAGGGTCAGTATGAAATGATAAAATCCCTAGAAAAGATAAATGATGACCAGGATCAGCTGATCAACCATATGGAAGACGATCACCATAAGATGAATAAGATGAATACCATTGTCCGGAAGTTAACGCCGAATGAGAAAAAAGGGTAATTGTACCCCATTCTGATCATTTATTGTATTTTATTCTTTGTGGAAATTCCTTCCATCATAATGGAATTTTTGTTGTTCATAATATATAATTTTTTTAGAACTAATATTCAAGTACCATATTTTTTCCCATTCCCATTCTTCCTTATTAAAAATCACAAAGGGGGTGAAAGGAGTGATAAAAAATTCTATGTAAAGATGATATTTATCTAGGTAAGGGGGAGTTTATCTAAGAGGGTTTTTCTTATCAAAGATTATTTTCGAATGCAAGAAAATTTTAAATCCTATTAAAGAAATCATGAATACAATCCTTAGGGGTTTTAAACCCTCAGGTGGGTTATTTGTATTCACTATGATACTTATGCAATGGGAGATATGTTTATTTTATGTTCATAAGGAAAAAATCTATGTCCTTATATTCATTTTTGAAAGGATGTTTGTGCATTCGAAAATGGAGGAGATTTTTTATCCAATAATGGTTCCTTATAAAATTTCTATTCCACTATGTTTTGAAAATCACAAACACTCTATCTATAAGAGAATTATTTTTTCCTACGAATAATATTATTAAGGAAAATTTTACTTCCTCGTGGAAATTATAACCTTACATATGTTTTAATTATTTATTTTATACTTTATATAAATCTAACTCCATATATTTATAAATGATAAAATTTAATTTCATATCTAAAACCCAGAAATCCTATAAATCATTGGTTATAGAGTATTCTGTTTTAGGCTCCGAATTCTATGAAAAATAGTCTTTAAATTCTCTAAAAATCAGTCTCTTAATTATTTTTAATTGAGACTCTGAATTCTCTGAAATTCTGACTCCGAATTCACGGAAATTTACAATCTGAATTCTCTAAAATAAGGATTCTGTATATTATGAAATTTTAACTCATTATTCTCTGAAATTCAAACTCCCAATTACACATAATTCATATATAGAATTACTTATAATTCAGACTCCAAATTCCTTAAAATTCGACTCAGAATTCCTCAGAATACGGACTACGAATTCCATAGAATTCCTTCTTAGAATTCCTATGAATTTAGACACCGAATTCCTCTGAATTAAGACATTGAATTTATCATAATTTTTACTCTATATTCTTATTAATTCAAACTCCTAATACATTAGAATTCAGATTCCAATGTCAACAGAATTCTGGTTCTTTATTATTTAGAAAACATTATCCAAATATCCATGATTTATATCTCCAAATTATTATTTTCTCACACTCTGAACTCTTACTTTTCCTTAGACACTAAAAAATATATTTTCCTAACAAACCATATTTTACTTGAACCTATTATAGTGATGAAATTATGTCATAAATTATGTTTCTAACTAAATATTGTTTGAGTGACACGTGTAAATATCCCTATGAAATTAAAGGAAAAATTTGGTCGTTGGGGGAGGGAGACGACAATTAGAAAAGTGCCTATTAATAGATGATTATTTGAAAGAGCTCATTACCAATCGATCACACAATAGATTGCATGATGATGAAGTGATTTATAGAGAGAGACTATCAAGCCTTGTGCATACTGAAAATCTTGTTTAACTGGCCTCGTGAGACTCTGATTGTTGTTGTGTACAATCAAGGACATCTGGGGAGAAGATGAAAGATGTGACGACTTCATTAGAGTTCAAGGACGTCTGTGGATATGATGACAGAGTTTTCTAATAGCTTAAAGATAGTGCGCTTGCAGGGATAACATGTCATATTCCGATAGACGTGTTGAGGGATTACCCTAGTGTGGGTAATACAGAATTTCTTGAATGTATAAATCAAGGTTCCTTTATCCAAGGATGTCGGATTCCCTACTATTTGGGTCAAAACATTTCATACATTTAACTTGTTTTTATTTAATGATTATTTCTACTGAATTTTTATAATAGAATAAAGAATAAAATTTGTATACTTTCTTGTTCTTTTTTATACTACGATAATTTCGATTTTATATTCTTTAAGGTATAATCTTTTTTGTGTAATGTTTTCTGATGTATTAATTCCTAGAACCATATTTCTAGAACCTAGTAACTTTGTCAAAATAAAAATGGTAATGTGAATTTACCTTTTTAAACATGTTATATATAGTTTTTATTAAGGTTAAATCAAATATTTTTAAACATACATTTCACTCCCTCTTGTAATATAGCATCTACATTCATATTTTGATCCTACAATTTAGCTATGTCATGTACACTATCGGAAATAGCATCCCCTTTAATGTAAAACTAATATCATATTCATAAATATTAATAGATAAGAAAATGTGTTATTCTATATATACTTATGTCATTACATTTACACCTCATTTTCATGTAGAATTTTGTTATTTAACATTTTACTCACATGTTATCTATCACTCTCCATTAATATTATGGTGATAGTTTTCTTCTTTATGTCATGATATTCCCATCCCACTATTGCTAAAATATTTGGATGCCTATTATATTGTATATTATATTAAATTCTCACAAAAATTTCCCCTTTTATGTAAGATTTTTTATTGATTTTTTTAAATATATGTGTTTATATTAAAGACTTTTCGATTATTAGTCCATTGATGGTCGATATAAATGTAGAGGGTGATTTCTATTTTAATGGAGGTATAATGTAACACAATAATATTAAATGAAATATAATTATATCAAATGAATTTAATATATTCAGTATTTTTCATTACACATGACACTGAATTTATCATTCCTTACATGTAACATTGAGTCTGAATGAAAAATGTTATATTATTAAAATATTATTATATGATGATTATCACCTACGTATTGTAAATAAGGGTATGAATTTTTTTAAATATAATTTGAAATTATATTGTTTTTAAATGTAAGTAAAATTTTTTATTTGGTTAACAATTATAATTTTTTTTAAATATAATCTATATTAAAATATTGCAAATCGTTGTGTATGAAAATATTTTTATGTTGAAAAATACATTTACCTCATGAAATTTAATAAACCCCTTATTGAATTATTTTATAGAAATATAAATTTTATCTAATTTTTTACTATAATATCGTGGGTCTTCTAGACATGAGATAACAATAAATCTTATTTAATGTTTAGACAATATATTTTTTTAAAAACACATGTGTAATTTATATAAATCTTAAGAGAAAATTATTTTCTAAAAATTCGTAATTATTTATTTTAAAATTTAACTTACTTTTTTAATTATAATATGAAAAAAACATATTTATTGTGATTTTTTTTGTAATAATAAATTTTTTTATTAGGAAAAATAATAAATTATAATTTAATATAGTGTTTTTATTAAATAATTAATAAAGAAAATATTGTTTTTGTTATTTTATATATTTATTTAATGAATTATATATATATATATATTAATATATGAAATATTATATTAATAATATAAATATTGAATATTTATATAAAATTCATTTAGACTTCTGAGCATTTAAACCCTTAAAAACCATTATTCTTATTGTATCTATGGTATTAATATTAATATGAAATCTTCCACTTCTATGAATTGAATTCAAAATAATTAAATCTATATTTTTAATCACAATAATTAATATTATCTATTATATTTGCCAAATATATTTACTATAATTAATATTCAACATATTAAAAATAAATTACCAAAGATAAGGTAAAATTGTTTTAATCATGGTTTAAAAAAATGTAATCCTGAAAATGAAATTAAAATACAGTATACACTCTATTTTATGTATATATTTCTAACATATTATTTAAATGGATCTATAAAACACCAATTGGATCTTTTTTCATGAGATAGACCAAGGTAAACAATATTTATTTTAAAAAATTGACTGTCTTCCACTCACCTTACTTATCAAAGGAAACCCCAAACCTCTCTTCCTCGCACAATCATGATATCTCACCACATTCTATATGCCATAGTTTTGGAATAAATATATCCTAGTAAGGATATTAGGGCAAACATAATTATGATACTCAAGGAATAGATAATGTTTTTAAGAGTGATTTAATTTTATTTCTTCCCCATATCTTAAAATTCATATTAAACCATGATTATATACTTCCATATGTATCTCACATATACTATAAGTTATTTATGTAATTGGAATAACCTACAACAATTTAAAATTTCAACAAATTTATTAATCATTCTTCATACGTATATAAGGTAGGCTATCACTTCACAAACCGTTAAGATTCGTTATTCCGTTACAATATCCCATTATTGGGAATGGTATTGAAAAAAATTAAATATATATTATATTAAAAATAAATAATCCATTAGGGTCATTATATCATAAATAACATTTTAATTTTCATTCTTTAAGAGATATGATAATTTGATTATTGTGTATAGTAGGAGTCCACATCCAGAATCAATGTGATTCATTTTTTTAATAACGCTTTAGAGTGAATATTATATGGATAAATTTAAATATATGTTATAAATTTTATAAATATTTCTAATAATAATCACATATATATGATGATGATGAAATATTATATCATTTTCATTCTTAAAATTTCACTTACAGAAAGATGATAACATCGTTCCTGTACTTGTCCACAACTGTCATTATGAAGCGATGTGATTCATTATTCTCTTCACCACAAACCATGGACGATATTTATAAGTATATATAAAGGTAAAACATTTAATTTTTGATCATATTAACATTAAATAAATACAAATGTAACTTATATATTTTCAGTAATGTTAATTAAAAAATGAATACGTTACTCATCCATATATATGACTTACCGAGTAAATAATCATTATGTACATCATATCTCAAACCCAATATTCAGGATTAGTTTTAAAATTTTATTATATGTATAAATATGATAATATTTTCATTATAATTTTTATGAAAATTACAGAACCGTGATCAATTTAGTGTGATAAAAATATAAAATCATATCATATTAAAAAACAAACCTGTTTATTAGGAAAACTGATTTACTCAAGGAATTGGTAAAAATTAATAATAAAAGGGAATAATAAAATCATGTCTGATATAATGTATATAATTATAGGAATATAATAGTTTTATAATAATAATATATTTATTATATTGTTGGTTATAATGTGTATGATTAATTTCGAGACACATGGTATGAGAATATAATTTTTTCTTTTATTTATGAGATATATATAAAATATCCCCACTATTTCAATTAGTTTGGTGTATATACTACTTAGTGACATGTTATGTAATTTATATCATCATTTTAATGAAATTTATTATTTAATTATACTATAATAATGATTAGGGATTAATATTCATATGTTTACTAAATAAGACAGAACATGTACAAAAAATGTTGAGGAATTAGGTTAGGATTTCAGGACACTATTTTATTTCAAGCATACCTAAAAAACTCACTTATCATTTAATTAGTTTTTCTTTTGTACTACCCTTTTCAATTTTTAATGAGGAATATCATCCAATTACTAAAATGTAATGTATCATTTTATTTTATTCTTCACTGGGGATTTGGAATCAAATTATTACTATAGATGTAATGAGTAATAGTTACAATTTTTACTTCAATGGTACAAATGAAATATTCATGGAAAATTTCCATTAGGTGGTTTTTATACATATTGTGAATTTATTTTAAATTCTTATCCAAAAAATTATATTGGTTTAAATGTTTATTAGGGGACCTCCCTTTATATCGGTCTATGGATCGAATGTTACAAATGTTGTACAATATTTTTTTCTAAATTTTTATTAGTTCTGGAACATGATACCATATTCAAATATTGTATTTAATTATGTCTGTATACAAGCCCATTAATTTGTAATACCATGATTTTATATATACTCATGATAATATATTTATATGTAAATGTTATTATTTCATTGGGCTTATGATTCAATGATTTTAATTTTCTTATGTTTTTATCATAATATCATTTTGGTTATTTATATTTTTAATAATTATGCATCCAATCATGACATTTTATAATATAGCTGTCATTAACAATGTGAATTTAATTCTCCAATAATTATTTCATGATTATATATATTCCCTATAAAGTTTTCACTCCTTATGTACTCCATAGGTCAGGATAATATTCTAATGAAGAAAATTATTTATTTCACTATTTTGTTGAATCACTTTTTCATCAAAATCCATTCATTCTATAAATTTTTAAAAAATGTTTCCCATATTCATATAATTATTTTGCAAAAAAATGTGAAACCATGTTTTCATTTTTACAATATGTTTTGAATGAAATATTTATGTGGTTTTCCAAATAACTTATTTTTGTATTTTACATAAAATCTGAAATGAATCATGATTTTTACGTGTACTCCATTAATAAAAATTATTTCAATCATGAGGGTTATTTAATTGTTTTTATTCCTTAATATTTCCTAAATAATATTTTATGTTAATTGGATTTCCAAGATCCTTATAAAATATTATTTAATGTGGAAGGGATAAAATAATAAAGAAACATTTTAAATAAATTTTAATTAATCATTTATTATTTTAATATATTATTTTTAAAGGAAACAATATCCATATAGTGTTATGAAATTCTTGTTTTAGGTAGTGATTTTCAAAAAAAAATTTCTTCCTCAAGAACTATTCGAGAAGATTTATTCTTGAAAATAATTCTATATCTAAGATGACATGCCTTGATGTAATTTATTCTTTTGTAGGTGTATTACCCAAATAAACAATTAATATTCCTACCGTTAATGGTTTATTATTTGATGATGTACATCTATCCCTTATCTCTTAAAAGGTGTATATCATGATAATAGAAGTATGAATTCCATCCTTTTACATTGAATAATGAAATTTTGAAATGGTGAAATTATTATGAAACTTGTATCTTTTCAAAAAGTGATAATATGATGAAATTCATATAAATACCATTTCACTTTTGGGGTTATGATATAAATTTACATTTCTGATTTGGTGGTAGAAAATTGTATAATTTTTTATAATTTTATATGTGGGATCAAAATCTCCTTCCAATTCATAGGGTAAAGATTTATATATCATGACATAAAATGTTTCATATGGAATGAATCTATTTATGTAAGGGACTTTGTCCACAATAATTGTTTTTGAATTGATTCATGACTAGAATACTAGTTTTGGGACTGATCCTATGAGACAATGATATCCTTGGTAGTTATACTTTTCTAGAATCATTTTTTTATTATTATGTATATTTCATAATAATTGACTTATTCTAATTTTATGGTCTTCTAGATCATACTCATTTATTTCCATATCATTACTGAATTATAAACTCCCGATATTTATTCTTTGACTAAAGACTGTGATATTTTATATTTAGGGAATGGTTTCCATATTGTATTATCATGTTCTCATTCCCTTTTGTTCTTTTTATTTTTATGTATCTTCATTGTTTACCCTGTTAGAGAATATGATTTCATAGTTTATTATGTTTCAAGATCCAATGTTATGAAGATATATATTAGGTTTGGTATGTTTATGAACATTAAAATAGTGATGATCATTATGGGATATGCTAAATATCATTCAATAAATTAGAAGATTATGTAACTAATATCTAATGATAACATGCTATTATGCTCCTCATATGTATTTTTTTGTATATTACCAAATATTACCCTAAAAATATGACAACAATTTAAGAAAAGTTATTGTCAAAATATTAGAGATGAAAACAAAGCGGATTCCTAAAAATAGAAAATATAATAACCAATTATACCCAATAATATCCTAATATCAAAATCCATTTTGGGTTTCTCTAAATACAATACATGTTTTTTGTTTTCAGGAATCATTGTGATTCTCCTTAAATACATGAAATGATGTTAAAACATCAATTCTCCTATAAAAAACTAACATTTAAAAGACTCTTGTATATATGATGTTATGTTTGTTTTTTGATAATAATATATAGATGATCTCCATGTTATTCATTTCTATTAAAATAAGGAAAATAATATTGAAAATTAGTAATAAGATTATAATAACTGATGGATAAATAGGATCACTAATTCCATTAGTATCAAAGGATCTTTAGTATGACCAAATGGAATAATCAAGTACTTATAATTTATGTACCCTCCCATAGATATTATTTAGTTACTATATTAATCTTGTACTCTTAAATTATTGTACCCCAATCACAGATAAATAATACATAATCTCTATTCTCCTTTGGTATGTTAAAATAGATGAAAAATCCATTGAAAATTATATCAATTCATAACTGTTACTCGATTGGTATCTTTGTACCCATAAAAAATTTGTAGGCTTCCTCTGAAATTTTTTAATGATAACTTGTAAAGCCTATAGTAACAATATTATATGAAGATACCTTATTACACCTATATCATTAAGATGATAATTATTCTTTTTTATCAGTACATATTCGATACAAAATAATTTTATTGAAATGGTACTCTTCACAAGAAGTAGGTGAAGATTAGACTTATACTTTCTAAGAGGTGGTAACCAAGAAAAATCATTATTAAAAATTAGGATATTTATCTGAAAAAATAATAATGAAGACCACACAACAGTTTGAAATAAAATTTTAAAAACAACCATGTTTAATGGCCTCAGTCCATTCAAACATTTGGAATAATAATAACATAAACTCTATATTTGAGTATCCCATGAACAATATGTATCATAGGAAAACCCATTATTGAAATAAAATAAACCCAATGATTACTATAATAGCTCAATGGAATAAAATTAAAAATATATTATATTATATTAATGAGTTCCTTGATTTCATTAATGATATATAGAATATTATACAATGCCTCATGGTTATAATCATGACATGGAACATGGAAAATTTGAAATATGGCTCCTTCCACCGTCCCATAGATATGGAAACATCTATAATTAATGATATAAAATTATAGATTATTCTCAAAACATTAATTATCATAGATGTGGTAAATTAATTACAATAACACATACTAAATAATTTTAATATAATTGGGACTGCATTACAAAACACACCCCTCATAGTTAAGGGCTCCACTACAAATTCATTCAGTAGATACAATACTGAATTAAGTAATATAGCTTCATCATATCCATACGACATTTTTATTAATTTTTCAGCCACCATAACATGAGAATGATATAAATAACCATTATTTTGTTTGAATAACCAATATATATTTTATTAAAAGTGGATCTAACTCTATTACATTATGATATTAATCTATATAAACGATTTAGATCACAACATTTCCAATAATGTTGGAATGTTTATGGTGATATAATGTTTTCATAATTACTATGACTATATCAATCAAAAAATAAACTAACAACCTAGTGTTATCCTAATGAAGAACATGATGTTTATCTTATGATGAATTGATATCCCTTCCAGAATTTAATTTTCATTCTTGAAAACAAACTCTACCTACAACCCACTATAACAGAAGCTCCACCTAAACCATACTCACTAACTATGTATACATCAACCATAAATTATTTATCAACATCCACAAAAAGATCATCAACCATAAAATTAGTATCTTTGATTGAACAATCTCCCTATAAAACATTCTCAATAATCTATAAATGAAGGTATCCAACTGTAAAAATAACATTTGATAGGTGATATAACTAAAAGACAATAGTATTATACTATATAAATGAATGTTAATATTAATCCATTTTGTAATGGTTGGAGAATATTCCACATTTTATTATTAAATCAATGAAAATACGTCATTTAACTATGTAGAGGGAGATCCATTACATAGCCCAAAGTCCTATTAGGTGTGTATCCCATTACATAGCCTGTAGGGCCAACTTTTTGGCCCAAGGCCCATTCTATGATTAGTATCTTAGCTGCTATAATACCCACCGCCACTACAGTTCCCTGGCACCATTATAGTACTCACTGTTCAACAATACCATCGCTTCTGTTGTACCGCTACAGTAATGCAACAATACCTTCACCCAATGGGTTTTGAACCCCCCATTTTTCATGTAGGATTATGGGATGCTTACCACTATGCCAACCCCCAAATACATATTCTTTCTCTATGTTTACAAATTAATGAGTTAAATTCACATAAAACTATTTAGATCACAAATTTATATTTATATAAATTTCAGATGCATTCCATGTGTGATTCTCATAGAACTTTGAATTCAAAATGGTTTCCCAATATTTCATTTATAGTCCCCTGATAATATAATAATCATACTCACATTTTATTACTTTGGTATCTTTAATATGTGTAAAATACCCATATTCTATTAAATAAATTTATTATTTTATTTTGACAAATGTTAGGGAAATGTATGGCTGTATTTTATATAGTAAATTCTGACGCATAACATAGCTTTCATAACATTTTTCCAAACCCCATCAATCCCTTATACTATATTTTTAATATATCATCTTCCACCAATATTGGATATACCAGATGATTCACGTATCGAACATGCCTCATGAAATTTTTACATAAAATAAAAATATATCATCAATGTAGCATTTTATATTAATCCCATGAAACAACACCTAATTATCTTTTGAATAATTCTATAATCTAATAGAATAAACATATAATTAATATTTAATCCCTAAAAAAACATAGAATTAATGAAATAAGAGATTAATCAAATGAATGTAAGAATAATTTAAATCTCATATAATTAAAACAAATGGATCATATAAATAATCAAAAAATTAGATTGATCTAAAAAACATCAATATAAAATCTTAAATCATTATGAAGAGTCATTTACTGATCTTTGTAACTAGATTTTATACCTAAATGTGATCTAATCAGAAACCATTGTACTCTTAATAATAGATATTTAATTTTCAAACAGTAGTTTATCTTAAATTCCAAAAAAACATTGTAATTTTCATCTAACTTATTGATTTTTATTAGATATGTTAAGATTTTGTTACAAAACATCTGTGGTTTACATAACATGTCACTCTAGATGGGTCACCACAATATAGGGAACATAAAAAAATAACATCTATCATTTATAATTAAAATGATTAAAACAATTTGTGTGCATCAGGGAGTAGTAGAAACATAAAGATGTTACATACAAACAAAAAATTCTAATTCCAGAACAAAAATCCATGACCGTGGCCCAGAATCAAGGAGACCATCCATCACCACTAACCAAACTCATTATGAACACCACATTGATTAAGAGAATCATTTTTCATTAATTATGAATTCATATTTTTTTATTTCATGAAAAAAAATATTTATATGTAAAATGTCAATTGATTGGTTTTTTTCAAAAATATGAAAAGTGTTACATCACAATCTATACAATGTATGTCCTCATGCCTCAATTAAGAGCAGACTAAAAAATGTCATCAAAATTTTTTTTGATTTCAAATAAATTTTTAATAACATCCTTTATATTCCATTAAAACAAGGAAATATAATGTAAACTAATATTAAGGAAATTTTTTAGAAGATAAAAATTTTACAAAATGATTGAAACCATCCATGGTGAATCTATAAGATACAAATTTTTTAAAAATAATAAATAATTACTAACATGTAAAAAAATCATGAATAAATTAGGCTATAGTCCATAATAATTTAATACCAGAACCCGCAAAGATCTCTAAGAAAATATAACATTGGGAAAAAATAATGAATCTTTTTATAGTTTATTTGAATCATGACAATAATTTGCAGCAACAATTTAGTGGTAGACAATATATAATCATATGTAGTGCCACACTCACTAATATTTTCATATGTTCATATGTTTATAACCAATCAAACTCGAATATCAAATTATGGTTGTTTCCTATATAAAATTCAAGTATAATATACTCACTATTTAATAAAACATTTTACCAACCCTTATGAAATTCATAAAATATTTTATAAATAAGTCCCCTTTAAATACTACATTACATGTCACCCTATATTGAATTTCATTGGTCAACCCTTCGTTAGTATCAAATAGATCATTATAACAATTTAATCAAAAACATAACATGTAAAATAAGGTATTCCATGAGAAATAACTTGTTTATATTGATTAAAATCATTCAAATAGAGGGAACTAAGACATATATAGAAATTATGGTTGGTAATGAATAATTCTAACCCAATTTATTATATATCTAATGAAACATAATAAATTCAAAATAAAAAACCCTATATATACTTATCATCTCCAATATGGTACATATATCATAATATATGTGATAGACCAAAAAATGTCTTGGAAATAGAAGAATAGATTAGATATAAATTGGAATATATATCTATATATAAATGATTTTAAAAAAAGTGGATTAACTCCAAAGAATCATGGGGAGAACCTCATAGATAGTCAATGAATTACTAGTTCATTATAAATTGGGATTTAGAAGAAATTAAAAATAAAAATCACCATATAGATTTCATTGAATTTATATCTTTAAAAAAATGATTTCTTGATTATGGTATATGGTTAGGAAAAATGTTCACTAAATAAAGGGTAGATAACGACCCACTAAATATTATCCAAAAAATTAACTAGTAAAAGTAACATGGTTTATGAAACCATGATCAAGTAATTTGACAACCAATGTACCCAAACCCATTCATTTATATGGATTTTTAGGTGAATCATACTGTTATAATAACTATGATAAAACCATCCATATTAAATATGGAACCAAAAATTTCATATTATATGGTTACTACATGGTTACTATAATCCATGTGAAAACATTATGTCATAGAAAGTTTCCTTGAAACATCAAATTTTTATCCCCTAAATCCTGAAATCCATTACGAACTACAAAGAGAATTTGAAATGTCCAAAATATGGAATATCAATTCCTTGTGGGGAGTCATAAATAAATTCACAAAATAATTACATTTCAAATCATTATAGAAGTTAAAATTATATTATAAATTATATTGATAGAATGAATTATAAATAAATTCATGATTGGAATAAATATATAATATCTAAAATTTCTATAAATATTATTATCTCTTCAAATAAGTATAATATTTATTTAAATAAAAATTTAACAGCTTCCATAAAACTATTGAAAAAATTTCACTAAAATCAAAAATTTATATGTCCTGATGTATAATGATAACTATTTTTCTAGAGTTACTTGATGTTAAAATCCCACTGATTCTTCAAAACATATTTTTTCTTCAATATTTTCAGTGGAGTAACAAATTTTAACGTTTAAAAAATTAAATTTGATGAGATTTAAAACACTAATTCAAAATTAATGTACTAATTAATTATTAGAATTGGTAGATGATTATTTTCATTAAAATCTGAAAAAAAATCTTTGATAAATAAACAATATTCCATATTATATAGAGATTAATAAGGACCATCAATTTATATATTCATTTATTAATAAATATCCACATATACTAAAACCCTTAAAAATTGTAATGGTTGTGTTTTGTGTGGGAACAAATTAATGGATTATTATATTTTAAGAATGGAATTCCATGAATTAGTGGTACTAGTTTTATAAAACAATAAGTATATATATTAATGAAAAAAAACTATGAAAACCAATAATATTACATGAAAAATTTATTCTGAATATTTTTATTAGTATTAACAGAACATATATTTTAAATTTTTATGTCTATTAGATAATTTTTATATTATAAATCCTATATACATTAACAAAAAGTGTGGTATAACAGTTGTGGAGGCTCTTCTCTTAGTCATGATATCATTAACCCTCATAACCATGTATTACATATATTGGTAATTGTTCTATGGTAATTAAATTTAAGATTTAATTCCGTTTTTTTCATTGAGGAATAAATTTATTCTTTTTATATAGATTATCCTTTAATAAATTTACACTTCATAATCACATATCATTGAAAACATTTTCCTATTATTAAATAAATATTATTGAATATTGTAATGAAATGTTGACTTATGAAATAATATATTTTTATAAAACATATTATTTTAATTCATTTTTAATATAAATATTTATTTTCATGTCACTCCTAGGATATGGAATTGTTGTTTTATTTTTATTTATTATTTTTAATATAGGGTTTTTTAATTCATTATGTTATTTCATGTTTCTTTCATTATAAGTAGATTCATTTGAAATTTATTTATCTTTGAATTTATTTTCTAATTTTCAACAACATTAAATTGTTTAGTTACTTCTATCCATGTGGTTTCTATTAATAATGTTATAAACTAGATAAAATGTGTATCAATATATTATGGATGGTTTTCGATTCATAATAATATTTAAGAATATTATTTTTGGGTGTTTTAGCTTGGAATGACTTTCATTTTTTATAACTGTCACATATTTCTTTCTGTTATCATTTGAAATCATTTTTTTTAAAAATTAAACCATTAATTATTTTATATCTCTTAATTTTCTAAATGTCTATCTTATTTATCTCTATGGGTCATTAATGAATTCATTATAGTATGTTTTCCCATTAATATATTTGTTTTTTTCATTTTGATTATTCATATTATTTCTTGATGTCATTAGAACAACCCTACCCAAATGGGCTCAGAATGACACTCCCATGCCCACCCCAAATATTACATTGGCTTGGGAGTAGCATAAAGAAGGCATATCAAACTAAAATGAGTACTGTTCCTAAATTACCTATATTCACTGACCCACTACACCTCAATGAAACATTCAATAGATATAAGATGCTAGAGACTAAAATTCATGAATACATCAATGCCAACCTAGAGTTCAACAAGAGTGCTAAAATCATAAATAGGAAAAACACATGCCCACCAAAATTTGTAAATTTTTCAATCATTCTATAAAACTAGGAGATCATTATCAAAATGAAAATATTGGAAAGCTCCTCAAACCATCTCGTGTAAACACCTCAGTCGGTCTAGCTCAATAAAATTATATTGTCTTTGGTTCATTGGGGAGTCCATCGAAATACAATTTGATCATCATAAGAAATAACAAGTATAGAGAAGTACAATTAATGTGTCATTATAACAAACTAAATTGGAACCCTAAAAACCCAATAAAAATGGAGCGCCTAAATGTTTACAATCCCCTCAACCTTGTGAGATAGAACAAAATCAAGAGAGAAAATCCATCTCAATCCATACTTAGTTATAAAAGACTATTAAATTCATTGAACACGTGGTGTCAATTGAGACAAGTGAAAACCCCACAAGGGATCACAGAGTCACCCAAATATAGAATTATTAGACTCTTTACCTCAGGTGGACTTGATGTCACGACCCACCTTCACTAAGATGAGGGAAGGAATATCAGATTTCTAGACCCTTCCTTCCTCGAGTTGAAGGATAGATAATGACCTTGAAACCCTCTTTTAATAGGTCCAAGAGTAGAAACTAGCACCAAGGGTATAGAATCACACACAAAATAGAATGCATTACCCTTATTATTTAGTAGGATCGAGAGATAAGATGGTACATCCCTAATCAACACAAAAACAAGAAGTAAGAGAAAGGAAAAAAAATCAATTCCCACATGCTTGTTCCAAAAGTAAGTGCTAAAAAAGTACAAGAAAAATACAAGGAATGTACCAAAGAAAAGTAAAATAGAAACCAAAACTACAACTGTCCCAATGTCTGAACAATTACAATCCTGCACAATCCATGTTTTCTTTCTAGAAATCTAAATGAAGTTTTACATACATAGAGTGAGTATATAGGTATACTCAGTAGGGAAAACCAAAATCCCTCATGCACAAGTGGGGAAGAATTCTAAAGCCCTTTGAGAGAAGGAGACAGTTGAAGAACCTATAAAGGATTCTATTTACCCAATCTCACCAAGGCACACTCCCCAAATAACGCAAGTCATGTATTGCAATATTAAAATCTCATCTATATTTGGTTACCCATCACAACATTCCCCACTAGTTATTTAAGAAATCCAACACATAAGTCCTCTCCATACATTCTCACTATAGTCCCACATACATCTCTGCCCGCACACACATGGGATAACACAACCACAGATCCTACCTGCAAAAAATTGGGCTACAATAACCACATGTAACCACACCTGCAGACACATGTGCCTCATCCCTAAGGCACTTGAGAAACCACCTTCTCTCACACACCTGGGCCAACCACCTTAGTGTACCCTACCCAAAGAGTCTTGGGTAGTAATGTACTTCAAGCTGTCATAGCCTACCCGAAGAATCTTGGGCTATATGAGAATGGGATGAGAAAAATCACTAATAACCAACCACTCAAAAGAGTGTTGGGAAAACACCCTCCCCCTAAAATGGGGGTGTTTGATAGTAATTGATCAAATTTGATTGTTCAAGAATAAGAAACATAAAAATAAATTATACATATAGGTAACAAGAACACATCCCAGCCTAGGGGTTCCAAAACCATCCCATTTACAAACACCCTCTTTATTATTCATTCATAATAAGCACCACATCCACAACCATGTCGATACTCATTCCTGAAATACCATTAACCATTGAAACAATTCTTGTTTTCCTATTCATGTGATTCTATTTAGATAATACTTCACTACCTATAAACTAAAAGGCATAGTTGTAAGCCAAGGAAAGAAAAACAGTCATGCATCAATTTAATGATTCACACCCAGTTCTCTTGAAAAGTCATAACAATAAAATGGATAAGTGAAATTCCTCAAAGTACTAGAAACAAAACAATACCCAACATTTGGACCCACATGGACTTATGTCTAAAAACCAACGACTAATCAAATAATGGATCACATACCCATCCACATCACCTCACAAGGATCAACGATAAACATCACAAAACAGAGCAAGGGAGTTTCCACGTTTGAAAATGGAATTTATTTAGGTCTTTCATTGCATTTGGTTAACAAGGGTAACCATACAAGGATTATTATTAATTGGGAATCCATTTAATCAAAAGAGTTTACATGATTTACCATTTTCTATGTTACAACCATTCAATCACAAAAGTATCCAGAAAAAGAGAGGTTCATTAGTGCACAAGAAGGGACCAACAACCACCACGATTTTCAGTGGACATAAACCCATTCAATTCACAGCATATATGAAAATATAAAAGAGTACAAAATCATTATAAAACAGACCAATTCATTCTTTAAATCAATTTAATAACTTCTTTATGGTTTGGCTTCATCCATCCACTTAGTGAACATTTTAATACCCACCCCTCATGATACATAGAAATGAGCGATGAAGGAGGAACCCTACTTGGAAGATCAATGATTGACATTTTTCTCCATACACCAATACATGGGATGTGCGACTTGCAGGGGATGAACTCTGAGGACTCCCAGAATGAGTAGGAAAGGCTCCGACATAAGCGCACCACTAGCCCTGTGAAAGGGGACTCTGAGGGCACCAAGGAAAGAAAGAAACTAGCCAAGAAGATGAACCAAGGAATTCTATTGTGATAAAAAGGGAGAGATCACAGTGTTATGAAATAAAAAAAATATTGAATAGATTTAATGTCAGATCATATTTTCAACTTGCAGTAAGACGGTTACACACAATGGATTTAATTTTTATTTAATAATTCTCATCTAAGGGGGGCCAAAATATCTGTGTGTTAAAGGATTTTATTTAAAGAGACAAAAATGGATCTATTGATGGTCTCCCCACTCCATGGGGATTTAAAATGTAGTTTATGGTGCTAAAATTTAAATTTAACCACATAAAATAGGTTAAAAGACTTAAAAGTGGCAATATGGGAAATTTGTGAAGGAATCCCCAACACCCCTCTGTGGCAGATTGGTGAGACTGATAGGTTAAACTAATCGGTGGAGCTGATCGGCTGAAGCTGATCCCATGAAGCTAATCCCATGAAGCCGATCAGGTGAAGATGATCCTGTGAAGCTGATCCTATTATGTTGGTCGCTGAAACCAATATGTGAAGCTGACTGGTTGAAACAAATTTATGAAATAGTTTTCATGAAACCGATCATTGAAACCGATTTGGTGAAACTGATCTTTGAAATTGATTTTCTGAAAATGATCTGTGAAACCAATTTGTTGAAACTGATCTGTGAAACCGATATGGAGAATTTGATATGTGAAAACGATTTGGGGAAACTAATCTATGAAAATGATATGTTGGAACTGATCTGTGAAACTAATTTGGTGAAACCAATATGTGAAATGGATTTTGTGAAACCAATCTCTAAAACCGATTTGGGGAAATAGATATGTGAAACTAATTTTGTGAAACCGATCTATGAAATTGATTTGGTGAAACTAATTTGGGAAGCTGATTTTTTGAAAATGATCTACGAAACCAATTCGGTGAAAATGATCTGCGAAACTGATTTGGTGAAACCGATCTGTGAAACAAATTTGGTGAAATAGATCTGTGAAACCGATTTGGAGAAACTGATCTGTGAAAAAGGTTTGGTGAAACCAATCTGTGGAAATGATTTGGTAAAACAAAATTGTAAAACCAATATGGTGAAACTGATTTGTGAATCTGATTTGGTGAAACCGATCTTTGAAACCAATTTTGTTAAAGGGATTTGGTAAAACAGGTCTGTGAAATCGATTTGGTGAAAGAGATCTATGAAATCGATTTGGTGAAACTGATATGTGAAACTGATTTGGTGAAACAGATCATTGAAACCGGTTTGGTTAAAACGATCTCTGAAATATATATGGTTAAACTGATCTGGGGAACCGATTAGGGTGAAACCAATCTTTGAAACGGATCTGGGAAGCTGATCTTTGAAGCTGATCAGTGAAGCTGATATCTGAAGATGATTAGTGAAGCTGATCTGTAAAGATCATCTGTGAAGATGATTAGTGATGTTGATCTGTAAAGATGATCTTTGAAGCATATTAGTGAAACTGATCAGTGAAGCTGATCAGTGAAGATGATCTGTGAAGCTGATCAGTGATGCTGATCGGTGATGCAAATCTGTGAAGTTGATGGGTGGGATTGATCGATGAGTCTAGGACACACCAACACATATAATTTTCCAATGTAATGGACCAGTAGGGTCAGGTCCATTACATCAGATACCTCTAAAAATTATTCTCACCCTCGAGAATAAAAGAGTAACCCAAAAAACCCCTCTAGAAGATACCTCTTAGCCACAAACCACCTCAAACATTCACATGAATACCAATGATCCCATTCTCTCAACACATGAATCGGGGAGTTATTTACTCCATATCAAGATACTATCCACTTTGGGTAGAACGGACTCACCCTCACGGGATTAATCACATCCACCTTAATGTGTGTTGATTTGGGGATCTAGTGATCCCTTCCCCATATATCATGGATGTTCATAAACAATCACAAGGTAAGGAAAAAAACATCTCATAAACCAACAAGGTCAATATTACATCATAGAAGGCCACAAAAACAAGAACAACAAGGAGGGATCAGAATGGAAACTCAAAACATCATTGGGTATTGGGCATGATTTTGAGCTTCTCACTCCCATATACTCTCCTCGAGGCCACCGTGCCTCTATAACACACGACCCACAGGGATGCTTCATCCGCGAAGCATTTTTTCTTTTCAATGCTCAATCCTCACTGGTCACTCCATTATAGTATGATTCCCCTGTATCCAAATCTACCCATTCAATGTCATGGGAATCATCGTGTAGATATCGATGAATTTGTTAGATGTAGAAAACTCCATGGATCCTTCCCAACTGAGATAGAAATTCCAGGTAATATTCCACCTCACTAAAATTCCTCAATACATAAAATGGCCCAATAATCCTAAGAGGGAGCGTTCTCCCCTTGTTGACCATCACTAGCTATGTCTATGGGAAACCTTCAAGAACACATGGTCTCAAAACTTTTAATCCAAGGTCCGCCTCCTACGACCGGCATATGACTTCTTCTTGTCCTGGAATGAATTCATCCTCTCATGCACAAGCAGAACCTTCTCCGTTGTGCTCTGCACTACCTCTGTTCCAAGAACACTTACCTCCCCAACCTCGGTCCAGCACACGGGAGAATGACACAACCTCCCATACAAGGATTCAAATAGTGTCATTCCAATAGTAGTGGGATAGATTTTATTTTAGGAAATATCTACATAGGGAAAATGTCATTCCCATGAGCCCCTAAAGCCCAAAACACATGCCCGTAGCATATCCTCAAATGACTAGATGGTTCGCTCTGTCTTCCCATCAGTCTGGGGGTAGAAAGTAGTGATAAGACGTAGTTGGGTTCCAAAAGGATGATGCAATCCATTCCAAACACATGAGGAAAACCGTGCATCCATATCAGAGACTATGGACTTCGAAACTCCATGAAACTGGTCTATATAATCCACATATCATTATACTAAGGGATCCCTTACACTCAACTCATTGATCTCCAGAGAGTGAGCTGGCTTCGTCAGCTAGTCATCCACTACACAGATAGAATCATAGCTACCTTGATCCTCTGGTAGTCCTGTGACGAAATACATTGAGATTTCATCCCACATCAACTTGGGGACATCTAATTGTTGCAACAAACCTCCTTGGATGTAGTCTTCATCCTTTACCTACTCACACAATATGCACCTTTCCACAAACTCTACTACTATTTGTTTCAACCTGGGACACCAAACCTATTCCCTAAGGCCTCAGAACATCTTGGAAACTCTATGGTGTACCCCTAAGATTGATTTGTTGAACTCACAATGAACTCTCTCATGTATCATATCTTGTAAAAAAACTTCCCTTAGAAAATCATCTTATTATGACCATCATCCAACTACCCTTCCGAAGTGTTGCCTTGGTTTACTCAATCACACATCACTTCACAATCTATGTCTCCCCATTGAGACTCCTTCACCTGTCTTAATAGATAGGACTACACTATCATCTAAAATAGAAATCATCGACCACCATCCACCCATTCATCCAGGTTTAGGGCAGCCAACTCCTCCATTGCCTTTTAAGAATCCTCAGATTCTTGAAAAACATTACTCTGGGACTTCCTACTCAAGGCATTAGCCAAAATGTTCCCCTTACCTTTAGTGTAAGATATATCAATGTTGTAGTACTGAATAAACTCCACCCAACATCATTTTTGGATGTTTTGATCCTGATGGGTAATGATATGAATCAAATTCTTGTGTTCTGTGAATACCATAATGTTCTCCCTGATAAGGTAATTGTTCCACAACATCAATTCAAACACTTCCACTGCAAGATCTAGGTCATGGGTGGTATAATATCTCTCATTAAGATGTAAATTCCTAGACACAAAAGATATCACTCCCCTCTACTGCCTCAGCACAAAACCCATGCTATGTACAGAAGCATCAAAAAATTACCTCATAGAACTCCCATTCTTCAGGAAACCAGAGCACTTGAGTGCTAAACAAACATTCCTTCAGATATCTTAACGCTGCCTTACACTGCTCACTCTATACGAAGGCCTTATCTTTTCTGGTCAAAGCTATCAAAGGAGCTACAAATCGAGAGAAGACAGGTATGAAAATCTAATAATAGACCTCCATAACTAGATAACTAGGATCATCCGTCGCATTATTGGGTGCTTCCAAAGAAACAACAACTTAAACCTTTGACAGATCGATAACTACCCCAAGATGTGACACCACATGTTAACGGAAATGCACTTCTCATGTCAGGAACTTACACATGGACAAATTACCTTAGAGCTGGTGATATCGAATGGTTTCCAAGAACATCTTGAGGTGTTTAGTTTTTTACTCCCATGATCATTAGTAGAACAAGATTTCATCGATGAACACAATGACTAATCAGTCCAGAATCTCAAAGAGAATACAGTTCATGAGCCACATGAACACAAACGGTGAATTTTTAACACCAAACTCCATGACTACGATTTCAAAATTCTCATCACTTCAGTTGAAATTAGTCATCGAGATATCATTGTACTTCACCCATAACTAGTGATACCCGGACCATAGATCGATCTTAAAAAACCATCATGCTCCCCTCAGATGGTCAAAGATATCTTTTATCTTTGGGAGAGGGTAACAGTTCTTGACCATTAACTGATTCAGTCTTCGGTAGTCTATGCAAAAACTAAGACCACCATCTTCCTGCTTAATGAAAAAGTCTTGAGCACCCATTTTTGACATGCTTTTTCAAAGAAAACCCTTATTTGTTAGATCGTCTATCTGAATATACAAATCTCAAAACTCAGAAGGCGCCATCCGATAAAGATACATGGAAATTTTATGGGCACCAAGTTGTATATCTATCCCATACTCAACATCATGTCCATGGGTAGAGTCACAACCTACTCGAAAAAAAATTCCAGGAACTCTCTAAAACCCTCAGAACATCCATCATCTCATTATCCATTGATTCTTATCAAAGATCCGCCAACATAGAAAGAAAATTCCTCACATGTCGTCTCCCCACCAGACAACTCAGTTCTCCAACAAAAGCCTCATGTTGGTTATCCTAATCGGAGAACATGACTCTTCTCCAGAAGCAGTCAATAACAGTTTGCATAGGAAAACCATTTTGATTCCTAGGATTACATCATATGGCTTCATTTTCATTAGAAGGAGATCCCCACTAGACTGATGTGGCCCCAACATCAGTCTATATCCTTGAAAAACTTCAAACATACTAGTACGACCCCCAACTTGTGTACTTAGCACCAGGGGCATGATGATTCTCTCTATGTCTATGCCCAAGGAATGGGCTAGACCGGGTGTAACAAAGGAGTGCAAAGATCCTAAATCAATGAAAGCATAAGCAAGAGTTATAAACTAGTAGATCATTCATAGAACATCTTCCTACCCTACTATAGCTACTGCCTCTACAACATGAAACTTCCCACGCCTAGCTCCTCTTACTGTCGAATATAGGCCACCTCCCCGACCACTCTCTGGTTGAGGTCCTTGAGGAGCACCCGGGGGCCGAACTTCTCATACCATGTCTGCTCTTAGAGGAGAGATATCTCATGTCCCTACTGTTGCTACTTAATGTGCCTGGATGGAAACAAATGCTGCTGAGGTGGGAGTTGAACTTGTCCACCCCCACTGTGCTTCACTCAGTTCGGGAATGGATTTCGAAGGTTCCCATGGCTCCCACAGATGAATCACCTCATTCATGGGCCTGGAAGGAAAGGGTGGGGACCGGGAGATCGAAACTGGAAATAATGGGGCCTTCTCCCCACTGGTCAAAACCTATAAGGCCCCGACACTGGAGTCATGCTGCGCACGGATGTCCCCTTTAAAGATCCCAATTGTCTCCCCTATAATGGAATACCTCCCAGCGTGTGCATACTTTTGAACACATCAGCGTTGTTCTGGACCTCCAAGTATGTTAGTAGGATTAAGGGAGTAATAGTATATTGAAGAGAAGGAATAAGTGGCTCCTCTAAACATCTCACCTGAGACACCTCTCCATAAAAAGTTCTGGAGAAAAAACAAGGAAATCCTTGAACATGATTCTCTACTCCATTAAAAACATGCTCTCATGATTGAGGGATAGTATCTCCTGCCTCATTTTGGCCTTTATCATGGAAGAGAGGAATTCCTCCCAACTGGAATTTAGCTAGAGGAACCCAGTACTCTATTGTAGCTCGGATCAAGATGAAAGATATCACCAGCTCCTCAACCCAGCTCTCGGTCTCCATGTCCGAGACGCTACCCTCGTACTTCCTGAGGGTATGTCGCTGAAAGGCATCAAGCATCCTCTACCCTTGGTCATCCTCCTCCTCTCATTCAACCCTCTTCTAATCATCCAAATCAGCCTCTTGGGTCTTGATATCCCGTAATACTCGAGGTTATTTTCTAGGTTCCATAGCTGCAATGTAAATAATGAATGTCCAAGCATGAGTAGTAATGAATATTTATTTTAATTTTTGCTTAATATTTTTAATCATTTAAATTCCCAAAACACCCAGAAGACACAAGATCACACGTTTTTATGATTCATGTCCCTTTCCTAGGGTGTCTACCCTGAAATCAATGTATCCCAACTTGGTCCTTTGGTAGGTCAAGAGTCATTGCATTGGATCGTGGTGGGCCCAAAAATCCCAGGTCACAGCCGGTCTACTCTAGAATTTTTCACTCACCACGATTACCTAACACCATTTCTCTATGATCCCATGCAATCCTCATTGTGCCTAACCCAGAGCCCCATCCTATATCACTACCTAATACTCTGATACAATTCTTTCATGACCTGCCTTCACCATGATGTGCAGAGGGATAGATAATTTTCAAACCTTCTTTCCTCGAGTTGAAGGAGAGATAATGATCCCTGAAAGACACCTTCAATAGCTCCCGGAGTGGTGAATAGCACCAAAGGTATAGAATCACCCATAAAAATGAATGAAATACCCTTTTTATTTAGTAGGATATCGATATATGATGGAAAAACCATAATCAACACCAAAACAAGAAGTAAATGTAAGGAAAAAACATATTATTCGAACATGCATGGTACAAAAGTAAGTGATACTGAAGTACAAGAAAAATCCAATGAAAGTAGAAAAGAAAAGAAAAATAAAAATAGTAACTACATCTATCCCAATGTCTGAACATGTACTATCCCACATGATCCTCGAATTCCTCCTGGAAACCTGAAAGTGGTTTTACATACATAGGGTGAGTATACAAGTATACTTAGTAAGAAAAAACAGAATCCTTCATGAATAAGTGGGGAGGAATTCTAGTAACCCATGAGAGAGGGAGACAAATGAATCACCCAGCTATGATTCAATCCACCCATCCTCACCAAGTCACACTAAACAGATAAAACAAGTCATGTAAAGAAATAATAATAACACATCGATATTTCGGTATCCCGCACCACATTCACCAATGGTTATTGGAGACATACTATGCATCAATACTCTCCCTCCATTATCACTGCATTCCCACTGCCATCCCAAATGACACAAACATGGGCTTCCCCAACCACACATCCCACCCGCAAACACCTGGGTTAAAACAGCCACATGTTACCACAACCACAGACACTCGTGCCTCACCCTAAAGGCACTAAGGAAACCACCTGCCCATAGACACCTTGGCTAACAACCATAATATACTCTACCTGAAGAGAGTTGTGCTATAATGGACTTCATGCCATCAAATTCTGGCCAAAATATCTTGGGATACTTGGGAATGGTAGTTGAAAAGGTGCTAATAAGCATACACTCACAGGAGTTATGAGAAAGACACCCTCCCCCATTAACAGGCAGTGTTTGGCATGAAGTGATCAACTTATATGGGGTCAAAATAAAAGACATAATAACTAAATTATACATATTGGTTTCAAACATTCATCCAAGCCAGGGGGTTCTACAACTATACCATAAAAACACCCTTTTCAATATTCATTCACAATAAGCACCACAAACACAATCATGTCAAAAATCATTTCTGGAAAACAATTCCCCTTTGATACCATTCTTGTTTTTCTATTCATGACATTCCATTTATATACATATTCAATTCTGAGAAACTAAAAATATGCATAAACCAAGAAAGGAAAAACTATCAAGCATCAATTTATGCATTCAAACCCGGTTCTCTTGTAAAGTCACAAAAAATATAAATCTATGAGATCCCCCAAAATACTATAACCAATCCAATTCATGACATATTTCCCTACACATCCTTCGGTCCAAAAACCAATGAATGCTCAAATAGGGGATCCCATACCCATCCACTTCACCTCACAAGCATCAACCGTAAACATCACAGAACAGAGCAAGGGAATTTACAAATAAGGAAATTCCATTTATTTATTTTCGCCTTTCTGTTTGGTTAACTGTGGTGACCATAAAAGGATTATTAATCATCAGGAATCTATTTTATCACATGAGTTCACATGATTTACCAGTTTCCATGTTACAACCATTCAATCACATAAATATCCATAAAAACAGAGTTTCATTAGTGCGCATGAAAGGACCACCAATGACCATGATTTTCAGTAGAAATAAACCCATTCAATTCACAACATATACGAAATGATAAAAGAGTACAAAAATATTATAAAACACACTCCTTCATACTTTAAATCCATTTATTATCTTCGTTAATGTTTGGATTAATCTATCCCCATAGGAAACATTTTCATACCCACCCCACATGATACACAGTAAAGAGAGACGAAAGAATAATCCTATTGGATGATCAACGATAAAAAAATTTCTCCTCTCTCCAAAATATGGGGTGTGGGACTTACAAGGGATGAACTCTGAGGACTCTAAGAATGAGCAGGAAAGGCTCAGGCACAAGTGTACCACTAGCCTCTGGAAATGAGACTCCAAAAACACCAAGAATTAAAGAAACCAACCAAGAAGAATAAATAATGGATTCTCGTGTGATAAATAGGGAGATAACATGGGGTAAAATGATATGATAAAAAAAATCTAGGGCAACTTTAATGGAGGATCGTGGTTTCACATAGAGATTAGACAGTTAAACATGACAGAATTAATTGTTATTTAATAATTCCCATCGAAGTTGTGGCCAAAACAACAGTGTGTTAAAGGATTTTATTTAATGAGAGGAAAACAGGTCTATTGAGTGTCTCCCCACTCATAGGGGATATAAAACATAGTTTTTGGTGATAAAAATGACATTGATCCACTTAAAAAATGAAAAAATTCTTAAATGCGGCGTAATGTGAATAATGGGAAAGGAAACCATGACACCCCTCTATGGAGGATTAGTGAGGCTGACAGGTGAAATAGATCAGTGGAGCAGATCAGGAGAAGCTGATCCCATGAAGTTGATCCCATGAAGCCAATCAGGTGAAGCTGATCCCATAAAGCTGATCCAAGTAAGTTAACCAGTGAACACCGATCTGTGAAGCCGATTGGGTGAAATTGATCTGTGAAACCATTTTGGTGAAACTGATCATTGAAATCGATTTGGTGAATCTGATTTGTGAAACCGATTTGTTGAAAAAAATCTTTGAATCCAATTTTGTGAAACTGATCTGTGAAAAAAGTTTGGTGAAAGAGATCTGTGAAACTGACTTGGTGAAACCTATCAATGAAACCAATTTGGTATAACTGATCATTGAAACTGATTTGTAGAAACTGATCCATGAAACCGATTTGGTGAAACCGGTCTGTGAAACTGATTTTCTGAAACCGATCTGTAAAACCGATTAGGTGAAACTTATCAGTTAAACCGATTTGTTGAAACTGATATGTGAAATAGATTTGGTAAAACCAATCGGTGAAACTGATTTGGTGAAACCCATATATGAAACTGATTTGGTGAAACTAATCTGTGAAACCTATTTGGTGAATCCTCTCTGTAAAACTGACTTGGTGGAACTAATCTATGAAACCGATTTAGTGAAACTGATCTGTGAAGCTGATCTGTGAAGATGATCAGTGAAGATGATCAGTAAAGCTGATCAGTGAAACTGACCTGGAAGCTGATCAGTGAAGATGATCAATGAATATGATCAGTGAAGCAGATTAGGGAAGTTGATATGTGATTCTCATCAGTGAAGCTGGTCTATGAATCTGATCTGTGAAGCATTTGAGAGGGACTAATTGATGATTTTTTGATACCCCATAACTTAGAATTTGGCAATGTAATGGACCTGGATGATCTGGGCCATTACACCTGAAATCGTAAACAACTCCATGATTCTACACGTGGAAATAAAGGCACGAAAATATCAGGAGAAGATGATACAAGCGATCTTCCATCCCAAATGGAACCCTTCCTAGTGTTAAATTACATTTTGAAAAATCTTATCCTTTCTTATGGTGCATCTGAGGTGACACTCTCTATTTGAAAATACTGACATGGTCAAATTCTACTGCCCATCACCATTTTTCAATTCATTACTTCTTTTCACCCTGTGGAAGAAAAAGAATCCTAGATGGAGAGACCCAACCCTCATCACTCCACATAATGGAGGGAGGACAACTCCATACTATACATCATGTCCATCCCATTTAATACGATAAGACATATGGACCCTCACGTCATTATTAAAATACATCCAAGGTAGTAATCGATCTAAAAAAACATGTGAATCCTATATCACTCCTGAATGTTCTTTTTACCACACCTCAATCTGTTAAGGGAGAACTAAATCATAACTAAATATCATGCATAACTAGTGGATGTACTCCTCCTCCCAACTATACACAATATCTAAGGAATCAAAAACGTCAAGGAGGACCTATACCATGACATGGAAATGGTGTGCTATATCAAATGAGAGGATACATGTCTAGGAACAGAATGGGATTAAATGTTAATGGATATAGAACCCACACCCAAGCATTAAAGGGGTTCCCCACTCTATTAGTATGATCACAATGGTGGACCTTCAACCTGTCACAATAGGTATGTACCATCCACAAGCTAGAATACCTTCTCCCTAGTAGAATATGGAGTAAAAACTATAATGAAAAAACACATATAGAGTAGTCACACCTTGTAGTGATAGAGATTACACCCTCTATTTATATGTAACAGGCAGAGGACATTCTCCTAGACACACTGGGGGTGAACCAAGCCCACAGATAGAGGAAACTCACACTGGTCCAACAGGTGAGTACCTAATCTATTAGGCCAAACGACATGTTGGGTTGTAGGGGAGAATAGTATCTATATACATGATTGATACTAGGATACCATCTCCAAAGGCAATAGGTGAGTATCATCCCTGAAAAAAATTGTCTCATTGATAGACTACCCGATCACACGATGTTGTTAGTACAATATCAACTGATGTCCATAGTTAAGGTAACCCTTTGGCATGGTGCCACGTCGGATAATCAATACACGAATATCTATTCATTTACTACAAAAATCAATAAAATTTAACATGTTACATTTCAAGAAGTGTCGCGGTTATTATACCACACACAACAACACATCCATGGGTAGGAGACCCACTACTAGATTCAACAGGGGAGTATTGCTCTTCTGGCAAAAAGAGCGATGGGTAACCACATCCTAAGATGATAGGGAAAGGTACCGACCCTATCATGTACCCAAATATTCACCATGATCACCAACCTGAGGATAATCATATGAAATACAATATAATTACAATAAAATCATTACATTTTCTCATATAGAAAAATGGAGGCCACCATAATATTCTACGTGAAAATATTCATAGAATAGGTTACTTAGAAGTCCGCTACTAAGTACCATAGAAGATGACGCATGAGCCGGATGATCTCAAGATTGTCCCATGAATGTAAATTACATGCACAAGGGCCAACATGGTGAGTGAACATTCTCATGCACTAAGAACTGTCTCCAATTTAAATTTTATTCCTAGGCAATTAGGTTTACACATCATGTAGATCCCATAAATTTCTTACCCTAGCTCACCCAACCATTAGATTTATTATTCAGACACACGAAATAGCCATTTGTGTCACTCACCCCACATTTACCCATTAATACCCCAAAATGATCATCTGAAAAAAACACTTATCCAGGTCATGTTCTCCTTCCACGTCTAGAACCTTGCTCTGTGTCATTTGGTTATTTAATTTTACATGACCACTTACTATTTTAAGACCACCCTATCCATGCCCTCAGGCCACACGACATGGGTTCATTACATCGAGTGTCACCTATGTACATAGTCAGTAGTCCCCAGTGTCACCTTTCTAGATTGGTAATAACACATTTCATTGTGTAATGAACTACACACCATAAAAATGGAAATTCTGATGGGAATTGCCTTGCGAGCAACATGATTCTCCTTGGCTTCCCCCAAAACATATAGAGTGGACTATATGGGTTCTCAATAAATCATTACACAGCTATAAAATAACAAAATAATTTATAAAAAATATATTGGGACTAAAACTCAAATCCATATAACTAGAAGGAGAAATGTAAAATATTGTGGTCCAAAATGATGATCAGATTTTATCATTCCTTATTCTAATGATAATATTATCCAATAATGGAGTTTAGTAGCACCTCATTACGTTGATTAACATGAGACACATATACAAGCCAATAGATATGGGATATGAGTTACTCTCATTTTTTGTGACACAAGATGTATGGGTGGGTTCAAGATTGTATTTTATAAATTAATTTTTTATTTAATTAATCATCTATCCACCAAACCCCTGCTAACACCCCCTCTCTTATGAACACAGGACTAACAACACTATGTTTATACTAAGTTAAAAATTATTTTTTTTGAACTCAACTAAGGTATTATCATAAAAATCTAACACTAATCTCTGATGTTATTCCATTATTTAATAATAACGATGTGTAAATGGAAAAAAATATTTAATATTACATATATCATTGTGTTGAGGGTCTATGGGCCATAAAAACCCATTTAGACTCAATGAATGGAATAGAAATTATTCACAAAAATATTCCAAATTCGTTCTTCTCAAAACATGGCATTAAATTATCCCCCCCATGTGGAGTATTCCTCTTCAATGAAATAGCGTAGAAAAAAAGGAAGGAAAATGAGCTTCTTGCAGGATCTCCCACACAAATGACTGTGTAAAGGGTTCTCATGATGCTTATAAGATCACACATAAGCAAAACACAAAGGCAAAAAAAATAACTTCGTGGTATGACTAGATTCATATCATGGAACATGTAGCACATGCCTCCTCAGCTTCAACATAAAGAACGAACCAAGCACCTTGGTCCATCTACAATCATATAGACTAGAGGTATTCCACCTTTTGAACATAACACAGATACCAGTGTAACACCATAATTGACATCCAACCATGGATGAACTACACAATGTATTCTTCAAACATCGATCAATCGATGGTGATGCCAAGGAAATGAGGGTAACCTTGAAAAAATAATGCTTCCAATTGAAAATAATGGGTCTCACCTAACCCTTCAACTTTGAAACTCTAGTTGTAATACAGATCCCCAAAAAAATAAGCATCACCGCTCCCCACTTGTTCATTACTATCTTAGTTTGGATGGTATTCATCAAATCTGTACTTCAAAAACATCATAGGATCTATCCATTCCTCTAAAAAATGGTTCTTCAAAATGTTCTCCCTCTATAAAGACTACCAATCATAATGGTCAAGTATAAAAACTCTTATGTTGATGTTAAGAAATGTTCTGACACTCTAGTGCACAACCCTGCCTAAATAAAAGTCTAAGGATATTTTCCACCACACCTTGAAAATATCTATTTTCTTTGGCACTAACTATCCCAATCTTTTTTTTCATTTCATAACATCTCATCTCTCTTGGGGAAGCATCCCAATAAATCCAGAGTCCAAAGAGATGTCAAAATCCAAAAACACTGGGTTATACCAAACCATCATGTCACCTACAATAATCATAGAGAATTAACAATTTTTAAACAATAATCTCACAATATTGTCTAAAAATTATATTTCATAATGTAGATAGCCCATAAAACATTAAAATATTCATCCTTGAAGCCTCTAGATCAGAGTATTATGCAGCCTACAGATATACATTCTTCGATCCTACAACTCTCTAAGCCTTGGGTGGACCACCAAGGGGTGGATGTAGAATCACCATGAACCAATATCCTCCTCCCCCATCACATGGGATCCCGCCGCTAAAATAGACTTTTGACATGGTAGTTTGTCGATCATCTACCTCTCTACAACACGGTGGATTGAAAAATATATAGTAATATTTCATCAGTCATCGTGAGAATACCACTACCCCTCCTACGGCTACACTGGTCATAGAAAATGATCTAGTGCTACTAAACCACATTACTAATACTAGTCATGGGTATGCCTCCTCTTCAATGATCCATTCATTTATCTTCAACGATTTACTATAGATTTCTCAACTTGATGACCACCACTATATCCCACATCCACCCATCCATCCAGTAATAATCTCTACACTACTTCTTCTCTCTATAATAACCACACATAACTAAGAGGGAACATGTAAACAATACCTAATCTAATGTCTATATAGGCCTATATAAAAGTACTATTCTATATAGAATTAGAGTCATACAATATCTAAGGATAATTGAGAACGGTCTATGAACCTCACTAAGTGCTCTTCAACGGTCAAAATACACTTTACAAGATGCAGAATTTTCTAGATACACATTGATAAAAATGTTCCCTAGAATATTCACTCAAACTGTACCCATGTAAGAGTTTCCACATAGTGTTACAACATAACTAAACTCTACCCTCACTATTCCAAATCCTATAGAAAACTCTATTGTATGATCAGCATCTAATCTAGAGTTGTGATCAAACATTATAAAACCTAGGAGACTTTCTAGAGCTAGTCATCACCTATCTGTGGTTTTATATCACAATGGTACCTCATAGGTAATTTTCTATTGAACAATTTTAGTTAACATATCGTTCACCTAGCCTTGTCTTAAACTAATGTAAAACCCATCAGCTCAATTGTGGTGGAAAAATTTGTAGACCACCTAAATGTATCATAGTATAATTTTTCCCAATAGTAACGCTTCATCATGGGGATGATTTACATCATAATGATTTAATATATACCTATCTACATATCTTTACTGTATCATCCAAAAAATATAATAAATACATTCCATATTAAAATTGTATATTTGGGGAGATTACTCATGAATTAAAATAAAAAAACCCTATCCCTATATGATAAATGTAATATTATTTCCATATGGCCAATTCCCATATATAATGAGCTGATAAAATGGTCATCATTGATCTGTGAATAGATACGTCAACCACTTCATGAAAACTATTACCTATTTTTGGAGATATGATCTTGGAACACCCTAACATTTTTTCTATACATCACAGTCCAATCTCATTACAAATGTGATCCCAAAGTGTAACCCACTTTGATACTACATTATCACGATCCAACGTAATGGTGCCTAGGCCGTAACTCCCAAATCCCATATCTAATAGACAAGGGGTTGCTGACTAGAACCGAGTAGTCATAACACATAGGTGGGATTCCTTTTAATAATGTACTTTTACTCACTCTCCCACAAAAACATATATGAAACCATGATGAGATATAAAAATCTTGAAATTCAAATTCATGAATCCATATATCCAAATCTATAGAAAATTAGATAAACTGAAAGAAAAATATGGGAAAGAACACACCCATGAAAAACTATAATAAGAATCTAGAATACATATGAGGAGATCTCTATAAAAATAAAATTTAGGAATGCTCCCTGGGAAAGGTCTATTAAACACCTCAGTCAGTCAAGCTCCCTGAGATTTTTCTAGCTAAGGTCCTCTGGGGAATCCATCTAAATCCCTCTTATATGCACAAGCTGAAACATATTGAGAAAAATATTGTGCATGTGAGAGTATAATAATAAATAGTTGGTGCCCAAAAAATCCAAATGAAATTGGATAAATTGAAAGGCAATAGTCTATAAAACCTAGTTAGAGAGAACCCAATTAAGATAGAATCTCTATCTTGATCCATGTCCATATACAATTCCGGTCAGATCAATCTATTATATTTTCATCCTAGACACATTAAAATTCCCTATGTAATTCCAAAATCAACCAGATATACTCACCTTAAAATATATGTCTCATGTGGTCCTGACCTCATAGACAGCCATTATATTTTCATCTAGGCTCGGAAGGTAACAAACAACTAGGAGAACATACTATATGAGCTCATCTATATCATGTGAAACCTATGTGAGTGTTACATTAAATTCATAATATACATACCAATCATTATGTTATATATGAGTTGACTAGATCCCTTGGGAACACCATGAATTGTTGATCTCTAGTTCCAAACTGCATATGTCATGTCATTGATTTCAAGAACCTAGAGCGAGCTAAGGATTCCAAGATGGATTGGTATTCCCTTAACTACTACTAAAATTAGAGGGGAAATAATACAGAATATGAACCATGTGAATCATTCTTGTTAGATAGAATATAGGGACTTTCACCTCACCACCTCCAAGTAGTAAAGGCGGTACTATCACATTACTAACACATGAAACCTATGTCGGTCATTACTTGAGTTTCATGCACCCCAATCCGTCAATGGAACACTAAATCCTACCTTGTTACCTCACACAACTAGTGTTGTGTCCCGCTCCCCACAACTATAATAAAATGTTTCAGGAGATCCAATGCCAAAGGATGTTTCACACCTAGACACAACATGATTGTGTTGATCCACATATAACGACCCGCACACTAGAATGACATGGGAAAATCACTCAATAGATATAGGATTCGTTTCTAGGATTAATAAGGGAGTACCACATTTCCAGTATTATCATTATGGGGGACCAACACCCAAACACGATAGGGGAGTACATACCCCAGGTAGTAGGACACACTCCCATGTATTATTGGGGAGGATGAACTCACTGAGAATAACTGATATGGCGGACATTATGCCAAGAATTAAGGGGTAGTTCAGCATCTATGGATAGAAGAAGAGAACCCTAACACGATAGGGGAGTACCCAGAATATCTATTAATCAAATATTGATTAAATACACCATAGAATGAAAGGGCTATAGACTATATTGATAGAGGACCCACACCCTAGTCCAACAGGTGAGTACCAACTCTATATTACCAATGATCATAGATGTAAAGAACTCTGTCACAATAGGGGGGCACTTTCTCCAATTAAATGATGGATATAGGGAAACCACAACCAAATCCAACAGGGGAGTACCAAACCCGGAAGAAGTACCTAATTGATGTAGAACCCACCCCAATAATGTGGTGAATGATATCATTATATTATTAGATAGGTAATGTAAACTAGCACCCTAGTTCCCAGAGGGAGTATCAGTACATCTATTTTTCTCTATCAACCAAAAAAAATATACAACATTCATGATGATCCACAGAAATAAATGGATGCTTATCGTACCTCATATCATAACACAACCATGGGTAGGTGACCCAAAACATGATTCAATTGGTGACTTGAATCTTAAAGTGATGTGGAAAGGTTACCACCCCATCATCAACCAAGTGATCCATCATGATCACTTACTTATTATTATACACCGCTACTACAACATCATGGAAAAACTCCCAAAATCGTATCTTTTATACCAAAATTGAAGTAAACATCGAGTGCTATGTAGAAAAATACTCAATATATGATTCATAAAAGGTCAAAAATGATTCCTCAGTAAGATGATATTTATGATATATGACCTCAAGAATATCAGTTAAATTTACATGGAATTCACTAGGTTCCACAGAGCGTGTGAAATCTTCCATGCACCTAGTATTTTCATATATTTACACGGATTTCCTAGTAATTTAGACTTAAATAGTGTATGTAACATATATCTGTGATGTACCAACTCACAAGGCCTCTAGCTGGGTTCTTCATCCTTATGAATTGTATAGTCATGTCACTCACAAGGCATGTACCTAGTAATACACTGTGATTTCATGTTGAAGCAAAACCTAGACATGTCATCAACTCATGATCATGTCTAAAACCCCATTTCCATGTACTTTATAATTTTTTAACATGGTCTTTGTAATGTTACATAGCTACCCTTTCCATGTACTCTAGAAACTCGACATTGGGCCACTAAAATGCATGTAATCCAATTATATGTCGTGTTGTCCAAAATATTCATCTTCCATGAATGAAAAGAACACATTATCCATTTCACTTCACTATATTTAATGTAAATGGAAATACATATGGGAATTTCTCTATGAGACTCCTTATTTAGATCTATTTCCCTCGAAACCTATAGAACAATCTAGAAGGGGTTTCAATCAATCATAACAGTGCTCTACAACATTAAAACAATCCATTAAAAATGTGATATAGAATGAAATTCCAATTTTAATAATTATAAATTGAAAAAATGATTATTTATATCCAAAAGGCTGCTTAGATCATGCTAATATATATTTGGAGGATCATCGATGCCATGATTAGAGATTAGAAGAATCATGTTGAATGGATTCTCATTTGTTCGTATTTTATCCAAATGTGAAGGTACATGTATTCCTATCCTATATTCAATTTCTATCAAGTAGTGGTGCTGGATTTTTGTTATAATTATATTAATTAAAATTTTATTTAATTAATATTCTCTCCACACAACAATCCTTGAATTCAAAGCCACTCTCTCACACAATGCTACCAACCTTATGTTATGACCACGATACGAATAATGTTTTCAACTTTACTGAGGTCTCATTATTATGATCCAAGATTCCCCTATTTATTTATACCATTCATCAACATAATAATACCTTGCGTGAATACATATATTAAATATTATTAATATCACCATGCTGAGGCTCTCTGGGCCTTGGAACCCAATAATGACTCAACACATGGGTTCAAAAATATTCTCAATAATATTATATAGTATTTAATGTAAAAACCTAAATCATTAAATTCATTTTGATTCCTAATGGGTATCAAAAAATAAATTCCAATTTTTTGGATATGGTGAGAATGTTTTTAATTCTTAATGGAAAAATAGTTTTCTTAATAATGCATGAATATATATTAATAATTATGTGAATATAATTTAAAATATAAATTACTTGGTTTGAGATATCTAAATACATCTTGTTGTAGATAATTATAGACAAAGATGAAAATTTGTTTCTGTTTAAAGTGAAACTATTTATTTTATTGTAAATGTATTCCATAAAGAAAGAAATACAGTTTTTAGTAGGATAATGAATTTTATGGAACGATCCCTAATTTTCCTATTTTCATACAAATTCTATTGTATACATACAATTGGAATGTTATGTCATGTTTGTGTAAGGTTTTTTGGAGTGATAGATAATTTCATTGAACAATCTGTATTGATAAGAACACTACATTGGTTTGAAAACCTTATATTTTCATAATTACAAGTATGAATATCTTAAAAAAAAATTTAAATCTAAAAGGAATCAATTGTTAAATAAATGTACATTTTTTCATGGTTTTAATAGATAACATTGATGAAACCATTTTTTATCAGCTAATACCCCTCTACTAAAAATATCATTCATACTACATTCATTGAATTATAATCTTTCATAAAAGTATTCTATTAAATCAATTCACATATTATATAAAGAGTAAAACTAAAAAAAATTCATTTAAGACATTAAGAATATTCATTACTAGTTTCAACATTTTCTATAATTCCATATACTTATATGTAATTGTATTAATATTTGATGTAATAATAAATTCCCAAGATTTCATTCAACTCAATAGAGTATCTGACCATTGTAGTGTGTGCATGTAATGCTCTTGTTTCAGATGTCTCCCAGAGGTTCCCCATACGTTATTGGTAAGATAGAATAAAGATCAATTCCAAAAATTCCAAAGGCTTCCAACTAGTAGTGAGAGCCTTAGGTGTGATTGTGTGGAAATGATTCCCTCATTGGCTATGTAATGCAGTGGAATGAAACAGATGACAATAGCTGAAGTAATAATATTACAATTTAATAGTAAACAGTGGAAGACTTTATGTAAATAAAAAACTATTGAATATATATATAAATATATCAATATTGATGCATGTCACATGTATTTAGGAAAACATAATAAGAAGTCAGAATTATAGAATACATTAATAATCTGATGTAAAAAAGAAAACAAGTAAATAACTCCTCTGTATCGCTGGCCTTGGCTTGTTTGTGCACTCCTAATGCTACAATCAAGTACCTAAAGTAGAAGGGGTGTTTTCCATATCAATACCTGAAAAAATATAATCAGTTTGGGCCAAAAATCATGACCCAAATAGGGTGTGAGATGAATGGAAATAGGCAACCACCAAAAGATCTATGCCTAGGAGTCTATGAATATATATGGTAGACAATAAGAAAAATGGATCAAAAAATAAGGAAGTACTCAAAATTAAAAAAGTAATATAGTTTCAATTAAACTCATTTTCAATCTTCAATTAACCAACCAGATGAATAAAATCACCACTCTAGGATGTTATAAATAATTATTACCTTTGGTTAAACTAAGGAATATTATGTAACCCTCTTGGTATGTTCTCATAGCCTATCCCCTCTTCTTCAACATACACAACCCAAAATAAAACAACCCTCTTGGATAGCTCCCACAGTTTATCCCCTTTGGTCTTATGCAAACAATGACTATCAAAGGAATCAATCACAATCAATTCCTTCAATATACTTTTAGTCTTTAACTATAGACACTCTGACGAATCACTAAACTAGAATTCCCCTTGTGGTCTCGAAATGGTAACTATAGTCACTATAATGGAGGACTCAATATCAACCACCCCTTTGTACTTGCAAAGTGATAAATATAAACATCACTCTGGGGAAGCCATCAATGTCAATTCCCCTATGGTCAAACTACAACAGCTTCCCATAGACTTGTGTAAATCAATTATGAAAAAAGGAAATTCATAATCCAATGTAAACTATATGGACTACATGGGTAAAAATCTATAAAGAATGTCACAATATCAGATTAAATCATTCCATCCTAACAACAATAGGCATGCAAAGAATGTTTCTTAATAGGATAAAATAGAACAAACTGTCAATACTAATACAAACACGGGAAAAAACCTCCTTAGAATGAAAAAATGACCATATTCAAAAACAAGATTCGTTGCTGAAGAAAAAAATCATATAGGGAATCAACATGTTTAAAATCCCAAAACATAGAATACCCCAATCTAGAGTACTAGGCACTTTTTTACATCATATTCATAGACAAAGTACAAAAAGGTGAATACCACCTACATCAGTGTTGTACGATCGTTATACTCCAGCATAGACCATTGAATAGGCCTATAAAAAGGTAGATCTACAAAAGAGTTTATAATTTTTAACTATGTATTTCTCATGAAAGGGGATAAATTAAGGAATAATGCCCTTGAATAATGAATAAATCACTACGGAAATTGCAATGCAATCGACAAAATATGATTCGTAGAAAGGACGGTCAATTGGGGGCTCGGAAAAGAATCGATCCGTACAATTTCTCCTAGATGAGAAGAGATAAGAAGAAGGCATTTATACCAATTAGAAATGACCCCAACCTGATTTAAAAAATTAAAATAAAAGTACATGTCATGTTCATTTAATGTACACACCGTGTACTTTCCATAAAAATCCCCTACATTAGGTGATCTCTATGTCACCACACACGATCGTGTACTTGGCCATTACGCAGCCAATACATAGTTACCTGCTGTAACCAGGTAAATAGTGTGTACTCCATATTACATAGCATATAATCCTAAAATTTCTTGATTCTCTTATTTTACTCAAAAAAATACTAGAGAAGAAAATCCATTCCTGAAAAAATTTGTCGGTTCTTACAAATATCCCCCTATAAATAAAATTTTCACAGAATATATCCAGCACAACAGTGTAAAAGAAGAATCCTTATATAGAATTAGCCACTTGATCGTACATAGAAATCCCTCTCCCATGTCCCATCTTGTACACTCTTTTACATCAATAACACATGTACTAGAGTAACTGACCGGCCATGGACAACCAACGCACTACGATCAACAATCCGGATAAAATGCTCATCAAATTGTGTGTCCACCTCCAGCTCAACCTCCTCTGGTCGAAAAAACATGAGACAAGACTGACATGGAAGGTTGTAGCTGAGAAATGTGGAAGACTTCATGAATATCCTGATACCTCTGAGGTTACTATATCCGTTAAGCAATAGACCTGACCCTCATTAGAACCTCAAACTACCCTATGTATCTCGGTGAATGAATTCCATATATCGTAATCTTCTTGTTTTCCAAATAGAGTGTGACATGAAGGAAATCATGATCTCTGACCACAAACATCGAAGGTCTTCTCTTTCGATCAGCACAAGACTTCTGTTGTGATTATGCATTATCCATCCTATTTGGAATCAACTCTATATTGTTTATGGTCTCCTGGACAAGACAAGGTCCCAACAAAGCTGCCTCTCCTGACTCAAACCAACATAAGGGTGATCGGAAAGGCCTACCATATAATTCTTCATAAGGTCCCAATTGAATATTTTCTTGAAAACTATTTTTGTATTAAAACTCCACATGTGGAATGTGCTTCTCCCAAGAACCTCCAAAATCTTGGACGAAATCTCATTTTATGTACTCCAGAAAATGAATAATACGGTTAGAATGGCTATTAGTATGGGGATGGTAAGATGTAATAAAAAGTACATGTGTACCCAAAGCCCTCTGTAGTCTCTTCTAGACCAAATAATTAAAATGAGTATCCATTTCTAAAACAATGGAGTGAGGAACTCCATGTAAACAAACAATCTCTCGGATGTCCATAATTCCCATATCATCAACACTAATTATCTCCTTGATCGTCAAAAAGTGACCAACCTTCACGAGTCTATCATTGACAACCCATAATGCATCATTCCCTCAGGCGGACCTTGGAAAACCTGTCCAAATATTCATCACGATATCATTCAACTTCAACTCTAGTATGGGTAACTATTTAAAAATCCATGTTGGTTGTTGATGCTCTTCCTTCACCTGCTGACAAATGGAACACCACATGGAAACACCATAAAATTCTATCCTCATACAAAGACACCAATATTGACGTTGTAGATCCTAACACATCTTGGTGACACCTAGATGAACTCCCCAATATGTGGAATGAAATTCTTACATCAAGTCCTCATGTATGTCTATTGATACCCATACGCATCCCTGAAAGTGCATGATCTCATCCTCACCTATTGTCCATCCAGTAATAGGGTTATCTAATAACACACTCACCCAAAAGACTATGACTTCTAATTCTGATAGTTGACTCATTGTTACTCAATCAAGTTGAGTAGAGGTAATCGTTACAGAAAAAAGAAACATCTCCCCTTGTCTGTCGTGCACCTCCAAATGCATCTTAGAAAACCAAATCCATAAACTTCCACTCACTACTGGCCTATCGAACTACCTATATCTGCCTCCTCAAGCTCAATGCACCAACCACTACGTTGCCTTTATCAGTCATATACGAAAGCTCAAAATCAATCGAATGAAGGTATTCAAATCACCTTTGATGTCTCAAATTCAGAACGTGCTGAGTGAACAAATACATGAAACTTTTTTGGTTGGTGAAAGCCAAAAAATTATCTCCCAACAGATAATGTCTTCAATAGTGTAGGGCATGAACAACTATAACACACTAATGATTTTGTGTCAGGTAATTATTCTCATGTGTCCTCAACTACTGAGACTCATAAGAAATGAATTCATCCCCTTGCATAAGCACTGATCCCATCCTGATACCTGATGCATCATAGTAAACTATATACCTCTTTCCTAGATCTAAAATAACGTTTATCAATGTTTAAGTCAACCTCCCATCTATCTCATGAAAAGATGACTCAGATGAATCTAACCACAGGTACTTCAGAACCTTCGTATTCAGTCCAATCAATGGAACTGCCAAGTGTGAGAAGACTTGTATGAAATGTCTATAGTATCCATCTCACCCTAGAAATATTCATACCACAATTATGTTCTTTGGATTCTCCTAGGAAACTACATATCTCATATTCTCTAGGTCTACTAATACTATAATCTCTAAGATAACATGACCCACGAAGTAAATACGGTCCATCCAAAATTGGAATTTTATGACCATAACTTATAATTTATGATTTCTCAATGTACACAAAACAGTCTCACAATGTGTGGAATGGACCTGCCAAGGGAGAGAGTACAATAAAATATCATCCATGATGACTAAAAAAAATTAATCCATGTATTTATGGAACACTTGGTTCAACAGTACCATAAAAAATGCAGACGCATTCGTGAGACCGTACTGCATAACCACACACTCTTATAGACCATACATTCTCTGAAAGGCTATTTTTTATATATCTTATGGTCTAACTCACAACTGATGACAACTAGATGTCAATAGTCAAGAACACTCAGGCTCCTCGAAGCTGATCAAAAGCATCATGTATCCTATTTAAGGGATATCGGTTCTTGACAATCACTTATTTCATATTCCAATAATCCAAACAAATTTTGATGGTACCATTCACCATCTTTGTAAGTAGGACATGAGAATTCCAAGGAAAATTAATTTGTCAGATGAAACCCTTTGCCTGCAACTCCTCTAACTGGTTCTTGAGCTCTTATAACTCTGGTGTATCCATCCGATAAGGAAGAATGTACACTGGTGCCTCTCTTGGCATAAGCTCAATAGAAAATCCCACAATTATCTCTAAAGGAAAATCAGAAAATTCCTCTATTAATACATCCCAAAAAAAATCCAACACTTTATCAAAGTCCATCTATGATGTACCCAGATCATCTAGATATAGACAATAAATCTGGGATGTAACTCCTCTCAACCCATGATGCTATGTTCCTGTTCTGTTTGCATGGACATTCCATTATCCCAAATGTAAGAACAAAATTCCATCTAGTGATGTGAATCTCACACTACGATGATAATAGATGACAAATTACTCTAAGGGAACTAACCAGACCATTCTGAGAATGACATCATTTCATGTCATATATAGGACATAGAGGTCCCATAAGAAGTGACACTAACTATCCTAAAGAGGGAACTCCATGCACTAATATACACAAGAAGTTGTTTTCTTCAATAGAGTGTCCAACATAAACACATTAGTAGATGTAAAGACATAGATCCCAAGGATCTCCACAATAGAAACTGATATAAAACTATGGGAAGACCGTCTATCAAAAAGTGCAGAAGCTAAAACCAAGGCAGATAGAATCGTACCTCCCACAATAGAGGGTCTGGGATTCTGATCCCGCTATGACTGATCCACTACAAAAGGCTAGCTTGTACCATGACACTATTACTATCACTGACCACACTGAGCTGATCCCGCATGTTGTCGTTGTAGTCCTGGATACTTACTACAATGACCACAACCTGCACCCCAGCATGTAGTGGTTGAAGAACTCCACTTCCCAGACAGATGAGAAACTGGTAGTGCTGCTCCAGAATGAAGAGTCACAAATGAACCCCAGACTATAGTAGCTGGTGATAAAAACATCCAAAATTGACGAATATTACCCATCTTTTGGCATTATTGGAACTCCACTAGGTCTCTCGGGCAATGTGGCCTCATATGCCCGCCCTTCCCACACTGTTATCATAACACCTGGTAACCTGATGGTGTATATTTCCTACTCATATCTCCATGTGTAAACTATATACAACACATCCTACTATCAGATGGAGAATCCCTAACTCTGGATGTTGAACTACCATGGCCTATAGCTCCAGAATCCATCAAGTTGCACTCAGTGATCAGTAGCTCGTTGACCATTATTGATATGGTAGTCAACCTGATTTCTCCACCTGAGATCAGATGTCATTCATGAGACCATCATCAAACATACTTACCAATAATTACTCATCACCCCTAGAATATGTGTGAAGCATTGTGCTACTGTGAAGAGAGAATAAAACTCAATGACTAAAATATTACCCTACTTCAGACTCATGAACTCTCAGGATTAATCATCCCTTATAGTCTTGAGGTTTATGTATCCATAGAAGGTATGCTAAAAATCATCCAAAACCATTCCATGTTGGATCCCCTCCAGTGAGATCACATCCCACTATATCATGGAATAATCTCGAAGCATATAAGTGGCGAGTTTCACGCTACTCTCTAATGGTGTCTCTAGATGCTCAAAAATTGAAATCATGGCTTCCAAAAATGACTCTACACCCTATATTCCTCTATTCCCTAGTATGATGGAAGAGGTTGTGGATTAAAACCCTGTGTGAACTCATCTATAGACATAGAAGGAGGCGCTTCTCACTTAAATGTCAGCATTATCCTCATGAATCCTTCTCGATATTTTAAATCGTCACATGTATCCAGAATGACAGTAGGTGTCAAGATGGTTATGATGGGAGGATCTGTTGGTAGTCTCTGATCATCCATGTCCGGTGTCTGGTCACAGTCATGTATATAGTGTACAACTAGAGTATATCTTAGTGGCATGACTCTGCAAGGTCAAGCATACTTCTCAAATAAAATTCATCAAGGATACAATCATAGATGTTTAGGAAGGGATCAATAGAATGAAAACATTCATGATTTTCAAAACAAGGATGCATGGTGTGTTTGACCCCTACATGGAATGTTCATTTAATCCTTCACATGGGAATGTACTCCTGCCATCCATGGTCGTGTAACACCCCAAACACATGGCATGTTCATCAAAGAAACAACATGTACTTGAATCATGTTCCCCTAGACCAGTTATATACTTGGATAAGCTTCACAGTTCTTTTAGAACAAGACAACACATCAAGATAGAGCCAGAAAAGGCATGTACTAGAAGAAAAACCACCGGCTCGTGTCATTGGTCACACGAACAGATACATGGGTTTCAATAAATGGCATGTTAATGTTTTACACAACATGTATAACTAAATTATCATTGATCAGTGTTGTTAGTCACATGAGTGGACACGTGGTCCCTACAACACAATGTGTGTTCCCTCTAAACAGCATGTCCCACAACCGATTTCATAACCCTTTATCTTAGACCACATATTCAGTAACACAGTTAGGGACTACACGAAGTGTAACTAATGTACAAGACTTGTACTTAAGAAAATTAGATCTACCCCGAACAGAAGGATACAGGGTGTGCATTCATCATTACAAAAAATGTATTCTGGTTTTTTCTAGAATGTATGTCTTAGAAACATATTCAGAATCCCATAAAACACCAAAACTATCATTTAGGTGAAAAATTTTGATCAGTGAGGGCCTATAAACCCCTATAATCTAATATTGGAATATTATTCATGTCAAACCCAAAAAATAATATTCCAATGATCTACCAAATTCTAATCCATGAGGGCCCATAACACCTCATGAACCAATGATTGGTGTACATTCAAATGAAAACATACACAATCCAATAAACTATCAAATAGAAGGTATTATATAAAGGAATATATCAAAAAAAATTCATATATTACCCAACACATTTCCTAATGACACGCAATCGGTAATACATCCTAAATGGATCTTCAAGAATGCATAACATGTGATCTCTAGAATGTTCTAATATGATGCATGAGATGGCATACCCTCATCTCATCCTGTTGCAACAGAAATAGAACCTTTGTTACACCCCTCCCCTAACTCATTGTCTTGAGGAGGTGGTGAGGGTTACATATCCTTAAGCAAAGTTCCCAAGGCTCCAAAGGCTGGAAATAAATGTCGAGGGCATCAAGACAAAATCAGTGAATGATTTACCCTTAAAAACCAAACAAAACCATCCACTAATAGTAACTATATGATGCATGTCAATAAAACCTTCAAACTTGAATTACCAAGAGATAGCTATGTTGTTCCACAATACAACCCAAAACCAAAACAATCCAACATGATATTAGATTACTATGTAAAATACTAAACAAGGGACCCAAAATAAACCAAGACACACTCTAAGGCTCCACACCAAGATCCATGCTCTAAGAATAAACCTATTCCAAAATAGTAATTTAACATCAATAAAACATTCCCTTTTATTGAAAACATTTAATCCAAACCATGAGTCAAGATTCCAAAAAACCCCATATTAAAATCACTTTTCTAAATTATGAACCAAATCACTCATTCCAAATCCCCATTTTTCCATATTTCACAACCTTCACTCAAGAAGGTTCCCAAATAGTGTTCAACAACCAAATAACAATCAATTCAACACCACACATTCTATTTGAAATCATTTCAATATGTTCTAATAGGTGGAGTCATGAAAAAATCCTCCTACCATTGGGGTTCCGACGAAAACCACAACGAACAAAGAACACACAAGAAAAACAAGTTTATTCTTCATGAACCTACCATAGATCTCTTTTCCTAGTAAGACCAAGACCAAATCTCATCATATTTGGCATCCACACACTTTTATATACCCATAACGGGCATTGATCTACGAAACCAACAGAAAAGGAAATGCAGATCAGTGAAACCGATCAAGAATGATGATGAATGATCACATTTCTCAAGAATTCGGCATTGATTCACCATGGAAAGCCTTTAGATCACCTCAAAATCATTTTGTAGAGGTTCTTCTACTTTCATGGTAGAGTGATCCTGATTTAGTGCTGTTTAGGATGAAAAACAAGCCATTCAGATGAAAAAACTTGTGAGATCCACTTTCTTAGGTTCTCATTTAAGATCCCGCATGATTCGTTCACACGGTTTGAGAAACTGTGCACTAACCATACATTAGCCTCTACTTCAGAAGACCCTCTATGCACGGTTTGGATGCCTGTTTAGACAAACCATGTGCCACCTGTTTGACTTCCCCTTTGCCTCAAAACATCATTCCAAGTTCTCCTGACTCACACATTCATCACCCTTAACTTTATAACCATTAACTGCATTACGTAAGGGTTCTATACAAGAAACTAGTTATACTAAAACCTCAATAATATCAATGATAACAACATAAAACATGTAAATCACCCAACTGTGAAATCAAATCAACTAATTAATTCCAAAACCAAAATCATTGCAATAATTGTAGTAAATTATATTTTCAATGTAAATGGGTTAACTACAACTAGGAACAACTTATTACCAACTACGTATTCCTTACTATCCATGACTTTAGGCTCCAAAAATTAATTAATTAAGAAAAGAAACTCTCTTTGATAAAACTTTGTAATGTATGGATTCATGGTTTCATCCATAGGAGCCCCATACCTAGTTGGTCAAATTTCCAGAAGCGCATTTCCAGAAATGCCAGAGGCTACCATCAAGTAGTGAGGGACTTATGTGTGATAGTTGGGAAACAATGAACTCATTAAAAGAGTAATGCAGTTGAATGAAATAGATTGCAATAACATAAGGAATAATAATATCATATAACATTAAACATTTGTTGACTAGAAGTACATAAACAAATAGAAGTTATATATATATATATATCAATAATGGTACATTTCAAATGTATCTAGGAAGACATTACAACAAGTCACAATGCTGAAATACAGCACTAAACCAATGTACAAAAGAAATACGTAAACAGATCCTTAGCATCACATGCCTCATCTTGGTTCTATGCTCCCCATCTCTACTACAATCAAGTACCAAGAGTATAATGGTACATTCCCTTATATATACCTTCAATAATATAATCTTTATAGGCCAAAAAGCATGACCCAATCATGGTGTGAGATGAATGCTAGTATAAAACCACCCAAATATCTGTGCATAACAGTCAGTGAATATATATGGCGGGTAATAAGAAAAATATAGAAATAAATAAAATAGTACTAAAACATTAACAATCCTATAATTTCAATTACATTAAATTAAATTAATCAATTATTCATCCAAATGAAACATGCAACCCTTTGAGAACTTCTCCAAGCATATCCCCCTTTGTTAATCCAATCAATCTCACGTAACACACTAGGTATGGTTCCACAGCCTAACCCCTCTTGTTTAACTTAAAAAACAAAAAATATATTGTCTATTTGGGATATCTCAAAATGTCTAACCCCTTTGGTCTCATGAAAACAAAGACTCTTTGAAGAATCACTCACCATAAATTCCCCCTATATTCTATTAATAATAATTTACTAACAATCTAAGGAAGCATTGAACGTCAATCCCCCCTATGGTCTCATAAATGTAACTATAACCACTCTGAAGGAGAACTCAATGTAAATTCGACAATGGTCTTGTTGAGTGATAATTATAACATACAATCAGGTGAAGCGCTCAAATCCTATTCCCTCAGATGGTCTCACTACACTGGGTACCCACGTCCCTCTGCAAATAAATAGTGTAAAAACAATGTTCATTAGACAAAACAACCCATATGAACTACTTGGATATACAAAAATAAATCATATCACAACATCAGTAAAAAACACTCGATCTTAACAACACTAATAATTGAATTAAAGTATCTTATCTGAAAAAACTATACCATACTATCAATAAAAAAACAATCATGGGAAAGCACATTTATAGAATGGAAAAATAACCCTATTCACAAACAAAGATCCCTAACTCAAGAAAACTAGCACAACAGGGATCATCAGGGTTAAACTCCATAAACAAGAAATACCACAATCTACTGTATTGGGTAGTTTTTCACATAATATTCAAGTTTTAACTACAGAAAGAAACAAGCCACCTACATCAGCATTGTCTGATCGATATACTCTAGTGTTGGCCCTTGAACTAGCCTAGAATGATATAGATCTAAATAAAAATCAAAAAATTTCATCCATGTTTATCTCATGAAAGAGGATAAATCATAGAATAAGGCTCTAGATGAAGTAAAAACTCATCGTTGCGATTCCAACACAATCGAAGACACATTATTCATAGAACAGATGGTCGATCATGGGTTTAGAAAAGAATCATGCACTATGATTGCTCCTAGATGAGGTAAGTCAAGAATAAGGTGTTTTTTCCAATTAGACGCGACCAGACCCGGTATAACAAATAAAAAAAGTACATGGAGTGTTCATTTAATGTAAAAACTATGTTCTTGACTTAACCAGACCCCACGTTAGGTGGTCTCTAGGTCATCTCACATGGCCAACACATAGTCAGAAGTGGTATCTTGGTACAAGGGATGTACTCCAAAGTACAGGACATGTACTCCTTAAATTTACAGATTCTATTCTATTCCTAAAAAATACAATTAAATTAAACCCATACCAGATTAGTAGGTCAGAGTTCTTATAGTTCATAAATAAAAAATTCCTCTTATAGTCCTACAATTGAATAATGAAATCCTCTATTATGTATTTATTCTAAATATAATCTTATGTTTTTCATAAAAACACATCATTAAAAGAAATAATTAAAAATAATATATATACCATCAGATTGAAATAAATTAAATGTATGATGTTGTGGAATAATTCCCAAATTAATTATCAATTATAACTTGTTAAATGAGGAATTCTATAGGTGTTTAAAAATTATCATTATTAGATGATATCAATTTATTCAATTTTTTAATTTATTACATATTGAATTTAGGATCATAAAAAATCCTTCAATATCTGTTAGTAATTATAACCCAATCAATTACAACACAAGATCTTAAGAGAATGGATTAGATTTATATAGATTCAAAAGGAGTCACATTAGAGATACAATTTTTAGACAAAAATACAAGCACATTTAATTTACAGAAATAAATAAATTATTATTCCTTTTAAAATAATAGTTTTATATTCCTTTATTTGCTTATGATAAATGTATCCTATAATAAATATAGAGTTTTTGACCCCCGGGTTTTTTATATGGAAAATTTTAGAATATTGTTTCATAATCCCATTTCATAATTTCTGTCACAACCCATCCCATGGAGCCAGGACGTGACTACCTCAACCGCTTCATTTATAGTCTAAGGGTTCGTGACTAGCACTTGAAGGCTTTTCTCGAATAGGGAAGGCATTTCTATATAATTATGTACACACCCAAAAAGGGAAACTGAAGTAATCAACCAAAAAAATTAATTTATAACCATGAGTTTAATGTACAACCACAAGTACAACTATAAACTAGAAAAATTGGTCTAGAATAAAAGCCCTATAAACTAAAATGAAATTAAACAGCGGCCTCGTCTGTCCTAGAGCCCTACATAGAGGGTAGTAGCTATAAGTCTGATGTCAAAGTAGAGGATCACGACAATTTCTGCCGCACCAAGAACCACTATGTCCCAAACATCCAATGTTTTCCTCATAGCATCTGTAGTCTACACTAAGCACACATGTGCGAGAAGAGACCATGCATGGGTTAGTATAACAAATTAGTAAGTGACCCTGATACCCTCAAAGATATCTCAGTGATCTATAAATGAAAACATAACAATAAATACCACAAATGTAATATCATAAGGATGATCTAAATCATGAATCATAAATAATATTCAACAGCTCAATCTAATGGTAAAAATCAAGTTTAGGAGGATAGGGATGAATAATCGTAAATCCAGATCATCCAATCTGTAGTAACTTTACTGCCGAACTATATCGGTCATTGTATAATGACCCGTATTGGTCTCTATATTCTGACACGTATTGGCCGCTGGTGCAGACCCTTATTGATCGATGGTGCTAAATCGTATTGGTTGTTGGTATAAATGTAGAGATGATTAGTCGTACAGCTAGAACCTCTCACTTTAGAGATTCTAATTATGACCCATATTGGTCGCCCTTCTTCATCAGGTCACTTTCATCCATTAGATTACTGCATGAAACAAGCGTGATCTCCAGATGATTCTTGTCCTCAATCTATGGATCATATTTCAACTTGTACAATATACCTAAAAAATCATACACAAGAAACTACAAGGACAAAAGGTTCCCAACTTGATAGAATGTGCATCGATCAAACTCCTGGTCTGTGAGAAATGGTCATTTTTTTTAAAAATTACCATGTTGGATCCAAGACAGATCCATCCTAAGTCACACATCCAACTCTATCAAAACTCACATAGTGTATCTCATAAGGACTGGCTTGTCTCAAGAGTCTTTATGAAATAGTTGGTTCATCGATCAGATTCCATGTTTTTTAGTTACTCCCCTTTCCATGAAATGAGGGTGATCACACCTCGTTCTAGCTCGGCTCGGTCATGATGGTTGGAATATTGCAATAGTAATACTTCAAAAAATGAGTCCCAATGCCACTGAAGGTGTGTCAAATGAACACCAGGTTCATTAGTTCCAGGTGTTCATTTATTTAGGGGCTGGTTGTGTCTGGGACCAATCTTACTCAATTAGGTTGGACTGATGTAATGGGTCCTGGGGTCTACCTAACCATGCCCGGGTCCATCACATTAAGGGTTGTCCTGTTTCACTTAGTCGGGCCCATAGGGGTCAGCTTAGAAACTTCGCGGGCCTGAGTTGTGGTTGGCTCAGCCTGCCGGGTGGGGCTCGGCCCAAACACGCTGGCCTACTAGGCCGTGGGTCCATCCTGTTGGGCTGCAGGTTTTGCAGGCCGTAGGTCCTAACCGATAGGTCACAAGTTCATCCCACATGGCAAGTCTGGCCCATTCGGATGACCCACATACGGCCTAGTCTGCCTAAAGGAAAATATTTTCTCCATTTGGCCCCACAGATGTGGTGCCATTTAATCCAACCATTGGGGTGCTGTCCACTGTGTGAAATGATCGGCCAGATGGCCGATCAGTCTCTTGATAATGTGTCGTGGGACGGAGCCATGCCACACCCTCCTTCCACGGCCCACTAGCCTTGGATCTTACTACCATTGTCTCGGCGCTTCACCCACGTGGGTATTTTGGTCATCCCCCACTAGCCAACACAATGTGTGATGGCGTTCCGCCTTCCCATCACCTGCTACTCATTGTCGCGGGACTCCTCCAGCAACAGTCTACTGCCTCCAGCATGGCGCGATTGTGGTTCTTTCCACAAGGCACCGAGCATGCTATGGTGGTTCATTCATGGTGTTCTCTACATATACAAGACTCTTGGGTCACTGCTGCCTCTACGTGACCCATATCTCTGCCTTTTCATCACATTTCCCAACCGCACATGGGAAACAAAAGAACAACATGATCATAAGAGAGTCTGATCCTTGTTTGTATTGGATCATACTCACCATGATATCATTTTAACAAGGGGTTTTAGCAACAATATACGTATTTAGAAATAACTCTCGAATTGTAACATCATATCAACCTCCAGTTTATAAAGAATGATCATCGGATCAACCCATTGGTTAGTATGTCGACATTCTCCATATAAATCAATAACGCAAAGGAGTAATATTAAAATATCAAAAACAAAAACCTCTACCTAGATGAGATGTTTACGGACGACAATCAACAGAACGTCATTCATCATTTTTGTTGGTTACGGAGTCAGTGGCGCTCGCCACCACTCAATGAACTTGATCTAGTCCTCCAGATGGTTGTGGCCTCATGACTTCCCTAGAGTTTCCTCTCTTGATGAAGTCATGCAAAACCCCACCCCGAGCTCTATTTAAATATGAAGGGGAAAAGTGAGTAACATATTGTGGAATTAACAAGTTTCATCAAATGAATTTATGAACCTATATTAACATAAAGTGGTTGATTTATGAAGTTGATTAGTCAAACTTTTAAATGTCTTGATTTGTCACAGTTCCCACTACTGTTTCTCATTCATTGGAGAAAAAAAGAAAATAACAAGATATTTTACTTTTCATTAAAATGTCCAAAAACTATCTTTTTCTCTCGACCTATTGTGGTCAAAGTGAAGTTTATCTTAAACGAATTCTGGAACAGAGAATTCAACGGTGCCAACTAATTTTTAATCTCAGCACCGGTTCAAATTATAAAAAATTCCACCTGCACGTCTATTGAATGAACTTTATAAAAAGGTTAGAAATTCATTCCAGGAACACCGGGACATTGAATAACACGTCATAAATTTTTTAAGACTCATATTAATCCAAAATAATAAAAAAATATAGAGAATTTTTTGGGCATTTACATTCTCTCTATCTTGTGGATTTACATCCCCATATGCCCTACAAGGCTACACAAACAAATAGAGGTATTATGCATGAATATAAGCCTCTCAGTCCCATGTTCACTTCAAGAGAATCTAGTGTTGCCACAGAACGCATACCAAAGGTATCAACTACCCACGAAGGATCTTCAATTTTCGATCCTCTATCTTTAACGAGTATTCTGCAAATGTTTCCTTGTCCTCAATCTTCAGCTCACCATGGTCTATGACATTAGATGGTTCATGCACATATCTTTTTAGTTGGGATATGTGGAATACATCGTTCCATCTCTCCAACTACAATGTCAGCACCAAAAGTAACCCACCATGCCAATCCTATGATGTATTTAGAATGGTCTGATAAACATCGATTAGAGATTACCTCCTCATATGAATCTATGTTCTCCAAATCAATGGGAGATTTCCAAGAATTATTGGTCCCCCTCCTAGAACAACAGTGGTCCCTGTTACCTATTAGCATTGGAAATATGTATTCTCTACGCAATCTTCATCTACTCTCAGACGAAATGCACCTTCTCAGTGGTAGCTTGTACCATCTTTGGGCCCATGAGTGCTGGATCTCTTGGATCTGTCCAGCACAAGGGTGATCTGCACGGTCATCTGTACAATGCCTCAACTAGGGCCATACAAATTGTGGAGTGATAATTGTTGTTTTATGTGAACTGAACAAATTTTTTTTGTCCTCCCAACTACAAGGAAAATATAATACAAATGCATGAAAAATTTCCACAGTCATCTAGATGGTCTGGTCATTCTAACCATCTGTCTGCGGGGGAAAAGTTGATCTCAAGCAAAGATGATTCTTGAAATCCCCTGCAATCCTTTCGACAACCAGGATGTGAAGTGTGTTTCATTGTCTAAGATGATCATAGGAAGCACCATGTGATGTCTCACAATCTCTTTAATGTAGAGACGTCCATGAATCTATATTGAATCCTTCTCTTAAATAGAAAGGATATGAGCCGACATGGTGAGTCGGTCAACGATCACTCAAATGGTATCATTCCCTATTGACTTATGTGGTAACCCCTTCATGAAGACCATCGATATCCATTACCACTTCCACTCTGATATCTCCAGGGGTTGGGTCAAGCCTGCTGGTACCTGGTACTCTGCCATAACATGCTGGCAAGTTGGGCATGTAGACTCAAACTAGGCCATATCTTTCTATATCCTTGGCCACCAGTACTAATGCTCGAGTTTCTAAAACATCTCCATAATACCAATATGTACTTCCAAAGGGGATGTATGGAACTCCATCATCACCAACTCTCATAAATACACTGGAACAAGTGTAGGTCATCTAAAAAAATAGTGTGCTCCTAACCTTGAGAATATATGTCAGGCGCATGGCTTAAGGATATCTGAGAACTTGAAGTATCACAATTACTGTCTCTGAGTTTCAGCTCCCTGAATCACTGATAACGTATATGGGAAACTACCTTTGACAGGAGCTATACATTCTCATCGTGAGTCACATAATTCTTCCCGTGAGGACTCAAATTTTCTGAGCTAAAAGAAATAACTACCTCACCTTTCATTATGATTCAATCATGTCTTGTCCCTGATACATTATAGTGAACTACATAGTGAGATCCCTCCTCAACAAACATAGGGTGGGAGTGGTGGTCAAGCTGTACATCAGCTGTTGAATGCTATGCGTTCATTTCTCTGACCAAAGGATGTGTTTCCCATTCTTCTTCAAGGAAGTCATAGGTACTGATACACTGGAGAAATCGAGTACAATCCTCTAATAGTATCATGCTAATACATGAAATTACCACTCCTTAGTAACACTCCTGCGTGGCTCCCATGCATGTAAAAACCTTATCTTCTCTAGATCCACTGCAAATCTAGCCATTGAGATGACATGGCCTAATATGTGGAACTTCCATATACAATACTCTCACTTCGAGAGCTTTCCATAAAGCTGGTGCTCCTGGAGTTTGTCCAAAAATATTCACGTCCGTACAATGTGCTCTTCCTTTGAAGATGAGTACACAAAGATGTAATCAATAAAAACCACTATAAACAGGTCTAAAAAGGTTTGAAAGATCTTATTCATGAGTCCCATGAACACAAAATGGGCATTCATTATGCCGAATGACAACACGAGGTATTTGTAATGTATGTATTGATATATGAAGGTCGTCGTTGGTACGTCCTCATCTCGTACCCTTAGATGATGTTATCCTAATCAGATCTCTATCTTTAAGAACTACTTTTCCCCATTCAACTAATCAAACAGATCATTATTCCACGACATTGGATCCTTGTTCTTCAAAATCATTTAGTTACAGTGCCAAAAGTCTAAGAAAAGCCTCAAAACATCCGTATGCCTTCTTGGAAAACAAAACCAGGGATGCTGATGGAGAAATAGTGTGCCTTACAATTTCCTTCCTATGTATGACCTACAACTATACCCTCATCTCCCAGTGATCCTCGGGGACCATCCTATATGTTGGTGTTGATATCAGTGTCGTTCCTAGATACATGTCAATGCCGGAGTATTCCTCTCTACGAAGAGGTATTCCTATGACATATTCTAGAAAGTCATTATCATACACATCCTCCACCGCTAGGAACTGTGGAATCACCTAATCAAATGTGTCTAAGGTCATGAAATCTAGCCGATATGTAATCGGCTGCACCCTCCTGTGCACACTTACATCTTGTTCTACTCTATTTTTCATCTCACGAACAATAGAAAATAGTCCTCCATCTCTATGCACACATCGCATTGCACATCACAGGTAGACAATATTTGCATGAATTGCTGATATCCAATTGATGAATATAATGATTTTATAGGGATTCCACACTGCTACTAGAAGACCACATTATAAACACTCTCCTATAAGAGTAAAATCAATCTTTCGGCACTACTTTGTGACCACAGAATCTCCTCTCGTAAGAGTATCCTAATGAAATGGTCGAGCTAAATGCTCAATCATAATTTTAATGTCCCGAATTACATCCATGTCAAGGAATGAATATATAAATCTTATATCAATAAGAACTGATTCTAATGTATATTAGATACATATAATTTTTCATATCATCATAGGGACATCAACATCGTGAGCCTCAACTACCTATAACTGGTCCGACCCCATCCATTGGCTCCCTATGCTTGTGGTGGACCACCTGAGGGTGTTGGTTGTAGTGCCTAGTGACCCCAACCACCTATCACTATATTTACTACTCCCATTCATTGTCTTCCACATACATTATGCTCATACTCCTACCGCAATCGATGAACTGGTGGCCCCCCCACCATCTTCTGATCATCTATGCGGGGATTCAGACAGTCACCAGCTCTGTGACCATGTCCCCCATAAGAAAAATAGATCATTATTCACTGATGGCTCCCTCAGCCACTGGATCCTCGAACCTATGACCCTATGTACTTAGGTCACCCTCTAGAAGGTCTACCCCATGTGGGCTTCGGCATCATTGTCTACTTCCAGCTACCTATGACTCTGCTACCTTTCATCTAATTGGAGCACTCATTGTCAGTTCATTCATAGCAAGGAATCTCCCCATCATCATATCACCCTCTAGAAAACTAATATGCATCGTATCTTGAGAGAAACTGTCCCAAATCTTATATCCTATAGGAGACCCAAATTAATGGTTTGTGACTTTATGTAAGGGTCTCATACCAAGACGATGGTGTATCAGAATAGGTTAGTCAATCTTGACGAGTACTGAGCCACAGTATGCCTGCCATGCTGTAGATACAACAGCTCATAAATATGCTCAGAGCGTCATGTGACTGGCATGAAATTTGCACTGAATGTCTCTAAAATTCCTTCTAGGTGAGATTCACCTCCTCATGCTACTGGAGCGTCGAGATCCAACAACTTCCTACCGACCCCTGAAAAAGACTAGAATCCAAGATTACCTCCTTCTCTGTGGGTTTCACTTCAATGTGAATGACCCATGAAACTGACTCAAGCCAAACCTTTCTTTCTAGGGGGTCCTTGTCACGTTTAATTCATAGAGGACTTTATCATTTGAATTCACGCAACATGTTCAGTCGCTGTGCATGATCCACTAGAATCATCTTCTTCTCAACTGGTGGTGGTGCTACTGGTACACCACCTGAAGGTTCATCACTGCGAGTTGTAGTACTGATGCCTCATTGCATGGTGGGCCACTATCTCGATCTCTATCCAGAATCCTGAGTGGCTTTCATCGTGGAGTGATCCTATAAGAAACTGATGTTACATGGTCAATAAATTAGACATGGTGAGATAAATCAACAATGATCAAGAAAACTTTTGAAAACACTAGATGTAACGAGTTTCAAAATAAAATTTAGGGTCCTGGTGCATGGATACACCAAACGCCGCACCAACATAAGAATCCATGTACTGAAAACTAAACTCAAGACACTTTACACCATTTCCTCTTAAAATGTTGATTATTAGTTCTTCTAGTAGAACCGACCACCTTTAGATACCATATTTTCACAACCTGACCCACAGGGCCTAGAATTGACTTACCCAAGCCCGCCTTCCATAGGCTATGGGTTGGTGACTAGCACCTGATGTCATTTCCAAAATAGGTAAGGGATTTCCCTAGAGATCCATACACACCCAAAAAGGGAAAATAAAGTAAAAAAACCGACAAAAGTAAGTTATAACAATGAGAGTAATGTACAACCACAAGTATAATCGTAAATTGAAACAATGGGATAGAATAATAGACCAAAAAATCAAAAATAATGTAATCAAAACTACATCATCCCTAGAGCTATACCTAGAGTGTTGTAGTTGTAAGTCAGATGTGGAAGAAGAGGATCTTGACTGTTCCTGCTTCACCAAGTCGCACCATGTCTTAAACCTCAAATGTCTATCTTAAAGCATTAGTATTCTGCACAAGACACACATGTGCATGTGGAGCCCATGCAGGGGTGAGTATAAACACTCAGTAGTGGACCCCGAGACCCCTGAAGGTCTCAATGTTATCCATAATAAAAAATATCATAATAAATATCACAAATGTAATATCACAAGCATGATCTAATCATTAATCACAAAAAATAGACTGCTCACTATAATGATATAACTTCATGGTTACTAGGATTGGGATGAATAGTCTTAAATCTAGTTCATCCTATCTATAGTAACTATACATATGAACCATATAGGTTACTCTTTGATGACCTGTATTGGTCTCTAGATGCTGACCTGTACTGGCCTCTGGTTCTCACCTGTATTGGTCCCTAGTGATGAACAGTATTGGTCATTGGTGCGGACCCATATTGGTCACCGGTAATGAACAATATATGTCACTAGTATAGAGGTAGGGATGATTAGTAATACTTAAAGATTATCCCACTCTAATGTTTCTGATGGTGAAATGTATTAGACTCCATTCTACTGCATGTCACAACCAGCCACTGGATTCCCACGTGATGTGCTCCTGAACTCCAGAATATTCTGATCCTCAACAAATCAGTCATATTTCAACCGGTATGAAGTCCTAAAAAAAGAATACCCAAGGAACCATATCATCATAGGGGTCCCCACATGACAGAAAACATGTCAATTAGATGTACTGTCTGTGTGATATAGGAACATATGTAAAAAGGGAATCAATGGATTCATGACTGATCCAACCCAGGTCGTAGGTAAAAATCATCTATAACTCACATAGAATATCTCCAATGGACTTCTTTGTCACAAGGGTACTTATTCCATAGTCGAAAAATCAATCAGATGCTCAGTCTGTTAGTTACACCCCCTTCCTTGAAACAAGGGTGACCACATCACAGTCATGCCCGACTCAGTTTGGCCCGACGGAGTATTCCAAATGGAATAATTTTCAAAAGGGGTTCCAACACCACTGTAGGTTGTTCAAACAGATTCCCAGTACTTTAATTATGTGGGTTCCTTTATTCAGGGACTAGTTGGGTCGGGGCCTCGTCCGACTCTGTCAGGCCAGCTAGACGTAACAGGTCTCGTGGCCTAAATGACCCTACGTGGGTCTGACACGGTTCTCTGGTTCAGACTTGTTGTGGTTGGCCCAACTGGTTCGTGGGACCAGGCTATGGGATTCTAAGCCCATTGGGTGGGGATTGGCCCACCCGCTCTGGCCCTCTGGGACGTAGGTCCTGCCCTCTGGGTTATGGGTCTTGTACGGCCTACAGGGCATGTCCGACCCACTCGGTAGGTCTGGCCGGGTCAGCCTAAGGGTGCCCTGTTTCTCCAACTGGCCGCACGGATGTGGGGATATTTCATCCATATAGTGGAGTGCTTACCCACATTGTGCAATGTTCATCCATATGGTCGACTTCACTATAGAAGATGTGGCATGGTGTGGGGTCGCTCCGCCCCCTCCTGCCACCAGCATCACCTGTGGGCACCGCCCGTTTTTCGTGTGGCTGGCTTGTTCCGGCCTCCTATGGTCACCATCATGTGAAATGCCGCACCGCCATCCCCCTGCCCATGGCTGGTTACCGCGGGCCTCTTACGGCCACCTGAAGCCGCCTCTGACATGTTGAAATGGCAGTTCATTCTGTGGGCCACCGAACGTGCTCCAGTGGTCCATTCATGGTATTGTCTATGCCTACAATCCTCTCGGGTCACCGATTCCTCTCTTTGACCCTTATCTATGTCTTTATATCACATTTCCTGGCCGAGCATGGGAAACACAATAACAACAAGATCAAAAAAGTTTTTGGGCCTTTTTCAGATTGCCCCACACCCTCCATGTTAGCATGTTAATAAGGGGTGTTACCAACAATTAGGGAATATAGAATTAACTCCCAACTTGTAAACACACATCAACCTCCCATTTTTAAGTACGATCCATGGATCAACCCATTGGTACAATGATCCATCTTCTTTGTATTAATCATGTAGGGGAAAGGGGAATATTAAAATATCAAAAAAAAACTATTCCTGGATGAGACATTCACTGATGACAATCGGCATAACCTCCTTTGTTGTTGTCATCACTTTGTGATTCTGTGGTGCTCGTCACAACTCGCTAAATCCAGTCTCTCCCCCAAAATGTTATTTCCATAGGAATTGGAAATATTTATCTCACTTGAAGAAGCCATGCCAAAATTCCACCCTAAGATCCATTTAAATAAGAGGGGGGATAAGTGATTTATGCATTGATGAACTAATGAAGTTCATTAAATGAATTAATGAACCTCTTTTAATTCAAAATGAGGGAGTTAAGATGTTGATGACTCAAGCCATTAAATAGCTTGGCATGTCACTTGTCCCACTACCGCCTCTCATCCATTGGAGAAAAATAAGTGAAAATAACAATTACATGTTATTTTATTTTTTCTATTTTCCAGAAAATATATTTTAATCCCGGCTTATTGTGGTCGAAGTGAAGCTTCCAATAAGCGAATCATGGCACTTTGTATTCAACATTTCCCTCATATTTTCAACCCGAGAACCATTTCATAATATAGATAACACCACCCATGCATTTTTTGAACATACCTAAAAAAAGTTCATAAATCCATTCGAGAAAAAATAGGTCTTCGAATCAAGCGCAATCAATTTTTGCAGACCTGTAATAATCCAAAATAATTAGAAAAATTAAAATAAATTTTCGAGGACATTACAATATTTATATTATAAATGAATAAAAATAATTAGTAATTTTGGGATGTATGAAAATGAATATAAAATAATAATATTTATTTCTGTAAAATTTTAAAAAATAAGAATAAATTGGAATTGATGTTAAAATCATGATTTGTATTAATATAGTAGATTAAAGTGTAAATATTTTAATGTCACCAATATATATTGTTTAAAATAACTAATATATTTTATTTAGAAACTCATAATAATATAACCCAAACTGACCTATAATATCCTAATGATTTAAATGTGCCCAATGTTGATAGTGTATAATACAATCCGCACTGAACTTAAACGAACTATCAATTATTAATAATTACATATTATAGTTATAAAGAATATATTAAGTAGTAAATTAAGAATATAATCAATTAAATTATGAATTATATATAATGATACTGAAATATAAAAAAAAAATTTGTGATTTTATTGAGTGAATACTTTAAATAATTTATCCAATATACATATATTTTATTCAATAAAAATAAAATCATGACATGATTAATAATTTTGAAATTATACTAAACTGAATTTTTTCATAGTTTTTATTTAAAATATTGTTTTTTCATTGAATATCAATAATTAGTAATTTCACAAAACAAGGATTTTATTTTTTTAATAAATTTACATAATGTAAATTTACTCATTATAATTATATAAAAAATAAAATATGTATTAATTAGGTTTATATAAAATAATTATTTAGGATGGGTTCATCATTATACATGATATTGGTAGATGTTCATATTCTTGGTTAAAAAATATTATTCTAAGACATGTAAATCATTATGTTTTGTAATTTTTTAAAAATGAGTTATTTCAACATTATGATATGCGTAACAAAACTATTATTCATTATTGGAACAAGATATTTCAACATTTGAGAAATTGGCCTTAGTTTTTTTAAAATACTAAGACTAACCAAAAAAAATTCCCTTTCCATAGAAAATGTTAAATTTGTTAATTATTGGTAAAACAAATGTAATTAGGATCTAATGTAATTTAATCACTTCATTAATTTTCATTTCATTAGTATATTTTTATCATCATATTTCATAAATAATAAATATGTTTTTACAACTTTTTATTTTGTTTTTCACATATATAATATTTATAAAAATAATAATGTATGAAATGTTGCATTATTTCACTAAATATTTTTAATATTTAATCATTTGAATGAAAACATAGAATGTTTTCTTTTAATTAGTTAAAATAAACATTAATGAATATATGTATTTTCTAAATTTTTTATTTATGTTTTCTAGTGAACTTACTATATTTAAGGATTGTGAAAAACTCACACAATGTTTGTTAAAATAGTACAAAAAAAATAGTAAATAACTTTTTAAACTATACAGTGAATATTTTATGGATATTTAATATTTTATATAGTATTGATATATTAATATAATATATTTTTATGTGTTAATGGAAAATATGATATTTATAGTTATCTATTATTTTATATAATGTCTAACAATATTTATAGTTTCAAAAACGAGATTAATAATATTTTATAAACAATAATTTTTAATATTTCTTATAATAATAAAAAAGTCCAGAAAGAAGATTTTTATTATTTTAAAATTTAATATATTTCATTTATTTAAATCTTTTCCGAAAATTTTCACCCTTCATTTAAAATAATACCCTTATAATATCGAAAATCTTATTACGATGAATAAGGATAAAATTTGATAACTATATTTTCAAACAAAAATATATTGTTTAAATTAGAATCTAATACTATATAATATTTTTTGGGTGACATTGTAATTACCATATCTTCTTCATGGTAAATAAAAAAAATCAGACATTTTAAATGACTCAAAGATATATTATATTATAATACATCATTTGTTTTTATAGATAACCAAATGAAAGTTTATAATAAACAAAATTTTATTAAATTTTTTAATTTGTATAAAAATTCTATAATAAGGCCTATAAATTGGATATGGATTAAAATTTTCCTCCATGTTCCATTTATGTGTTAGTTTTCATTTTATATTATATTTCTTGACATATATTGAGTAATAACATTAATATCACATTTAATGTCACAAGGGTTAATATTGGAATAACAACTAAGAGATAAGGGTAAAAAATTACAGAAAAACGTATTATATTTTTTATGAGTGTATTTTGAATCATACTAATATTATATTATAATTATTTATTATGTAATTATTTTATTATAAAAATTATTTTATAAAATTTAATATAATATGTAATTGTAAGAGTGACCCTCCCTTCACTTAAAAAAGGTCACCCCTATCATCTCATATTGACAATTAATGAACCATTTAGTTTTCCCCATCCCAACCTAAAACCATTCCTAAAATTGTAATATATGTTCTATAGGTGTTATTATCAGAATAATACATTTTCAGAGAGATTATGGTTTAATGAAAAAGAGGTTTTCCATGGAATAAGTAAGGATAATAACTTAATGTAATACATTTATCTATTATACTACCTCCTTCGAATATTTTAAAAACATAATGAAGTAATAAAAGAAAAAAATTTCATGTACATGTATTTTTTTATTTTAATTTCATAATCTCAATCCATATCCACTTTTATCAAATGCGATAAGAAACCAACTTTTTTATTTATGGCAGACCACCTCCTCACAAACCAGTATAATTCATTTTCATCACCACCTATACCATTATATTATAAAGATGGATTTAATGTATATATAATATGTTAATGAAATATTAACCATTAAATTAATATAATAATTCATTTAATTTATATATATTCCATCTATTGATAAGTTATATCATTGTTCCTATCTATATGTGGACTAACGTCGTATTGAAGTGATGTGAATCATTTTTCATTACCCAAAATTATAAATAATTAATTAAATATTATGTAAAAAATTATTTTATATTTATGTCATAATGATATATCTAATAATATAAAATGATTCATACAAGCTTTTCTATCCTTCTAGAAAAATAGAAGTCAATCATGTGAACGTATAGAATTATATCTCAATGATTTAAATGTAGTTTTTTAGAAGCAATTTTCATTGTTTGTTATAGCATAGTGATTAAATGAAAATTTTGTTAATAACTCTATTATTTTTATGATTCATTAGATTATGTAATAATTAAGTCATTTACAATGTTCATCACGCCAAATTTATTTATGGATTATAGTCAAGAAATCCTCAAAATGGAAAATGTGTATATAATTGATTATGTAATTATAAATGCCATTAATGTTAATGGAACAAATTTTTAGTGGATAATGGATAAATCATAAATTAACATTATTTATAAAAACCTAAAGTAATGAAGATTTTTCATATATTTTTTATATGTGAAACATGGAAAATATTTCCCCCATGTATTGGTTTCATCTCCATTTCACATTTTTAATGAATATTTTAATGCCCTGATCTAATTTATTATTTATGATGTATATGTTATCCATATTAAATATTTTAAATTTACACCATTGTAAATAATTTTTTCTTATGTAAAAATTCATGTTAATTAAACAAAGGGTTTTCTATTCTAATGTTACAAAGCCCATATAGGGTTTCATAACTAGATTTTCAGTCATTGGGATATATAAAATCCTTATAGTTTATATACTCTAATGATTATATGTTAAAAATATTATTAATTAATGGGTAAATAAAAATTTCAAACTTAATCACTCCATATATATATTCTCATTTTAGTTATAATATCTTTTAATGGAAATTACCTAATATTATAATTCCATCGGACATATTATTCTATTATTAAACTATATTTTTGATATAATATATATACATCTCATTGAATTTTTTTCTAATGTACATACATATATTAGTTGCATTTAATTGTTCATTTGTTGTCATTTCATTCATAGTATTATGATACAAGTGATTCAAATTTAGTTAGTGATTAGTAATTCAATCACATTTTCATCGGGATAGTTTATAATTTAATTCCCACTGAGAAAAATATATGACCCTTCAACATTAAAACCAATTAAATTTTATTCAAAGAAATATATTTCAAAAATTATTATGTTCTATAAAAATTTGAAATCATTGGTATTTAAACTGGGTTATAAAATGATTTTATGAAAATTCAAAATCATTTCTCAGTTTTCGATCAAAACATATTTTTATTCTCAATGTAGTTATCTATAATATTTATTTATATTTATTAAATGATTTTTTATTATAGTCGTTATACATGATTTAATTTTTTATGTAAATGTTATGCATAATAATTTTTTCTTATTCTAAATAAAAAAATTTATATATGGACAGTTCAATATCATTTTTTTGAAATTTTTGGTATTAATGGAATTTTCAACTAACATGACAACTCAATTCGTTTAATGTTAATTTATGAGTGTCAATAATGATTTTATACCCTATTTAATTCATAATGTTATTGAATATTTTAAATTATAAAATTTTATTTTCATAACTAACATTATATTTTATTCAATACAAATTAATTTTATTTTGGTCTTATTTGTTTTCTCCCGATGAAAACAATCTTTTATGTCAATTATCCTACACTATAAATATATATACATGATACCATCTTAATTATTCTTCTCTATGGATTATGATAGTGTCAGTGATATTTTCTAGGAACCTATTTATTTTACCAAGGATATTAATGATGAAAAGTAATAATGGTTTTTTTGGATTTATAGTGAAATGAGATGTCAATATACAATATTCCTATTTCAGTTCATTGAAATTGATAATAATTATGGGTGGTTCTATTTTAATACAATGAATAGAGTTTAAATTATAAACCGTCTTTGAGTGGATTCATTATAAATGATGGATGGGTGGGTTTGTAATGGACATTAAATTCATTGGTATGTGATGACAATGTTGGATGAATATAAGTAACTTCAGAGAGATGATAGAGGTGACTTATTAAAAGTTTAATCATATAATAAAATGGGTATTTACCAAGTATATTTATGCAATATATATATGAAATTTTGAAGGAAATTTTTTTTGAATATCATATAAGATCCCCACATGTTTTCATTAATATTCCTTTGACATTTTTATGGTGATTTGATCACATTTGATATAACTTTGATCTAAATTATTTACTTTCATGACTATTTCCAAAAATAAATAATTATACCCTATCACAAGTTTTATTATCTAGGATTTTATTGGATTGAATTATCTAATTTTATTCTCAATATCATTGGTTTTGACATAATACCAAAATGATCACGGATTACATTAAATTTTAAATCCTTATGTTCACCCATACAGATTTTCGGATCTTACCACAACTATAGATTTCCCATTATCGTTTTTATTAATGGTTATAAGTATGTGATATCTAAATGTTATCTAGAGTGGAATAACATAGTGGGAGATGATATATATCAATACAATCCCATTTATTTTTGTATCCATATTATTATGAAAAAAATTATATGAATTCCCTCAAACATTATGACTAAATGGTCATTGCGTAAATAATTGATCCACTATTTCCTATTGATTTAGTGTGTTTTATATTGATAGATTTATGTGGAACTATTTGTTATCATTCTAGAAATGTGAAAATTGTTTTTTTAACATCAAATGAAGGAATGTATGGTTATGGTGATCCTAATTAAGATCAATTCAAAGTATAATTAAATTTTATGGTTAGAGATATTTTATTAAATGTTAAAATAAGATTTATGGATTCTATCATTGGTTTGTACATTTAAAATTTACAAAATTATTATTCAATTAGATTATAATTACCCATACTATCCAAACATTGTTATCACATGTTTAAAGATTACCATTCATTACTTAAGATAAATATTCACCCCCAAATCATATAGTTATTGTATCTTTTGAAGATTTGACAAATAAAAACTCACCCGTAAGTGAACTACATCATCTCACAAAATATATATACTAACTAAAACCCTTAATAATTATATAATATATAATACTATTGTTAATATAATGTGGAATTAAATCATTTGAATGAGTGGGATTAAAATCTATAAAATGGTAAATAAGGGGGATATCAAAATTACATGTTCATTAGTGTGTGAGGAAAAGAGAATACAATTTGAAAAAAAAACTAAATACCATATATGAGAATTAATATTCATAGAATAAATCATTGTAGTTCCTATGATATATATTATAAATTAATAAATGAAAATAATCTAAGAGTGCATGACATTTTCAAAAGACAATTTTTTTTCACACACATAAAAATATAAAATATTATTTCAAGGTTACCCATAGAGTGCATACAAACATGATATTCCCTATTTATCCACCAAATTACTTATATTAGGATTTATATAACCTCTCATGTTCCCTCTTTTTTTCCTCATATAACCACCCATGTAACCTCTTATGGGATTTATATAACCTCCCATATCCCATAATTAAGACATGGGAGAAAATCCTATGTACACATTGTTCTAATTGAATGTTAATAATTTACCAATCAATATGATGGAAATAAAATTCTTCGAACAACCATCACATTAGTTAAATAAAACATATCTGTCATGTAATATTATTCAATATGATATAACCCATTAAATAAAAAATGGATTCATAACTGATTCAAAATTACATTAATCATAAAAAATAAATTATATTCATAAAAAAAATATATAAAGGATAAGGACTGTATAATTAGATCAAATACACAAAATATATAATGAAATATCCATTCATATTTTCATTAATTAATAGAAATATGATCAATAGATCATTACAAAATTCATTTTAAAAATATACTTTCAATTATTAAATCAGTTTAATAAATAAAAAATTATAAAAAATATAAAATAAAAAAATTATTATAATAATATTAATTTTTATATATTTTAGATGAGGATTCAATGAACTCAGTATTCATGATGTTTGGAGATTCCATTCATTCTATATAAGTGAAATTAATTAATTCTTTTCTAACATTTGTTAAAAAAGTAAAAACCATCCTTATTTTTTAAACAAAAATAAAATTCCTTTTAATAATTCTTTTTGACAACTAATATAATAATAATAAAATTATATTATATTTTCATAATTTTAATTAAAATTTTGAAATATTTTTAAAATATAATTACACAGAAAATATAATATTTTCAACCATAGAGAGAAATAAAATCATTCTTTCTTTAAAACAAACATTTTCACTCCTGAGTACATAAAGATAGGGAAAAATCAAATAATTAATTTATATATATAAATAAAAGAATAAAATTTATTATTATATTAATTTATAGATCACAATATTTTATCAACAAAAATATTATCACAGAAAATAATAATAAAAAATGAGATGGTATCATAAAACCCATACCACATTAATAATATTTTAATAATGGGTACTATGATAAAAATTAGTTTATATACATATTAATGTATTATAATATATTTTTTGAATTATTGACATCATTTACAGGTATTAAATAACTCATAGATATGAAATGAGTGATGAATATGCAATGTGTCCTGAGAGAAAAAACTATAATATAAATAACTGCCCTCATGTATCAAATTTCTTTATTTGTGCGAGATCCTCCTTTATAACAAATTTTGAATTATTATAATCACGTTACATTACCATAATAATATATATCATACAATATAATATTATATGTATCCCTTTTATCATGTGTTTTCAAAAATCTATATTAAAAATATGGTCTAGTGTGATAATTTATTTGTTTTTCATGTTTTTTATTTCGTAATTTTGTTCATTTTAAATTCTACATGGATACATAATTTCTATAATTATACTCATGATATATAATGAATATATATTCATTATGTAATTATTTATTTTCATCTATAGGTTAATATAAAAAATATACATTACAACATTCGTGGATACATAGGCCATGCATATGCATAATGATGTTTTCATTTTCTCATCGAATGGAAAAAGGAAATTTAAAAAATAATTAGCATTTCAAAAATAATATTAAAATATTATTACTCATAACTAAATCAATAAATATTTCATTCCCTATAAAAATAATATAAAAAATGTTTCACATCGCTAAATAAAGGTGGTAGTCTATAGATATGCTCAAATTATAACTTTTCAATTTCTTTGAATGTACAAATGTTGAATGGGAATAAAAAAATATATAATTATTTAAAATATGCGAAATATAATAATATAATTTAAATCCATCATTTTATTCTTCTATTATATACTTTTATAGAAATTAAAATATATTGGTTCCCAATTCCGTAGTCCTTCGTACACCTGGTAGATCATTTGGAATAATATATTTTTTATGATGATTTCGATATAGGTCATGAAATTGATATAAAAATATATGGAAGTTATTTTTTAGGTAATATCATATATTTGTATTAATATATTATGTATTTATATGAATAAAATACATGAAAACCAATATGTTAATGACATCACATCTTCTTCATAGAACCTTTACAGTTTTATACCTTAAGCCTTCATTTGAGCACTTAAAAATAAAATAAAATCCACCAAGGAATGATATGGGTAGTGAGGAAGGTATTTTTCTAGGTATTATCTAAAAAATTGTGTCACGATCTGTGGATTGGATTAGAGAATACATTCCCTTTTATAAGTGGTGGAGACGACACAAATGGAAGTCACGTGGATTGTTTTGAACAGAATAATAATGTATAAATGTATTCAAAGAAAAAATTGATCCAAATGGATATTTATATTATTTTTGGACACAAAATGGTCAAAATATTACCATCCAATTGAATTTATAAATATCTAATTTGGAAACATAGCAATTTTATTTGGTTAAACCCCATAGAAAACCAGTTTTAACTATAATTGAAGTAATTAATATTAATAGTTCTTATTATTTATTAGGTAAAAAGTATATTTAAAATATTATATAATAGTAATTATAATGATTTAATATATGTATACAATGTTAAAAAATTCAATTATATAGGCGTCATAATTTTATTTAAAAATAAGCCCACATAAAACATGAAATGTATTTTTCTAATGAAAAAGATTCAATAATTAATATATTTGATTATATTTATTTTATAAATAAAACTAAATAAAATTAAATATATTCGTTTAATAATAATAATATAATTATAATAATTTTACTTTTCATCTATTTTAGAATATGATTTTCTTTCTAAAATAATTAAATGAAAACAAAATAGATATCTTCAACTTTTCACAATTTATCTAAAAAATTAATAGATTCCTAAAATTCATAAAAATATACATAATAATTTGGAAATGTTTATTTTGAAAATGAAGTTCATTTGTTTCAAAAAAAATATATATAAATTTTAAAAAAATATTAATTTTAATGTAATTGTAAACATTTTATCAAACAATAGTAAAAACATATTGTTTTGAGAAAAAAACATGATCAATTTTAATTAGGTGAATAGAAAAAAATTAGAAGATTGATAATAAATTTAGTATATATAAAATTTTCACATCATGAAAATAATACACCAAAAATGATTGATTTAATTTTTTATCATAAAAAAATGTGTTCATAAAAATAGTTTTTTAGGACAACAATTCTAAAACAATTAGATTCTTCTTATTTTAATTTAAAATAATCTGATATCAAAAGAATTTATTTCAAAAATGTGTAAAAATTATTAATTTTATAAATAAATGTTACAATTAATAAATAGTAGTTTTGTAGATAGTTTATAAACATCGCCATACATAATAATATTTTATAAGTATATCGTTGTTTTTCTAAACTCTTGGTTGCGTGTAATACTAGATATTAAATATATTAAATTAAATTAAAAAAATATTTCAAAAACTATTGGTTTGTTAAATTCTATCACAAAAAATTAATTACCCTTTATAAATTCCATCACCCTTATAAAAATAGAGGATAATTTCACTTCATCATATCTATATAATACCATTAAACATCCTCAAATTGTTTTTCTCGTTACAAATCTTTGATAAGGGGAGTGGTATTATTTTGATGAAACATCACCAAATTTATTTTTACATTAAATATATTTTATATGGGGAGTGGTATTATTTCAATGATATTTATATCCATGATATATAATATAAAATTATATTTAGTCATTAGAATGATATTTTTTAGTGGTGTAACCTCTTTGTTTATTACAAGTGATAGATCGGGTTTGTACATCCTCAGTACATATATGTGGAACACATCATGTACTTGAGATAAGATGAATGAATACTCTATACATAATATTAAATCCTAACTCAATCATGAATCTATAAAGGAACAATATACCATGGTCACAAATTTCTACTCATTGAAAATACCATGAAATTATTCTAAGGGCAAAATTATAGAAACCCCTTATAAAAAATATTTATTTCAATACATAACCAATAGATGAAAATAGAACATGTCTGTAACATTTTTGTTCCCATTATGTATTAGTAAATATCTCTAGGATTCTCTTTCTATATTTCAAATGGATCATTTCCCATTAGCTTTATTTATCTATCATCATCCAAGAACATTGGAAATGTACACAACATCCCAATGATGGTTTCATAGGGAGTAATCAGAATTCATGATTGAAATATATTGTTGTAATATTATTCCACTAGAATAATGTTTTGATACCAAAAAAAACTAAAATTCACATAATATTATAGGATTATATCCCATAGTGTTTTAATTTTACTCCAATAATAACCATTTTTATGAGGATGATTTTTTTGTTGAATCATAACTCCATAACTAGATCTGATTGAGGGCATCTTTATAAAATCAGGTTAAAACATAGAAAATAGTTGTAATAATAGAATGTTTATCTCAATGAATCCTTACCAAATTGTTAAATTATATAATGTATTTCAAATGAAGAGAGATATATTAACTAAGGGATATAATGTATAATGAGTTGAGAAGGTGATTAAATAAAACCCAAATTATAATATGGCCCCCAGATAATTTCGGATTTTAGTTTAAAATTATCGATGGTGGGGTGTTACAATTATTATTCAAGTATATTTGATTGTTTTAATCTACCTTTAAATTTTTCCCCTCATTCCCAATGTCCTGACATACCATGAACCATGATACATACACTGTATTTTCAAATTACATGTTGTATTATAAAAAATACTCTTTTATATCAATATACATTTTAAAACTTCATGGGTGAATAGATAATGACCGGATAAGTGTATTGTAATGTCCAGAAGAGTGACATATTAAATAGTTTTTGAAAACATGGTTCCAGCAAATAGTTCCACTGAAATGGTAGCACCTGTCATTGTGGCACCATAATGGTGGCACTAGTCACAACGACATGGTGGAGGTTGCGCTGGTAATAGAGGTACCCTATCTATAGATCCTTTCATGGAGGAACTCTGATTGTGGAACCATACTGATTGTACTGGTCATAGGGGAACCTTGACAGTGGCACCGTGATGGTGGAACAATGATGGTGGTACCTTAGAGGTCTCACCATCATAGTCTCATAATGAAACACTGGCATAATCTGTGGGTTCCAACAAATCAGTGGCACTGTAATAGTTTCACCATAACAGTTGAACCATAATAGTGGCATCTTAGCAGTCCCAACATCACGTCCATACATCAAAATTGTGGCATCGTGATGGTTGCAACATGATAGTGTCTCACCCAATGGAATCCCACCCTAGTTTTCTTACTTTCTCACTTTTTCCTAGTTCCACCCATAGAAAGTATCTTTTGACGTAAATTTGTTTTTATTAACCTTTCAATGCCATTGAAATCCCATCAATTATATCTTAAATCCTCCATGACCCGGGTGAACCTCAACATACCAAAAGGATTATTTTTTCCTTCATGTTACACCATTTTCTTGTACTTTCCAATTCCTCCCATGATACGTGATTTTCTCTATTTAATGAAAATCCATTAACTCATAGATGTTGTTTCCACCTCTCCTATTATAATTATTAAATCATAATTAATATTATTTTGAGTTACCCCCAATACCATGGAGAAACCTTGATCTACCTTTTAATTGGTTCAAGAATTCATTTCAGGTAACTCCAAGATCTAACCTTTTATCACACATGATTCTTTCCTCTTATTGTCTAGTCTCATTCCAAATCCTTTGTGGATTTGGATCCCTCATCTCGAAGCTAGTGGTGATACTATGAGGGATCCATTATTACTCACTATTATAGTATATGGAGTTCCTATTCTAAAAGTCAAGAATCCTCAGTTCATGGCATGGGGATAAAAACATGGATCATTGATCATCCAGGAAGGGTTTTTCTTTGATCTACCTTTACTGTGTATTATATATAGTGGATATGATAATTATTCCATGGGGAATGAAAGAATTAAAACTTTAACGAAGATAATAAATTATATTTATATAATGAATTGGTGTGTATGAATTTGTTTTTGGGCTATTTTATTTGTTCATATATGTCATGAATTTTATGGGATTATATCCACTGAAAATAGTAGTCGTTGGTGGTCCTTCCTTTCACACTAACAAACCCCTATCTTCTAGGATGATTGAATGGTTGTAACATAGAAATTGGATAATCACATAAATTCGGTTGATTAAATGGACGCCCAGTGAACACGAATCCTTATGTGACCACTACAGTTAACCAAACGGAATGAATGAACATGTAGAATGGTTTGTTTAAATCTGAAAATTCCCTTTCTCTTTCATGGTGAAGTTTGTAGTTTCTATGCTTGACGATTATGGGGTGATGTAGATGGGGATGGGATCCCCTGTTGTACATTTTTTGGTTTGTGGATCTGAGGCCTTATGTGGAGTTATGTTGTGGCTTGTTTTGGTCCCAATTCTTAGAGGGATATCACAAACCACTTTTTGAAGTTGTGACATTACTAGAGAATTAGTGTGAAAGATTTAATTATTGCTTGGTTGTTTCTCCTACCTTGTCATGGGGTAATGCATATTAGTTTCCTGATATTGAATAAATATTTTAAATTGAATCGCTTGAATATGATAAAAAGATTGGGTTCAATGTTGAATTATTTCCAGGAATGAGTTGTTTCTTGTTTGTAGCTACTGTGATTTTTATGAGTGAATAATAACAAGTGTATTTTTTTATGGGCTTGTTTTGGAACCCCTATATTGGGATGTGATCTTGTTTACCTATATGTATAATTTAGTTCTTATGTATCTTATTCATGCCCACCAAAGATGAGCACATTGTGCTGAACTCCCCAATTTCATGGGGGATGGAGTTTTTCCCAACACTCCTATGAGTGGATGGTTATTTTCTCCTTTTATGCTCCATTTCACAAGTATCCCAAGACTATTCATGTAGGCTTTTATGGCCTGTGGTCTAGGTGTTTGTGGGAATATGAGTGGTTGTGGTGGCTGAAAAGGTTTTTACTAGGGTAGTAGTGGGGCTGTAGTGAAAATGAACGGTGAGGTCAGATGCATTAGAAGTCTTCCAGAAATAGTTGGAAAGTTTTACGGGGTACTCAAACATTGATGTGTAGTTACTACTAATTTTTATGAATTGTTTTATATGTTATTCTTCTATTGGGGATATTTGGGTGGATAATTTCTTTGTTAGGTGCTCCTATTATCTCATTTTCTCATGGAGAATTAGAATTCCCCCCCACTTGAGCACGGGAGATTTCGATTATCACTATTGATTATACCTATATACTCACCCAACTTATATATAACAGATTTTGGGTTTCCATGGGGAGTAAGAAGACCATGTTGGACACTATTAATTCGGACTCTGGGACCGTTCGCGTTGTTTCATATCTTTTCACTGGGTAATTCTATTGGGAGTTTTTATTTTACATAAGGCACATTATATTGGATCATGTATATGGGAATGTATAGTTATGGATTTACTTTTTCATCCAGTATTGGTGTAGTTTGGGATTTACTATCTTATCTCCCGATCCATTTAATAAAATGGGTAATGTCTCATAAATCACATATGATTATATACCATTGGGGCTAGTCTCTAATTCAGGGACTACTAATATAAGACATGGGGGTCATTATCTATCCTTTATCATGATGAAGGAAGAGTATGGCTATTTTTTTCCCTTCCCTCATCTTGGTGAAGGCATGCCATGATAGCATGGTATCATATGTTTGATGGTTGAGAGATAAGATGAAGTCCAGGGATAGGAATATTGAGGATTTCTTGAGATGGTAGGGAAACAATGTTAGGAAATCATGAAGTGTAAAATAGAATAGGGAAGACAATATAGGACATGTGATATTAGGGTCTCTTATAATCAAATTCTAGGACTTTGGACCTAACAAATGATTAGGTGAGGCTACATTGACAGCATGGTAGAGACCCTTGGAATGGTCCATACATTATAAGGACTTGTTTTCATATGTATCTTGGTTCTTTGTGAAAATAAAATATATAAAAAGTTTGAGAACAATTTATAATAAATATAATATAAAAATTTGTTTTAGGTATACCTTATTTTCATTAAAGCTATGGACCAAAGACCATGAACATGAGCTTTGTTGTAGGTCAAGGGCTAGGATGCAGATTTAGCTGATCAGCAGAGGGATGATTGGGAGGAGTAGAATGAACAGTGGCAGAAGACACATCATGCCTTTCAATAATAGATCCTCAATTATTACAAGTGAACGTCTCAAACTATGAGATAGAGAGAAAGATTGAGGTTATGGTGATAGATTTGATCTTGATATAGGATCTAATAGAGTAATGGGTTCCTCTAGATTTAAACCATAAGTGGCGAGAGATTCAACAGTGGTGGATGGTCTATTTCGAGGAGAAGAGGGAGGATGAGGTTTCTTGGACTGACATAGAGAGGGTGTTCTTGGAGGAATTCCTTTCTTCCATGATGAATTCATAGAAGAGGTTGTTTCTAGTCTCCATATATAAGGGGAGTATGTTAGTGAGGGAGCTGAGAATCATGTTCAATGATCCCATTCATATTGATATGGACCATTTTCCATATTAAGAGTATCAGGATATATGTTTAGAGGAGGCACTATGAACATCTCTTTAGAATGATGTTACCCCCTTCACTATACCGAAATGTATAGATGATCAGAGTAAGGATCATGTGTTTGATAGGATGCATGTTTGGGGAGGTGTGCCCGTAGAGGAGAGCCAGTTGGTCTCGTCATAGGGTAATTCCATCAGTAGCTAGCCTCCATTGTCCAGGTAATCCTAGTTTCAGCCAGTGGGGAGTAAGCCTCAATAGTTCCAGGATCGATCTCCTGGTCCTCACCAATTCATTGATGTCCAATGACCGAGATGCATCATGTGTGGAATCAGTGATAACATTTTGAATCCGTGCCAAGACTGAGTGCATTACAGCGGGGTTCGGAAGTTTTAGCACCAGCTTCACCTGTAGAATTTTCCGGCCAGGCCCTTTCTGTAGCAGCTGGGATAGTTAGCTCCCACTCCTCTGAGAGAAGACTTTTATGGAGGACGTTGACCTTAGGGCACTCCTCAGAGACATTGACCAGTTATTGACCAGTGGGTAGCTTACAATGGAGGGGTAGAGGAGCTAGAAATGGATTGTTTCATGCTGCATATGTAGGAGTTCTAGGAGGGCCAGATGTCGTTATGGGTACGATTAGGTTGTTTAGCTATCTTGCATGCGCCTTATTTGATTTAAGAGCTTCTCAAAAACTTTTTTCTCCCAGTTTAGTGAATAATCATTGTTTGGATGCAACTAGACATCATGTTCCTTGGTTTGGAGTAATCTAGTGGGATGTCAGACCAGCTTGTCTCATGTTTTCTGAGGATATAGAGTGATGTTGGGACCACATCAGCCCATTGGGGACATTATTTTGTGTCAGATTCATATATATAATGCAATTATAGGCATAAAATGGATATTATATGTGTGTGACCATATCGACTACTCCTTAAGAAGGGTTTTGAATTTTAATATGGGTGATCAGTGTGTCATTTTTTATAGTTACATGGGTTTCTAGGAGGGAAGTCGGCATGTGAAGCCACATCATTCCTTGCTAGTTGAGCTATCAGTGGAGTCTGTAAATACAGAGATGGTGGAAATCATGAGGATCTTCAGTGAGTTCATGGACGTTTTCCTTGGAGAGGTGGTGACTCTACCCACTCAATGTGATGTTGAGTTCGGGATAAAAATGTAACCAAGTGGCCATTTATTTTGATGGCTCACTATCTGATGGCCCTTTATGAGTTATAGGAGTTACGGATTCAGATTGAATATCGGATGAAGAAGGGTTTTGGTCAACAAAGCGTGTCACCATTTTGTGCTCCAGTTTTGTTATCAACAAATGAAAATTGTTGTCTCAGTCCATGTATAGATTATCGGAGTTTAGACTAGGTGACGGTCAAGAACCGTTACCACATCATGAGGATTAAAGACCATTTTGATTAGTTGACTGGAGTATGATGGTTCTCCAAGATCATCATGCAATCAAGATATGAAAATTTTATCGTGAAAGAGGGTGACATCTTGATGTCTACCTTCAAGTGTAGATATATGCACTTTGAGTTTGTGGTCATTCAATTCGTCATTTAGATCACATCATCATTGTTCCTGGGGCTCATGAAATCCTTCATTTTAGAATATCTGGATGATTTCAAAGTCATGTATGTTGACAACATCCTGATCTACTCAAGATGATAAGAGGATCATGCCGAGCATCTGAAGATGGTTTTAGTTCTCCTAGGACAACACCAGCTCTGTGGGATGTTTTCAAGTTCATGTTCGGGACACAATAAGTGAATTTAATTGGAAATGTGTTGTCCAAGTATGGGATAATAGTGGACCCGTCAATGTTCTAGGTGGTTGTTTCTTGGACATTAGCTACGAAAGTGGTAGAGGGACCTAGTTTCATGGGCATAGTGGGATACTATAGTAGATTTCTTCCCTACTTCTCCAAAGTTGCGGTACCTTTTACATCCTTGATGAAGAAATAAAAAGATTTTTTATGGAGTGAGAACTTCAATGATGACCTCAGTTATTTGATGGGGATGTTTGTTAGTGCCACATTGGTGAGGTTTTTATAAGAAGGGGTGACATTTTAGGTGTTCTGTGATGTTTCATTCCTTATATTGTGGTGTGTGACGATGCAACAACAGGGCGTGACCTCTTATGAGTCTAAGGTGTTACATAATCATGAACGTAACTATGCTACCTATGACTTAGATCTTGTAACAGTCTTGTTTTCACTAATGTTACGGTGGAATTACCTCATATGGACATTCATGGATTGCCTTAGTCTTTTAGGGATAAAAAAATATTCCATCTATAGAGACAATATAGAATAGAAAAAAATCTCATGATGTCAGAATTCACATTTTCAAAATTTACCATATACTTTATTTTTTCTAAGAGTCCTTATGATAATGTGCAATTGATTTTCATGATTTTTGAAGGTTTTTGAGTATACCAAAATGTCATCAATAAATTCCTCTACAATGACATCATGATATTCATTGAAAACCCTATTCATTAGATCTATGAAGACAGAGGGTTCATTTATCAATAAATAAGGCTTTACTGTAAACTCGTAAGAAATACTATTTTCGAAATGTCTTCCTTATTCACACACAACTGATGATATCCAGATCGAAGGTCAATCATTTAAAAATGTTTATCTCCATGAAGTTGGTCAAATAAATCATCAATGTGAGGTAGTGGATACTATTTCTTTATTGTTATAAAAGTTATCTCCCTGTCGTCAATGGACAACCTCCTAGATCCATCTTTCTTCATAAAAAAGGAACAGGTGCTCCACATAGAGAAACACTAGGGAGAATAATATCCTTATTACCCATTTCCACTAGTTGTTTATTTATTTAAATTAATTCCACAATGGAAATTTTATAATCGGTCTTCGATATGGGCCATGAATCAAGAATTAAATCAATGGAAAACTCAATTTCTCACCCAGGAGGATGTCCAGGTAAATCCATTAGAAACACATCAACATATTATTTTACAATAGGTATGTCCTCTATTTGAACATTATTTTCCTCACCCATTGTACTTCCATTCTTTTCATCCCCAGTAATTGAATTTAGTATAGTTATAGGAAAGGATCTTGAGAGCAATAAGGTGGTGACATTTCTTCTCTAATGATAAGGTACTCCTTATCATCATGGTAAATTGTGACCTCCTTCTAATAATAAATAATTTTCAAATCATTGTCTGAAAGGAAATTCGTTACAAGGATTATATCAAATTTAATCATGGGTATGATGATGAGATCAGCAGATACAGAACATTTATATGCCATAATGGTAACTGATTTATAAAAAGTTATTGCGATGACACATCCCATTGGTGTTTTGACTGAAAACTCCCCTGTAAATTCAAATTGAAAAAAGATATTTTTCATAGAAAACAGGGAAGATATGAAACAATTTGATGATCCAGAATCCAATAAATCATTTGACAATCTTGACATAACCATTTAATAACCTTCCACCACGTCTTTCAGAGATTTAACCTCAGCAGTTGGGATCACATAAGCTTGGCCTTGCATCCTTGGCCTTTTCTGAAGTAATTTCCCTTGGCACTTTGGTCATTCATTTTCATTATTCTACTTGTTACTACAATTTTAGAATTCAACAATGATAGCCTCTTTCCTCCGCATGCAATCACGTTCATGGTGGGATTTTTCACCACACTTTTAGCATACTCCCATTCCCTTTAGAAAAGTTCCATGGTGTTTCTTCCCACATTTACTTCTAGATGGATATTAAACCTTCCCCTTCTTCCCTTTATTTCTATTTCCAGAGTGTTCAATAGATCTCTTCATATCTTTCTTCGATTTGAAGTTGTATGACATATAGAATTTATTTTTTGTCTTGATAGTGCATGAGACAATATATTTGTATGATGAGAAAGATGGTGAGACTAATGATCAATGGAGAAATAGATTTAACCCCTCAATGAATCGATCAATCTTACTCCTTGGGATATGTATATAATTTAATGCATGACATTCTATCATTGTAAGGTTATCCTATTACTTTGTGACATTCTCATCTTCATTTTGCCTCAGACTCAGAAATTGTATTTCTATATCCTCTTGGTGGTCCCAAGGAAAGTATATTTTTATAAAAATCAGTTCAAACTCTCTCCATTACATGTTTAATACTTCATCATATTCCTTTTTGTTTAGGATTAATGACCACAATTGATCTGCATCTCCCGTGAGACGATAAACATCCATGAAAACGTTTTCCCTTTCGTTGCTCCCTAAAGAAGGACATATTTTTTCTCTAAGGTACATATCCATTTCTCAGCTAATAATGGATTTGTAATCCCCTTAAATTTTGGTGGTTGTTGCCTCATGAATCAGTCTAACATCGATCCTCCATGTTGTGGATCGGGGTGCTCCAGACGGGTAAGGTTATTATTCATAACCTAATTGAGTTGTCCTAGTATTGTTTTATGCTTACAGCAACTGTTGCATCAACAACTCAATTGTAATTATATTTAGTAGGAGGAAAATCCCTACAAGGATTACATGGGTTGATACGGTTTCCATTCTTTCTACTAGGAACTATTTCTAAACAATGTCATAGAGTAGTTTATTTTATGAATCAAAATAAATTATTAGAAACATGTTAAATAGTTATCATAAATTGAACAGTTTATGGATAAAATCCATAACAATAAAAATGATTTCTTGGAGGATTATATAATCATAAACCCTTAATAATTTTTTTTAATGGAAATGATAATTATCATAATAATATCCCCTGGGAGTTTCATAAACAAGAGTGTGTCAAGACCCATTGTCGTGCAGTAATTCCTGTTAGAGTCTAGCTCAAAGTGGTGTTTTCAGGTTTTAACCTCAGATACAGTTGTGCTAGAGCTGGCTCTACCTGATCGTATCTAGACAGGGATACATTTATTAGAAAAATCCAATAATATCTACATTTACAAATTTCAATGATTTTATTCAATACAAATCCTCAAAGTCTATCTTAGGGTAATGTTCTCTGATCTGGTTTTTTCAAAATCTAGCTTTCACGGTTTCTACTAAACATCATCTGATACCAAATCTAATTCCCCAACCCCAGTTACCCAGATTTGGTGCACTATTAAATTACATTATCATGATATGAGAAATCATTTCCCAAAAGACCAATCTGTTTAGTATCCTTGGATGTAATAGATATATTTGTATGTTTTAAATTACATCATGAAATAAAAACATAAACTATATTTGGTCCCCTTTTGAACACACTTATATCCTTAGCCAATCCTTACCGGTCAACCATAAAATAATTCTTCACATCCTAGGAAAAATTAAACATAGAAAGGGGTGAGCTCAGATGCTTATAAATGAAAACAAAATAGCGGAAACATTCATAAATAATCATCACCATTTAATTCAATGAATAAGACTAAAACAAAATCCTTTTAATAAAAAAAATGGCCATAATATGGAAAATATAAAATAAAATAATGAAATTTACCTAATCTCATATATATTCTACTAGTAGAATATTCACGTGCAATATCAATAGCCACTTTCATAATGATGGAATGCATATTATCAGACTTCATAACCACATAGTCATGGCATTGTCCCAAGACTACATTTTTTTTTCAAGGCCTAGTGCCGGGAAACTATTTTTTCTCATGAGACATACCGATGAATTGAGGAGCTATAGAGGGATCCACCCGTCACTTAATAAGTCCAATGCATTCCTCATGTGAGAGGATTTGAACATAAAATTAACATTCGTATTAAAACTAGCATAAAAAATATCATTACATTATTCATAAACCATGGATGGTGTAAAAATAAAACATCCATATTCATAAAAATCACAAAACCCTCAACACAATATTGAATATTTGTATCATAATAAATAATCTTCAGGCATGTTTAAAATCCATTAATGGATATTAACATATATGAAATTAAAACTATTTGAAATAAATACCTATTTCTATTTTAAAATCATTTTAAATTCAAATATTAATAAAAGAAAACATTTATTTTGAAAATATTAATATAATATTGAATTGGAATCTTCGACAATGAAATAATAGTGTAAAATAGCCACACCCATTGTATAAGTTAAAAAAAAAGACATTTTTTCCTTAATATTTTCTAAAATGTAATAAAGTACCTTGTTTAGTAAATGAAAAAAATATTCCTTTAAAAAAATGTTATAAAAAGTTAAAAAATGGTATAAATGACTTTAACCGATATTCTAGAAAATAGTAATTTTTTTTGAAATACATTTTTAAGAAACATGGATGTGGATGATTAAGAAGTCCGAGGAGATACTTACGTAAAATCAAAATCGGATAATAAAGAGAATGGGACGTTAACCCATACCATGTACTTTTCATTAGTATATGGTATGATATCCTCCTATATAATATTTATAACAATTTTATTAAATTATAAATTAAATAAATACATAAATATGATATCATATATGATCCTCTAATTTTTCATTGTTAATAATATTTTAGTAGTGTCATCACTTTGGATGATAACTGATCTATTTTCCATTATATGATCAATTAAAAAAGTCATATTTTTCATTTATTGAATGTATTTTATTCATATCCATAATTATATTATGTTTTTAAATATAATTTTCAATCATAATATGAAAATTATTCTTGAATTAAGACGATGGGGAATGAATCTCATCACGTTCATGGAGACAGTAATCCATACGTACGTACTGGTGACAATATCAAAATATTAATTGTGAGATAATATGTAATTTGAAGGAATATCATATATAAAGAATCATAAACATGTTATTTTTATTATTTATATCAGTTATATTCATTATTATACCCATCCATCTAATGAATTTCTTGAATAACAAACTACACCAGAACGTGGAGAGGGGAAGTTGTACATATACACGTATGGGGACATTGTCACTCATATGATGGAAAAAATAATGAATATGGTTGTAACATTTTTATAATAACATCAAATTATATAGAATATACTAGAATTATTATTTTATAATGGAAGAAACAAAGAAAGAGGAAGTGGAAGATAAAAAGAACATGAAAGTGGGTGGAGAAATTATTATCTCTTCTTTGGATGTTTCTTTTTATGTTGATCAAAAGGTCTCCTTAATATGGCTTTATAATAAAAATAAATCCTCTAGGTTTATGTTAGGGAAATAGAGAGGATATTTTGGTCAGGGTTTGGCCGATCCAAATGGCTTTTGAGGTGTGATTTTGAGAGAAGGGGAAGTTCCCTTTTATAAGAGAGGTGACAGGATCCTTAAGAAATGATTGAAATATTATTTCATAAAAAATAATTTTTGGATTATAATGGCTCTAGAATGTTTTATTTAGAGACTAAGGTAGATATGGGTCGAAAAAATATCATCCAATTGGTTTTAGACTGGTTTGGGTCACCATACTAACATTTACTTTTAGATTGTACTCTTAGTTGAATAATTTATCTTTTACAATGTATTCATGTATTATTATAATAATTGTTTAACAAACATAATATAAAATGGAAACCAAACCTCAAGTGGTTAATTAATTATATAACTATCATTATATTATTTCATTGGTAGAACCTCATATTTTGAGTACTGTTATATAATTTCATAATATAATATTTATTTTAAAAACTCAATTATTTCAATTTTGACACTATTTAGTATTTGGTTTTTGTGAAAGTCAATAAAACTTGATTACTTAGAAACAAATAGATTGAATCAAGGAAAAAATATCATATTAAATTACAAAATTTATGTATTTCATTAAAACATTTAAATTATATTTATATAAATATTTATAATACAATTTATTTAATTCTTTCATTAATATGGTAATTATTGCATCACCATTGTGTCATAAATAAATTTAATTATTTATTTTTTTAAAACAATAAATAAAATAAAATCATGTATGAAGTATTTTTAGATTTCTAATGAGTATTTATTGTCGGAAATATTACTTATATGACCTCATTTAAAAATTTGTTTACTAAAAGATATATGTTTATGTCACTTTTCTCCTTACATTAAACTAATTAATATAAAGTGTCATTATCACTCTCATGTGGCTCCATGGGGTCCCAAAATAGACCCATGTATTTACATGGTTGGACATGTTTTAACCAATAGGAATATGACATATGATACAGTAATTTAATATTAGTATAATATTATTATTTTCCCTTATTTACCAAATTTAACCTCTAACTATGGTATATAAAAAATTTACCAAACTAATTATTCATAATGTGTAAAAATAAAAGTTTCCTATTTACACAATTTATACCTCCTGATTACAAATATGGAATCTATTTTTCCAAATTCATTTCATAGAAGTGTCAAAAATTAATTTAAAATTAATTAATGTTTTCAAAACAAAAACCGTGTTTTTAAGAAATAAAAATTATCAAAAGATTTACACTTGTTTATGTCCAGTTTAAATATGAAATTACATAAAATGACCTAGAATATATTAAATGATGAAAATATTATATAATGATACTCTAAAACCTCTCAAATGTATAATTTAAGACTATAAATTATTTTTATTAAAAATGTTTTTTTAAATAAAATATTGTATTTTTCACTATTCAAAAAAATGTAAATTTTTTCAGAAAAGTACAAATAATTTACCCTAATATAATTTAGATATTACGAATTCAAAAATGAAGTCCTTTTTGAAAAATAAAATTTATAAAATTTCAAAAAATTGGTTATTACTATTTATAACGACTAGTTTGATTGGTCGTGGTGTGTTAAAAGTCCAAGTTGCGTACAACACAAGCTACTACATTATTCAATGGGAAATGTACCATGGAATCATGAGGGGTTACAGATTACATAACTCTCACAATAATTTCTCGGTATAAAAAAAGATGAAGAATTAATCAGACTGGTATATGAGTAAATATTTGAAATATTATGTGATTGGTGTGTATTTTACTGACCAATAAGACCATTCCTCACATAGATCTACTCAAACCCAAACATGGTTCAATTTATATTTTTTCACAAAAATTATTTCAATATTATATGGGTATATCTGAGGATTATATATGTGGTGATTTTAATTCTCTTATTCGGGAGTTCCACATTGATCTATTTTCCTATGATTTACTTTCATTGTGAAAAAAACATTGGCTTAAAACATGTTTTTTTGTCTCATTTGATGAATTTATTAAATTATTAAATTTTCAACATTATTAGATGTTTTTTTTGATATACCAGTTTCAAAGAATATTTTTTGATGGCATAATAATATTTGTTGAGGTGAAGCTTTTTTATTCAATTATAAAGTGATTTGAAGAAATAAATTTGAAAGAAAAGTATTAATAAATTTGAAAACATTGATAAATTTTAATCTGTTGTTAAAAGTGTTTGGAAAGTATAATTTATTTATATAAGGATATTTTTTTATTCTATGTGAATGGTTTTATCAATATACATGTATTTAATTTATTGAAAATAATTACACATTGATTATAGTGGGATAGGGCCAGGTTTGAAATATTTTGGTTTATTTATACTCGAGATTATGAACCTATTATAATCAAGTCTAAAAAAATATCCCAAATTTTTTTAGGGTTCATTTAATATTTCTTAGTCAATATATTCCTTTTATTAATCCTTCACAAATATCAGAATTAATATATCAAATTTATTACAGATTCTAAATCAAGTGGTTGATATGAATGCAATAAAAGCATTTAGACCACAACTGATACTTCTTGGTTTTTTATCAACCTTGATAGTAATGTTAATATGTTTCCCATGATGTAATTATGTATCATAAATATGTTGAATAAAGTTTTTATTGCCTCTATATTCTTGATTTTCTAAATGTAATGTCAATTAACTCATCATTTAGGGACATTGGAATGTGATGTTGGCGGTTTTGGTTCCCCATTATCAGTATGAATTGATATTTTTTATAAATCATCATTTTTTCATCATGTTTTGAATGTATCTAGGTGTATTAAATAAGGTAATTAATTTAGAGAAATTATGATTCTGAAAAGTTGAGCTATCATTTATAGAGTATTATAATCCATCTTTATGTTAGTTATTTATCCCTCTTATACTGTTAGTGGTGACTCTATAAAATCAGTGTGTTTTAAAAAAAAATTAATAAGGACCATTTATATTTCACCTTAGTGTCATGTTTTTACTGTTATCAAAGGGTTAATGAAAGGGAATTATCTACTATATTGGAGAAACTAGATATATATGAAGTTAAAAATTCCTTATTGATGGTGGGATTTATTGGATTTTTCCCTTTAGATGGATTAAAAAAATAATTCACTAGGGACCATATTTATGGAAATAAAAGATGAATTCCATGTTTATATATTGTGGGATAGCATGCCCATATATGAAATCAAGAGTTGGGAAAAAATCCTCAATATTACACATTATTGTATTTGGGTGTGATTGTGTCAGATGAAAATTCTGATTGTCCAAGAAGTAGAATGGTTGGTGCTTGTTGAAGAAGGTTATTATGGTGGTTCAGTTTCAGAGTTTTTTGAAAATATTGGCCCTCAAAAGAGGGTTTTTTATTTTTTGAAATGGATTATTTTTATACAACATAATATAAGTATTCTGGATAATTTCTCACAGACCATAAATTAGGTGTATGGAAATGAGAATGAAAATAGATTAAGGTTGAATTACGGTATAACATCACTATGGAGATAGTGAAGTGCAATATGTAGACTGTGAAGGAAAAACAATATTGTTGGAGGCATGGAGTCCATAGAAGTAATTCTATTCAATTGATGGCTTGAATTTTAGACATGGATTTGTGAAGCATCATTTGGTTTCATTATAGAAACATAAGAACCATTTATTATGAAAAAAGTGCTATGATAAATCTATAGTATTGTCTGGAATGAAGTCTATACAACATCGATGTTTTGGATAAAACATATTGGAATATGTTTCAGGTTAATTATCTTATATATATGAAGTTCTAATCGGATCATTATGTATTGATATATTTTCAACATAAAACATTTTCATTCTATGAAGAATTTTAAGAAGACTGAAATAGTTCACAAGGTAAGATTCAATGAAGGATTATTGGTTAGTGTTGTAGGATTCTGTGAATGTAGAAGAGTTCCACATTGACCGTATGTGTAAGGCTTGTAGGGAACTACATTCTCAAATAAAAATGGTTCTAAAATATGATTTATTATGAAATTGTAGAATATTTCAATGGATAACGGATTTCACATGGAATAGTAGGGGCTCAGTAAATCACATGTGCCACATGGTGCAAGGCAGTTTATTGATGAATCCAGGAAGTTCTCATAGATACTATAAAAGTTAGTGAAATTAATTTCCAAAAACAAATATTTCCCATGAATTTGGATTCCATCTACAATAAAACATGGCATAAAAAAGAATCTATCTATAGGATAGGATGCTTGAATTAATGAAAATTAAAGGAGCTACAAGTCCCTAGAATATGATTGGTTCCCTTCCAAGACCAATTATAATACGTTGAGGAAGAATTTGATAATTTCCATGTGTATTGATCAAAATAATTAGAAAAATAGAGTGACCATTTTCAAATTAGTAAACTAACCCTAAACTATATAATGGTATTGAACTTTTTTTATAGTAGTGATCTTTCTAGAACGTCATTACTGCCAGTGAGGATTAGTGAATTTGGTAAAATTTGATCATTTTTAGGTTGTTATCCATAGATGTATCCTATTGAAGGTGAACCAAGTAAATATATTGGTGTCTAAGTTATTTATATATTTCATTAATTTCTATGAATGCTAATAAGATTACTTTTTAATGGATAAGATAAATATTAACACTATAGATCAACCTAAATTATCCTTATAATAATGCAGTCAATATCAATTGGGGAAGGAATAATTTAGAAATGAATTTACGTAACCTGATTCACACCCTCTCAATGTATCTAGGCCCCTTTTAGACATATCATCGTGTTTGATATATCTTAGAATTTTTTAACATATATCCAAATTTTTCACCACAATTAGTTATGAGTATTGGTCTCCCAAATGACATTTTTTCGGATAATTAGATCATTACAATGGAGTAGTGTTGGATGAATGAAAATATATCTCAAAAAATATTCCATGGGGTGAAAAAATTACATAGTGAATTAGCTACCCGTTGTTTTGTATGTTTTCCCAAAGTTACATATCCAATGTAAGAGATGATTAAATTGGATTTGTCCTTATTTTGGCTACTATATTATTGTATGAATTTATTGTACATATTCATTTGTTGCTTTGGAATATTTTTGGATAATATCACATGTATATTAGTTATGATGATGATGATATATTCTTTTTCATGATAATTTAATAGTGGTTCCTTATTGATAGATACTTTTGAATGGATAAACTTCTTCTTGAATGGTTATACTTATTTATGTTTTGTTCACTCCCAGTTATGTATTTGATTTTTTCGTTGAGATCATATATATTTTAGGGTTTTAGTTATCAATAATCCCATAATTTATTTTCATTTTATGGATATGTTTCTTTTTTCATCATTGGATACATTCATGTTGGTTTTTTTCCATGGGATAATATTGTATTTTTCATCATTGTAAGAGAGTGTACAAGATGGGATAAATGATATCTTTTTCTATGGTGTCGTACCCTATCATTCCGCTAACTTTGCTTCTCAATGATATTTATGGATATACTTATTATGATTATGGGTTTGTACTTGGGTAAGTATGATGATGAAAATTATTTTATACCCCCCATAAAAAGGAATTGGTGAATGATTTGTTGGCCTTATCATGGGATGAGTGTCAATGATGAAAATACCCGGTTAATATAGAGTACATGAAAATGGTGGCAATCCATTAAAACTCAGTACCTTTTTATTAGTGTTTGTTCATTAATTAACCATTAAAAAATTTAATCTTGTGATATCTATTTTGTTTTTCATTATTCCTTTAACATGATAATTATGTTCTGGCTTTAATAAGACTCTATATGGGGTGTGTCTGAAGAAGCTTCCTTATGATTCAAGGGTATAATAATTCCTTTATTACAGAATACTATAGATTTATTAAATATTGGAGAGAAAAATAATTAGTATACAACCATTTTGTTTTTTAGTTCTTATATGTGTTGTTTTAGTATTTTGATGAGATTTTATGATCTTGAGTTATTCTAGAGTGAATCTTTTTTTTCTTTTTGCTTTATGTTTCAGTACAATCCACCTCATATGATGAGTGAGTAAGTTATTCGTGTCTCATGTTATTAGATATTTTAAACTAAATGATTTTTGGGGACATTAGGCACTATGAATGAGAGTCTATAACCTATATTTTATAAAATTAATGTAAATTTTATTCATTTTTATGCATTTCCAATCATGGGAATTTTAATAAGGTCATTGAGGACATGTTGAAAAATAAATTAATTTATTTTCAAGAATCCTACATAAATTAATCATAACACAACATTTATATAAAAAACACACCAAAGAGGATATGGATGAAACATTGAGATTGTGACTATTCCTTGGTGGTATAGTGGTAGTTGTAGTCATGTACCATAGAGAATGGTCATGAAATAGAGACATAAACATTATCTCCGTAATTTTTGAATGAATAGTTTTCCTATGTTTATTCAGACCCTTTAATAAATCCCGTAGCTACTTTATTTCCAAACATTCAAAAGTATTAAATATATGGGAGCTTGTTATATATATGATCATTTATATCCATTGAAAATGGGTTCCTCTATTTCTGTTTTTATGTATTTATGAAAAAATTTCCATGTCACATTATAACACAATAAATTCCTTTACACCACTTTTGTTTGTGGAAAAAACAATCTATATAAGTATTAATACAGAGGCTAATCCATGTCATTGTCTTCTCCTTACATAGTATACATCATGTTTCAATATGTTCCACACCTTAGTAACCCATGTTTCACTATGGAGGTATAAAAGAAACTCTAGATGAACGTTCTATACTATGTTGGAATTTTCTATTGTACCACTACATTTTAATGTTACACCATGTACCATGGTGTTCGATTTTGTGTCATATGACCTCACTTAATTCAATATAAACACAAATTTCCATAAAATTATACTATAACACTTTCTGAATGATTTTTATAGTTATTATTGTGTTATTATAACGGTATATTTTTTATTCTTTTTATTTATTGTTCAAATCATTGTGACTTGATAATTCATAGTAATATTATTTTCATAATAAATATTAAATGTACATTTTTAAAGATGTCCAATGAAATATTACTTTGAAATAGTCTATATTATTTAAACATGGAAGGATAAAATTTATTTTCAAACTCACTATATTTAAAAATGTTTAGTAAATTGTTTTTATGGATTTATTTTCAACATTAATTTTAATAATATTTTTATTACCGTAGGGGATTAGGCATGGGTTATGAATTTTAGAGTGAAATTAATTATTTAAAATAATATTGGTGATATGTAAATTAATTATTAATCGGTTTAAAATTATTTAATTTTAAAAATGGACAACATTTCCCCTTATCAGATTTTCCAAAATCGTTTTAAGTGGGAGTACATGAATGATTTGGAATGGGAGAATTGATCATATGAAAGGATTGTGTAATCCAATATTTTGAAATGGAATCATGCCATGATAAATTGAGAATCATAAATTTAATACATAGAGATGTTTTAAATTAATTACTTATTTTAAAGGCCCCTTATGGATTTTAATGATGATTTATAGAAAGAAGATGGTTTAGAGACCCTACAGACTGTTCAATATAAGAATTGTATTTGAATTCAACATGATGATTCTTGACAACCCAATTAACATAATAGGATGATCAACTTTTTAGATGTTTCCTTGAGGTGGGAAAAATTTATTATTCAATACGTTCATTAGTGTTAATAAATGAATTATATTTATTATCGATTGGGGGGTGTGGGATGTGATGTAATCGAATTAGCTAATGACTAAAATTTACAATCCTTAAATCAATGATTAATATTGATACATATCACCATTATGTTCCTCTTAACATCGTTATCTCACACGAATATTTTGACTAGTCATGAGATCATAGATAGATAAAGGGTATTAAATATTATTATTTATATCTTTTGGAATCAAACTCTATATATTAGATTTATATAGTACATTATTGGTTAATGAATGAGTAGTGTGTCCGTAGTTGCAGGTGTGGTTGTACTTAATTAGTTTATGAAGTGTGAAACTATATTGTATCTAAATGATATTATAAGATGCTTTTAAAATTATATTTAATATTCCTGTCTCATTATGAGGTATATATTATACTAATTAAATCATTATAAATGATAACTGATTGATGAAAATGTTCAATGTCAGTATGTGATAATGGAGTTTCCTTACTTAATTGACTACTTTTACTCATCCTCCAATTTGTGAGATAATGCACTGTTATTTTATGGTTAAACATTGTATATTTTTTATCTACTATATGTAAATAACCGTCATTGAATTATCTTTCTTTTTCTTTTTAAATGATCCTCAAATACTTTTAAGAAAAGGATTGGTTTTCAAATGAGTAAAATGAATGTTTTAGACAATGGATTCATAAGTGACCAAGATATTTTTATTGATATATTTATAAAAATGGATAATGTATTAATATAATATTCATGGATTTATTTTCCTTTCCTAATATGTATATCCTTTTACTTCCTTTTTGGAATCATTCATGAATTTATTTAATAGTCTTATAATGTTAGTGTATAGATTCTCTGGAAAAATACTACAGGGTTATATGTCCCACATCGGGATTATACCATTTGGTGCTTTTATATTACATTTAATTATAGTATTTTCTCATATTATTATTATTTAAATGGAGTATTAATTAATTATTAACAAAAATATGAAATTTTCAGGCTTTGTGGGTGGTTGTGTACCACCAGGTTTTTTGTTTTCATATTTTTTTATCTATATATTGTTATATTATCTTAGTGTTATAGATAATGTGGTTCTGTATATATTTATTTAATACTGTTTTTAAAGTGAAACTTATTTATTTTAATCATGTATATATTAACCCATTCCAAAAGGATATTTTTGGATGAGGAGGCACTTCTGTCCAGCCAGTGGTGGAAGGAAGTGACCAGTGCGTTATTGGTTAGTCAATTTAGAGGATAGTTTGGATTGTACATTAGGTTGTTTCATTACATTGCACTTATAAGAATAAAATATTCAAAAAAGGATTCCTTATATGATATTAGGAGGACCAAATCTCGTTAATATGTACCTTTTATTTTATGAAATTTTGAATAGTTATTTTACAAAATGTTTATTCGTTTAGAAAACAAAAAATTGATTAATTATTTTTTAAAAAACTTGATTATTATTCACAATCATTCAATATCAAGGAATAATATAATTGTACGATTAGTTTTCATATATAATATTTTCAATTATGAATTAATTAACTATTTTTCTAGTTTTATTTTATTTTAACCATTATATATATACATATATTATTAGTATAATTTTAAAAATGTAAACTATAAACATTAATATAAAAAATATTTTGTGAAATTGATAATATAAATTGAATTAGAATTATAAATGGTTACCATAAAAATTTATGAATTTAACCTCATATATTTTTAGGTAATTATTTTTAATTAATTAAATAGTTTAATTTCTAATGAAACACATAAATATTTATTTTTCACAAAGTTTAAAAATCTTGTTAATTATCATAAAACATGGAAAAGATGTATTTTATGAGGGACTAATAGTGTCTCATGAATATGAAAGAGTAACATGGAATTTTTGGGATATGTTTGAAATTTATATTATAAATCAATTTCTATTTTATTAGGTTTAAAATCAAACAAGATAAATTGTGTATAAAATGGAAGTAATGATATTTTATGTTCAATAATAATTTACTAAATTAAATAAATTTTAGGATAATTTTTAAAGTGGAAAATGAATTTTTAATATAGTATAAAATATATACCTTGACTATATATGGTAAAATATATACCTAATAAATAATATTATAACCATTTAACAATAAAAAATCATTAAAATGATTAGGTTTAATATTTGTTAACTAAGGGGATAAACTAAATAATAATTATTAAAATGAGATCAAATCCTAGTGATATTTTTTTGGGTGGATATATTGAGAACATATTGTAAACATATTTAAATCTATGACATTATTGAACAATCATATAAAAGATATAAAAATTTACAATATTTCTTATTAAATTAGAAATGAAAATAGTTATAGTTTATAAAAAATATTATTTTATAAGTGATAATAAATTAATAAAAACACTATCTTCCGAAAAGTGATTTATGTATAAATTAAAATATATTATGTTGTCCCTTTATGGGTAACAAATCCATTTATCATAATTTTAATAACCCTATAAAGAGTTAAATAAGGATATCATAGTACATATTAAAAGTGTTAATGGTGGTTAAAACTATTAGAGAAGGTTATTAATAATAATAAAATTCTTAAAAACAGTAATCATATGGGTGTATCTTAACTCATTTTCACAATGCATCCACATAATAACATTTTTGTTTAATTTTTGAATGAAAATAATTTTACAAATATTTTATACATCATGTAATTACAAGATTTCCCTTCTGGTAAATATTAAAAGGGATCTCACACTTATCATCTCTCTATATATCTAGAACTATTTTCATGGAAATAAAATTTATAAATCTAAAAAAAATGCCTCCCATGGTTATCAACATTAAACGATGGGAGTGATACAAATAATAGTGGGTATCTGTTAAAACGAAAATGAGTTTGTCTGAAATATATTTTTTGTATTCAACATATTGTTCTTTATTATGTATTTTTCCACAATTTCCAATAGTTTTGAAAAATTATGAAATATTATAAATCTTATTTTACATGGACTATGAAATTATCATGATTACTGAATAACCTATACCCATATCTTATTCCATTATATGGGATATAAAACATTCATTAGTGTGTCTGATAGACAACAACGTCCGGAAACAAATAAATTCATTTTTAAACATCGCATACCACAAATAATTATTATTATTGATATAATGTGTATATATTTTATATGAATGAAATATTTATCAATCAAGAAATAAATGGTATAACAAATTTATATTTTAAAAAATATAAAAATTGTGTTTTATTTCATATACGACATGATGCACTGATCGTGTACAAAAAAATAACAACCTATTAAATTAAAATATTTTTATTTTTACAATAAATTTTATCTCTTCAATATCTTTAGGTACCAAAAACAAATATTTTTGTGTCAAACAGAATATATAGGTTGCACCGCCATGAATAAATGATACTCGAAATATATAACCATTATAATGTAGTCATTTAATCAATTTCCTTGAAATGTATGAAAAACATTATTATAGATATATATAAAAAAAATTATATAATTTTTTTTATGGAATTTTGTTTTTCAAAAATATGTTGTATTCAAAATTAATTTTATTTATTTTCATAAAAAATATACATCAATTATTATTTAATGATTTTAGAAAATATTTTTTATAAATTTAATTTGATTTTATAAATCATAATATCAAAAAAAATTGTGGAAATGTATCAATTTTTTAAGAAAATATTGTCTTTTTAGTTAATAGGGGTATATTCTGAATTTTTTTTAAAGTCAATTTCAATTTAGTAAATTTTTAAATTTTAAAAGCCCTATTATGTTTTTAATATAATTTTATATAACATTAAAATTATTTATTTATATTTATTAAAATTTATTACATTACAATCAATATAATAATTTATTTTAAAATAAGTAATATTTTTTGTTTAAAACATGTTTTCCTAAAAAAAAAACTAATACATATATTATTCTTCATTTAAATTTAATTATAATTACTCAATATGTGACAATTTTCAAATGAATGTATAGATAATATATAAGTGAATATTATTTTATATAACATACTTATTTTTATTTTCATTTAGTTTATAAAAATATTAATTTTTTAGAAAAATACACTTCAAGAAAATGATATTTTATTTGCATTTGTGAGGATAATTTTAAATTTTAATTTTCCAATATAAGAAGTTGATTTACTAAAATGTATCCTATATTTTGTATCATATAAATTTATTTTATATAATATGTTTCACTTAATTTTTATCCATAATAAACAGTGAAATTTATAATAAAATTGACCTCGTTAGCATAAAAAGGGGTTAATCAGGGGTCGAACTAAAAACATAAAGGTTAATATGGAATAAAACCTACAATAAAAACTATTTTATGACAATATATAGACATTATATTAAAAAAATAGTTATTATAGTCTATTTTGGACACATTTTAATGGGAAAAATTGATATTACACTTTAATTGAAAATATAAAAAGTGTTCCACTCACCTAACTCATAAATGGACACCCGATCATCTATACTCTTCACTGCAAAAATTTAATTTTAATTAGATAAATTTCACCAAAATTCCATTATAAAATCCCTAACCATGTACTATAAAAATGTTCTAATCCAAAATCCGATTTATGATATCTTTTGGTGGTTACGTGAGTATGTTTTCTAAAAATGATGTATAGATTTTTTTGGGGGTCTTTATTTTATTTTTAATAGCACATATATTAAATATTCGTGAATTATTGTTATATAATAACTCGTGTACAAAAAATATATTGAGATTATATTATTTTAATTTAACATTAATATATCATATCTTCTATCAATAGTGCTACATAATTTCCATTCAAATGTATTGAGGACCACCACCTTGTGAACTGATATAATTCCTTTTCCATGATCACCTATAATATATTTATATACTGATAGATAAAAATTGTATATATAATATTTTAAAATATATATAATTACTTAAATATGAAATCAAATATGATTTTTTATATTCCATTTCATGGGGGAGGCAACAATGTAGTCCATGTGTATAACTGACTACATCCTTGGGAAGCGATGTGATTAATTTCCCCTAAAGCATATATGATATGTAATATGTACAATTTTAATGAATTTATTTGATATATATAGAATATTTATTATCTCACCCATATATTTATCTTCAGGAAAATATAATATATAATTTTTTTTGTTTCCACATAAGGAAATTTTATATCATCATCCACGTGTACGGGTAAACTATCACCTAAATGAAGTAATACGACTGTTTTTCTTCACCAAGACACATTTATTATATGTATTTTTAAATATTAAACATTATTAAATATGATATTTTTTTCTTTTTTCAAATATATAAAATAACAAACCTTTTTTCCATAATTACTATTGAGAAATGAGGACACCACTCAGGCATATGAACAACCTTCCATATGCATTACTATATCATTTTTCATTTTTAAAACCCATCTATCAGGATTTGTTTCAAATGTATATGTTTTATAAAATTATGGAAAATATTTCCGGATTATTACTCTCTAATTTTTTAAATAATGAACTTTTTTAACAAAGTAAACACTCCAATTTAGTTTTTAAACAATTAACTGAACATTATTTACATACCCAATGTGGATTTAACATATTCTGTATTTAAATAAGAAATTAAAATAAATAAATTAAATTAAATTGTTATATGTTATTATAATAATAAATAGTATTTATGATATAATACAATTATCCTTTTCTTATTATATTAGTGTTAAAGGATACACATATACTTTATGTACTGAAGGTTATGGTTTCCCATATAACATTTATTTCGATGAGAAAAATTTCATAATCACTGGGTTTTTTCATTTACATAATACACAATAATATCATAAATGAAAATTTTGTTGAAAATTATTTTGATTTATTAGTTACATGGTTGTTATAAATTTCATGATATTTGGATATAAATATTAAAAAATTATTAAGGGGCATTATCTAATATTTTCTCAATGAGAATTATTTTATTTTTATGAACCAAATTTATTTAATATATTGTAGACAATATTATATTTAAATATTATATCATGAATAAAATCATGGTATTTTTAGTTTATTTTTAATATGGTTTTATTCAATCATGAGGCATATAGTAGAAAAGTATCCAATGTGGATATTGAATTTTGTTACAATCTCTTTCCTTTTAAGATTGTATATGTTTATTGTTTTCTGGGAGAAGTAAAATTATAATATTTTATTCTACCAAATATCTTTTTAATACCATTTTTATGAATTCTCTTAACTTGTTTAATTATAAAGTCATCCTTTATTGATAAATAGACATTTAAACAATTTTTTTTAGTCATACAGATAATTTATTTTGATTTAAATTTGGAATATTTATCTTCAATATCGATATTTTCAAAACAGTTTTAAAAAAGATATCCCCTACAAAAATAACATATTTCATAAATATATTTTATAAAGTATTTGACATACTATTTTAATTTTTTATAAATATGTTTCACAAATTTACCAAATATGTTCACTATTAAATCCATGGAACAATTTATTTTTGAAAGGAATGATTATTTTTTTCACTTCTGAAATGAATGAATTTTCCAGCCATCATGCAGAATTTTTCCATGACTATTTATTTATATTTTTCAGTGGTTCTATTTCATAAAATGTATTCTATCAATATTTGGTGAATTATTATTTTTTAAATTTCATTTTTTAAATCAAATGATTAAGGTGAAAAAAGGAATTAACGTTCTTTTATATGAATTTATTTTCATCAAAACAAATTAACCATATTGTTTATTGAGTATAATGTTGATATTTTATATTAATACCGTCTTCAATTTTTCCTTATATGGTTTTTTATTTTTTCAAATATATTTTTTTTGAACTAATTTTATATCCAACGGATATTCGTCCACCAAGTATATTTTTATTAAATCATTTTCATTTATAAATGTGAATTATTTTACAATGATATTATTATGGATGAAATTTAATTCCCATGGATTATTCTTGTTTTAAAGAGATTTTTATGAAACTTTTTTTTTCTATGGGAAAACTATTTTTCAAAGTTATTTTTATGGACCCAGTTTCAGTTCCATTGGTTATTCATGTTTCAATGTCATTATTATTGAAAACATTTTTATTCAATGAATTAATGATATTTTAAAGAGACTATTTTGGAAACGTTTTCATATAAAAAAGGATAAGCATGTTTCAATTAGATTATTATGGGACCCATTTCTTTTACACGTGTAAATAATTTTCTCAATAGTTTTTTTTGGGATGAATATATTTCTTTCTTGTTAATCATGTTATGAAAATAATAATGGTTCTTTTATAAATTTTATGACGGTCTTTCAGATTTATTAATATTTTTTTGGGTCATGTATAATTTTACACATAGGGATATATAAAATATAGGTGATACTAATAAATTTGATAAGATTGGTGTATCTAGATAATGTCTAGGGAGCCTAATATATCTTTTACGATGGGTATTCTCAGATAGTACTCTAATGATTAGGGTAATGATTATGATATCTCACGAGTTATATTATATGTTGACAATTTGTTTTTTCAAAATGTAAGGTTTTTGTATTTTTCTTTAATGATGATCATTTAATATAAAAATATAGTATTTATGCTACAATGGGTTATATATGATTAATTTTAATGGATTGATATAAATAAGATCAACATTCTTATTTTTAATGGAATCTTTCGATTGGAAAATCCATATAGAATGTTATGATTTTTTAGGATCATTGTTTTTATGGGTTTTAATATTTTTAATTTAACCACATGAACTTTTATTATGTTATCATACCCTTATTACCTTATTATACCAACAAATTAAATCAAATTAATAATTCATATATTTACCCTTACTAAACATTTGTGCTCATAATTATTATATTTTTATTTCCCCAGTCTATATGGAGTGATGTTAATTTTTTTAAAAGAAAATGTTTCTAATGTGATTAAAATTGTTGGGGGAATTGAAGGCTCAATTTCAAATGTTAAATGCTCTGTATTGTATAAAACATAATCCCATGAATTCAATGTTTTTTTGTATTCATTTTCTAATTATACATAAACCTAAAACTAAATGTTCATTGAGAGTATATTTTTTCAAATATTTACTTTTGGTATTTTATGTTTTATTAAAAAACAATATTGTTTCACCTTCATTAGTATTAAATCTAGAAATTTGGTGTTTATATTTTTAGCACTAGATTTGAAAATTTGGGTCTGGGGATGTTACATTATGTATCAATCAAAATGATTAGATAAATTTTTCAATTATGATAGTTTAATATTATGTTTTCTAAAAATTTATTTATGGCATTATGGGTCTATAAAAAAAGGATTAATATATTTTCATGTATTTATAGACACTGTTTGATGTTTTATTTGATGAGATCATAATGTTTTTAATGACACTTTAAGAGTCATTTTTTTAAGATAATATAATTATTTGGTTAAATGATAATTAATCAATTAAAATTTAAATAATCATGTGTCGATGTATTGATAAACTTTTGGGATTATATAGCAATGGATATTTTGGAATCACTACGAATATATTATTTTTCATATAGATGACTCTTGGAGTTAAATGTGATTTGGTGAATAAGTGATTAATTTTATTTCAGATGATTATCATTATATTTCTATGATTTATAGTGGTTATTTTTAATATAACCAATGATATTAAAACACTATTGAAGGTTTATTTGATTTTCACTATTTGGGTTCTAGGGTTATTTTTTAAGAAATGAATTAGTTATAACTTATCGTATTCCTAGTAAAATTTGGGGATTATTGTATTATTTACATATATTATTAATTATTCAGTTGGTGAATAATATTACCAATTGTAGACATTTTTGGTTTGAATAATGTCGAATGTTTGAAGGAATATCTTAATTATTACACCTACAGACATATGGTTTATTAAAAGATGACTATAGTGCACAATGAGTGAAAAAAATCATAAAAAATCATCATTAAAATACAAAGATAAAATAGTATAAGAAATTGAATAAAATATTTTTATTTAAACCTATTATGTAAGGGTATTTAGTTATTTCTCCCCCTAGGTTTTTTGGAATACTTTATCAATATGAAAAGGTACTTGAAAAAAATTCATTTTAACTTCATTTCTCATGATATCAATGATTGTTTCCCCATTTATTTGGTTTATATAATTTTGGTTGTGATAAGTATATTGATCTTTCAAATTCATATTGTAAATAATCTCTATTACTCTCCATAATTAATTATGCATTTTTTATATGTCCATATGTTACCACTCGACCACTTTTAACATATGTAAAAAAATAGATACGGGATAAAATTAGAATTTCACTTTCCTTTTGTTGAAGATAAAATTATCATTAACCAAATCAATGATGTGAGTTTAAAAAAAATAATTTTTAATACCCATCCTTTCATTATAGAGAAAAAGTTAAATTTTTTATTTCATAATTTATTAATGGTGGTAATATATAAAAATGATTGATTTTAAACAGATAATATTATTTTTTATTTCATATATGACATGTTAAACCATTCAGAGAAAATAGTGTTACAACCCAATAAATAATGATATGTTTTATTTTAAATATATTTAATATCTTATATAGTGTTTGATATACACAACCTAAAATTTTTATGTTCAATATTTCATAAAAAATGCACCACCGAGCATAAACAAGAAATATGAAATATTGACGTTGGAACCTATCTGTTAAATTGGAATCTATCAAATTTTTAACAAATTTGAAAAAAATATAGATAAAATTATTAAAAAAAATTATAATTATAGATAAATTAATATTAGATAATCAATCAATTTTTACATTTCAATGTTTATAATTTAATAATATGTTTCTTCATAATGATTTTTTTTATATTAAAAAATTATTATAATTATTTATTATAGAAATTATAATGTATATTTTTTAAAAATTAGTCATTTTTTAGATTTTAATATTGAAAATAAATTTGGTTTATTTTTTTATCATTCAGATCATATGGATTTGTCAATGAATAGTGAGAAATATAGATTTTTTTAAAAATATAATTTAATATCAATAAACTATGTTAAGTTCAAAAATATCATTTTTGTATTTTTATTTCAAGTTATATAATTTCTATTTAGTTATATCTAATCAAATTAATTACTTAATAGTCATATTTATATTTTATTTCAATATATGTAAATATTTTTGGATTAAAAATGGGTTATTTCTGAAAGCTGTTTAATTGTGCATATTGTGTGTAATTTTCAATTAATTAACCAACCACTAATGAGTAATGTTGTAATGATATGTATATATATATATATATTATCAAAAAATAATAAGTCAAATTCATACATTTATTATTATTAGTGATATAATTAATATAGAATCCACCTTTGATTAAAAATTAAACATCTTCAAACCCCACAATCTTATCACCTATATTTGAATAATGTTAATATAAATACATCTACATAAGTGAATTTATTTTTTTTAAGTGGAAAATAAATTTCTAAATAATAATATTAAATATTATCCAATATTTTTGTCATAATTTTTTTACCATAATTAATTGCAAAAATAACAAGAACTTAATAAAAATTGTTTGGGTAAAAAAAGTTTACCTCCAGTAAGACAAATTACTTTTTTTGGAAAAATATTCTTAAATTTCTTCTAAAAAATAAATTTGTATGAAATATAGAGCATATAATCTTTAAACATCAATTATAGTCTTATATGGACCACTTTTTATTAAGAAAAATCTATCATGAAATCTTTTTATTTGACTCAAAATATAAGTTTTCCACTCAACTCAATTATAAAACGCCGCCAACTATTATAATCTCTTCACACCATAAAATACATTTAGAAAACTAAATACCTACCCATATTCCTTCAAAATATCACTCAAAATTACTATATCAATTCATTTTATTACAAATCAATCATAAAATTACTTTAATACTTATATAAGGATTTTGTCTGAAGAAGCTGTATCATGCTTGACAATGAATTTTTAGTTTATTTTTTCTTCCACCTTCATCAAATATTTAATGATTATTATTATATATTTTAAAAATTATATAACATATACTTATATTTTTTATGGTAATATAATTTTGTAAATTCATCTCCTCCTCTATGAACTGGGATATAGAATCATTATTAATTTGTAGAAAAAACCAACTCTAAATGATCCTACATAATTTGTTTTCTTAATTGACTCTCATGGATTGAAATAAATATGAATTTAATATATATATGTGTGTGTGTGTAATAGTTTTGAAATATTTACTCTTATTTAAATTAAATATCATATATAATTTTTATTTTTTATTCTATCTGGTATACGATATCATCATATGTCTTTACTGCTGGCTACCACATCGTGATGCTATATGAATTATTTTACATTAACATCCTATAATGATTATAATGATGATGTATTCTCAATTTCCAATATTATCCATGTATTATTTTAAAATATTATATGGAATTAATTATAGACCAAGGGATGAGATGTAATGTTTTTCTAAGACTGGGGGTTCCCAGAATAAATGTTGTAAATTTGTTAAATAGCACATGTATAACTATTTTTTCATGAAAAGTGGAAAAAATATAAACAAGTGTACAAAGAAGAAATATAATGGAGGAATTGTATTCAAATAAGATTCGTTACCCAATATATTGTATAACATTGGCTTGTTCGCCATAAATGTGGAAGGTAGTATTCCATAGTTCAAATGAATAAAATAAATTAAAATATTTATTGTGACACAATGATATTTTTTAAGATATATTCCTTTTAATTTATTTGTTTTCTTGTACTATATACTACACCCATTTTATATTTCACTATATGTAACAATATATTATCATGCATTATATGAAACACTAATTTTGAATTGCATTGCACAGTAAGAGTGACCTTCATCGGGAAAGTGTGTTGAATGAAATACAATGTTTCACTAAACAACAATATATTATTAAATTATTATTATTTAATGGAATATAGAGTATAATTTATGAATAATATTATCCAAATTTGAAATTTTTTATAAAATTTACATTAAACTTATGTATCTTTTAGTCATGAAATAAAAAAAATCAAATTTTTAGATAAAATAAGTATTTTTCAATAAATGTAGTTTTGCCGTCTTTTTATCGCACACCCATATTAAATTTATTTTTTCATAATTTTATGTATTTTATTTTTAATAATAATCTTATTAATTGGAATAATAACATAAAAATTTATATTATTTTTTGTAATTTTCTAATAAAATAAATATTTTAATGAATAGTGAAAAAAATTGCATTTTAATTCAAAACTACATTTTTATCGATTTTATTTATATAGTTAGATTATCTTTTGTATTGGTTTTAAATGTTAATTTGATTATGTTTTTAAAATATTCCAAATTTTTTTCATTGTTTTTAATTTAATATTTAAAAATTAAATAAACACAAGACAATCTTTCGATATGTTTGTATTTCTTAAAAACATTTTTTTTGTTTATAAAACTAGATTTATTTTTTTAATTATCTCATGACTATTATGTGTTGTAAATATTAAAAATATTAATCCATGTTTGGAATCAGTGGTCCCATATTATGTGAATAATTTACTTTTATTTTTTTGGGATATTATGAATAGTTACTACTTTAATTTTAATTTAATGTGGTTAATAGTAAATAAAGTATATTAGTGTAACAAATAGTATTATTTAGAGAATAAAATGATCATAAAACCTACCAAAATAGTTTTTTAAGAATAAAATGATTCCATTTACGTCATTTGTTTGGAAAATAGTCATTTAAGTGCCACATGAAAATTAAAATGACATGGATATTAATAAAACCAATGAAAGTGACAACATGTCAAACTCGCATTTCTTATAAGTATAATAATTTAAAAATAGGGATAACTAGATTATATCATGGAAGATAAATAGTCCAGGGAAATATAAAATATTTACCTACATAATGGTAATTTATTTAAAAATTTTAGTAATTAAATAATTTCTTTAACGTCTTCATCATTGATGATGTAAAAATTAATTAATTAATGAGAAATCAATATAATTTTTTTTACTAAAATCCAAATAACTATAAAAATGTACAAAGATGTGAATAAATAATATTGGTTTAGTATATCTCAACCATAATCATCACAATTTCATGCTAGTGACCATTGAGAGAATTATATAATAGATTATTACCATTATATTATTTTATTTAAAGTGGTGTTAATGATGTCAAATTCAAACATTAATGAGAATAACATTTTTAAGTTCAATTTTATATTAGATAACATAGAATACATATTTTATCAAGAATTATATTAATTTTAAATTCATTTTTTATTTTTATTATTAATTTTTACTTAAAAAATAATTATATTAAATAATTACTAATATCACCATAGTAATTAGTTTAATAATGGATATATCAAATAAATGATATCAATAATATTAAAATAAAATTTATTTGATGTAATTAATTTATCCAATGAATTTTATAGATTACCTCGACCAATTAGGTATATAATATAATATTTTTTTCAAGGGTAACACCTTATCCTGAAATTTCAAAAACTCCATGAAATAAATAGTGTCAAAATTGACACAATTGATATTTTTTAAAAAATGTATAAACAATTATTTATAAGTCATAATTTTATTAAAAAAAATATAGATTAATTGTGATACAATATAAAAGTATCTAAATTATTCATTTATGGAATAATTAAAATCATGTATATAATTATCACACCCTTATAATATTGAATTAACTGAATTAAAATTAAACAGATTAACAATTATTTATTTAAAAATATAATGTATAAATTAAAATCAAAATTTTTCAATAATTTATTGGATGATGATATTTCAATATTATCATATATTATATTTTAATATATCTAATTTTGGAGATATTTTAATTGATTGTCAAATTATTATAAATAAATATTTTCATAAATTTTAAAACTGTCCCTCACCCCAATTATAAAAGGGATCCTCCTCCATCATTTCTACAGAACTGATAAATTCATCAATTTTGTCCATAAACATTCCATTTATATTTTCAACATCCCATTTTACATAATATTGTTCTTGGCCCCCTCATATGACCAACTCTAGTTTCATTAAGAGGGCATCTAAAGAAAGAACGTCAATGATGAGGTAATATCCTCTACTTATTAATTCATATTCCATTATTCTCATACATCCAATTAATTATTTGTTTAATTATTTAATAATAAATCCATTATAAATTAAATAATATGATGTTATTATAATTATTAAACAACCATATTCTACATTCGATCAATCCTATGAAAAAATCCACCCGCTTTTGTACATACGGCTTACCATCTCCATGTAGTGGGGTAATCTGTTTTTCCCACCACCATACCTAGATGGGTATAAAAATGGATGTAATAACTATAAATTTTTATTATAATATTATATTTATTCTAAAATTTTATAAACCATCCACTTCAAAACATTTCAAAAACTATTCGAATGATATTGTCGCTCGTGTGTATGTACTGCATACCATCTCCACGATTCGATTTGATTCATTTTACATGATATTTATTGAAGAAAGAATATATATATTTACAGAATGAATAATAGGTGTATATATTACGTTAATATCATTTATAATGATATAAATATGACCAAATAAGGATAACTAGAACAAATTCCACAAATCATGCATTAGAACATAAATTAGTTAACACCCAAATAATGAGTAATACTGAAATGATAATACGATCATATTTGATATCATAAAAATTTATTTTTTCTTTCAGAATACAATAACAAATATTTAAATCATTATACATGATGTTTGGATACACACTAAGAACATCAGACCTAAGGTAAGGGATTACTTGGTCTCACTTTTATTTTTTGTGAGACATATGCCTTATACACCATCTAATTTTATTTTGTGATGATTATTTTACCCCTGAATGTTATTATTATTATTATTATGAATGTTTTTATATTTAAAAAATCAAAGACTTCTAATTATTTTATGTTGAATATGATTTTACTTATTATAAATTGTTAACGGATAATTTTAAAATCTTTTTTTATCTATGATTGTGTATATATAAGAATCTATTGGGGTATTTGTATCACCAACATCCATGTTTCCTAATTATGTAATATTATATTTATTGTTCAAAAAATTTTTAAATATAATTTTACACTTTGGTGAATTTTTTTAAATGGAATGAAAGGAATATTTTTTCATTATTCGATTTTAGGTACTTTTTGACTTTTCATTAAAAGTATGAGGATAATGTCTTTTTTGAACTTATAAGGAATGAATGTAATTTTATGAATTCATGAAACGTTGTTTAAATTATGATTAATCTATAATTTTTAGGATTTTTTCCTCTATATTTTTATCTTCTAAAAATATGTGTCATTTTATGAAAGAAATGTTTTTGAAAAATAAAGCCTATTTTCCTCAAGAATTATGTTCTCGTGTTTTATCAGAATTATTTTCCATATAATATGATATAGGGTTATGTTTCCATCACTATTATTTGATTTATTTTATTGTGTTTATGATGGAAATATTTTTATGAAATCTATTTGTTTTAAATGGATTATGATGGAATGATGTTTATGAATCCCTTTTTATTTCATGGGTTATAATAGGATGAATGATTTATGTTTTTCGGGAACATGTAAGAATGATTACATAATTATACGGGTGGACATTATGTCTACCTCTAATGCATCAGGTAAATATTTGTATCCCATGAGAAAGACATGAAAGGAATGGATAGTAAACTTGGTTCAGTAATACGGTACTGGAATTGCAAGTAAATCTGGTTCAATAATACATGTCTAGAACCAAATGTAAACCCATTTCAGTATTGGACTTTATCTACTATTATGGTCATGGAAATAATTCCTTGATTATTATAGAAATCATATAATTTTCGTAGTTGTTTTATATTATTCCATGTTTTATTCCAATGTTATTTTATCAGGGTTAATGTTCTTTTTTGATCTATGCCTTACGGACTACCAATATTAATTTCATGACTCAGGATGTTGATGTTTAAACATTATATTCATGTTTTTACATTTTTATGTTTATGGATTTATTTATGTTCTCAATTTTTACCCTTAATCCATATTTGAGCTCACCCTTTTTATGTTTTATTTTCCCAGAGATATAAAGAAAGGTTTTAGGTTGGAAAATAATAAGGGTATGATGTGTGTTATAGATATTGAAGATCTTTCACCAATTTAGCGGATTATGTTATGTGTTTCCAAATGCACTAAACTAAAAAGGTATTTGTGAATATTTTTGTGTCATTTATGAGGTATTATAAAAAAGTAATGTAATTTCCATTTATGTCGTTCGTCTGTCATTAGAGTTGGTGTCAGAGTGAAGGATTATTTTTCCATTAGAGACTAGGATAAGAAAACATTATTGAGATCCTTAAATTTGTTTCTAGCATATGTTTAGGGATGTCTTTAATGGTGGGACGAATTATAGGTTACAATCCTCTAAATATGTTAACAACCATGAATAACCGAGGATTACACCTAAGATGAAAGATATTGAATGTAGTCACCCTTTATTTTTTTGGTTTTCATTGTCTTATTTTTTCCACTCACACTATTCTTTTTGGGTTTTAAAAGTTGTCTATAAATAAAAGAATTCACGTAAATGGAGAATATAATGGACAATGGATTGATATTATTATTGGTCACCCAAATAAAATTGGAGTTGGAATGTTAAATATTTTTATTACTCTTAATTAGAAAAATATCATTATATGATCAATAATCTCTACATTAGTGATTTTTCTGACCCATCAAACAAGAGAAAGATGGAGTATCATGGTAATCATTGAAGAATGAATGATTAATTTCCCATAGTTAAATCATGTGATAAGAGGAAACAATGTGATTTCTTCAAAGGAAATAAGCGATTCTTTGGGTGTGGAAAAAGGAAAAAAGATAGTAATTGCAAATTAAAAGGTTAAGTTAAATATATGTACAAGGATAATGGTATTTCTAAGACATTAACAATGGTTAAATGTTTTAATTGTTGAATTTATGTGCATTAGGAAAACCGATTCGCTAAGTAAAAATAAAATGAAGATAAAAAATATAACACCCCAAGGATTTCTAGTAATAAATTAAAATACATGAATCTTTATTTATGTAGTTATTTATTACTATCCATTAAAAATAAATTTACAGCTTCTAGGATTTGAATTGCAAGAAATTATCATCTACAGTTGTGATCAGAAACATATTTAGATTTTAATGAATCTAAATTAATATTTGGTGAATAATAATGAATCTTATTTAATAGTAATATGAATAGTAATATGTAACTAATTAATCATAAATTTTATCATTATTTTTTTCTTATGGTTTTAAGATAATGATATTTTGATTAATTTTTCATGGTGTTAAAAAATGGGTTATAGATTTAAAATCGTAATTTTTTAATTAATTATAATTTTAGTAAAAAATTATAATTATGATACATAGATAATAAATTTAAAAAAAGAGAGTACATTTTTGAATTCTACATGTTCAAACATAGTTAGGGTGATGTTTTTGGATTTTTCTAAAGCAGTGGAATTTTTGGTGAAAAGAAAATTTACTATTTTGATTTTTTATTAAGTTTAATGACCAAATTAATGATATAATAATTAGGTAATAATTCTGGTAGAATTTTTTGTAGTAAAATAAGATATTATTAGTCTCGTGTGTCTTATATCATGTGGAATCCCAAGTTTTTTAAATTACCACTAATGAGGTGTCCCTTGAAAATTAATAAAATATTCCATCACTTTTTCTATATATAGCAACTGATTCCTTCATTCCATTTATTCCAAATTCATCCACAACAAATATAAAGTATTTTTACCATCAATGTATTATAACAAGGTGTCTTATATCACCCAATATCCCAACCATCATGTCATATGATTTACTCTACAAGATGGTTTAAACACTTATCATGTAAGAAGAACCCACAGTAAGGGAATTTTTCACATATTCCATTAATTGGGTAAACATTCTTCTTTTATTCATTATGTGGTATTAATATTATTAGTGTGATGAATTTTTATTATATTATGTTTCAGTATGTTCATTTACTATTTATATACATATCAATTCCATTATATTATTTATAAAATGAATTATATTTTGAGAGACTTTCCTTTTAAAATCATTTTAAAAAGATCTTTAATAAATTTCAAAAAGATTTTTTATACATGTATATTGTATGAGTGGTTTCTTGTGATTTAAAGATACTTTATTACATTGATATATTCCTTGGAAATTATTTAAGTTGGGATGAGCCCATTATAGCTCCATATATGTTGGGTGAATCCCATTATAAATCAATATATGGTATATGAGCCCAATTATAGTTGTCCAATGCATTGGGTACTGTAGAGGTGGAATTTGAAAAAATGGTTATTCCATGTGTAAGGGAGATTATAAGAGTGACATGGTAAATATTTCACAAGGAATCAAAATTATGTATCTATTCATATGAGTTTTTATGATTACATGTTTTATTAGTTTTTATATTATCCCTTGACTAACGATTTCTTTCATTATAGCTCATACTAAGTTTTATACTCATCCCATGTTTTTGAAATGTTTTTCAAAGGATATAATTATATCTATATGAAGGAAAGGTGTCCAAATATTTGATATGTAGTGTTTTTAAAGAAATCATGTTTTATGTTTTAATATTTTATATTTTAAAAAAATGTATACTTTTTATAGTTATATCCTCATTGTATGAATATTGTATGCTATGTATATAAAATATCCTTATTATTTAAAACTGTAAACACAAAAAGAACATAATTTTATAATAATGTATGTTATTTTCTAATAATCAAGATTTCGTAATGTTTTATTTATGGGTCCTTATATATGTTGTCATAGGTTGGTTTAGATAAACTTATGGATTAGGATGTTGTTAAAATAAAAACATTAATTATTTTTACATGATCGTAATTTGAAATGTTATAGAATTTAAGGATTTCCATTTTTATTAATCTATGTTATGTCTATTTAGAATTTTTTTCAATAGAAAAAATAGGGAATATAATGAATGAACCCTCAAGAGGATGATGTTTTTATCAAATCTGCAGCTTGGAATGGTAGGAATCCGAACTGAGTTGTTTGTGAAAAAAATGCCTTAGCTGTCTAAAGAAATAAACCGGGGTAGTATCCATGTGAGTGAAAAACATCATATACCATTAAGAATTTTTTTTAAAAAAAACTTATGAGGCAAAATTCTCCATCATTTAGTGGATGCACATATATAGTGAAGCTGAAGTATGAATCAATGATATAGAAAACATATTTGATGTAATGGGAGGTTCAAAATTTCAATAGGTAATACTATCCATTTATCATTTAAATGTTGAAACTGATAAATGGTTTTCATTGGTTATGAATACGAGATAAAGAGATTCCCTTGACAGTCTTGAATGAGATGCTTTTCTGTGACATTATCTGGATAAATATTTCCCAAAAATTGATAGACTCATTAGGGAGTATCACTTCATGGAACTAAAGTAGAATGATGATGATTTTGTGGTAGCATATAAAGAAAAATTTATAAGGCTGTCCATGTACATACCAAATTTTACCAGGGATATTGATAGTAAAATTATAATATATTACAATGGTTTTAAACCATATCATCAAAGATAAATAGATTCACAATATCATAAAATCATTGAGAAACTTTTTCATTATGAATAAAAATTAGAGACGGGGGTTTCAGAAACGTATGTTCCCCATGATGACAAGAACAAGAGGCGGTCGGGTTTGAAGGATTTGGGTTGGAATTATTCAATGAAATCTATAGGTTAAGAAATCATTTTCCATTCTTGTGAAAAGTGTGGTACAAGGCATCATGGTTTATTTTTTTTGTAAATTTTGGGAAATGCTACTTATGTGGAATGTTTGGACACGTGTCTTGTGAGTGAAAATAAATGACCATAAATCTAATGAGAAGCTGATGGTGAGATTCTTTACCTGTATTGAATTGGGTCATTTTTCTAATGTTTTTCTAAATCTAGTCACTCAAGTAGGGAATATTTAAAATTGGAAGAATGAGGGTCTGGTAAATTAATTTTCAAACACTTCAAAAGATTATGAGTCATCATATGTGGTTGTGTTAGGTATATTTCTTGTTCTTATATATTTCTCAAATGTGCTATTTGATTAAGGGTCTAAAAATTCCTTCATTTATGAAAAACATTATGAAAAATTTGTAATTCATCCTCGTGAAATGAAACAAGATCTCATAATAGAACCCCCTAGTAGAAATATTGTAGCCAAAAGTAATTCTTAAGAATCTACATATCCTTGTGTGATAATGTTTTTCTAGAAACCTTATTTTTTTTATTCTAGTAGATTTTAAAGTTATCATGGGTTTGGACTAGAATTATTTTTATCGTGTTGTGATAGATCGTAAAGAAAAAGAATTTTTTTCATAAAATTATTGCGTTTGTGTACAATAATGAGCCCATACAATTGATAATATATCAGGAAGCTGTGAAATAGATAAAGGATGGAATTTAAGATAATTTGGATCAAATTTTCGAAGATAAGAGAACTATCCAGATTAATGATGTATCTAAGATATATGAATACCTTGATATTATCCAAATGATTTTCCTAGTTTTATTTCAAATCAAGAGGTTCAGTTTATAATTGAAATAGTTCTAGTAATTAAGGCAATTTCTAACCCCCCTTATCAAATGGCCCAAATGGAACTTCAAGATTTAAAAAAGAAGTTTCAGGAATTATTTGATTAAAGCTTCATCCGACAATGAATATCACCATGGGGTTCACCTGCATTGTTTTTTACGAGGAAAGATTATTCAATAAGAGTCCACATCGATAATAGAGCCTTATATAATATTACTATTATAAAAAAGTTACATTTTCCACATATAAATGATTTGATTGTTCAGGACCATGAAACATATTATTTTTCATGGGCTGGACTGAGGTTGGGGTTCCATTTGTTGAATGAAAAGGATTAAGACATCTCAAAAACTATGTTTTGTACATGATATGGTCATTATGAATATGTAGTTATGTGTTTTGGGTTAACTAATCCACTTTTGTCATCCATGGATCTTATGAATAGAATATTTCACGATTTCTTGGATATGTTTTTTTTGTGATTATTGATGACGAACTAGTATAATGTAGAAATAAAGATGAATAAGAAAAACATTTAAGGGTTGTTTTGAAATCCTTAAAAGAGAAGAAATTGTATGTAAATTTTAGACTGAGAGATTTATACTTTCAATAGATTTTGCTTCTTGGGAAAATGGTAAATAATGATGTAATAATATTTTATCCTTCCAAAACAAATGTTGTTATAGAATGGCCAAGACCTACAATGTAACAAAGATTCATATTTTTCTTGGATTAGAATGCTATTAATAATAGTTTTTTAAAATCATTTCATTGTTATCTCATACACTAATTCAGTTAACAGAAAAAGAATTAAATATTTTTAGTTAGATGAATGTGCTATTTGTTTGCAGGAACGGAAGAAAAATTGGCGAATGGTTCAGTTTGGACTTACCATCACGAAATGGTGAGTTTTTCAACAACAATGATGCTTCATTGAAGAAAGTTTGTTGTGTTTTGATGCCGAATGATTAGGTAAGATCTTATTCTTCAAGGCAACTAAGACCTCATGAGTTAAATTATCCCTTCCATGATATGGAATTGGCATATTTAATTTTTTTCATTAATAATTTGGAGGAAGATTTTATAGATATCCAAATGTGAAATATATACTAACCCTAAAAAGCTGATGTATATATTAACATAGAGAGAACTAAACACGAGATAGAGAAGATGGATTGAACTAATGAAAGATTATGATTGCATGATCAATAATCATTAATGAAAATCCAACCAAGTAGTGGATTTATTGATACTAAATCCTAATGTATCATTAACCATGATAGGTTTGGAACATGATACCTTGATTAATGATTGGATAAATTTGGCATAGATGTTGTTGGTGTAGGAAATTTTTTTTAGGTTTTAGTGTCATCATCATTATCAGATATAATTATGAAAGCGCAAAAGGAAGACTATGAGTTATGTAAAAATGTAGAATTCACTAAAATGGGTATGTTTCCAGAAATTAACCTTGATAAGGATTATGTTATAAGATTAGTAAAATGGTTGTGTGTGGCTTGTGATTCCAAGTTGAAGAAATATTTGTCGTATGAAGCTCATAGATATGCATTTTCAGATCTTCCTGAATGTGCTATGATGTAAAGAGACCTTCAGAAGTAATACTATTGAGATGGAATGAAAATGGAAAATGTATAATTTACCATAAATTTTTTGACATGTCAACAGGTTAATGTAAAGAAGAAGTGACTTAAGGGGATGCTTCCATCATTTCCTGTGCCAGAGTGGAAATGGGAGAGTATATCCATGGCTATTGTGGTAGGATTCCCTAGGGATTTTGGATGTAATAATGTGATTCGGTTCAGTACTGAGTAGCTAAAAAATATATAGATTTCCATTATATTTGAGAAACATTGTCAGATAATCTTTCTTGATAATAACTAAAAGATATCATTAGGTTCCATAGTGTTCCTCATTCCATAGTATCTAATTGGGATCCCAGGTTCACTTCTAACTATTTTAAGGGACTTCAAAATACTTTGGGAATATAATTAAAATTCTTCACAACTTTTCATCCTAAATCAGATGGTCCGTCCGAAAGAATGATTCATACATTAGAGGATATTCTTTGATCTTTTTCAATGAACTACTAGGTATGTTGGGATCATCATATTTCTTTAGTTGAGTTTTTTTTATGATAACAGTTTTCACTCCAGTATACAGATGGATCCTTTTGAGGTATTGTATGGGATGAATTTTCAAACTCCATCTTTTTGGGATGATGTCTGGGAAAGGATGTTAATGGGAAGAGATATGGTATATAATGTTGATGAGAATATGGAGATGATCTAACAACATGTGAGGAAAGATGAGAGCATGAAGACAAGTTTAGCAGACAACAGGAGGATAGGCATCCCTTTTGATGTAGGTAACCATGTTTTTCTTAAAATATAACCTTGGAAATGTGTGATGTGTTTTGATATGAAAGGAATGTTATGTATACGGTTTATTGCACTTTTTAAATCATAGAGAATGATGGACCAGTCGCCTACTAAGTAGATTTTCCTCCGATTACATACCAGGTAGACAATTTTATTCATGTTTCAATGCTAATAAAGTATGTACCAGATTCATATCATGTCTTGAGCCCCGAATCAGATCAGCTAGAAGAGAACCATTCTTATTAAGTAAAAAAAGTTCATATTCTTGATTAAATGGAATAGGTTTTCAAGAATAATTTAACCCACCAGGTAATGGTTTTTTGGAGAAAGCACATGGATGAATAAGCAACCTGATAGTCTAGAGATGCTATGATGGTAAGTTACCCTCACATTTTTAATAAGTAAATAAAATTATGAGGATTCAATTTACAGAATATGAGGATAACGTAACACCAAAAGGTTTTTTAGAAATAAATAGAAATTCATGAAACACTGTTTTATGTAGATATTTATAACTATCCTTTAAGAATTATTTTGTAGCTTCTAAATTTTTAATTTTAAAAAACTGTCATCTACAAATGTGATCTGTATATTAATTGTAGTATAATGGAACCGACCTGATTTTTTATGAATAGTTACCTACCATTATTATTTATAACATGAATAATAATATGACTCTATTGAATAGTAAATTGTAAAATTATTTTATTTTTATAAATATAAAAGATAATGTGATGTTGGTTATTTTTTTCTGGTGTTAAAATATAAGTTATTGATTAAAATTATATTTTTTTTAATAAATTATGATTTAATTTAAAAAATAGATTAATAATAATTATATAATTATATCCAATAAATGTTGTCCATATTTTAATTATACACATTAAAAAATTGATAGGGTGAGTTTCTAGGATTTTTTTAAAACAGTTAGATGTTCCTTGAATTTTAATAATACAATTTTTAATTTTCGGTAAGTTTAATGACATCATTAATGATGTAATAATTATGTAATAATTTGGGTCAAATTCTATATTGTAAAATAAGATATAAGGACTCACATATGTCTGATACCATGGGAAAAGCCTATGGTCTTTCAAATACCTCAAATGAGGTGTCACTTGGAAATTAATAAAACATTCCCTCACATTTCTATAAATACCAACCCCTTCCTTCATTTGATTCATTCCTAATTCCTTCTCCATAATGATCTAGTCTTATTAAATTCTTAGTATTTCTCCAAAGGTTTCCTCAAGTTCCCATGGTCCCAACCTTCATGTCTTACAAGTTACTCTATATAGAGGATTAAACACTTTTGAAGTAAGAAGTACCCGAGGTAGGGGAATTATTTAACAAATTTCCATTCATTTGGTTAACCATATTCGTTATATTAGGATTTCAAGATACTTTATTACCAAGATATGTTCCATTGACATTATTTATGTTGGGTTGAGCTCATTATAGCTCATGATATGTTGGGTTGAGCCTATTATAGCTATCAAGTTAATTGGGTACTCTGGACGTGGAATTGGACCAAATGGTTATTCCATGTGTAAGGGTGATTTGAAATGTTATATGGTAATATTACCCATGGAAACTTCATGATGTTTTGATGGATAATATTTTTTATGATTATGGGGTTTATATGTTTTTCTGTTATCACTTGACTAAAAATATATTTAATTATATCTCTTACTGTGTTTTATACTCATCCCATGATTTTAAAATTGTTTTTTCACATGATATAAGGATAGGTAAGAGAATTAAGGGATACTTGATGTTTGATATGGAGTTATTATAATGTAACCAGGTTTTCTATTTTAATTTTTTATATTTAAAAAAATCAAAACTTTTTTTTGTAGTACCCTCATTGTATGAATGTGGTATGTTATGCATGTAAGATATCATAATTATTTCAAAATCTAACCCAAAAATATCCTTATTGTATAATAATGCATGTTATTGTATACTACTCTGGATTATGTAATGTATCATGTCTGGGTCCTTATAATCTTCTTGGATGTATGGATGGTATTTATGTTGATGACTATAAAGAGACGTAAAATGATATATGATATTCAATATGTGTTGAGGAATAAACCGCTGAATCTCGATCAATTGTATATGATGATAGTGGAATTATTTCATATTTATTAAGAATAATGTTCTATACGTAATTTTATATTACTATGAAATAATGAAACATCTAAGGATTTTTGCACATTTTTTTCTTAGTTATTAGAATGTATATGTTGAACAGTACTAAAAATTTATTCAAATATTTTTATAAAACACATGATATATGAATAATGATGGGATAAGAAGTCAACTATTCTTTTGATATTATTAGTGACCTCTTGATTTAAATAAATAAAAAGTGATATCATGTTCTGAGTATATAGAAATTGTTTCATTTTTTAAGTGGAAATAGATAATTGTGACAGAATGCATGTTTTCACTAAGGCCCTACGGTAATTCAAATTATAAAAATATTTCAAGAAAATATATGATTAAGGTATTTACATATGTGGACTCTGACAATAATTAACTATCTTATGAGATATAAGAGACAAATGATATGTTTATTTAGATCACCACATTCTATTGTTTTCTGTTTTCTATTTTTGAAAGGATTATAATGTTATCCATTAATGGATATTATAAGATGTATTCTCTTTAATGTTTTTTTGAATAAGGTATTATCACACTCAAGGTATACTTATGAAAATTTGATAACTTATTCTATCATTTTTGTTGAGATATATGGAATGACCTATCATTTAATCACATGACATACTAACACATATATAATTAAAAATTCAAATTAATTTCATTGAAAAAGTGATGAAGTCTAAATTTTTCATGGAATGATCAATGGTGGGATTGTACTAAAATAATGTAATTATTTATTATTATTTAAAAATTCATCAAAATTATTAAAAGGATCTTGAAACCAATATTGTTATCATAGTAACTTCTTATATGATTAATCAGATGGTCCCTTAAATCACCCCATATTTATGGATTCTGGTAGTTTACATTCTCAAAGCCTTATTCTCTATCACAATCCATCAGAACATTACAGTTGTATTTTTCTTATATATCAATGCTTTCACATCCCACCAAGGTTATCCTCTGTAGAAACCAATTTATGAGTTAATTTGGGAAACAAATATGTTTTTAACATTCATTATTAAAATGAAATTTTATTATTCCTTTAACCATGTGTGTTCCATGAAATAATCATTCATTTAGTAAACTATTTATAATCTCGATGATTTTTGAGTGAGAAAATCATTTTAAGAAGGTTAGAATGTGACTCCCCACCATTTTATCAGATATATTCATTTTAATTTATTTTTTATCCAGTTTTGAATGATAAACTAATATTATACTGAACTATACACAACATCATATTAGAAATTAGTATACACAACACTATTTTTGGATTTCATTTCGTGTAAGATAGACCTCCCTCGATTACATGGGTTGCACAAAATATTGAGTTTCACTAAACTATGGTATTTTATTAAAATATTATTATATTATAGGATATAAACATACCATTATGAATATTTTTAACCAAATTTCGTGTTTTATATTACATTATAATTATTTGTAGGTATTTTCTAGGCCTAATAGAAGAAAAAATTCCATTTTTCAGATAAAAGAATTATTTCTCAAAAAAAAGCACTTTTTCCATTATTTGATGGGGAACCCATTTTATATTTAGATTTTAACAATTTAATATATTAAATTTCAAAAAATAAACTTCTTATTTAGAAAAAGAACATAGAAATTTAATTTTTCATATTTTTTGTATTTTTCTGATAAAATTAATATTCTAATGAATATTAAAGAATACAAAATATTTTTTCAAAACATATCTTTAATCTAATTTATTGATATAGTTAGATTATATTATTAATTGAGTTTAAAGTATATTTGGATTATGATTCAATAATTTAATCCAATTTTTTTCATTGAATGTTACTTTGTATATAAATTGTACATAAACAGTTGACAATATTTGGATATGTTTTTACTTCTTAACAACCCACTTTTTGGTTTTAACAATAGGAATTAATTTTAAATTAATTCCTGCCAATTATGTATGTTAAATTATTAAAAATTTATTCCTTATTTGTAATTTATGTGTAAAAATTAGGTTAATAGTTTACTTGTAATTTTTTGATATTATGAATAGTAACCAAGTTATTATTTAAATTAACAAGACTAAAAGTAAATCAGATAAATTAGTGTACCAAATAATCTGATAAGGAGAATAAACTGATCCTAAAACCTATAATTTTCTATGGATGAATGAAATTATACCCTTTACATAATATTTTTGTATCTTAGTCATTTAAGGGCCACATAACAATTCTAATGAAATCGATAGTAATAAAACCAAAAATAGTTACAATATGCCAAACTCAAATTTATTATAAGTATAAAAGTTTTCATATATTGATAACAAGGTGATATATTAAAAAATGTACATGGAATGATAAAATATTAACCTACATCATGGTAATTTATTTTTAATTTTTATGAAATAAATAATTACCTTAATGTCTTAATCTTTGATGATGTTAACATTAATTAATATATGATTAATAAATGAAACAATTTTTACTAAAATCATAATAACCACAAAAAAGTAAAAACATATGACCAAATATTATTGGCTAAATATATCATACCCATAATAATCCAAAGTTCATGACTGATACCATTTTGATCCTTATAGAATAGATTATGACATTTATACTATTTTATTTAATGTAATTTTAATGTTGTCACATTCACACTTTAAGAAGTATAAAATTTTTAATGCTTGCTTTTACAGAAGATAAATTCGACAACATATATTATGATGAAATATGTTAAATTTATCTTCATTATATTATATTATTTTTAATTATTACTCAAATAAAGTTAAATTAAATAATTTCCCAAAATCATTGTAGTAATTATTTCAATAATAGAGATATCAAATTGAAGATATAAAAAATATTAAAATAAATATTATTTGGGAAATTAAATTTTCCAATGTATTTTATCTCTAAACATGACACATTTTGGATATAATAAAATATTTTTTTTCATGATTAAATCTTATCTTGATATTTCTAAAAATCCATGAAATGAATAGTGACAAAATTACCACAATTGATATTTTGTAAAAATAATGTTTTACAAAATTATTTGAAAATAATAAAATAATTTAAAAAATATATAATATTTATTAATTTTTATATAATTAGTTTAATTATTATTATTTTTACAATTGAAATAAATTCAGTTAATATTTCCCCGTTTCAATTTTGGAATTTTTTTATCTTAATTAAAATTAAAAAGAATAAATAATGGTTAATTAAAATGATAAGGTTTAAATAGACCAAAAAACTTGTATATATTTTATTTTTGGATGATATTACAACATAACATAACTTATCATCGAAAATGTACCGTTTTGGAGGTATTTTAATTTTTTTTCAAATTATTATAAATTAATATTTTCATAAATTCCAAAAGTGTCCTTCACCCCATTTATAAAAAGACACCACCTCCCTCATTCTCCATAACTCAGTAAGACATCATGTTCTTAAATACCCTTCCCGTTTAACTTCTCACCTTAACTAGTTACATTCTTGACGTTTTGGTCTTCTCAAATTACCAACTGTAGTTTCATTAAAAAGAGATTTATAGAGATCACATCAAAGAAGAGGTAATCTCTTATACTATTTCATTCTTATTCCTTTCTTCTTATACATAAACATCATGATTTTTTTCATTATAGAATAATAAATTCTATAGAAATTATATACGGATATGTTTTTATAATTATGAAACAACAAAATTTCATTTTCTAACCATAAAAAAACAAAATCAGCACATGTTCGTACGTACAACTTATCATCTTCATGCAATGGTGTAATATGTCTTCACCACCACCTAAAATTGATGCATATAAAAATGGTTATAATCGTTATATATGATTATTATAACATTATATTTATTCCTAAATTTTATACACCATCCACTTTAAAACCATTCATCAACTATTCAAATGATATCATCACTCATACATACGTACAACCTACTGTCTCCATGATGCGATGTGATTAATTATACATGATCATCATTAAAAAATTATTATATAAATGTAAATAATGAATTAAAATTGTATATATAATGTTAATATATTTTTATAATGATATAAATATGACATAATTAGGATAACCAGATCTTATCGACAAAACATGCATAAGAACCTAATGTAGTTCACACCTGAATATTGAGTAATAATGAAATGTTACTCACAAAAGATAATTATATAATCATATTTTATATCAGAAAAATTACTATGATTATTCGTGAATTTAATAAAATTATTTAAATTGTTATACAAGATGTGTAGATACTCTTTAAGCACATCGAACATAAGGGAAGAGATTATTTTTTTCCCTTTTATTTCTGCGGGACATATTCCTTATACACCATCTAATTATTTTGCCTGAGGTTTATGTAACCCATGAATGTTCTTTTATTATTATTATGTAGGTTATGATATTTACACAATTATATTAACTTCTTTATTTTATGAGGCATATTATTCGACTGATTATAAATTGATGAGGGATAATTTTACAATCAAATTTTTTATACGAGATTGTATATACAAATGTATTTGATAGGAGAAATTTTTCATCCCAATCTATATTTCATAATTATATAATAGTATTTATATTATTATAAAATTTTTTGAAGTAAAATTTACCCTTTAGTTATTTTTTATTATATTGTTTTAAAGAAATATTTTGTCATTATTCGATTTGAGATACTTTTTTACTTTTCAAACAAAAGAACACAGATAATATTTTTTTAATAACATCCAAAATGAATGGAATATTATGGTTTCATGAAACCTTATTTCCATGAATCTTATACAATAAGATTTATTGATTAATTTTAACTAATTTCTTCTATTTCTATATTACATGGTATTTTTAGAAAAGAAACTATTTCTGAAAACGAAAGGATATTTCCAGCAACAAATAAGTTGAAGTGTTTTATCAAAATTATTTTCTATGAAAGATGACATAGAGATAGTTTTCCATGACCATTATTACATTGATTTTATTGGTTTTATAAGGGATTTATTTTTATGAAATCCATTTATTTTAAATGGATTGTTATGTAATTATTTTTAAGAAACACATTTGATTTCATGGGTTATGCTATGATAAATGATTTATTTTTTTGGAATAAGTAAGAATGATTTCATTATGAGATGTGAGGGAGTTATATCTACCTACATTGAATGGGGTAAATATTTATATCACATGAGATATATATGAATGTAATGGAAATAAAATCGGGTTCAATAATAAATGGTTGGAACGACAAGCAATCCAAATTCGATAATGGACTTTTCCACTATGATGGTCTTAGAAACAATTCATTAGGTACTATATAAATCATATTATGTGATTAATTTTTTCGTCATTTCAATGTTTTATGCCACTATTATTTAATCAAATTTAATTTTCCTTGCTAATGTATTCTATACAATCATCCATGATTAATTTTTGGATTCAAGATTTTGATTTCTAATTTTTATGTTTATCTTTTTACATTATTATGTTCGTTGTTTATTTATGTTCCCAATTACTACCCATAAAAAACTTTCGAGATCACCCTTTTTCTGTTTTCATTTCCCCCTGATATATACCAAGGTTTTGGGTAGGAAAACCAAAAGAGGGAGTTCTAAATTGGGGATGTTTATGATCTTTCACAAATATAGAAGATTATGTTCTGAGTTTAAAAAATAGGGAAACTAATATGTTATTTCGGATTCGGTTTGTGTCAAGTATTTATTAATCTGATAATGTCACATTCATGACATATTTTAAAGATACTTTTCATTTATTTTTTATTCATGCATTTTTAAGGTATAACAAGCTTTTATGGTGGAATGTATGTGTCTTTGTGAATTGGCACAAACCATGAGGCTAATTAAAAATTTAAAAATATATTTTGTTTCTTTTATAAAATTTTAATTTTTTTATATTTTCACCCATTTAATTTTTTAAATGGCCTCCCCTGACCTATTAACACCACCATTTAAATTCATAACCTTTAATAATCCATAATAATGGTTTATTTGGTGTTTTATTTATGGAATCTTGCAAGCCCAAAGGCCCATTTCTAATTTTAAAAAATTATTTTTTAAATTAATAAGTTATTCAATTTTAATTTTTTTCTATGATTCCAAGTCTCACCCAAGTCCATTGATCCTAGCCACGCTCTCAACCTCTTTCTCCCCGCTTGGGACCTCTTGTTCATCGCTATTTACCTTTTAAGTTCATTGGTTGTCTAAAATCATCCAGATTTGAGGAGGTATGTTCTTTCCTTAATAACTCTCTAAATTCATAAACGTTTTCTTCCATTCTAGATCCAAAATTACCTCCGCATCCTTGTTCGATCCACCCCCAAATTATGGCTATATTCAATTTCATTGGCTGGTGTATTTGGGGATATTGTTTTAAGATCCCCCAGGTAAGTTAGTCAATTTCATTACTCTTTCAAGTTGCTTAGGGTTTCATTCCATTTGATTAGGGGTTATTCCATTTTGTTGAATTACCAAATGGGTAGGAGGTAGGGTTTCGAACAAAGGGATTAACCATGTGTTTTCTTGGTCAATTGTTGTTGTTTTTTGTTTTTTTGAAGACCCTTTTGGTGTGACAGTGGTGAGACTTGATTTTCGCATTGTGATTCAAGGGTTTTCATTACTTTGGTAGGTGATTCAAATTTTTATGAAATATATGTCATTTTAATGATGTATTTATGATGTTTTCATGCCTATTTGATTTTATTAATGCTTCCAAAATGAGTTTTAGAGGTGTTTGTATTGCAAGAGACATTTTAATTCCAATTTCATGTGAAATTTTGGTGTATTTCATATAAATCAATAATGTGATCATTAAAGGATTCCCTATAATTATTTATTTTATTTTATTGAACTGTATTATAGAAGAGAATAATTTCTTCATTGTTCATGTACTTTTTTTGTTGCGGCGAAATTGGTTTTGATTCTCCTTTGATAACAAAATGATTTTTGAGTAGATATTTGGTGTTGAATAAGATTATTTAAAAGGCTATTCTATGTGATACTTTTTGGGGGTAGTTTTATAACTCATGTAATGGGTTTAAAGAAATGTGTAAGGTTATATGAAATCTTTTTTGGTTAATGTGATTATGCACATGGTGTTAATGTTGGGTTTTCAAAGTGTTTTGGGTGCAAAACAAGGAATGATTTGGAGAGGTTGTTTATATTGAAACACAATGTGTTTTAATATATGTTATAAATGATATAAAATTTTGGTAGATACTATATTAAGTGTATGTGATGATTAATTTTGTTTTACATGAAAATGGATAAGTGTTGAATGTTTTAATTTTGTTAGCACAAAGGGGGAATCTAAGGTACCTAGGTGGGGAAAATGTCTACTAGTACGACTGGTGGACCAGATGGGTTTTGTCTCTATTTCACCTAGAATTTGGTAAAAAAACTCTAACTAAACTATGTGGATGATGATTTGGGACCACTTGGTTATGAGTATGTTAGCAACTAGTGGCTCGTGCAGGAGAACAAATTTTACTATGGTTACTTTACACTGAGGTATGAGGTACATGTGGCCCGAGACTATCTAGTGCCTAGGGGTGTTCCTGATTTTTTTGTTCATTGTGTTTGTGGTATTTTCCCTGGTATTGGTTTGCTTTTCCATAATTTATAGTAGATAAAATGTCTATTTAAATTTATGAACATTCTGAAAATTTTAGCTTGAAAACTATTTTCAATTGAATGTTTCATTTCTGTTATTTTATAACTCCTTTTCTTTTCATATTAAAAAAACTTGTTTTTCACATTGTATTGAATGATATTTTCAATAATTGGTTGGTTTCCTATTGGGATTATGATCACACCCTACTTAGACCCCTAGGGTTTAAATAGACTTCATTATGCTTGACTTAGGTAAATGGAAGTCTGTGGGTGATGGCAGATAAGGGTGTTAGTTCTCATCCTCTCTGTGGAGTTGAGGGGATGGCTTGGTGGTTATGACTCATTGTCATGTGGAATTCTTGGGGATGTCTTTATATTGTCATTATTTATATTTTTATTACTTGTGTTGTCTTTAAACCAATGTATTCTTTTCTTATTTTTTTCATAAGACATGTTTGGCTCGAAAATTTTATTTTTTTATTATAAATCGTTTTTAATATTTTATGCTTTCATACTCATGTAAATCATTTCCAACACTAAATTAATGATATCCAGGAACTTGTTAAAGCCTGTGGGGATTATGAATTCCATTTTACCCTTTCCACATGCTGGGATTGGTGCCAATATTGGTGGAAACCAGATTCGGTATGTGACAAAATGTTATTGGAGGAGGTTACTATTTTTGGGTTATATTACTATTTTGGGATGAGTTGGGATAGACAGGAGAAATGACTTTTGGGGAACTAGGTGTTGGTTTTGAGTAGGGTTCATAGCCTCCAACCCTTGTGGCATACCATGACTCACCATGGGATGATGGAATTTACGGATTGACATCACTTCCAGGTTAGACATGTGGGATGAAAAACACATGTGGAAATCGAGCAGATGTGGAGTAGTTTTTTTTTATTTCATGAATGTGTTTAGATTTTTTAGATTTGATATATTTTATTAAAATTTTCAGAATTGTTTTAATGATTATTGTTTTTGTAACTGTTGCATTTTGTATCAACATGCCTCCCCGTAAAGCTCCCATGCACCCATATGTGGAAGCCGAAAAGAGTTCTCCCTCCCCGATTGGTGAGAGGCTAGTTGAGGCTGTGGTCCGGGATTTCCATGATCCGGCGTTGGGACTGACTCCTACTCCTATTACTGCTAGATATGAATAGAAAAGTCTTAGAAATGATAAAGCACGGTCTTTTCAAAAAAACAAGCCTCCTACCATCTGAGGTAGCTCAGAACACCAAGAAGTAGAGGATTGGCTCAAGAAGATCGAGTGTATATTTGAGTTCCTATAAAAACTCGAGGTGCTCAGGGTGTGGTGTTAATTTTTTCAGTAGGAGGGTCCAAGCCTTAAGTGGTGGGCGTTATTACTTCAGATAGGGAAGAATAATCATATGCACTGGGGATATTTCAAGTCCCTCTTCAATGAAAATTATATCCCTGAGGTCTTGGATAATGCTAGGTCCAAAGAGTTTACAGACCATGTTCAGTGGAATCTATATACGTTTGATTATTCCAATAGTTTCATTGAGTTGGTTCGGTATGCTCTAGAAATCGTCTCCAATGAGAAGGTGAAGTCCAAGAGGTTTGACAAAGGCTTGCAATGAGAGATATACTCCCATGACTTCTTGTTTAAATTTAGGACCTATAATGATTTCATTGATTGGGTGTGTGTGGTGGAGATTGATAGGAAAGGCAGGGCGGGATTCTATGGTTTAGTATTAGCAATGGGCAGTGGTATCTCCTTATAGAAGAAAAGGATACTAGAAAATAATGTGAAGAAAGGAAGTGGTAGTTCAGGACACTCATCCACGCAGTTTTCATCTGTGTCTTTAGATGCGAGATCGGTTGTGTGCCACCATTGTGGGAAGCTCGGTCACATATGACAAGCATGTCCACTTCCTCCGAATCTTTGATACCAATGTGTAGGTATAAGGAATTTTTAGCAATTTTGTGGTGTGGCACGTCCACTCCTGAGTGGGGAAGATTTAGTGGCTTCAAGAGGATTACCAGCACAGTCTGAGCAGTCGAGGATAGGGGGATCTCGATTTGGTGGACATTGTGGTCAGGGTATGTCATCTTTTCGGAAGATCCATTTTAGGGAACAACCACAGACTAGATGTCTTCATCAGGAAGAGACTATACTTATCCATGCAGTGGATTAGGCACAATCAAGATCAGAGGCGAGACCATTGACTATTCAAGGTATTGTTCTGAATACATGTTCTATAACTAAAACTCTTTTTCATATTGGCGCCTTTGTTTCATTTATTTGATCATGTTGTGTATACATGATGAATTTTCCAACTGACTTTATGTCTTTCGTGATGCAGTTGGTGAGACCGCTAGGAAAGTAAAAAGTGTAGGGCCTCCAGTTTCCCTCGTGCGCACTTTCCATGTCTGGGGTTGAGATGGAGTGGGTCATCATTGTTATATATATGGACTTTATTGAAATAACAATTTTCATGTATTGTATAGTACACTTCTAGTCACACATTGATTTCCTTAGGCGGTGAGTGAGTATCATGACCCCTGATGGGAGTCGTCAGGTTTTACATGGAGAATGTCATCCTAAATCAGGTCTTATCGGACCTACACTCCCACAGTTGGGAAGTATTATCTTCCTATTGTCATCACACATGCTATAGGACACTGGTCTTTCCAGTGAGGGTTCACCACCTCATGTAGTTAATGAGATTCCATAAGTATTTCTGGATGATTTCTCATGTTTTCCCCTGAAGTGGGAGGTAGAATTTTTGATTGATATGGCTCCGAGAACACAGTCGATATCTATTCCCTCGTATCACATGTCCCCCATCGAGATGAGGGAAATAAATATATAGCTGGATGACTTATAATCCAAAGTATTAATTCGCCCAAGCATCTCTTCTTGAGCCGCTCCTGTGTTGTTCGTGAAAAAGGCAGACGGATCCCTCTGGTTGTGCATTGACTACAAGAAGCTTAATAAGGTAACAATTAAGAACAAATACCCTTTCAAGGAATATATTATTTTTTTGATCAGTTGAAGGGGGAAATTTTGTTTTCAAAAATAGACTTGCGTTCGGGCTATCATCAGCTCAGGGTCAAATAGTCAGGTATTCCAAAGACAGCCTTCCAAAGCAGGTGCAACCACTTTGAGTTTTTGGTCATGCCCTTCGAATTGACCAATTAGCTAGCAGTCTTTATAGCACTCATGAATATGGTGTTTCATCAATATCTTGATTACATCATTACGGTGTTCATATATGACATTCTAGTATACTCTAGCTCTAAGGAATAAAAGAATCATCACTTGAGGATTTTCTTGGGAACATTGCGGTATCACCACCTATTTGAAAATATTTCAAAGTGCACTTTCAGGATTATGGAAGTGATGTTTCTGGGGCATGTGACCTCTGAGCAGGGGGTTTCAATGGATCCTGAGATGATTAGTGCAGTTATGTCATGGGGTAGACAAGGAATGTGTTTGATATCAGGGGTTTATTTGGCATGGATGGTTACTATATGTGATTTTTTCAGTATTTCTCCCGGCTTGCATCACTGATGACCGCGATCACCCAGAAAGGGATGAAGTTTGTGTGGGGTTTATAACGGTAGGAGTCATTCAAGGAGATGAAGAGGCGGTTGACTACCACCCCCATGTATATTTTTATAGAGGCTGGAAAGGGTTTTTTGGTCTATTATGATTCTTCATGTATGGTTCTTGGGTGCGTTCTTATGCTGGATGACCACGTTGTTGTGTATGGCACTCACCAACTCCAACCACATGAAAAAAATACATGACCCATGACTTGGTGTTGTTAGTGATGAAGCATGCTTTGAATACATGGAACCACTAACACATTAGGGAAAAGTTTGTCGTATACTCTAATAAAAAAAGATTGGCCTAGATATTCTCACAGAAGGACCTCAACATTAGGCATCATCGCTGGATAGAGTACATGCAGGGGTGCGACTTTGACATTGTCTATACTCAAATATTTGGTAACGTGGTGGCTGATACATGGTGCAGAAGAGTTCTAGTGTAGGCTTTGAGGAATTTTAGTGTGGACTGATCTTCGATGGGGATCATTTCTTAGATGCATGTGGAGACTATGGAACATAGTGGAGGGGATTTCAGGGCGAGTGTCCAGTTGGATCCTTCTCTATCGTAGTAGATTCAGTGGGAACATCCTAGTGATGAGCTTTGTCAATAGTCGAAGTAGTATCTTCATTGTTGGGAGACATCCATTGATTGGTCGTCATCTCACGGGGGCATCTTATGATTCAAGTTCCATTCAGTAGTGCTATTATCTCTACAGAAAGTTGTGATTGAGGATAGCCACCTATCTCAGTGGTATGTCCATCCGGCTGCCACCCAAGTTAATTATGATGTACGTTGGAAATTCTGGTGGGCTAGTATGATACGAGACATAGCGGACCTTGTTTCGAGTTTCTACACATTCCAGTAGGCGAAAGAAGAGAATAAAAGTCCCTACGGTTTTCTCCAACCATTACCCATTCATACCTAGAAGTGGGACATGGTATCCTTGGACATCATTTTGGGATTACCTCATACACATTGGGGTAATAATTACATTTGGGTGGTGATTGATCATCTGACCAAATCATCCATCTTCATTCCGATCAGAGATATATCTAAAGTGGATGAGTTGGGCCGTTTGTATCTTTAGGAGGTGGTGAGACTCCATGGTGTCCCATCAGCAGTTGTATCAGATTGAGACCCCCATTTCACTTCTCAGTTATGGGAATGCCTTTAGATGGCCTTGGGGTCTCATATTAAGATGAGCACAACATACGATACTCAAACAGATGGTTAGACAGAGCTGGTGAGTCATATTTTTGAGGACATGCTTCATACATGTGTACTGGCTTTTGGAGGATCCTGGGATAGACATTTGGGGCTGGTTGGGCTGGTTGGGTTTTATTATTATAACAGTTAACAATCCTCAATTCAAATGGATCCTTTTGATGTGCTATGTGGTAGACCTTGTCGGTCACCCTATGTTGGGATGAGGTAGGTGAGACTTTACTATTGGGGTCGAGCCTTGCGCAGGAGTCTTTTAAGAAGGTCAAATTGATCAGGAAATTCTTATGGATAGTTTAGAGTCATCATAAATCTAATAATAACTGGAGACGTCAAGACCTAGAGTTTTTTGTAGGTGAAAGAGTATTATTGAAAGTGGCCCCTTGTCTGGGCCATCGTCGAATGGGGATGAAAGGGAAACTAACATAGTGATATGTTGTCTCAATTATGACCATAGAGAGTATTGTCAAGTTGAAATACATGTTTTCATTTCCTTCTTAGTTGAAATCCATTCATGATGACTTCCATGTTTCCTAGTTGATGAAATACAACCCGGATCCGCCCCATGTGCTGAGTGGGGAAGAACTGGAAATAGAGCTTGATTTGTCAGTTTTAAAGTGTCCAGTGAATATAGTGGACTCCCAAGAGAAGGTGATTCTAGGGATTTCTATTCCTCTGGTCCGGGTTCATTTGTAGTATGGTAATGATACCATGAGATATTGGAGTGTAAGTTATGAGTTGAGGAAGAGTAACCATTCCTATTTTTTGATCATGCTTCAGGGTGACTTTCCCAGACGAAATGTTTTCATGGTTGGTGGAATAATCACATAAATGAAATATTATAAAGGTATTTTTCATTTATTTTTCATTGATTCTTTGTTTTGGGGGTTTCACATGATTTTTTGGAGGAATGGTTGAGTTTTCGTGAATTGGGGAAAACCATGAGCCTAATTCCATATTTAAAAATATATTTTGTTTATTTTATAACATTTTCATTTTTTAATATTTTTCACCCATTACAGTTCCTAAATTTCCTCTCACAACTTATTAACACCACCATTGAAATTTGTAACCTTTAGTAATCCATAATAATGGAATATTTGTTGTTATTATTTAAAGAATTGCGCCAGCCTGAATGCCCATTTCGTGTTTAAAAGCATAATTTGTTAAATTAATATGTTATTTAATTTTGATGATTTATTTTTGATTCCAACACTCACCCAAGCCCATTGAACAGAGACACTACCTCAGAATCCTTCCACATATTTGGAGATCCCGTGTATCATGATTTAGTGCAGAACATCATAGGTTGTCCCAAATAGTCTATATTTGAGGAGGTAAGTACATTCTTTCATAACTATCTTAATTCTTACTCTTTTTCCTCCATTCTAGTTCCTAAATGATTTTATCATCCTTTTTTGAACAACCCTTTAATATTTGATATTATAAATTTCAGATGCTGGTGTATTTGGGGAGATTACTTCAATATCCCTCTAGTTTGTTTTTCTATTTCATTCCTCTTTCAAATTTCATAGGTTTTTATTCAATTTGATTAGGGATTATTATATTTTTCATGATGTAACAAATTAACAGTGGGTAGGGTTTGTAACATATGGTTTAAGCATGCATTTTATTTTCCAATTATAGTGGTTTATGATTATTCTATGTCGCTCTGGGTGCAGTGGTGGTGCGACTTGATTTTCACACGGTGATACAAGGGTTTTCATTAATTTGGTAGGTGATTCCAATGTTGGTGAAATCTCTATGATTAGCATGATGTATTTATGATATTTTCTTGCATATTTAATTTTATTAATGACTCAAAAATTAGTTTTAGTGGATTTTGTATTGAAAGTGAATTTTTAATTCCAATTTAATTTGTCATGAGGGTGTTTTTCATATAATTTTTTTTGTTCATTAAGGGCTACCCTCTAATTATTTAGTTGATTTTATTTAACTATATTAGGGATAAAAATATTTTTATTAATGTTCTTCTTCTTCTTTTGTGTCTGCAAAATTTTCTTTGGGTAAAGATAGTTATGAAAATGATTTTTGAGTAGCAATACAGTATAGAATTAGGTTTTCTACATGGATATTCTATGTGATTCTTATTGGGGGTTGTTTTATATCTAATGTAATGGGTATATAGAAATTTTTATGGTTCATTGAATTATGTTTTGGTTAATTTTACTTTTCACATGTTGATATAGTGGGGTTTTGAAGAAGTTTTGGGTGAAAAACAAGGAAATATTTTTGAAAGTTGTTCTTATTAAAACTCAATGTGTTTTGTTCAATGTCATAAAGAGTTCTAAATTTGAGTAGTTACTGTACTAGTTGTATGTGACCATTAGTGGTGTTTTACATGAAAATTGATATGCTTTGAATTCTGAAATTGTTTGAGTACAAAGGGGGTAGCACAGGTACCTAGGTGGGGAAGATGTGTACTATTACATCTAGTGGACCGGATGGGTTGTGTCCCTGTTTCACCTCAAATTTGAATAAGTACATCTCTATCAAAACTATGTAGGTGACTATTGGGGACCAATATGTTATTTTTATATTCCCTAGTAGTGTCTCATGCATGAGAACAAATTTTACTATGGTTACATTACACTGAGGTATGAGGTACATGGGGCCCAAGACTATCTAGTGCCTATTGGTGTTCCCGATTTTGTTGATCATTGTGTTTGTGGTATTTTTTCTTGTATTGAGGAGTTTTTTAAGTAATTTATAGTAGCAAAAATGTCTATTTAAATGTGTGAATATTCTGAATATTTTATCTTGAGAACTGTTTTGTATTGAAAGTTGCATTTCTTGTATTTTATCACAACTTTTCTTTGCGTATTCAAACTGCATTATTTTTCACATTGTATTTCATGCTATTTGAAATCATTGGGTGTTATCGTATTTCGTAGAATCACTCCATACTTACACCCCTTGTGTGTAAGTAGACATTATTGTGCTTGACTCGGGTAATGGGAAGGCTATGGGTGATTGAAGTTCATGGTGTTAGTTCACATCCGTCATGTGGAGTTCTAGAGACGACTTGTGGGTGATGACCCATTGTCAGGTGGAGACCTTGGGGCTGCCATTCTATTGTATTTATTTATATTTGGACCACTTGTATTGTCTTTAAACCAATTTATTCAGTTCTAGTTTTTTTCTTATGACTTGTTTGGCTAGAAAATTTCAAATTTATATTCTATATTGTTTTTAATGTGTTATGCTTTCATACCCATGTAAATCATTCCAAAGACTAAATTATTTATACCCGAGATCTTCTTCCACCCCGTGGGGATAGGTAACACCCTTCAGGCCTTGCCTCAGGCTAGGTTTGGTGCCTGTATTGGTGGCGACTAGATTCGGTATGTGATAGATAATCTAATGTAATGTCCACGTATGTTAGGCTTGAGTCATTAGAGTTATTTTAAATATTTCTATTTAATCGATGTAGTGACCATTTATTTTAAATTAACCTATAATCAGGGATATATGGAAAGGATAATAATTCTGAAAATTCCATATAGGCTCTAGATGGAACCGAAATAATTATATCAAGGGAAAACGACAATGGTAGTTTGGATAATTGTTCAAAAAGTTGCTTTCTTCTAAGATACCTCCAATGATGACAATGTAGAAACCGATATTCTTCGTCGAATGATGCAATTCCCAGGTTAGATGTGTTATATGGATTTATATTTCCCCATTTTTTAATTCAATAATGAACACTGACCAACCAATGAACAAGTTGATTCATGGTTCAATGGTTCTTTCTAGATGGGTATTATTGGTTGTAATTTATCATGGTTTGTTGATATATATATATTGTTTGGATTTCATGGTCTTATTAAAGTAATGGATCGAGGCTAGAAAGAATAACGATAGAGTATTGTTACTTGGTTTACTATTTTAACATTTCCAGACAATATTCCTCAGTTCTTACATTCGTTATTGGTTACAAATGATCCAAAATTTAATATCCGACCTTCGGATGACCGAGTAGAGTTTTTATAACAAAGTAAATGGGTGAATCAGTGTAATCTGGGAATATACATTCTGTGGATGATTTATAAGTGGATTAATAGAAATGGATATAATATCCAATTAATGGTCTAAAACACACTGATTTTGTTATAAAATGATGAGAGGAGGATGCATCTCGAGTTTCCCAAAAAATAAATGGCTCAAAATTTTTGTCGGAGAAACATAGGGGATGACCAGAGTACAAACCAGAAATTATTTTAATTTTCCAAAAAACATGTCGTGTATTCTAGGATAGATAATGTGTTTCCCCCATTGATGAGATGATAGGGTTTTAGGGAACCTGTAAGGTTTCACATGACATATCAACCGTACTATATGGAATGTGGGCCGTCCATTGGGACTCTATGTGTATCTCATGAGATACACAAAGAAGTGGGGGAGTACATGGTCTGACTGCACGGTATAGACTCCACCACACAGCATGGCCAGGACAAAGTACAAAGACTACCCCATGTACAAGTACATGAGCTATGACACATGAGTTGAAACTATGTACAAGAACACTGTTTGCATACACGGGAAGACCCTGAATAGAAAGAAACCTTGTTTTACCCATTCTACATGTCGTGTATTTATTTCGACACGAAATGTTCAAATGACATGGTCCACTGTACACGGTTAGCACCTAAGGTCAAGGGATAGGGTGTGTTACCCTAATATACTACATTTTCTCCTATCATCATGGAATAAATATATTTTCAACCATATTGTAGACACTTTAATTTGAATTTATTCCCTTTACTTTTTCAATAAACGTTGGTGGGTATCATTTCCTACCAACAAGAGTATGATCCCATATATAGGACATCCTATATTGAGTTAGTGGAATCCCTCTGAGTGGACCATTGTGGGGTTTCCAACCTCATTCTTCGTTCCCTAGGAAGAGTCATTGGTATAAGAATGGAAAAACATATCAGAAAACAATCCTCTACATAGCGGGTTAATCTAGATGTAGTAGTTAGTATAACCCCATGAACATATATTTCATCCGTATATGATGTATCATGTCCCTCTTCAGACCTATTAGCGTATCTCTCTCTCATTACAATTCCAGATGATTATCCCCTCTCGAAAAGATATCATCTTTTTTATCAGACTCATGAGTGCATTCTTCATGATGAGTTCATTGTAAAATCATCAAGATGAATCTATAGTGTTAGAATGTGGTAGTTGGGAAATACCTCTAGAATGCACGTCTATTTTTGTGTATATCTAGGTATTACTTTTATATTTAGTAGACATATACCTTTTTCATGAAATCTATATCTCTCCCTTTTATATTTTTTCAGGGTTTAGTGTTGTCCTACTCGGTATTGTTATATTCACCAATACACGGGCTTTGGTTCCAAATGTTGTGTCTTGTGAAAATGAGAGACCGATGATGGGGTCCTTGGATGCTCAGTACCAGATGAATATTTTTGACACCAGGTGGTTGAGGTGTTCCTCAATACAAACAGTAGTACCAATACCTTTGATTTCTGGTTTGACATTATGGTTTACAAAAAAAATTTAGGGCTTTTATTCTAGGGTAGTTTACATAACATAATTTACATTCGGTCATACTGATTTGGTAGAGATATAGTGGTAGAGGTGCAGGGATTTTGGCATGAGGTGGTCGAAGCTTCAACATACTACCACCACCATCCTCAGGTGGTCCGCTCTATTCTCGAGTAGATTGTGGATAGAGGAGGGGACATTTGTAGGAAATGAAAGATCAATACCCAAGAACACCATTGATGTTTCGAGAAACCATCCATGTCATTTATTTTTACCTTCCATATAGATATATATTGGTTCGTGTCATTATTTCTTTTCCCCAAGCCGTGTATAAGTCTCAGAGATTTTGGATAAAGCCCTTTTCATAACTACCATAATTAGAGACTCTTACTAGAGAAGACCCAATAATCACACACTAGTGATAACATGGTGACCTAACTCTGGGAGGTGATAGTTTCATTTGGGATCTCTTAGTAGTGACCATGAGGCCTTATGATGTCATTATTCATATAGACATGGTATCCACAATTCATGATGATATGGGATATTATAGGTATAAATTTTGGCGTGACCATAGTAAAAAACATATTTTCTTTAGTTGAAGAATCTGAAACCTATTCTGCAAAATATGGACTCATGCATAAGAGGGGGATCTGATTACTCAATGATTGTATTGCCTGATCATTCATTCAGTCGATGTTATGAGATCCTAGTTCCAAAATTTATGGGAGGATTATGAGGATGTCACTTTTTAATATGTTTTGGGATTATCTCATTGATGGGAGATAGAAAAATTCATTGATTTACATTCTGTTATGACTATGTTATCTTCTCCACCATATAAGATGTCTATCGTTAATCTTTACTAGATGAATGTGTGGTTGGAGAACATATAGAGGAAGTGATTCATGAGACCAATGTTTCCCCATGGGAACCCTAGGTTAGTTTTACAAAAATCCGGATGGTAGATTGATGTTATGTGTGGACTACTGATGCTTGATCCATACCATAATTCAATAGGATATCATCACTTATGAATTAGTTGATTCAAAAGGCGGAGCCATTCATGTGGAAATATAGGTTTCATCAGTCTTTTCAACAGGTGAGGAAGATCTTGATGAACACATTGATCTTGAGATTTCAAGATAAGTGTATAAAGTAAGTAGTATTCTATGATTCATCAAGAATATGTCATAATTTTCTTTATGATTCATAGGAATGAGATTGTTTCCTGTGGTTCAAGAATATGGATACCACATTTGTAGAAATACTCAACCCATATTTTGAGTTAGTATAAGTAGTATTTTCATGGAATATGTGGAAAAACAACCTGTTGATTGGGTAGTTTTTCATTACTTTGGTCGCAAGAGACATAACTATGTCTTATCTCATAATGTTATGAACATGATATTGATTAAATTTATTGATTTCCTCCAATTATATGTCATTGATATTTTATATACTCATGGAAATGGTAATATGACGACATATGATCTCTGTAACAGATCAAGTTCAATGATTATGGATTAAGAATCAAAGATGTTGGACTCATTGAAGTTATCATTTTTTAGTGGAGAATGAGAAACATACCTCTATCGATGGATGTTAACCATCCACTCCTGCAATGATTTAGGGAGGAACAACATTAAAATGTTAACTATGAGACCCTATGACCTTTTGATGGCATTGTACAAGCTAATTATGGATATTCAATAGTTGTGGAAGACATAATTATTTTCATAGGACTTGTAGTTGTATCAGTGGGTTTGCATGACAAGGTTCTTAGGTAGTTTCTTAAAAAACTTATGGAAGTACATCTAAGTGTGTGGAAAATGCACCAAGACATCCGAAGTTAGTTATTTAGACATTAATGAAGAATGGATTTGGTGATTTTTTTCACTTTATTCTTCACATGTCAGTAGGTGATGGTCGAGTACAAGGTTCTAGTATGTTTTAATCATCCCCTTGAGGTTCAAGAATTGATGTTAGATGGAATATCGATGGAAATCATGATAGGTTTTCCATGTACAACTAGGGGACACAATATCATCTAAGTGATCATTGACTATCTCACCATGTTGTTCCACTTACTAGCTATCTGAGAGAATATTTCAATAGAGATTTGGGGATTCCTCTATGTGCATGTGATAGTCAAAAATCATGGAGTTTCATCGATAATAGTTCAGATCATGATTCCTTCTATATATCCCAGTTGTGGAAGGGATTGAAGGTGGTTTTTGAATCCTAGTTATGCTTTTGAACATCCATTTACCCACAAATAGAGAAAATTGGAGTTTGAGGAATGAGTCCATGTGTTCTTTTGTTTATCACATTGATAGGTGTTTTAGAGATTTCTCATAGGAAACAAGTTATCTATGAGGCTATTTGGAAATTTTTAGATACTATATAGATTTGTCGATGTGGAATACCGCCTAACTCTACCCTCACAGTTGGACCGAGTACACGATGTCTACCATGTGACACAGATGCAGTTGTATGTGCATGAATCATCACATATCATCAATTATTAAGAATTATACATTGAGGATGTATATGAATTTTCTAAGTACCTAATGGAGATCAAGGATTGACATGATAGGAAGCTTCATAGGTGAGTGATTTTATGGGTGCATTTTCATTGGAAGCACAAGAATCTTCAAGAGAGCCAGTGGGGGAGGAGGCTTGGATTCATGGACAATACCCACCTCACTTTGAGTAGATTTGTTTTTTTGCATTTCGGATATGTAATTCCCAACATGTGGAGAATGTAATTTCTAGTATTTTCAATGTATTATTTTTAAATATAATAATCAAAAAATTAATGACTAGAAACTTAGACGACGTTCTATTATGAGTCCCAGGGTTCCTCGAGAAAATGGTTAAAATTTATTATATATATTAAATAGCACACAACTATGGGGATTTTCCCAAAAAAAAAGTGGAATAAATTTTAAATGTATTTCATGTTCAAAAATAATAGGGAACCATTGTGTTCAGAGCAGTGGATTTACCCTAAAAACAACCTGACATTTCATGCTATGGGTGAACTCTTTAATATATTTTTCAGTCATTTTAATAAATATCAAAAACTGAAATGTTTATTTTATTTCTTTCGATTTATTCAGTTCTTTGATGGTTTATTTTATATAATCCTAAAATTAGATATATATAGTTGGACTCAAAACCTAGAAAATTCCCTGGATTCTCTAAAGATATCATGAAAAAATCTACCCATTTAAAACAATAATGTGATATTGGATCAAAGATCGATGTGCATCGTTCATGTGAGATCCCACCAATGATGATTATGGGACATCCAATATTTATCAGTGAGTGAATCAATCCCCATGTTGGATGTGTTAATTATTTAATTATTTTCTTTATTTATGAATTGAACACATAACATGGAAAAACTAATGAATAAGTTGATCCAAAGTTTGATCATTCGTATAGGATGGGTATTCATGGTTGGATTTTATCAGGCTTTTTATAGTGATTTATTGTTCTGATTTCATAGTCGTTTAAAAAGGAGTTGATCGAAGAATGAGCAAAAAACGTTTGAGGTTCATTACACAGCTTTTTATTTGTTATTCCCACCTAATAATGTTCATTTTATTCATTCTTAATGGTTAATAAAAAATAAAAAATTAATGATTCAGCATAACGATGACCTATTAGAGGAGAAAGGATGTTGGAAACAAGAGAATCAAATGAATTCTGGAATACATATTCTTTAGATTATTTAAGAGAAGATGAACAGAAACATACATTGAAGCAGATTGAAACCTTGAGACTCACATATTCAGTATTACAATGATATGATGAGGTTATATCTCATGTTTGTCATTACAGTGCGACCACAAATGGTGGAAGGAGAAATAAAGGAGATGAATGGAGTGTGAACTAGGTATTCTAGAAAATTCGTACAGGGAATGATGTGTAGTCCATGCTACATGGTGTGTGCCTCCCAATGAGTGGAAGATAGGGGATTGGTGAAATAGATAGGCATTACACAATGCATGAACCCTATCACACAACATGTCGACCCACACCAAGGACACAATGTGTATCTTGGGAGATACAAGGACACATGGTGGATTATATAGTCTCACTACATGACATGTACAACACCACATGGCTTGGCCTAAACATATTACGTGGACTACCCCATGTACTTGTATACGAGATAAGGCACATAGGTTGAAGCCTTGTACATGATCATTTCCATCAAATACGGTCGAAACTAGGATAGGGGGAAATGTAATGTGACCCTTTTCTAATTTTTGTGAAGTAATTCTCTGCATGACATGTCTTATTGACCCGGATCATTGTACACGGGCTGTACCCAAGGTCATGGGACATGGCGTGTGACACCACTACATGTCATGTTACCTATATTCATGCCTTTTATAACTTTTCAACCATATCGTGGACATGTTGGGTTAGGGTTCATGTCGGTGATCATTTCATTAATGGTTGGATGCTATTGATTTCTACTAAAAAAATGTATGATCTATTCAGTCGGACATTATGCATAGAGTTGTTTGAATCCCCCGAGTAGATCAGTGAGGGATCTTATATTCATTAAGCATACCCTAGGTAGAGTTCTTGGTATAGGCATGACCAACCATACTGGACCCTGATCCTATACAGAGCTGTCTAATCATAGTGGAGTGGTTGGTATCACCCCATGACCCTGTAAGTGATCCTCATAAAATTTATCATATTCCCCTTCAAAACTATTATTGAATCTCTCTCTCATGACAGTTCATGAAGAGAATCCTCTCTAGAATGATAATCATCAGTGCTACCATGCCAAGGAATGTGTTCTCCCATATCTATGCTTCATGGATTATTTGAAATAAATCCACAGTGTTGGTATATTTATGTTGTGACTTACCTCTAGAGTGCATGTATAGGTTTGAGTATATCATGATATTATTGTTATATATTGGTAACACATACCATTTTATATTTGAATTTATATTTCCATTCGGTATTGATTCACATTATTGAAGTTTCTAACTGAATATTTTTATAATCACACCTTCATAGTCTTTCCCACACATGCCATGTTTGATATAGATGTGCGACCTTTGACGGAGTCCATGGTAGCTCTGGACTAGAAGAAGATTTGTGAGATCCGGTGGTTGAGGTATTATTAAGGGAACAAATAGAATTACTAGTAACTTTGTTTATAGATATTTTTTTGGATTATAGAATCATTTTGTTGGGATAGTATTCTACATTGGTTTACATTACTAGCATTACATTCTATCATGCTATTTTTGTTAGGATATATTGGCATGGATGAGTTGTTTACATGGGGTTTTAAATATCATCATTTTGAGATAATGGAGAGGTGTGTGTGTGTAGGTTAAATAAAAATTCCTCCTTTGTATGTCATATTCCTTCTCAGTGCTACTCACCAACCACTAGCATATTGGAGGCAGACTTGGGTTGTCGCGGCACGGGTCCCACTGGGATGGGAAATGAAATAGATAAATAATATATGTAAAATAAATGACATTATTATGATATTAATTATATATTTTTTATTATAAGAATTTATTATATAATTTAATTACTTACATTTCTACTCACTAAAAATTGAGGATGACATTCCTGTTTATATGTGAACTACAACCTCCACAAAGTGATGCAACACTTTTTCATCAATAGAACACATTTATGATATTTATAAGTATATTTTCAGAAATAATATGGTATTATTGATACTATAATAATTTTTTAAATATATAATGTTACTTACCTTTTTTATGAAATAATAATTGAGAAATGGTAACGTCCCTCATATATATGTACATCCTACCATCTCAATAACCATAACATTATTCACTTATCACAACCATCATTATTTAATAGTATAAAATGGGTAATTTATAAATCAATGTGACAAGTATTTATTGTTTATTATTTAATATATTTTGAAATGAAGTTATATATGACCATTGAAATCATATTATATCAATTTCTAAAGAATGAATCGATCATCCTCAAAACTCCTTTTGTAGACTTGACTGCTAAACTATTTAACTATGGAATTAGTATAAATGAAATAAATTATTTATGCACATGTTATTAAACTAAGAATTTTTTATCGAAATAAATTTAATAATTCAATATTATTATATTAGTGTTAAAGGAAACACATGAATGTATGGACTGGAGTTTAGGTTTTTCATCTCACTTTTTTTTAAATGAATCATATTCTATATTCACCACTTATTTTTGATGTGTTATTTACATCCTCTACATGGATTTCTTTTACTATTTTTTTTTATATTTTTTTTAGAATTTAATAATCCATATGAAGTTCTCCCTCTCTGTAGTTTTTGATCCATGGAGTACCAATGTTATAATGGATTTTGACTCTCATTTCTTTTATTGTGGAATATTTTAATGTTATAAACATTATATATATTATATAGTAAATATATGGACCATATAACATGTTATATCATGAATAATATTATATTCTTTTTATGTTCATGTGATGTTATAATTTAATTTTTTTTGATTGAAATGTTACAAAAGTGGAAAATGATATTTTTGACATTCTATATTTTTTGGATATTTTTTATCATGATGTATATTTTAGATTAAATAATATTTTGTAATTTTCTTCAACAGGATATCTTTATTATAAAATGGTTATGAATGTTTTTGACTATTTTTATTCCCATTTTTCCTTTATTGATTAGATAAACATCAATAATGTAATTTGTATGTTATAATATTCATTTATTTCATTTTATATATGGAAATAATATGGTCCATATCCATGTTATAAAATAGGGTTTCAAAAATATTCATATAAAATCTTAAATTATTACATCAATATTTTTTAAATATTATATCACCTTATTTTATATGGTTTAAACTTATTGTTCATAATATTATTCAAATGAGTAAAATTTGACTAAAATTTGACTTTTTTTTAAATGAATGACTATTTTTATCACTTTATATATAAGCATATTTTTTCACCATCAATATATTGATATTTTTTCTTGTGCATACATACGGATTGACGTCTCCAAGCATGTGATGAGATTTTTTCCCCATCATAATCATTCAAGGATAATTGTTATTTTATAATTAAGAAATAAATTTTAAGTGAATAATATCATACTGGATATGAATCTAATACATCTTATACATAACAAACATGACTTTAGTAACAAAACCTTTAATGGAAAACTAGTCTGTTAACATCCAAAACAAGGATACTGTTGAAATATTATTAATAAAACAATATTAGAAGATCATATATGATATCATATTTATGTATCTAGTTCTTGTATAATTTAATTAAAATTATTTAACTATCATATAGGATGTTATAGTACCCTTGAACTAGGAAAATTACAAGGTAAGGGTTAATTCTACAATCTCTTCATTATCTAAAGTTGTATACACATGAGTATCTACTCGGACCTCTTCATCATCCATATTTATGTTTTTCAAAAATATATTTCAATGCATTTTACTATTTACATGACTATAGGATAAAGTCATATATACAATTTTTTGTCATTTTATAAGATTTTTTTAAAGTAACCTTCCATTCATTTTCAAGCCTGGTCATTTATGACCATTTGGATGAAATTATGGAATGAAAATATTTTTACCTTATATGGAGGGTGTGATTATTTTTTTCCATTATAACACCTTCAAGCTACCCATTCAAGCATATAAAAATATTTTCAAAATAAATGTTTTATATTAAAATTACATGACATTAAAATGATTTCAAAATAGAAATAATTATTTCTCTCAAATTGATTTGATTTCATCTATGTCAACATCCTTGGTTGGATTTTACCCTTGTTTGAGGATGATTTATTATACAATATTCCATATTGTATTGAAGTTTTTGTGATATGTTAGACTATTTATGAGATATTTTTATACCATTCATGGTTTATGGTTAATGTATTGACATTTCTTATTCTTGTTTTAAAACAAATTTTTATTTTATGTTTCACCCTTTTCATTTGAGGAATGCATTGGACTTAGTTAGTGAGGAGTGGATCTGGCTATAGCTCATCGATGCTTCGGTAAGACTTATGAGACAAACTAGGGTCTTGGAACAAGTACATGAAAATATTTTATTGTTAGTCTTGGCATGAGGCCTTGAATGTATTGTTATGATGTCTGGAATTATGGATTCCATCATTAAGAAACTGGCTATTGTTATTTCATGTGATTATTAGACTTGTAGAATATCCATGTGAATAAGTAAATGGAATTATTTGATTTATATTTTCAATATAGTGCTGATTTTTCTGTTTAAAAATAATATTTTTTTAGTCTTATACATTTCTTTATATGTATATCCTTATTAATGAATGTTTCCATTATATTGTTATCCTTGCTAAGAATCTGAGCTCACCCCTTTCTTATGTTTTATTTTTCAAAGGATGATAAGTTTTATTTTATAATTAACATATAGAAGTAGGATAATGGGTAAGACTGTGTTCTACGGGGACACAATGATGTTATTTTTCAATATTTCCTCATGTAATGTAAAAATTATGTATGTATCTAGTACCTGTAAGGCTACTAAACTGATCGGTTTTCAGGATTTGATCAGTTGTTATCATGACAATGTTATATAATAAGGTACCAAACCTTGGAAATTGGGTTCGGTGCATTATAGTTGTTTTCAGAGGATGTTTAGTACAAACATTGGAAACAAGATTTAGAAAAACTCTGATTAGAGAATATTATTGTAAGATAAACATTGAGGATTAGTATTGAATAACATCCTAGAATATTGGTAATGTGTATATTTTGTGTGTTTTCAAAGTAATACATCCATGTATGGAAATGAATAGGTAGTGGTCTAAAAGAAATAATTTTTATGATTACGGATTATATCCCTAGATTTTTCAATTTAAGTAAAGTGTTTTACATGATTGGAATTATGTATTACGATTCATAAACTAATGTACTATATGCCTTTGTATAAAATGGTATCTAGTGGAAGGAATCGAAACTATATAAATGAATGTAATACATATAGGGATTGACCTCATACTCAAGATAATTATTTTGGAGTTGTTGATGCAACTGGTTCTAATCAGCTTAACACCATACTATGACAACTCACTAGGTTATAAATAATAACCTTACCTGTATGGAGCTCCCTAATCTACAATTCGGAAGCTCAATTTTAGACAGCTTCATGAGGAAACCACCACCAACATTCAATGGGACTACAAATACATTTGTAGATATGAAATGGATAATTTTCGTAGAGAAAATATTTCATGCTTTGGGGTGTACTGAAAGATAAAAAGGTTTTATGGAAGTTTAATGCCTCATGGGAGATACAAATCAATGGTGGTAATTAATTCAAAACATGAAGGAGGATCAAAATGTATCAAATATAGAATGGAGGGAGTTTAAAGAGATTTTCGTAGAAAAATGATTTCTTTGTGACCATAGAGTGCATATGGAATGAAAATTTATGAGTCAATGGAAATAGAAGGATGAGAATGTCCTAGAGTACGAGTCTTACTTTACAATGTTATCAAGGCATGTAATAGATTATATACATAATCCTGGGAGTAAGATTAATCAATTATGTGATGGCTTAAAACCATTTCTCCATTTACAATAACTCTATTAATCCTTTTTATCATACAAAGATATTGTCTCATGTTCTATCAATACTATAAAATGAATTCTTTACATCGAACGACATTAAAGCAAAGTAAGAGAAGAAGAGATCTGATAAACACTCTGAAAATTGAAATAATAGAAAGAATGAAAAATTTAAATATACATCCTATGATAAATTTGGAAACAAATACCATGGTACATACCTGAAGGGAATGTGAATTTAATACATGTGTGGTAAAAATGGCCAACATGCTCATGATTACAAGGGAAAAGAAGAGGCTTTAAATGTTCTATGATACAGTTGTAGTGAAAAGGGGCATTATAATAATGGATATTTTATGCACCAAGGAAACATACCTCAGAAAAGGCCAAGGGAGAAAGGAAAGCTCATGTGATCACTACTACTGAGGTTGGAGCTCCAAAAGATGTGGTGGTGGGTAATTTAATGATTTACTGAAGTTTATCTAATGCTTTACATTATTATAGGTCATCACATTTTTTCATATCTTTCAATTTTTCATAGAAAAATATATATTTCCTCTTTTATTTAACATGGGAGTTGTTAGTAAAAACTCCTAAGGGATTTATCATTACAATAATGTTTTTTGAATGAGTTCCCATTAGAGAATATAAATGTTCATTATCTTCTGATATCATTTCCATTCCAATTATTGGAATTGATATTATGCTTGGAATGGAAAGGATTTCAGGTAATGATGCAAAAATTTATTGTAAGAAGAAGAAGGATACAATTTTTGATAATGGTAAAGAGTACCTTATGATTAGATCAGAAACATCACAACATGATTCTTACCTAGATTGAACCCCAATAAATTTACTAAATTCAATTATTGTTGTGGAAGAGAATGAAATAACATTGGGTGTGGAAAAGAATATTCAAATAGAGGTAATAGTAATTTTTCAAGAATATGTCAATGAGTTTCTAAATGATTAACATGTACAATCTCTAGAATAATAAATTGAGTTTTCCATTGATTTAATTCCCGTTTGAAGGCCCATACCAATGACCCGTTTTAGAATGCCCACTATGGAATTGCAGGAACTAACAAACGAACAAGGGGAATTGAGTATTAAAGGAATTATATTTCCCCTGTGTTTCCCAATGGGGAGCCCCTGTTCTTTTTGTAATGAAGAAATATGGATCTATGAGGTTGTGAATTGGTTTGTAGAGATCAATGATATAACAATAAAGAACAAGTATCACCTACCTCTCATTAAAGATTTATTTGATCGTCCTTATTGAGCTCAATATTTTTCTAAGATTTTCCTTTGATTTGGATATCATCAATTGTGTGTGAAGAAGGAAGACATTCCGGAAACAACATTTCAAACTAGGTATGATCATTGAGAGTTTATATTAATGCCTTTTAGAATGACTAATGTACCCTCTATTTTCATGGAACTAATGAATAGTGTTTTCAAGAATATCTTGAGGACATTATAATGGTATTTATTGATGATATCAATGTACGATTAGAAATCTAAGAAGATAATTAAAATGTCATGTGCACTATTTGGATAACCCACTGAAAAAGTGAATTATATGGGATGTTGTGAATGATTGAATTCTAGATTCAATATATCTTTTTTCTTGGCTTTATAGTCAATATAGATGGAATCTCTGTCATTCCTTTAAAGTAAAAATAAATATAGGAATATCCATCACCAATGAGTAAAACTGAGGTACGTAGTTTTATTGGTTTGGAAGGTTAATATCGATCTTTCGTCCATAATTTTTCCCGATTGGCTATCCAATTAACCAAACTCACACATAAAGGGGTTAAATTAGTATGAAAACTGATTTTGAATAATGTTATGAAGAACTCAAGAGCATATTATTCAATGATCCTATCATGACTCTACCATTAGGGAAATATGGGTTTGTTATTTATAGTGATGTTTCAAATAAAGCACTTGGTTGTGTCCTTATGCAGAATGATGGAGTTATTGACTACACATTACAGTAGCTAGAAATTCATGAACAAAACTAACCCACTCATGTTCTTTGAGTTATTAGTAGTTATATATGATTTGAAGAAATGTAAACAACATCTCTATAGCTGAAAATTTGAAATATATACTGATTACAAGAGTTTGAAATATATTTTCTCCTCAAAATATCTCAACATGAGGCCAAGACAATGGCTTCAACTACTCAAAGATTATGATTTCACTATACACTACCACCCAAATAAGGAAAATAAGGTGTAACATACTTTGAGATGAAAGGATCATGGTGTTTTGAAATAGATGAGATTTTCAAGGAATCCTATGTTCATGGATCTAGTAAAAATGGATATTGGAATAATCATGGAAGGTGAAAATACAATATGTTATTCAAATGGTTTCCAATCCATCTTTACTAGAAGGGGTAAAAAGCTCTCAAATGGATGATGATGAAATTCAAAAGAAAATTAATTCTATGAATGATTGGGGATTAATTGACTTCATATATAAAGATGGAACATTGAAATTTGGGAAGAGACTTTGTGCAACCTATATACATGATCTAAAATAGAATTGTTGGATGATGCTCCAAGCTCTAATTTCTTGATACCCCTGGTAGAACTAAGATATATAGTGATTTGAAGGAACATTTTTGATGGGACAACATGAATAAGAATATTTCTGATTATGTGTCAAGTTGTATGGCTTTTCAACAAGTGAAAGTTGGAAGATAATACCCTAGAGGAGTTATGGAACCATTTCCCATACCTAAGTAGAAATGTGATGATATTATGATGGACATTGTCATGGGGCCACCAAAGACTCCAAGAAGGACTCATGCAATATGGGTCATTGTTGACCGTCTTACCAAGTCAACACATTTTCTTATTAGAAGAGATGATTTACCACTTGAAAGTCATGCAAGACTATATATTAATGACTTTTCAAGACATCATGGAATACCCATATCGATTGTTTTTTATCATGATCCCCATTTATATCATGATTCTGAAAATTTATTCAGATGTCCTTGGATACTGAATATCATTTAGCAATTCCATACACCTTCCAACTGATGGAAAATTAGAACAGAATATTCAAACCTTATAAGACATGTTGAGATCTTTATCAATTGACTTTCAAGGTATGTTGGATCAATATTTAATTCTAGTAGAATTTTCCTATAACAATAGCTTCCATTCAAGTATTCATAGGACAACATATGATCATTATATTAAAATAGATACCACACACCAACTTTCTGGGATGATGTTGGTGAATGAAAACTCATCGGCCCAGAAAATGTTGAGGAATATTGGAAAAGGTGATGATTATCCAAACCCACATCAATGTAGCTCAAAGTAGGAAAAAGAGCTATACCGATACCAAATGAAGGATTTATAATTTCATGTAGGAGATCATGGTTTCTATAAGGTATATTAATGGAAAGGTGTTATACATTTTTCCAAGAAGGTTAAATTAAGTCCCATGTATATCAGACATTTCAAAATTCTAGAATGAATGGGAGTAGTGGATTCTCATTTGGCAATGCCTCCATGTCTCTCCAAAGTTCATGATGTGTTTCACATATCACTATTGAGAAAATACATTGTTGAACCAACAAATGTACTCACTTATCACGAAATATAACTGGAACATGACATGTCTTATTGTGAAGAGCCTATCAGAATTCTTGATAATAGGGAACAAGTGCTCAAGAACTGGGCGTCTCATCTAGAAAAAGTTCAATACATAAACCATAATATGGAAGAGTTACCATGGGAACCTGAGAAACATAGGTTGAAGAACCACCTGAATCTATTTATGCAGTAATATTCTAGAAATTTTGAGGATGAAATTATTTAAAGGAGGGGAGAATGTAAGACCTCATGCTTCCAAGGTACGTTTCTCAATGAATAATGAAATGGTTTGTCATGTACGTACTTGGAGTTTTAACACACCACGATCAATCAAACTAGCTGTTATGAATTTTAATGCCAATGTTTTGAAATATTATATATTTTATTTTTTAAAATGGACTGCATTTTTGAATTATGAATATCAATATTAGATTAGGATGATTTTTGGTTATTTTTCTGAAAACATTCAATTTTTTATGAATAGTGAATAACAATATGTTATCCCTTAAAACCAACTTTTTATTTAAATAATTTTCTATTTCAATTTATTTTATGTCAAAATAGATACATAATACCTATATTAGTTCAATGTAATTCAATGGAGTCATTTTTTTACAAAATTTGATATATAAAATTTTGTTAAACTTTTTACCTTCTTTTATGCACCTTTTAGGCTCGTTGAGAAATATTCCTAAAATGAAATTTTACCACTTATGTGAATTTAATATCCAAAATATGAGAGACACAGTTGATATCAGTATGTAGAATTTTGTTTAACAAGATGAAAATAATTTGGGGTTATTGGTAACTTTTGACTTTTATTTACCACGATTAAATGTAAATAGGGAAATTAAATGTCAAAATGATATTATTATTACATTAATAGATGTCCTATTTCTATTTTATAATTGTATTTCGACAAAAAAAACCCTATTAATTCGTCTACTTTGATTATATTATGAATTTATTAATATTTTATTTAAAGAAGTGTTAAAAGTGTTAAATTCATATTTTCATGTCAAAAACATTTTTAACATTAGAATACACATTAGATAAATTAGAATATAAATATTCATTAGAAATATAAAAATATTTCCTATATAATTTTCTTTTATTTATAATTTTTAGATATTAAATAATTCAATTTATTGTTTATAAAATAAGGATGCTGTAATTACATAATTAATGAAAGATTAAAATAATTGATTTTATAAATATAAAACTATATGTAAATTGAGACTTTGGGTGAATTCCATTAATTTTTTAGTTTATTATGACATGTAAAGGTTTATAATATTATTTTTTTTTGAATTAATCTGGTTGTTAGGTCTTTAACAAAAATAAGATACTAAATAGTGTCAAAATTTTCATGGATTAGTTTTGAAAACAGATATTATATTATTAATTGATATACTATTCAAAAAAATAATAATTCTCCACCAAATGACTTATACAAGGTTTGAGATAATAATAATGAACCACTTGGGGTTTTCTTGGCCATTTATAGTAAGTTTATTAACTATATCTTATAATAATACAAGGGGGCTTGGTAAATGTCAAACTTTTAAACTAACAGTTAAATATAAAATATAAGGATTATATGGTGACATAAACCAGTCTAACAACTATTGGTTGAGATATTATCAACAAATACCCACATTTTTCTTTAAATAAATTCTTTTGGGGCTATTAGAAATGAAAGATTGAAATTTTTATAAAATAATAATTCAAGATTTTCCTAAAGAGACCCTCACCTCCCTTATAAAAGTGTTTATCCACTTCTCCCAGAATGACTACTCCAGATCCATTTGGCTCACCGAACCCCATCCCTAACATCGTCACTTCGACCTAGTAGTCATACATTGATCATAAATCCAACCTAAGGAAACCTTTTGATCATCTCAAAAGGAAACACATGAAAAAAGTTGTTATAAGTTCACCACTTTTTTCAAACATCATTTCATTTACACATCTTATTTCATTGTTGTTTCCTTACCAAAATAATAAATCAAGTACCTTATACAAAATTTGATGTTATTATAAATATTTTACTACCATTTTCATTATTCTATCCATCATATGAATGACATGTCACCATAAATTTTTATGTACGGCTTACCGTCTCCACATCGCGTTGTTGTTTCTTACTCAAACACTTCATTATTTGTATGAGTATAATAATGAGTAAAAATGATTTTAATAATAAATAAAAAATTTAATGATTAATTATATATGATATAACATCTAATTACTTACTATTTCACCATAAATATAATGATATTGTCGCTCGTGCGAACGTACAGATTACCGTCTCCACGAACGCAATGAGATTCATTAACCATGGTAATAATTCAAGGATGATTTTACTTTTATGATTAAAAAATATTGTTTAATAACTTAATTAAAATTTTTATATGAATCAAATACATATTATCCATAACATACATCATGTACATAACAAAACATATAAAGTAAAATAAACCAGTTACCACCTAAAACGATGATAGTACTAAAATATTATTAATAAATCAATATTAGATGACCATATATGATATCATATTTTTGTATGTGGTTCTTGAATTATTTAATTACAATTATTTAACTATTATAAATGAGGTTTAAGTACCCTTTACCAAGTAAAAGTACAATGTAAGAGATAATTCTTTAATCCCTTCATTATGTGAAGTTGTTTATACTTGACTATGTACTAGGACCTCTTTATCATCCACATCTGTGTTTCTTACAGATGTATTTCAATATATTTTTACTATTTTATTGACTATAGGATAAATTCATATATACCCTTTTGTGAATTTTTATTTGATGTTTATAAAGGAACATTTTAGCCATTTTCAAAAGGAGGTCTTTTACAACCTTTTAAAACAAATTAAGTAAATAATATTTTTTCCCTTATATGGCGGGTGTGGCTATTTTTTCCATTATAACTCATTAAAATAATCCCATGAAATCATATAATAATATTTTAAAAATAAATATTTTCATTTAAAATTACATAAATTTCAAATGATTTGAAAATGGAATGAGATATTTCTCTCAAATAGTTGTGATTTAATCTATATCAACCTCCTTTATTTGAATTTACACTTGTCTGACATTGATTTATTATGAAATAATCAATATTGTGTTGAAGGTTTTATGATATGTTACACTATTGGTGTTATATTTCTATACTATTCACGGTTTATGGTTAAATTATTGACATTTCATATGCTAGTTTTAATACAAATGTCTATGTTATGTTTCAACCTTTTCATATGAGGAATGAATTGGACTTAGTATGTGAGGGGTGGGGCCCCCTATTGCTCCCTGATGCTTCGGTAGGTCTCATGAGACAAAATAGTGTCTTGGACCATGTCATTGAAAATATCTTATTGGTAGTCTTAAAACAAGTCATTCACTATGTGGTTATGAAGTCTCGCATTATGCATTCCATCACTGCGAAATTGGCTTTTGATATTGCATGAGATTATTCGACTAGTAGAATATCAGTGTGAATAATTAAATGGAATTATTTTATTTAAATATTTCATATTATTCTGATGTTTATGTTTAAAAATCATATGTTTTAGTCTTATACATTTCCTTAATGGTTTGTGCTTATTTATGAAAGATTCTGCTATGTTTTTATCCTTACTACGAATCTGAGCTCACCACTTTCTTATGTTTTATTTTTCTCTGGATGTGAAAAAGTATTTTAAGATTAACCTGCAGAAATAGCATATTGTAAAAGAGTGTGTTCTATGGGGATACAATGATATTATTTTTCATTATTTACTAATATATTGTAAAACTTATGTATGTATCTAGTACATTCAAGGATACTAAACTAATCAATCATTCAGGATTTGATGCATTGTGACCATGCCAATGTTATATAATAATGCACCGACTCTCCGTAACTAGGCTCAAGGAATTACATTTGAAATCAAAGGAAGTTTATTACAATCATTTGAAACTAGATTTTAAAAAACTCTAATTAGAGAACATTATCCTAAGATAATCATTGTTGATTATAATAGAATAAATTCTTAAAATTTTTGTAATGCATAATTTTTTTTGAGTTTTCTAAGAAATACATCCATGTCTGGATACAAGCAGGTAAAGGAGGCTCTTTCATAGATTTACCTAGGAGTGAAACTCTTACATGTAGTTTCGGGCATTACCCGATGTATCCCGGTACATAAAAATTGGCCTTGCTACACTTTTGGTTGCAACACTCCCATGTGATAGGCATAGGATAAATCACAATTTCATAACAAACCATAATAAAAGATTTATGATTATATACATCCTTAATGAAAATGTTTTTATGATTATGGATCATATACATACATTATTGTATTTATGTTAGGTCTCATAAATTATTGGAATTATGTATTGCAATTCATAAACTAATCTACTATATGCCAGAGTATAGAAATGGTTCCTAGTGGAATGAATGGAAACCATATCAATGGACATAATCCATGTAGGGATAGAACTCCTACTAAAGATAATTATAATGGAGTTGGTGATACAACTAGTGCTGATCATCTATCACCATAATGGGATAACACACTATTGTTATGAATAATAACCATACCTGTACGGAGCAACCAAATCCACAAAACGAGGGATCAATGTTAGACCACCTCGTGAGGAAACAACCACCAACATTCAATGGTAGTACAAATCTATTTGTAGAAAATAAATGGATATGTTTCATAGGGAAAATATTACATCCATTGGGGATTCGAAAAAAGAAAAAACATATAATGTCAGTTTATCAAATCCCGAGAGATGCATTTCAATATTAGTCATTAATTCCAAACACAAAGGATGATGAAGAAGTATAAAATATGGAATGGATGGAGTTTAATGATATTTTCTTAGAAAAAGTATTTCCTTGTGACCATCTAGCGGTTATGGAAAGACAATTTATGAGTCTGAGGAAAAAAAGGATGAGATTGTCGTAGACTATGAGGCTAACATTACAATGTTATCAAGGCATGTAGAAGATTATATGCATTACCCAAGGAGTAAGTTTGATCAATTCATTGTGGGGTTAAAAACATTTCTCCGTCGATAATTACTCTCACAATAATTTTTATCATACGAATATATTGTCTCATGTTCTATGAATACAGAAAAGGAATTATCTAAGTCATATGACTTTAATGCAAAGCAAGAGAAGAAGAGATCTTCTAAACACTCTGTAAATAGAAATAAGGGTATGATGGGAAAAGTTAAATATCCATCCTACGGTAAATGTGGGATGAAACACTCTGGTACTTTCCTGAAGGGAATGGGAGTCAACTACACATGTAGGGAAAATGGCTACCATGCTCAGGATTGAAATGGAAAGAAAGAGGTTGTTAATGTTAAATGCTACAATTGTAGTGAAAAGAGACATTATGCAAATAAATGTCCTATGTTCCAAATAAACATACCTCAGAAAAGGATAATTAAACATGTCAATATTAATTGATCACTACTTATGAGGTTGATTATCCTAAAGATGTAGTGGTAGGTAATTTAATGCTTTTCTCATGTTAATCCAATGTTTTATTTGATTATGGATCACCGCATTATTTCATATCTACCCAGTTTTTTTGGAATATTAGATATTTATAATTTGAATTAACAAAATATTTGTTAGTACAAACTTCTAAGGGAAGTAACTTTGAATTTTTTTTTGTTAATTAGTTAAAATTAAGGCTTATAAATGTTCTTTTTCTTCTGATCTCATTGTCATACATATGAATAGATTTGAAATAATCCTCAGAATGGACTGAATTTTAGACCATGATGAAAATATTTATTATATGTAGAAGGAAGATAAAACTTTTAATGATGAAAGAAGTACCTTATCTTTATAGAAGAAACATTACCATATAATTATTATCTTGATCCAACCCCAGTAGCCCTAGAAAATTCAATTATTTTGGAGGAAGAGAATGAAATAACTATAGGTGAGGAAAAGAATGTTCAAATAGAGGACTGACCTATTGTGGAAGAATATGTTGATGTGTTCCAAAAGGATTTTCCTTGACATCATGCAGAATGAGAAATTGAGTTTTCCTTTTATTTAATTTCGTTTTCAAGGCCCATATCAATGACCCCATATAGAATTGAAATTGTGGAATTGGTGGAACTAAAAAAACAACTATAGGAATTAAGTAATAAGAGAATTACATTCCCTAGAGTTTCCCTGTGGGGACCCCATGTTTTTTTGTAAAGAATAAAGATGGATCTATGAGGTTGTGAATTGACTACTAGGAGATAAATTTTATAACAATAAATAACATATATCCCCTACCTCGCATTGATGATTTATTGGATCAACGTTATAAGGCTCAATATTTTTCAATGATTGACCTATGTTCTGGATATCATTAGTTTTGTGTGAAGAAGGAAGAATTTCCGAAAATATCATTTCAAACCAGGTGCGGGATTTATGAGTCTATAGTAATGACTTTTGGACTAATTAATGCACCCTATATTTTCATGGATCTAATGAATAGTGTTTTCAAGGAAAATCTTGATGACATTTTAGTGGTATTTATTAATGATATCATTGTATACTCAGAAATCTATGAAGATCATGAAAATTACATGTGCACTATTCTGAAAACCCTTAGAGAAAATTAATTATATGGGAAGTTTAGAATGTTTGAATTCTTGATTCAGGATATTTCTTTTCATGGCCATATTGTCTCTGTGGATGAAATCTAGGATGATCCTTTAATGAATAGTGAAATACAATAATGGCCAGCACCAACGAGAAAAATAGAGGTACGTAGTTTTTTTTGTTTTGGAAGTTTATTACCGACATTTCATCCAGAATTTTTCCTGATAGGCTATCCCATTAACCAATCTCACACGTAAAGCAGTTAAATTTATTTGGACAAAAAGTCTATGAATTTTATTTGAGAAACTAAATATAATATTAGTTCATGCCCTTATCATGACTCTACCTTTTTGGAATGATGGGTTAGTTATTTGTAGTGATTCTTTAAAGAAATTAGTTGGTTGTGTCCTTATGAAGAGTGATAGAGTTATTTTCAATGCATCACAATAGCTTGAAATTCATGAAAAAAACTACCCCACTCATGTTCTTAAGTTAGTAGAAGTTATATTTTCTTTTAATATATGTAAACACTATCTATATGGAGAAAATATTAAGATATATACAGATCAAAAGAGTTTGAAATATATTTTATCTCAAAAATAACTCATCATGGGGAAAAGATGAGGGATTGAACTACTCAAAGACTATGATTTCACTATACACTACCACTTAGAGAAGATAAATAAAGTGGCAGATGATTTGATCAGAATGGATAATGGTGTTTTGAACAATATTAGAGTAGAAATGGTTCCTATGTTTACGGTTCTAGTAAAAAATGATATGGGAATAATCATGGATGTTGAAACATCTATAATTTATTCAAATGTTTGCTAATCCATCTTTAATAAGCAGTATAGAAAGTTCTTGGGATAATGATGATGAGTTTAAAAATAAAATTAATGTTGTGAATAATGGGATATTAAATGACATCGTATATGAAGATGGAATTTTGATATTTGGGAAGATAATTTGTGCTCCCAAAATACCTAATCTAGAAATGGAATTATTGGATAATGCTCATTGATCCAATTTTCTATTCACCCCGGTATCACTAATATATATAGGTATATGAAAGAACATTTTCGGTGGGACAACATGAAGATATAGATTGCTGATTATTTGTCAAGATGTTTGGTTTTTTCAGCAGGTGAAAGCTAAAAGAAGAAATCATAGAGGATTCATGCAACCTATCCACATACCTGAGTTATAACACCCCGAGATTTTATGAGAAGTATTATTTTTAATGTATTGTGTTGTACGGCACCCCAATATTATCATGCGTTAAATGCAACACCGTATTAGCTTGTAGTACATTTAACACTAATCTTGGATCGTGTTATACACAATTTCATGTTTGTTTGATAGTAGTTATTCTACGCAACATTGAGTATATATATATATATTCAATGTATTTATAAAATATGGTTGGATTTTATTATATTAAACTAAAAAAGAGTCATGCACTATAGGAAACCCTGATTTGGCTTGCATTACACGCAATCGTGACCTTCCTCGAGAGCGTGTGTTGTACGCAATACTGGGTTTTACTAAACAACGATATATTATTATAATATTATTATGAACTAGCCGTTATGAATAGTGTTAACTAAAATTTTAATTTTATAACATTATTATTCATCTTGCACATTTTCTAGAACATGGTATAAGAACAAAATAAATTTTTTGGGTAAAATAAGTATTTTTTAAAAAAATGCAGTTTTGCCACCTTTTGATGGCGCAACAACATTAAATCTTGTTTTTGACATGTTTATAAACTCCATTTTACAAAATAAACTTCTTCTTTTTAATCAGGATATAAAAATTTACATTGGATAAAGTTTTGATATTTTTAGATAACTTTCATATTTTAATAAATAGTAAAAACACGCTATATTTTAATTAAAAACAATTTTTTTCATCGTAATAATTTATATGGATAAATTATAATATTGAATAGTTTTAAAGTATGAATAGAATATATTTTTACCATTTAATATAATTTATGTCATTTTCATTGATTTTACATTGAATTCGTAGGTTAAATCAATTCAATCTTTTGCAATCTTTTAAACAAAAACCTGTTTTCATTCAACAACGGGATTAATTTTAATTTAATTTCTGAAACTTCTATGTATTGAATTTGAAAAAATGGATTCCATATTTGGAATCAGTGGGTCCAAATTATGTAAATAGGCTACTTTTTATTTTTGATAATTATGAATAGTAACTACGGTAAATTTTATTTACCATAGTTAGAGGTAAATCAGGTAATTAAGGGTAAATATAATATTATAAAATTACCCTAACAATGCCAAAATTATATTGGATGGAAAAAAGTATACCTATATCACCTAAGGGTCGGATTAGACTTTTGACCATGAAAATAATTTAATTATTATTAAAACCAAAGAAAGTGACAACATGTCACTCTCTTAAATGTTATAAGTATAATAATTTTAATTGAGTGATAAACATCATAAAACATCGAACATGAATAGTCTCCAGAAAGCTAATAAAATTATATATATCATGATAATTTATTTATAATTTTTATGGATTAAATAATTGTCATTAATGGTGATACATTAATGATGCAGAAATTATTTATGAAGTTAAAAATCAGTAATATAGTTTTTATTGAAATAATAATACCCATTAAAAGGCCCACAAACCTGCACAAAACTTATTGGTAGTGTATATCAACGCCTTAATCATCCAATGACCTAATATATAACCGTTTGGAGTCTTATAAAATTGATTTTGACACTTATATTATTTTATTTTAAATGATGCCAAAAGTTGTCAACTTCAAAATTTAATAAATATAACAATTTAAATATTGTGATTTTAAGATTATAAATTCTAGTAAAAGTATTATTGTGAACTTTAATAGATATATATTCATCATAGGATTTTATTTTTAATTTTTATGCAACAAATAAGTATATTAAATAATTATAAACAATGTTCTAGTAATTATTTTATTAAGAGATAAACCAAATAAATGTTTTAAAAATAATAAAATAAATATTATATTAACTATTTAATGTTCTCCACCAATTTTAGAGATAAATATGACCTTTTATGACTATATTAAAGCTTTTATTTAGAACATAGCATCTGTATATATATTATTTAAATTCAAATAAATCAATAGTGTCAAAATTGACACTATTGTTATTTTATAAAAATAACATATTATAAAATTGATTAAAAATCACAAAAATATATAAAAATTATAAATTTAAATTAATATGGTCTAAAATGATATAAAGTATCTAATTATGTACAATTCACAACAAATAAGTTATTAATTGTTATAATTTAAAATTTAGAATGTTATTACCACAAATAAAATTAAATTGATTAAGTAAGGATAAATCAAGTTGATAATGTTTCAAGTAATTTACTAACATGTCTAAATTTTATTGGTTGATGAGATTACAACTCTATATCATCTAATATTCAAATATGAGTCATTTTTTGAGGTTATTAAGTGGGGTTAGATTTATTATAAATTAATATTTTTAAGATTTCCAAAGGTGCCCCTCCATTCCCTTATAAAAAGGAACCTCCTCCCTCTCCTCCTCACACCACATTGAGCCTTCAAATTCATCCAAAACCTACCTATTTCACTTCTACACATCCCTAGGAACATCTTATAGGTCCTGGTATTCTTCAATGACCAAAGTTAGTGCCCTAAGAGGGGGTCTCAAAGAGGCGCTTCAAATAAGAGGTAATGTCTGTTACCGATTCTTTCAACATTATTTCTTTTTCCACTTCTTCTTCATTAGTTGTTTCATTATAAAGTAATAACATCAGTATCACTCATATACTAATATGTTATTATAAGTATGAAACAACCCTATTTCACTATCTATCTATCCTACAAAAAACGAAATCACCGCACGTGCGTACGTACGGAATACCGTCTCCACGCCGTGGTGTAATCTATTTTCCGCAACCACCATACATGGATGGGTATAATGGTATAAAAAAATAACTATATGTTCTTATTTTAAATTGATATTGATTCTGTAATATTATAAATACACTTCAATACAATTCCATGATCATGGGAATGATATCATCGCTCGTGCGTACTTACGGACTACCGTCCCCACGAATGCGATGAGATTCATTTTCCATGATTAACCATTCAAGATTGATTATAAAGTATATAGAATGAATAATAATGAAATATATGAAATAATGAATCAACTGGATTTATATATTTATATATATATATATTTATGTCATATACATAATTCCATTCAATTCAATAAGGAAACGAAAACAGCGTTCAAGCGTACGTACGGCCTACCGTCTCCATGAACGGTGTATTTATTTCCATTTATCGATATAATATATATATGTATATTCTGAATATATATTATATATAAATCATGTTTTACATTCTGGATGTAATTAATCATGATCTATGTAATCATATGATTAATTACAAGTTAAAACACGAACGACAAATGAAACGATTTTACCCAAAACACTACTTTAACATGAATTTTCAAAAGAACGGGTAATATAAAGTCATAAGTGAACCATATATGATATAATAACAAAGAATATGATTCTTTAATAAGTCAATGACATTATTTAAATCATTATACAGGAGGTTCAGATACGTATGAAGCATATCGGATCTAAGGTAAGGGATATTTTTGCGAAACTCATTTTTATCCGAGATTGCTTATTCGTAAGTATTTACTAGGGTTATTTCTATCATCCAGGTCCATGTTTTATAAAAATGTATTCATGTATGTTTAATGTCCTTTTTCCCATTTTTACTTTTACCCCTTGCTATGGAAGGAATCTTTCTTTTATTTACCCTACAAGGTACTTTTTGACATTTCCGACAAAAGTACGAGAAGAATTTTTTTTTAACGTATACGGCATGAAAGGATTTTTACAGTTTTATAAAGTCTTATTTTCATGAATCTTCCTCCAAAATATTTCAGGACTATTTTCAACAAAATAATTTTCTTTTATAATTTCATGACATTTTGTGAAAAGAAAATGATTATGAATAAGAAAGGATATTTTTCTCCAGAATTCATTTCAAGTGTTTTATCAAAACCATTTTTCATCTAAGATGAAATTATTTCATATGTGTATGTTTCAAGTATACTGTCTCTATTATGTACATGGTTTCACATTCCTTATTATGAAATGATATCCATTTCTTTTATATGGATTATGTGATGATGGGATGATGATTATGAAACCCATTTTATTTATTGGGTTATTATGAATGATGTATGTTTATTTTGTGGAACAAGTAAGAATGATTTAATTATTAGAATGGTGGGACCTATATCTCTCTCCAATGCATTGGGTAATGATTTATATATCTATGAGATAGACATGACTGGAACAGTGAGTTTATCCGGTTCAGTGTTACAGGACTGAAACGAAGAGTGAACTCGATTCAGAAAGGGACTCTGTCCACTAAGATGGTCTTGGCAGCAATGTCTTGGCTACTATGGAAATCATGACATGTGCTTAATGGTTACCAAAATGACATGTTTTACTCCCATGATATTTTATCATGCTTAATGTTTCATTATGATATATGCTTTACATACTTCAAATATTTTTGACTTTGCTCAAGGTTTTAATGTATATATTTCATGTTCAAGTATTTTCTTTCAAATTTTTATGGATTGTTTTATGTTCTCTATGTTTTCCCTTACTGAGAATTTGAGCTCACCCTTTATATGTTTTATTTTCCCCAGGAAATAAAGAAAGGTTTTAGGAAAGGAAGAAAAAAGGGGAAGATCTTTATGGGAGTTGTTGAAGATCCTTCAACATGATGAGAAGTTTATATTCCATGTTTCCAAAGACACTAAACGATTATGGTCATTGAGTTTTGGTTTCAATATGTATTAAGTATTCTGCAATATTAATTTATTGTCCATGTACGTCAAGCTTCGGGCCTCTACAGTTGGTATCAGTGGAAAGGTAAAGTCAACCTTTGGATACTAGGACGTGAGAACATTAGTGAGATCTCTAGAGATATTTCTATGGTATGTCTAGGGATGTCCCAAAGTATAAGTATATGTATAAGTTATAGTCCTAGAATTATGGTAATGATCATATAATGAAACCTAAGGTGTTAAATATTGAAGTTACTCCCCCTCTATTATGTTGTTTTACCTATCATGATTTATGCCTCTCACAGAATTCATTTTGTGTTCTAGTCAATGGAGGGAACCAGAAGGAATTCAGTTAACATTGGATCGAATGGAAAAATTGGTGACCATGAGAAAGGAAATTGTGTAATGCCTAGAGATAATGATATTGTGATTATGATGAATCATTCATCGCGATATATGATTAACACTGTGAAATTTAGTGGTATTCCTAATTCATCAAAAAACAGGAAGATAAACTTTTATGCATGTTCGCATGTTGAGGATCATAAAGAAAGGAAGATTGAGATTTCTAAAGAAGGGAAGAAGAAACTTGAGGAATACATCAAATTGAGGGGAAGATGCTATCTGTGTGGAAAGAAGGGTCATAGAGTGAAAGATGGTTCTGGAGTTCAATGTCTTATATGTGGAGAACATGGGCATTACCCAACTCAATGCCATGACCTAAGAGGTTACTTCTAAATCATGGAAGGACTTATTCCATGACAATCATTGAAGATGATGGTTTTAAGTGTTCATATATTGGTATTCAAGAATAATGTTATTGAGGTACATTTATGGTATATTAGAATATCTATTTATTGGTCCATTGTGGTCCTCCATAAGAATATGGCATCGGAAACCATGAAAAGTGATTGAAATATTTTTGGAAATTGGATGATATTCACATAATGAAGGGATAAATAGAATCTAATATGTTTGATAGTATTCATGAGCTCATGATTGATATAAGGACTAAGTGGTATCCTGGTTTTAGTATATAGAATTTTTCGGATTTTGGAATGGGGAAATAGGAAACTTTTGATAGAATTCATGTTTTCAACTAAGGTTTTTTGGTAATTCATGTTGCAATAGAATAAATGATTAAGGAATTCACATGTTTGGAATGTGACCAACAAGACATATCATATGATAAATGATTCTATTCACGTTTTTGTTATGTGACCTTTCCAGTAATTGTTTTCTTTATACTATGAGCTTGGACAGATATATTTTGGATAAGTCTAAAGATTTTAAAGTGTTATGTCATACATCATATAGTATTGTTTTAGGCTAGAACTTTTTTTTAATTCTATAATGCTATAATAGTGTAGTTTTAGAAAAAGGACAAACTGCAGGACGGGCGACAACCCATCGCGTCAGAAAAGGCTGTGGGAATCGAACCCACAACCGAAGTGGACTGGCCTTTATCGCCTACCACTAGCCTACAAGAAGTCCTTGTTTAGTAGAAACTAGTTTTATTATATTAGGTAGTATGATATATGACGTATAAGTCCATTTTAGGAACCATATATGATTAATCTCACTATATATGGACTTCTGTATTTTTTATAACTTTTGATAACCTTTTGTTTAAAACAGATGCAATAACCCATCATTCTATCACATGATCTGCTAACGCTTCACGAATAACAATTTCAACTTATTTCTTTAAGAGATGATGTGGAAATTGTTCAATTCACGAACAACAGTGAGATTGTACCAAATTCATGTAGGTATTTCTATTAATTCATAAACTTCATGGAAATGATCTTGAAAACAAAAAAAGTTGTCCTAGTGCTCTAATATCTGATGAATCAGATGGTACATTAGATCATCACAAATTTATGGCTTTGTGATTGTTGGCTTTTTCATAGCCATTTCCTCTACCACTATCCATCAGAACATGATGTTTTGATTACTCTTCAATACACAAATTTTCACCTATGTTCTCCCACAAGGACAACCAGTGATGAGTTAATTTGGGTAACCATTATGTTTCATACATCACTTTTTGAAATTAAGTTTTAATATGTGGGTTTCTATTAAAGAAACTTTCAAGTAGTCAACCATTTATAACCCCGACGAATTTCGAGGGAGATATTCATTTTAAATGGGGGTAGAATGTAACACCACATGATTTTATGAGATGTATTCTATTTAATGTATTGTGTTGTATGATACCCCAAGATTATCTTGCATTATACACAACACCGTATTAGCTTGCAGTACATGCAACACTAATCTTGGATCGTGTTACACACAATTTCAAGTTTATTTGATAGTAGTTATTCTACGAAACTTTGAGTATATATATATATATATATATTCAATGTATTAATGAAATATGGTTGGATTTTTTATATTAAACAACAAAGGAGTCATGCACTACACGCAACCCTGACTTGGCTTGCATTACACGCAATCGCGACCTTCCTCAATAGCGTGTGTTGTATGCAATACCGGGATTTACTAAACAATAATATATGATTATAATATTATTATGAACTAGCCGTTATGAATAGTATTAACTTTGTTTTGAATTTTATAACATTATTATTCATCTTAAATTTTTTTTAGAACATGGTATAAGAACAAAATAATTTTTTCGGGTAAAATAATTATTTTTCAAAAAATATAGTTTTGCCACCTTTAGATGGTGCACCAATTTTAAATCTTGTTTTTGAAATTTTTATAAATTCAATTTTACAAAATAAACTTCTTCATTTGAATCAGGATATAAAAATTTACATTGGATAAAGTTTTGATATTTTTCTGATAACTTTCATATTTTAATGAATAGTAAAAACTCGCTATATTTTAATTAGAAACAACTTTTTTCATCGTAATAATTTATAGGTTTAAATTATAATATTTAATGGTTTTAAATTATAAATAGAATATATTTTTACCATTTAATATAATTTATGTCATTATAATTGATTTTACATTGAATTCGTAGGTTAAATCAATTCAATCTTTTGAAATGTTTTAGACAAAAACCCGTTTTCATTCGACAACAGGATTAATTTTAATTTAATTTCTGAAACTTCTGTGTATTGAATTTTAAAAAAAATGATTCCATATTTGGAATCAGTGATTCAAAATTATGTTAATAGTCTACTTTTAATTTTTGAGAATTATGAATAGTAACTACGGTAAATTTTATTTACAATAGTTAAAGGGAAATCAGGTAATTAAGGGTAAATATAATATTATAAAATTACCCTAACAATGACAAAATTCTATTCGATGGCTAAAAGTATACCCATATCACCTAAGGGTCGGATTAGACTTTTGACCATGAAAATAATTTAATTATTATTAAAACCAAAGAAAGTGACAACATGTCACTCTCTTAAATCTTATAAGTATAATAATTTTAATTTAGTGATAAACAACATAAAACTTAAAATATTAATAGTCTCCAGAAATCTAATAAAATTATCTACATCATGATAATTTATTTAGAATTTTTAGGGATTAAATAATTGTCATTAATGGTGATACATTAATGATGCAGAAATTATATATTATTTAAAAAATCAGTAATATAGTTTTTAATGAAGTAATAATACCCATTAAAAGGCCCAAAAACCTGACCAAATCATATTTGTAGTGTATATTTACACCTTAACCATCCAATGACATAATATATAACCGTTTTTAGTCTTATAAAAGTGATTATGACACTTATATTATTTTATTTTAAATGATGCCAAAAGTTTTCAACTTCAAATTTTAATAAATATAACAACTTAAATATCAGGATTTTAAGATGATAAATTCGAGTAAAAGGATTATTGTGAACGTTTATATATATAGCTTCATCATAGTATTTTATTTTTAATTTTTATGCAAAAAATATATATATTAAATAATTATACAAAAATGATGTAGTAATTATTTTCTTAAGAGATAAACCAAATAAATGGTTTTAAAAATAATAAAATAAATATTATATGAACTATTTAATGTTCTCCACTAATCATATAGATACATATTACCTTTAATAAATCTATTAAAGATTTTATTTCGAACATAGCTTCTGTAAATATATTATTTAAATTCAAATAAATGAATAGTGTCAAAATTCACACTATTGTTTTTTTATAAAAATAACTTATTATAAAATTGATTAAAAATAACAAAAATATATAAAAATTAAAAATTTAACTTCATTTCGTATAAAATGTTATAAAGTATCCAATTATGGAAAATTCACCACAAATAAGTAATTATGTGTTATAATTTAAAATTTAGAATGTTATTACCACAAATAAAATTAAATTGATTAAGTAAGGATAAATCAAGTTGATAATGTTTAAAATAATTTCATAACATGTCTAAATTTTATTGGTTGATGAGATTACAACCATATCTCATCTAATATTCGAATATTAGTAATTTTTGGAGGTTTTTAAGTTGGGTTAGATTTATTATAAATTAATATGTTTTAGATTTCCAAAGGTCCCCTCCCCTCCCTTATAAATGGGCACCTCCTCCCTCTCCTCCTCACACAAATTTTAGCCTTCAAGCTAGGCCAAAACCTGCACATTTCACTTCACGACTTCCCTATAAACATCCAAGAGGTCCTGGTTTTCTTCCAATACCAATTTTAGTTCCCTAAGAGGAGGTCTCAAAGACGTGCTTCAAAGAAGAGGTAATGACTATTACCGATTCCTTCAACATTATTTCTTCTTCCACTTCTTCTTATTTATTTGTTTTATTATGAATTAATAACAAAAGTATCAGTCATATACTGATATGTGATTATAAGTATGAAACAACCCTATTTCACAATCTATCCATCCTACAGAAAATGAAATCACGGCGTGTGTGTACGTACGGAATACCGTCTCCACGCCGTGGTGTAATCTATTTTCTGTCACCACCTTACATGGATGGGTATAATGGTGTAAATAAATAACTATATATGGTTATTTTAAAGTGATATTTATTCGGTAATATTATACATACACTTCAATACAATTCCATGATCATGGGAATGATATCATCGCTCATGTGTATGTACGGACTATTGTCTCCACGAATGCGATGAGATTCATTTTCCATGACTAACCATTCAAGAATGATTAAAAAGTATATATAATGAATAATAACGAAATATATGACATAATTAAGATAATTCATTTATGTATATATATATATATATATATGTATGTAATATACTTAATTCCATTCAATTCAATAAGGAAACGAAAACATCGTTCATGCGTACGTACGACCTACCGTCTCCATGAACTGTGTATTTCTTTCCATTTATCAATCTATTATATATATTTATATTCTGAATATATATAATATTTAATCATGTTTTACATTCTGTATGTAATTAATCATGATCTATGTAATCATATTAATAATTAAAATTTAAAACACGAATGACAAATGAACGGATTTTACCCAAAACGCTAATTTAACATGAATTTACAAAAGAACGGGTAATATAAAGTCATAAGTGAACCATATATGATATAATAACAATGAATATGATTCATTAATAGGACAATGACATTATTTAAATCATTATAAAGGAGTTTTGGAAACGTACAAAGCATATCGGACTTAAGGTAAGGGATAATTTTTCAAATCTCATTTTTATTCGAGATTTCTTCTTCGTAAGTATTTACTGGGTTTATTTCTATCATCCATGTCCATGTTTTATAAAAATTTATTCATGTATGTTTAATGTCCTTTTTATCCATTTTTACTTTTACCCCTTGGTATGGAAGGAATCTTTCTTTTATTTACCCTCCAAGGTACTTTTTTGACTTTTCCGACAAAAGTACAAGAATAATGTTTTTTTAACGTATATGGCATGAAAGGATTTTTACGGTTTTATAAAGACTTATTTTCATGAAGATTCCTCCAAAATATTTCATGACTATTTTCAACAAAATCATTTTCTTTTATAATTTCATGAAAGTTTGTGGAATGAAAATGATTTTGAAGAAGAAAGGTTATTTTTCTCAAGAATTCATTTCAAGTGTTTTATCAAAACCATTTTTCATCTAAGATGAAATTATTTCATATGTGTATGTTTCAAGTATACTGTCTCTATGATTTACGTGGTTTCACTTTCCTTATTATGAAATGATATCCATTTATTTTATATGGATTATGTGATGATGGGATGATGATTATGAAACCCATTTTATTTATTGGGTTATTATGAATGATGTATGTTTATTTTGTCGAACAAGTAATAATTATTTCATTATGAGATGGGTGGGACCTATATCTCCCTCCAATGCATTGGGTAAAGATTTATATCTCATGAGATAGACATGGCTTTAACGGTGAGTTATTCCGGTTCAGTGTTACATGACTAAAACAAAGAGTGAACTCGATTCAGAAAGGGACTTTGTCCACTAATGTTGTCTTGGAAGCAATGCCTTGGCTACTATGGAAATCATGACATGTGCTGAATGGTTTCCACAATTACATGTTTTACACCCATGATATTTTATCATGCTTAAGGTTTATTTATGATATATTCCTTACGTACTTCCAAGATTTATTTCTTTTCCCAAGGTTTTAATGTTTTAATTTCATGTTTATGTTTTTTCTTTCAAATGTTTATGGATTGTTTTATGTTCTCTATGTTTGCCCTAACTGATCATTTGAGCTCACCCTTTATATGTTTTATTTTTCCCAAGTAATAAAGAAAGGTTTTAGGTAAGGAAGAAAAAAGGGGAAGATCATTATGGGAGTTGTTGAAGATCTTTCAACATGATTAGAGGTTTATATTCCTAGTTTCCAAAGATACTAAACTATTACGGTCCTTTTGTTTTGGTATTAATATGTATTAAGTATTTCACAAAATCAATGTATTGTCCATCTACGTAATGCTTCGGGCCTCTAAATGATTGGAAATGGGATGATATTATGATGGACATTGTCATGGGGCTACTGAAAAATTCTAGATTGACTGATGCAATATGGGTCGTTGTTGATTGTCATACCATGTCAGCACATTTTCTTGTTAAATGAGAAGATTTAACACTTCTATGTCTAGAAAGAAAATATATTAATGAAGTTTTAAGTCATCATGGAGTACCCCTACCGATTGTTTCTAATCATGATCCCCAATTTACATCATGATTTTGAAAAAAAAATTATAAGGCCTTTGATACTAAATATCATTTGAGCACTTCCTACCACTCTCCAACTGATGGAAAATCAGAACAGACTATTCAAACCATAGAAGGAATGTAGAGATATTTCTCGATTGACATTCAAGGTATGTGGTATCAATATTTACCTCAGGTAGAACTTTCCTATAACAATAGCTTCTATTCATGTATTCAGATTACACCATATGAAGCATTATATGGAGAATGATATCACACACCGACATGATGGGATGATATTTGTGAAGGAAAACTCATAGGTCTAGAACATGTTGAGGAAAAAAATGGAAAAGCTGAAGATTATCCAAACCCAAAACCAAGAAACTCTATGTAGGCATATGTTCTATGCCGATAATCTAAGGAAGGATTAGGAATTTCAAGTAGGATGTCATGTTTTCTTTAAGGTATCTCAATGGAATGGTGTTATATGTTTCGGTAAGAGGGATAAATTAATTCCCATGTACATCTGTCCTTTCAATATTCTAGAACTAATCGGAGTAAAAGCTTATCATTTGGAAATGATGAAAAGTATTTCTCATGTTCATGATGTGATCCATGTATAATTGTTTATAAAATAGATGGCTGTCCCAATGAATGTAATTACCTATGATGAAATAGAACTAGAACTCAAATTTTATTATTGTGATGAGCCCATCAGAATTATTGATACTAGAGAAAAACTACTGAGAAACATGGCGACTCGTCTAGAAAAAGTTCTATAGAGAAAAAATAAATTAGAGGAGTCATCATGGGAACTCATCGAACGTATGATGAAGAACCACCTGAATCATTTTTCATAGTAATATTCTAGAAATTTCAAGGATGAAATTATTTGAAGGGGGTAGTGTGACAACTCAAGATTCAACGGTATGTTTCCCGTTGAATAATGCAATAGATTTTGTTGTACACAACTTGGAGTTTTAACAGACCACGATCAATCAAACAAGAAATTATGAATTATAATACGAAATTTTTAAAATATTATATTTTTATTTTTTAAAATTTAATTCATTTTTGAATTCAAATTATCCAAATTATCTTATGTTGAATTTTTGGGATTTGTTTTGAAAACATTCAATTTTTTATTAATACTGAATAACATTGTGTTATTTTTTGAAACTGACTTCTTATTTATATAATTATTTATTTCAATTTTTTTATGTCAAAATTGATACAAAATACCTATATTAGTTCATGGAAATTCATTGGAGTCTTTTTATAACAAAAGAAGATATAAAAAATTTTATTGAACATTTTACCGTGTTTTACCCATCATATAGGCACGTTAGAAATTTTTCATAAAATGTAATTTTACCACTTCTGTGATTTTATTGAACATTTTACCGTGTTTTACCCATCATATAGGCACGTTAGAATTTTTTCATAAAATGTAATTTGACATGAATTTCCACTTATTATATATTTTTCATTTCTTGATTGTCATCATAGTGGGGATCTTGAATGACCTTATTAATGCAACAAATATTCCAGGACATTGTTACATTATTGTCTTGTAGAACAATGAAAAATATATAATAAGTGGACATTCATGTAACCAAAGTAAAAAACAATTGGTTCTTAGGACACCAACCCTTACACTATTTGGACAAGTAATAATGTGGTTAACTCAAAATTTAGTGTATTTTAAATTTTAGTTAAAATTATTTCATACATGGGGATTTGAAATTTATATTACCAAGTTGTACAATTTAACATAAAATCTAGACTTTAATTTTGATTGTTTCCGTCCTATTAGTAAAATAAAATTATTTTAATAAAATGTAATTAAAAAATAAATTTCTCTAAATAATACAAATTATTTCATGTTGGATTTTTTTATATCTTTTACTAGAATTGTTTTTTATTAAATGGGGAAATATTTATAATTATGTATCATATACCGAATTAGAATGTTTCATAAGGAATACGGATTCATGAATTAAATTTATTATTCGATATTTGTGAAATTATTTGGACATGTAGTGATAGGTGTAACCATGTATTCTATATACCATTAATATTAGTAGGTGTTATTATATAATGATGTAATGATAAAATTAAACTGGTTTTATATATAAATTAAATCATCCTTTGAAATTTCATAATGGTAGACGTATCACGATTCTTGAGATAATGGAATCCAAAAATTAATCAATTATATTATTAAAATATTTATTTATTTTATAAAATATATTTTAATAGTGGTATTATCTGTAGATCAATTTCATTAATAGAATATTAATTGATTGGAATCATATTTTATAAATTTACCTTTCCATGTGTATTATTCATTATCAGGTAATGATTTCCATATTTTTTATAAAATTTAATGTGTTTTCAGTTACTTACCATTCCATATTTATTATTATCCAGGATATTTTTGCAATGATATTATATCTGGATGAATTAACTTTTCAGTTCATTATTTATAAGAAATAAGTGTTCAATTAGTTACTATTCAATGTTGATTAGGTATATTGATTCATGGACTTTTTTATTTTACACAACCCTTTCATTGAATTTTATCTCACTATTATTTTTTTCTCAAAAATCCAAGGACTATGAAATTGTTTTTATAAAATCATATCAAAATGAGAATAATTAAATTATATAGAAAATTGTTGATATTTTTTTTTTAAATATAATTTATGAATCATATATGTGTCATCTTTACCATGTCTAATAAACTATTTAGTCAATCAGGATAAAATTACATGTATTGTATGCCAATGTAATAATGAAATCACTAGATTTAGTCTATTGTGGTAAGGTTCACAATAGTTAATACTATATAATGTTTAGTAGATACAATGGTAACTTTATTTCGGACAAGAGATATTATTAAACATAATAATATTATAAACGTTGAGGATAAGTGCATAATAATGTCATAATGTTTTGTTAAAAGGCATATTATGATTTTTTATAATAAATACATATTCGTTTATATTTTACGTGTTGATTTGGTGTTGGGAAAAAGATTACTATACGTAATAACTAAATAAATTGAATCTTGATTGTGTTGATCATATCATCGTATATGAAAAGATTCGTACTGAAAACCTAGTTTTACACTCCATGTAAATATTCTTATGAAAATCCCCATTGTCGTTAAAACCTATTATAAAATATTTGATTATATAATAACAATTAATAGACTATGTTAAACCTAAATAATCTTTTATTTTGAATGATCTGTCATTATTCAAACAATATAAAATTTATTATATGTTTTTACCAAAATTATTAATATTTCTCACACTACAATATCTTGATTTTTAAATTGATAAAACCTACAAATAATGATCACAAAGAATATAATGAACATTGTGGGGACCATGAGAAACTGAATGCAATAATGATAGGTGTGAAATTTTTCATGATTATCCATAGTCAATTTTTATAATTATTATTAAAAACACATGTCTCAACAAAATCTTGAATTCCCTAGAGAAAAGACGAGTTTATGATTCAATGAACTTGAGTGGTGGAGAATCTATAGAAATAAAGGATACATTTCAACCATGTATGATATTTGGAAATTTATATCTTTTTATGTTCCGAAAAAGAATAGGAACATGATTAACGCATTGAAAATGATTTCATAATGATTGGATATTCTAATGAAATATGATTACTATGATGGAAGGAAGTAATCTCATCTTATAGATCCATTTATAGTTCATTATGTTAAATTTTAAGAAATACAGAATTATTTGAATCAATTACCTTTTTAAAGGATTAAACATATACTATTGAATAATATATGTGGAAATAAATTTTATGTAGTGTTTCTATATTGGTTTAATAATCTTAAACAATTATAAAATAGTTATTTAATAATTAATTTAATTTCAAGGATATGTAATTTTTTTCTACTGTTAGAGGAACATGGATAATATGTTTTTTTAACGGAAATCTTGTATTCCATGTGACTATATGATGTGTTGGGATATGCCATGTGGCTTGAACCCATGATTGAAGTATGATAAGTGTTTTACACCCACTACTAGCCAATATGATTTATTGGTTTTTATGACATTTTATTATGTTATTTTGTTTGATAAATATAAATTATGATATCCAAGATGTGTTAATTTGTATAGTTGAAGATTAATTTATTATATAACATAAGATAAATATATTGTATTTGAAAAATAGTTATAGATTGGTCGAATGACTTTTCACTAATTTATCAATCTAACAATCCATTAAAAGTTAATTTTAGTTCTGAATTCATAAAAAATTAATTGTTAGATATTATTTCAGTGAAGAATCAATGAATTAAAAACAATTAATACATAAATAATTTATTAATTTATAATAATTAAATACAAACATATAATCTAATTATATATCTGTATATTATTATATAGTAAATGAATTCCCAATCATTTGGAAATGGATCTTATAACAAAAATTGGGTCCTATTATATTCTTAATTGATGATTTAGATGGGTTTTAAAATCATCATAGGATTATGGTTTTGAGGCCCTAAACATTAAAGTGAGCATTTATTTTCGAGTGATCAACTATATAAATCACTCTATAATTATTTATTCTTTTATTGTTGGTCCATATCTTATCTTCTCAAATATTTTATCTTGTTTATATACCTAGTTATATGTTATTCAATATAACCTTTATACTTCCATTTCACTATTATTAAGTCGAAGTTTTATTAAAAAATTTCTAAAATGGGTTTAATAATTATTTTTTAAATTTCAAACACAATATTATAGAGATTATGATTTCATTTTTTGGTATCAATCTATTTATGGTGGATAGAATGGAACACCCCCTAATTTTAAATTAGTAAAATTGTATTTCATAGCATGTATGACACATGACATCAAACATATAGGGTAATATAGTAACTAAATAATTTATGATGTTTTCCTTTTTGAATTAATTATCCCTTCAATATATTAAATTACACACAACACTTCATTTTTCATATTTTACAAAAAACATATTGTTTCTTTTTTAACATGGGTTACCTAGAATACCATGATTTACAAAACAGTAATATACTACTATTATTATAATTTAATATAATAATTTATTCATAGTAATTGGAATGGATGGATTTAATTGTATTATCTAATTGATGAAAATAAATATTTCACTAATGTTTATTATTTAGCTTTTTATTATAATTAAAAATAAAATCATTTTAAAAAATGTTGTTTGAATAATAGTATTTCCCTATAAAGAGGGTTATTCAATCATTGCACACATATAATAAAATTTATTTTTACCACTATTAGAAAATATATTTTAGAAAATGGACATTATATTATAAATTTTGATACGAAAATTAACATAGGATATATATTTGGATTTTTCTAAGAAGATTCATTTTTTAGGTACAATGAATAATATTAAATTTTAATTGAAAACAACCATTTAATTTATGTAATTTATAATAATAATTTATATGTTGAATTGATTATAATGTAAAAATAGTATAATTATATATTTAATAATTCAATTTCAGCCATTTTAATTAAATACATATTTAATTTAGGTAAAAACTAATTGTAAACTTTTGAACATTCTCAATTTAAAAACATATTTTTTTCATCTTGTCAACGTGATTAATTTTCAATAATATATTCCCATATATTTGAATTAAATTTTGGAAAAAATGATCCCATTTTTTAATCAGTTTAATTCATAGTTTCTAATTATGTAAACATAATTATTTACGAAAATTTATCTTGAACACATTTAAAAATTAATTATCATGGTAAAAAAAATGTATTTTCTAAGTGTTAAGCTATAAATATACGTGTTAAAATAACATGTAAAATTGTATAAAATTTATGTGATATATGTATTTGATTATACCCCCTCTATTGTCATTGAATAGTCTATTTTAAACCATAGTGATATATGAAAAATGTTGGAGAAATCAATTTATTTAAAAATCACTAGGTACATCCTCTCCCCCATTTATAAATATAAACCCACTCTCCTATATTCCTTAAAAAATAAAAACACATTGATTCACAAAAAACAATACCAAATAACTCTAATAATTCTATTATCTCGTCCTAGGACCCATTCTTTCTTAAAAACCAACATTTGTAGTCTTTAATGAAAATCTAATGATGACCCTTGATAAAAGAGGAAACATTTTTAAGGGTCATTTTATGTTATTTATTTCTCAATATCCATATATTATTATTAATACATGATTATATAATAATGATAGTATACTAAATATTCATGTATATTTTTGTAATATTTAAATGATCTATTTCTATCCCTACTCATATCAAATGGGTTACAAAATCATTGTTCATGTGTATGGCATACGTTCATCTAACGACACATTTATATCATGTTATCACTCTATTTTCTCTATCATTAAATAAAAGATAAGCATTCAGACATGATAAGATAATGTTATTAATTTTCTTATCTATCCTTGATCTTCAGTGTTTATTCTCTCATTAATTTTTTCACTTTAAATTAATATTCTACTGGTGAAAGTTCTTTGCACCTGGTGTAAGAAATTTACCCGTTTTTATTTTTTAATAAATTTATGTTATGTTTTTGATGGGATTCCATAACATAATTAAATCTATTATAGAAATTATTTTCTATATTATATACCATATATATCATATTAAATACTATTCTAAAGTAGATATGACAATGTATCTCATGTGTACGACTGACTACTGTCTTGCATAGAAACATGATTCTTATTTCACTAACACATCACATGGAAGTTGATAAAGATAGAGAAAAATTTATAATGAAAGAATTATTATATTAATGAATTAAATATCAATAATATATATATATATATATATATTATTTTTATCCCTATTCACTCACATAAGGGTGATAACATCAATGATGTACATGTGGACTACTGCCTTAATGAAAAGATGTGATTCTCTTTTTTCCCAAAACATGATTTTTTATGTTTACGTATAATAAAATAAATAATATGATATATATGATAATATGATAATATTAAAAGTATAAAATATTTCTTACCACCATTCCATAACGATAATTTGAGAAAAAAAATTTACCCATGCATACATACTACCAACTATCTATATGATCACAACATACTTCATTTTTCACAGCCATTATTCATTATTGGGTTTAAATGTGTAATAATTTTAATAATTTTACAATTATTCCATTATTATTATAATTATGTGTATAAAATAACTATTTAACACGAGAAAAATATGGATAAATCAAGATGAAACATACTTGATAATAAAAGTTAACTAACAAACGAAACTATGAATATAATAATTGATTATTAATGAACATGTTATAATATATCATAAAATTAAAATATTGTATATTATAGATATTATTATAGTCATGGAATTGGTTAATAAATTTATGAAAACCATTATATAATAGGTTTAAAATAAAATAAGTGTATGGTAAGTGATTTTATCTCAATTTACATTCCACCAGGACTAATATGTTATTATGAACATCTAAAATTTTTAATGGGGTATATACATCCCCTTTGACATGTAATATAATGTTTCAAACATAATTTTTGGTAAATTATGATTCATTTTTATTTTTTTGATCCAATGGGATTTGAATTATAAATTACCTTTTAGTAAAAGTTATTATCTTATGTGACCTTCTCTTTTGAATGTTGATTTTTTTAGATCACTCACATTCTTCTAAAAACATTTCATTGGAATTTAAATTTATATTAAATATTAGTATTATTTCATGATATATATGATTATTTCATTTCACGTAGAACATTGTGACATATATTGTTAACATTGAGCATTATTTTATTAATATAGGAAATATTGTTAATTTTTTATCCTTTACTAAATATGTACATTTGTTTTGGAAAATTGATTTATGAATTATATTTATTATTTATTATATAATTAATTATTTAATCCTACAATGTTGTGTGAGTTAAAAATTTATATATCCCCTCGATTCCTTCATTGGTCTCATGAGACACTCATGTTAAGCATGTATTGTATGAATTTTTTAATGTATATTAAATGATCATATGAATGATTTTAAAAGTAGAGGTATAATTAATAATAGGGTCATCGAATCCAATTATTATGAATTTGAAACATTAAAATATTATTTATTATAATCCAATATTTTTTGAAATTATTTTACCTATATAATCATTTCATTCTCATCTTATTTATTAAATTATATTCATTTTCATATATTCACCTTTCCATATTGATTATTCATGATCCCGATATGATAGTCATGTTATAGATTATGTTTAATTTATTTCCTAGTTTGTTGCCATTCCATATTTACTATTATATACAATATTTTTATTATGATATTACCTTTAGATGCATTTCATTCTTAGTTTAGTAATTAATTGGAATATGAGTTATGATATTTATGTTTAAATGTTGATAATTCAAGTTGATATAAGATATATTCTATTTTAATCAACCCTTTCTGATATTTTGATCTTAAAAGTATTTTGATTCATTTCTTATAATTCCATTATGTTTTCAATCATTTATTTAAAAGGAAATGGTAGAAGTAAAAATTATATTCTCGATCAAAATTGTGTATAATTGTTTTCAAATTTAATTTTGGAATCATGTTTTTATCTATTTTAACAATACTAATACAATATTAAATCCTTCAAGATGTGATTCGTTATCTATTATTACAATATAATAAAGTATTAACTAGAAATGAGATAATAAGGTTTGGGCCACTAAATGATGTGTTGTAGTCATCTTATAGCCAACCAAATGGGCCCATGGGGGTTACATCTTAATAGAGTTGTATCAATGTGGGTGTTATTTGAAGGCTTGAGTTTAGAGTTAGTTATACTATAATATTTTATTGAAATTGGAGGAAAAGATTAAATGTTAATTTAGTTAATATTTAATCCAATGGAATGGAATATTATAGTGGTATATAACATATCCATTCAACATGACTTTACTATACTTCTTGTCAATTCGGTAGATGTTAAATCATGAAGGAAAAATATCTACACATGCATAAAATAAAAATTGGCTATTTTTTCAATTATCATACTGAATCATTACCAGGGAAATAATCACTAAACCTTCTTAGTATTTATTAATTTGGATTTATTTATGATTTTAGCCAACTAGGATTCCACATATGGATTTTTATGTAGACTAAACTTGTGATCAGGCTTTAGAAAAGGTGCATGTGTAAGAGGTGGTATATCGATGTTGATTTACCATCAAAATTAAAATAATAGAGTTTTATATTTTCCTATAAATACTAGAATTATATGTTCATATTCTGACTACACTCAATCAATTACTGATACAGATAGCTCATAGGTTTTGAAGTGATCTAGACACCCATAAAGTAGGGGACTAGATTTATGTAGTTGGGTGCGATTTAATCAGTTGATGGGCCCCACCCAATCGGTTGGGGGTTCTATTAGTTTCCCTTATATATGGATGTGTATTCCAACATTGATATCAAGTGAAATATCCACTTGTTGAGTTGAATCACTCATTTATGAAGTTCAATAATCTCATTTAGATGACCTATTTCAAATGATTTTTTGAGATGTAGGTATCAAGATGATTTTATACCACAACAAGGGAAATTTCATAGTAGAAATTTTAATGTTGAGGTCATATTACATCTTTATTACTACATGTATGTGACTTTTAATTAATAATTTCAACAAATGACGTTCTACCATGGCTTTATTTGAGTTATCTGATATCATGAGGAATCTATTTTAATTTATACATGTCTTGGTTTACTAAATAATTCCATGGTGGTGGATAACAATATAATAGAGTTTTCACTGATAGCATTTTCTAGTATTTGTAAACCTTGAGAAACAAACTAATTGTTGATATTTGAGAAAAAACATAGGGATCTAGTTCGGTGATGAACTTCCAATGACATTCACAGGAGATATGGTTCACATTTAAAGGCTCCTATGATTGGTTGTATTCATCCTAGGGAGAGGTGAATTTATTATTGGGATCGAGAACAACATATTGGGTTTATATTTTATGAATATTGATGTAGATGAAAATGAAGCAATTGAAGAACCACTTATGATGAATAAATGACAAGATTAGGGAGGTACTCCAAACAGATGAATTGGTAGGGATGTTATGAGATATGCGGTAGGTGGTTGAGGTTTTCATCAATTACTAACACTAACCCCATGTTGTTTATTCTATAATGGGAGTGTTTGTGATTTGAGTAGAGGTTGTGTAAATGTTGGTTATTCTTATGACCGACATGATATGGGTATGATTTGAGGTAGGACATGTGTCATCTCAACTATATAAGAATTTCTAAATGAAATAGGTTCGATAAATACTTTTAAAAATATTTTATTCATTACCGAAATATTATAGTGGATCCATGGTTTTATCGTTGTGATTAAAGACACCTTATAGAGGTGATTCAAAAATTACACATTTCTAAATAAAAATTAACCCCAAATATTTATCGACATATCCTCTTTTGGGTTCTTTACAATGATTCAATGATTCCTTGTGATATAATTGTAGATATGGAGTGTCTCCCAAGTGATTATGTTCATATTGAGGGTTTTAGGTGGAGGGTATGTTTTTTCTATGTATACTGAATGTGAGTTTATTTCATTAGAGAGAATGAAGTATAAGAAGATTATTATGTTCTCATCAATAGGATTATATAGAAGATTACTGTATGATCCTATATTATTACACATGGAGTGGTATATATTTAAAATATTATACATATCATTGTGGTGGATGAATATGAAGAAATCTTTCCTGATGACATGTTGGGATTATCATCCAATTGATTGATAAACATATATTATGAAATGAAACAACGACTACTCAGATATATGTACCAGCAGATAAAATAGATCATTTATATTTTTAAGTGATCTTTTTTATTGAATTTTTTTCACATAATTAATTTTTCCAGACATTGTGCATCCTCCCGGATAGACCATGTATTATTCACTAAGAATAAATATCTTATCTTTATATTATGTGTTGAATAATTTCACTTGAATAAATTAACTATAAAAACTAATATTCTACTCCTAAAAATGAACTTCCTCAATAAATATTCTAATGTGGTTTTGTTTCTCTTGATGATTAATCATAGGTCGGGCTCTAAATACTAATAAGGTTTTCATGATTACATGCCATAGACAAAATATCAATGTTATTGTAGTCACAATGAGTACCATGTGATTCAATTAAATTGAGGGAAGCCTTATATGTGTTCATAAAACTTATGAAAAAGATATTTTATCAACTCATAAACTATTTCATGGTTTTCTTATTTGATGAAAACAATGTTTACCCCTTGATAAGGGAGGAGTAAATGAGAAAATTATGGATGATCCTTTAAATACATTGAATGAACCGAATTTATTAAATGCTCTCATAATATATATTCTTGATTTAGGATATCTACATAAAATTAATAGTCATCATAGAAGTGTGAGTAGATATATACCTAACAATGTTTGAGAAAATGCTATATTGGGCGCCTTCGAGGAGAGTAATAGAGGTTCATAGATTTCATTGAATGGCTGGATATTACCAGTGAATCATGATAAAAAACTCATTGAATTTAGTACCATTGACTATGTTAACAAGCTAGGATATTTTTTTTATGTATGTAGAGATGTTCAAACATGAAATTTTGGTGTTCTATGAAAGGTAGTTGATAAAATGCATCATGAGACTACCATATTAATGTGTGGGGTTTGTGGTGTTCAATGAATCCTAGAATCTATTCTTTGATGTGTGTTAATGTAGTGGTAGGTGGATATTTCCAATGGGTTTTGGTAGTTGAGAACCCATGAGTATAACTACTGGTCCCATATTATTGATTTTTGAAGAAATAGTGTTTTCATTGATTATATCGTGTAAGATCTCGGTTTTTGGATGGGTATTTTTTCATTATATTTTGGTTGAGTCCCTTGTTTCGGGTTTCAAGGGATGTCTACTGAATGTATGAGATGCCTTTGGAGTGTATCAGGGGCTCGGGGCATGGAATAAAGTAAATCTGGGCAAGACAGGATAGTGCGCATGGTCTACACACAGCCAGGGAAAACCATGCGGCCTGCTTAGGTAAAACATGCAACCCTTCTCCTCCGGGTAGTAGCATGCACACAGTTTGTGCACGGTTTGACAAACTGTGCGGCTAAAACGTGTTGCCTCTTAATGTTTGGAAAAATTACATTTTTTCCACTCCGGGCCTTTAATCCTCCACTTGATATTTTCCTCCATTCATCCCCTCTCAACCCTAGTGACGAACATGGATAACCCAAGCTTCCCAAGGGTGGTTCTTCTTCGATTATTGTCTGTTTCGAGTGACGTTGGTTTTCGATCGATGCTCTGGGTAATGCTAATCTCATCCTCGCTTCTCATTTTGGTTTAGGGTTTGTATCTTCTATACCTCTTGTTCTGATGCTCTAAAACCCTATCTTTTGGGTGAATTCTAGGTTGAAGTTCCAAAGGCTTTTCGGATTGAGGTCTAATGACTCGATTGAGGGAGCGGTCAACTACAGTTTCGAGGTATGTGGTTTTCAAATGATATCCCATAGTTATTTAGTTATTTATTCTTGTGTAGTTGTGTTCTTGGTTTCCCTTGGTTATGTTTTGAATAACATTGGCATGTTTGGCAATATTGGTTTTTAAAATGTTAAATGTAAACTCTCACGGTCCCCATGGGATGCGTTGGGAATGACATGACCTAATTGGGTCCATCCATGGAATGAGCCAGATTTTCCCATAATTAGGGGATGTGATTGAACAGGTGACCTTGTTTTAATAAAGTCTATAGACCTTGATGAATATTTTTGCATGTTTGGATGATCTTGGAATAGAATTTAGGTGATGCACCTAGACTTGTTAATAACCTGAGGGTTATATAGAATGGGTTGAATGGTTGATTCATGGGAATGATGAACAGGTTAAATGGGTTAATTCGTAAAATGAATAAAGTCCATAATGTGATGGATTATGGGTTTAATGTTGAATGCTTAGTGAGACAAGCATTACACTTGGGAATTGGGTGAATGGTTAAATAATGTGAAATTGTAAGGTGTTAATGGGTTAAGGCATAAGGTGAATTCATGTTTGGTTTGTTTTTAATGGTGTTTTCCTATGGAAAATGGTATGGTAGGTTGACGGTTACATATATATAAGCATGTTCACATGTCTTGGTAGTGTAGGTTATGACTTGAGGATCTACGCCCACGGGTCGAGTAAGGACTGATGCTTTGAACTCCACCATAAATGTCTGGGTTAGGAATGAGGATTGAGGATCTATTCTCCTAACGGTTGTATCCACCCGGACTGAGGCTTCGAAGTGAGGACATGATTATCATGAGGGGGTTAGTCCTACTAAGATTGGATAATTATGGTTTTACCCTTTTCTTGTGATTTTCGGCCTTAATCCCATGAAACATAATGTATGTGATTAACCCCTGGAAATGTGAAGAATTGGTAAGTGATGATAATTGGTGTGTAATGAATGGTAATGGATGTGGAAATGGATTTTTCCCTGAACTTGTTAATGGCACCTCAAGTAATTACATGGTAATTATCATTCATATTCCTTTTATATGCACTACTTGTTTATACTGTATATTTTGTAGACATCATTGGTGGTGGCCTACTGAGTTGTACTCACACCATGCTCAAGCTGCCATTCGGTACCCAAGCTGACATCAGGTTTATAGGTTAGGATAAGGTCAAGCGTCCATGCTAGATATTGAGTGGACATGGGTAGCACTTGGTGGAGGATCCAGACTCGGAGTCGGGACCATATTGGGGATTTTGGTAGTTTTCTTTATTTCAGTTTTTTCTTCACTCTTACACTTGTAGTATGACATGGCATTTTTATTTTTGGAAATGGCTGTTATACATGTCCCTTGTTTATTGGTTATTTTTTCCGTTATTTGGTTTATTTCTATTGCGGCTTACTATGATAAAAAGGGGTTATAGTTGCCCCACTTGACTCCACAAACCCCCGCTGCTAGTCGGCAGCCTTTGGCGTACGAGGAGTCGTGTTTAAGGTCATGTAACCACCCGTCTCGGAGTACCGGTTTAGTGTCTTCTGTGTCGGGGAAGTTTCAAATTTTTATTAGAGGAGGTCATTCTTCTCCTTCTCTGAGGTCTTGTTATTTTTGATAGGTTTGCAAGGGATAAGATGTGTAGGGACTTGGTATTGAGCTCATGGTTGCATGTAGCTAACCTAGGTACGAGGGATACCCCAAGTCACCCTGGGTGGGAAATGTTGTTCTTGGTTGTTTGTTGTTACAGTTGATGATATTTCACCATTGGGTGATGAACATGTGGTTTTATGTGACTATTTTATGATATTTGGATCATGGCCTTAACGACACGAGGATTTTTATTCATGCATCATTGTAGGCACATCGAAAGATAGGTGGCATGCATCGTGTTAGGCACACACACGGGATGGGTGTGTGAGGTAGGAAGGTGGGGTGCATCATCCATTTCATGAAACCAATAAATAATGAGAATAATGAAATAAAACAAGTGGGTAAATAATGTTTAATGAAACATAAGTGTTTAAAACGAAGTGGATAATTTTTTGTAAAATGTTGTCTAAGTTTAGTGGTAGTGCATGGTTGTTTACCCCTTGTGGACCATGGCCCACTGTAGGGATGGATGGGGTGGTGAATTTGAGGTGAAAATTGTCTTAAATTAGCATAGGAAAATGGGTTGTTGTATCTTGTAAATATAATTTTGAGGAAGTCCTGAAAGTTTAATGATATGCGTGCTAAATCTCGTGTTTGGTAATGTTGAGAGATGCCAACACGACGTCGATTGCCAGTTGGGAAATGGGAGGATGTTGATGAGAACACACCTATGGTAGAAGAGCACGAAAATGTGGTGATCAATGAAGGTAGAGAAGTACAGTTCTGAGAGAAATTGGCTCGCCTTATGCAGATGGTGGATCGGGACCCATGGAAGGTTGCACCGAGTATGTTTGAGCAGACCAGGGAATCCCAGCTGCATCACCCTCCAACCATTACTGGAGTGGGTGGGCCAGAGGCAGTAGAGTTCTGGTTAGATTATTTCTAGATGATACTCGATCATCTGAATACCCCTATTTAAAAGCGATTAAATCTGGCTGTTTACCTGTTGCGGGGACAGGCAAGGCGTTGGTGGGAAATTCAAGCTCAGACCGGGCAGGCTGAGGGGATGTCATGGAAGATTTTCCTGGAGAAGTTTCTGGAGCATTTTTACCCAGATACATTGAGGCAGGATCAGGCTACAGAGTTTATGATTCTGACTCATGGATCGCTATCGGTGATGGACTATGCCAGTCGCTTCACTGATTTGCAACGCTTCATCCTGGTGTCAGTCGGGGATGAGGTAGTGATAACAAGGAGTTTCCATGATGGGATGAGACATGAGATCAGGTCTCAAGTAAATATCTTCTTCCTGAGAAAGTTTAAAGAAGTTATGGATCAGGCACTCATATCTGAAGGGAACCTGAAGAGATCTTAGGGTGGTGGGATTCTTGTGCCGGTTGGGCGGACAAGTGGTGCATCTTCCGAAGGTCGGAAGCGCCGTTTAGAAAGTTTCCAGCAAGGTGGTCAGAAGAGAGGGTCAGCTGCTCAAAGTGGGAACCAGGTGTTCTGTTATTAGTGTGGTCAGTCATGGAATATGTGTGGTTAGTGTCCTCGACCACCAGTTTAGTGTCATTCATGCGGCAGGATATGACATGTGCATAGGTTCTGCAGGAAGCCTCAGCGGGTGGGTGAGCATAATGAGGAAAAACAGATACCGGATACGGTAAAGGCATAAGTTGGCCTATATCAGGCATACAGTTGGAGCTCCATGGGCCGTACTAGTAGGGATGGTGGATGTGGAACTCTAGGGTAGTATTTCTCATGCCATCAGGGTAATGCAGCGTAGAGTGCTCAGGATGGAGACCTCCAGTTTGTGCCTGGTGATGGCGAGGCCAGACCATCAACTGTTCAAGGTATGATCCTTGTAACATCTATATTTTCTAGTGCATTTTTTGACACAAGTTCCACAAACTATTTTTTTTATTCTCAACTTGTGTTAGTGCTGTTTTTACCTGTGGAGGGGGTGTGTTGAGTTATGTCAATTGACACCCCATTGTGAGTACTGGTTTATGATATCAAGCAGTACAAGGGATATTCCTTAGAAGTTGGTGGGTATTGTTTTCTGTGGGACTTGTTCATTCTTGAGATATCAGGGTTTGACCTAATCTTGTCAATGGATTGGTTGATGTTTAATCGGGAACACATAGTTTGTTACCATCACAGAGTATCGTTTAGGTCTCTTGAGGTTGACTCTTTTGTCCACCTTGGAGAATGGGATGTTCGAGCATGGTGTGCGGGGCCATTTCTTCAACAGATGAGTGGACTCATAGATCATGTGGAATGTCTCATTCTTTATGATGATTTGGGAGGGTAATTATATAATTTTCCTCTTGTGCTGGATTGGTTTCAGGATGTGTTTTCTTGAGGATTTCTTGGGGTTACCACCTGAGAGGTATGTAGAGCTCACGATTGAGTTGCTGCCGCGAGGGGAGCCAGTTTCTATTCCACCATACCGAATGGCACCGGTAGAACTCCAGGAACTGAATGATAAGCTTGAGGAGTTGGAGAATAAGTGGATTATCCATCCTAGTACGTCTCCTTTGGGATCTCCCGTGCTTTTTGCAAAGAAGGCTGATGGGTCGTTGAGGTTGTGTGTTGACTATTGGAAGTTGAATCAGATGAAGGTGAAAAATCGGTACCATCTTCCTATAATTGATGACATGTTTGATATCTTTAGGGGTGAATCAGTGTTTCCCTAGATTTATCTGAGGTTAGGATATCACTAGATTATGGTGAGGACTTCCGATATACCGTAGATAGCTTTCTGAAGTCGGTACGGGTTGTTTGAGTTGTGGAAATGCCTTTCAAATAGACCAATGCACCGACGATGTTTATGGACTTGATAAATTGACTCTTTCATCCCTATATAGATTAGTTTTTGATTTTCTTTCTTGAAGATATCTTAGTGTACTAGAAAACTCATGATGATCATGCCTAACATCTTGATATCTTCATGGGTAATCTAAGAGATCATTGGCCATATGTCAAGCTATAAATGTGTCTATTTGGGATAAGTGAGGTTCATTTTCTGAGTCACATCATCTTGAAGGAAGGTGTGACAGTAGATCAAGAGAAGGTGCATGCAGTTTTATCTTGAGAGCATCCTAATAGTGTTTCTAATGTTCAGAGTTTTCTAGGTTTGGTCGTGTCTTACCGAATGTTCATTCCGGATTTCTCATGCATGGCAGCACCACTCTCGGGATTGACAAAGAAATGAATTAGGTTTGAGTGGTATGAGGCAATTGAGAATTCCTTCCAAGATTTGATGAAGTGGTTGACAACAGCACCTTTCTTGACCTTACATGAGCTGGGTAAGAAGTACATAGTGTTTTGTGATGCGTCCAGAATCGGACGTGGTGCTGTGTTGATGCAAGATAAGCGGGTTGTGGCTTATGGGTCAAGGAAGTTGAGACCCCATGACCAGAACAATCCCACTCATGATCATTAGTTGGTCGTATTAGTGTTTTCATTGAAGTGTTGGAGGCACTATCTGTTGGGAGAACGGTTTACCGTGTTTACCGACCATAAGAGCCAAAGGTACATCTTCTCACAGTGGGATCTGAATCTTCAACGGTAAAGATGGGTTGAATATATCAAGTTTTTGAATTTGAATTGGTGTACATGCCAGGAAAGGGAAACAATGTTGCTGATTCTATGAGTAGGAAGGTTCATTATCAAGTGGTTTAGGAGTCCAACACCGAGTGCAAGGTGATGGCTTTGTTTGGAGAGATGCAACTGGAGGAGCATGAGGAGAGTGGTCAGGTCACTCTTGCTTCCATAGTGATGGAGTAGGTGCTTTTGAGTTGAGTTAAGGAAGGTCATCTTGATGATCCTGAGTGTTTCATCATGAAGGACAATCATAAAGGTGGGGAGCTACCTTCTAGTTGGGCCGTTGACATGGAAGACATTGTTCGGGTTCGGGATCGTGTGGTTGTGCCAAAGCATGTGCGGTAAGAGTTGATGCCTGAGTTCTATGCATCAAAGTGGGAAGTGCATTCTGGTTTTACCAAGATGTGATGTTATCTTCGATGATAGTTTTGGTGGCCTGGAATGAAAAAGGATGTTGTGGTTTTTGTGGCACGGTGCGTTACCTGTTAGCAGCTGAAGGCTGAGCATCAATGCCTAGGTTGTTTTTTGCATCCATTTCCCATTCCAGAATGGAAGTTGGATGATGTATCAATGTATTTTTCCATGGGTCTTCCAATGACTCCGTAGTAGAATGTTGCATATCTGGGTGGTTGTGGATGGATTAACCAATGTGACGCATTTCTTACCGATTCAGGAGACCTTTACAGTCGACCAGTTGGGTGATTTGTATGTTCGGGAGATAGTGTCGTTGCATGGTGTTCTGAGAACCATCATATCACACCAAGATCTACGTTTCACATCGCATTTCTAGAAATGGTTGTAGAAGGATCTTGGTATGAATGTGTTTTTTAGTACAAATTTCCACCTGCAGACGGACGGGAAGTCGGAGCGTACGACCCAAGTGTTGTAAGACATGTTAAAAGCTTGTGTCTTGGTCTTTGGTGATTCTTGGGATAGGAACTAATAATTTTTTGAGTTTTCCAACAACAATAGTTTTCAGGCTACGATTAATATGGAACCATTTCAGGCACTCTACGGGAGGCCATGTAGATCTCCGTTGTGTTGGCTAGAGGCCAGTGAATCTGAGTTGTTGGGGCCAAATCTTGTGTATGAGAATTTTGAGAGGGTTATGTTTATTAGGAAGCAGATGGCTGGGGCTCAGAGTAGATGGAAGTTGTATTCTGATCATAGGTGTAGACCACTTGAGCTCGCAGTGGGTGATAAAGTGTGCCTTCAGGTGTCACCAAGGTTGGGTCACCATCATATTTGAAAGCATGGTAAGTTGGTGCCCATGTATGTGCGACCTTTTGAGATTATGTAGAGGATTGGTCTTGTGGCTTACCGATAGGCTCTTCCACAGCGGTATGGTGGGATGCAAGATGTGTTTCCCGTGTTGAAGCTTTGACTCTATCACCCTGACCCATCTCACGTGGTTGATGTTGAGGATGTGGTGCTTGAGGCTGATGCGTCATTTGAGGAACATCTAGTTTGTGTGGTGGATCGTAGTGAAAAGATCTTGTGGGGAAAGGTTATGCCATTAGTGTGAGTGCTATGGTAGCGAGGGAAAGTTCAGGAAGAATCTTGGGAGTGGGAATCGGATATGTGGGCTCAGTGGCCCAAACTCTTCTCTTCGGTGGAGCAATAAGGCTTGGGAACTCAGCTCGAGGATGAGCCGTTATATGGTGGGGAGGTTGTAAGATCCCAGTTTTTGGAAGGGTATGTTTTCATTATTTTTTGGTTGAATCCATTTTTCTGGGTTTGAAGGGATGTCTTCTAAATGTATGAGAGGCCTTGGGAGTTTTTTAGGGGCACAGGGCACGGAAGAAAGGAATGTTTGGCAAGGCAGGCCAAGGCGCACAGCCTGCACATGGCCAGGGCAAACCGTGCGCCCAGCCTAGGTAAACCATGCAACCCTTCTCCTCTGGGCAGTATCATGGCTACAACTCAGAGTAGATAGAAGTTGTATGCAGATGGGAGGCATAGACCTCTTCAGTTTGTTGTGGGTGATAAAGTGTTCCTTCGGGTGTCGCCATGGTTGGGTCACTGTCAGATTCGAATGCAGGGTAAGTTGGCACACAGGTATGTGGGACCATTTGAGATTGAGGAGAGGATTGGACCAGTGGCTTACTAATTGGCTCTTCCATAGTGGAATGGTGGGATGCATTATGTGTTTCATGTGTCACAGCTTCGACGGTATCACCCTGACCTGTCTCATGTGGTTGATGGTGAGGATGTGGAGCTTGAGGCTATTGCACCCTTTGAGGATCATCTGGTTCGTGTGGTGGATCGTAGTGAAAAGATCTTGCGGGGAACGGTTTTTACATTAGTTAGAGTACTATGGAAAAATGGGAAAGTTCAAGAAGAAACTTCGGAGCAGGAATCTGATATGCGGACTCAGTGGCCCGAACTCTTCTCTTTGGTGGAGTAATGCGGATTGGGAACTCAGCTCAAGGATGAGCCATTATAAGGTGGGGAGGTTATAAGATCCTGGTTTTTGGAAGGGAATGTTTTCATATTGTTTTGGTTGAATCCATTGTTCCAGGATTCAAGGGATGTATTCTAAAAGTATGAGAGGCCTTGGCTGTGTTTCAGAGGCTTGGGGCACGAAAGAAAGGAAAGCTGGGCAAGACAGGCTAGGGCGCACAACCTGCGCATGGTCAGGGAAAACCGTGCTTCTTACCCAAGTAAATTGTGAAAACCTTCTCCTCTAGGCAGTATCATGCGCACGGCTTTTCAAATTGTGCGGATAAACTGTGCGGCCTCTTAATTTTGGTAAGAATTACAAGTTTTCCACTCCGGGCTTTTTAACCCCAACTCGGGATTTTCCTCCATTCATCCCCTCTCAAACCTTAGTGAAGAACTTGGCCGACCCAAGCTTCCCAAGGGTGGTTATTATTATATTCTAGGCGGTTTAGATCACTGTTGGTTACAGATCGAAGCTCTGGGTGAGGCTAATCTCATCCTTGCTTCTTCTTTTGGTTTAGGGTTTGTATCTTCTCTCCATCTTATTCTGAAGCTATAAAACCATATCATTTGGGTGAGTTCTAGGTTGAAGCTCCAAAGGCTAGTCGGATTGAGGTCCAAGGACTCGATTGAGGGTGCGTTCAAATGTAGTTTCAAGGTAGGTGTTCTACATGTTATATCCCATAGTTATTTGGTTATTTGTGCAAGTTTAGTTGTGCTCTTGATTTAGCTTGGTTATGTTTTAAATAACCCTGGCATGATTGGTAATATTTGTGTTTAAAATGGAAAATGGAAACTCTCACAATCCCCATGGGATGCGTTAGGAATGTCTTGGCTTAATTGGGGCCATCCATGGGATGTGTTGGCTTTTTCCTGACTTAGGGAATGTGATTGAACAAGTGACCTTATTGTAATAAAGGGTAGAGACCTTGATGAATTTGTTGGAATGTTTGGTTGAACTTGGAATAGAAGTTAGGTGTTCCACCTAGACTTTGTAATAACCTTAGAGTTATATGGAATGGCTTGAATGGTTGATTCATGGGAATGATGAACGGGTTAAATGGGAGAATTTATTAACTTAGTAAAGACCATAATGTGATGGATTATGGGTTTAGTGTGGAATTCGTAGTGAGAGAAGCCTAACACATGGGAATTGGGTGAATGGTTAAATGATGTGAAATGGTAAGGTGTTAATGGGTTAAGGCATAATGTGAATTCTCGTTTTGGTTTTTTGTGAATGGTGTTTTCCTAAGAGAAATTGTATGGCAGGTTGATGGTTACTTATATATAATCATGTGCACATGGCTTTGTAGTGTGGGGTATGACTTCAGGATCTACGCCCACAGGTCGAGTAATGAATGATGCTCTGAACTCCACCCTAAATTCACATGTTTGTAATGAGGACTGAGGATCTATTCTCCTAACGGTTTCATCCACCAGGACTAATGATTTTAGGTGAGGATATGATTATCATGATGGGGTTAGTCCTAATGAGATATAATAACAATGTGTTTACCCTCTTGCCTGTGATTTTTGTCCTTAAACTCATTTAACATAATGTATGTGATTAACCCATGGAAATGTGATGAATTTGTAGGTGATGATAATTGGTTTTAAATGAATAGTAATAGAAGTGTCATTGGCATTGGCCCTGAACTTGTTAATGTAACCTAAAGTAATTACTTGGAAATTATCATTCATATTCCTTTTGCTTTCATTACTTGTTTATACTGGATATTTTGTAGACACCATTGGTGGTGGCCTATTAAGTTGTACTCACACACTACCAGGGCCATCGTTGGGTAACCGATAAGAGTTCATGTTTGCAAGTCAGGTGTAGGGCAAGGTTCCTTGCAAGATATTGTGTGGACAAGGGAATCACTTGGTGGAGGATCCGAACTTGTATTCGGGACCAATTTGGGTATTTCGGCCATTGCCTTTTTTTTGGGTTTTGTTCACTCTTGCAGTTTTAGTATGACATGGCATGTTTATTGTTGGAAATGGTTGTTATAAATTTTCATTGTTTATTAGTTATTGTTTCCGCTATTTGGTTTAATTAAGTTGTGTCTTACTCTGATAAAAAGGTTTTATAGTCTCCCCACATGACTCCATATACCCCCGCTGCTAGTCGGTAGCCTTTGCCATACATGGAGGCATGCATAAGGTCATATAACCACCTGGCTCGTAGGACCAGTTCAGTGGCTTCCGGGTCGGGGACGTTACAATATCGAGACACTACATTATGGTTGATTAATTTATCACCTATTATCCTAATGAGAGATTCATATAAATATTTATATACAAATATATTGACATGATACATAGAAAATGGATAATGGTCCTAAAGTGTTATTAAATTGACATAGTCTATAATCCATAGAATGTAAAATAAGTTGAAGATGCAATTAGATAGAGATATTATTTTTGGGTTATAAGTCAGGTGACTAAGTGTTTTTCCAAATTATAGTTATCTTTTTGTATAATTTTTGTGTTTCATAACTCCAATCTTTATTTTTTACCCCTTCACATAATTAGTGTGTTATAAAGGATCATTTTAGAGATGTTGATTGTGAGGCCATACACAATCATAAATCACATAGAACTTCTAATTATGAATTTTAGATAATGGATAAGGTTAATATTTACTTTTTCATTAATAGTAATTTGTTTTGAATAATTCATAGTGTGGTGATAAATATTATCTAAAAATACATTAAATTTTTTATCATATTAATCATGGATCGAGACATATCATTATAATTTTTTTGAATATTATAATTAAATTTTATAGTATATTGTTCGCCAAAAAAATTTACTACGATATTTTCAGCACCAAAAATAAAATTTAATTATTTGTGGATGTCGCTTCTATTGTTTGAACTCAACCTCATTATAAAAAATAATATTTCTTCTTATCAACTCTATTAAAACACATAATCATTTTCAATTAATTGCACTAGTGAGGTATAAACAAATAAACATATGTTTTAATTAATTCATTAATGAATGTGATAAAATACATATCTTCAATAGTTGTTTATTATTAATGTGTATACGAACATATCAGTGGATCAATTTTAATGATAATTCTTTTTGGATATCAATTATCCTTCTCCCTTTTTGAAATTTTTTAAAAATCTCTTTTTTTTCAAAACTATATTTTCAATATCCCTTTATTTTAATGATTTATTTAACCTCTTTTCTCATGATTGAGTTTGTTATATTTTCAAAAAAATTGTTTTCAACATGTTAATTCATGTTGAAATGATTTTTCCTTATACGGAATAAAATATCAAACATTTGGTTCCCTATTTAGTTGTAATTAAAGATATATCATTTAGTCATATCACTAAAAAAATATTTTTTTAATAAAATATCATCCTGATAATAATCTATGTTTTTTATATTTTTAATAGAGAATACATTATCTAATAATTAAGTGATTAATTATTACTATTTACCTACTTCTTCCCATTTTTCCTCTCCAAAATATTATATAATTAATGATTTATAAATACCAAAGGAAACCACACATTTAATATCTTTCAACATTATTTAGTTGATTTATATATGTTATTATGATAGAATATAAATCAATATCAATATTTCATAGATTTAATGATATTAATTTTATTATAATAATAATTCAATAAAAGTATCAAAAATTTTTAAAAAAATTTAGTTTATATCCTTCTTATTTCACAATATTTAATATAATTAAGACATTAGTAATTTATAGAGCACATTTAATTTTATTTGTAATTAACCGGATCATAAAAAAACTTATTTTATTTTTGGAAAAATGTTTTCCCCCTTGATTTTCTTTAAAAAAGGTTATGCTAGATTATTTTTTGTACTGCAGTTTTCTACATAATTTTACCTTCTTTAAATTTTTTAAATAGGTTAATATATATTGTACCAAAAAAATTCTTGTTAATAATCCACAAATACATAAATATCCTCCAAAATGAATTACATTATTAATTAAATTATTGTATTTAATTTTTTCTAACATCATTATTATATCTCATTGGTGATTATTTCACCAAAAAACTATATGGATAGCTTATTTTTTATTTTATGTATATGTCATTAAAATTTCCAAAAAAAATCCTTTCCCGATTTGTGTTTGTTTTTAGTTTCCATCAAGAAATTATATCTAGTTATGATTTATATTTTTTACAATATTCTTCAAAAAATAATTTTTTATTTTGAGGTTTTTCATTACTCACATTCCATACCTCTTAAAAAATATATTCTTAAACCAATATTATTCAGTTTTTATCCATGAATCACTTATCCAACTACTGTGTAGTACTAATTTTCATCCAAAATTTCTTTAATGTTTCACCTATTCCAATGAACCATCAATTATAATTGTTCTTGATGTTTTAATTTCATATACTTATCATTGAAATTTAATATTGTTAGCTTATCAAACATATTATTCCTAATAATTATATTTTATTCATATCATCAATAATAATCATTGTTTATTAATTCCCATGTTCAATATTTTCATCTTATATGAACACACATTATTTAAAATATTGTGTATGTTATTCTTATAAGTGATTCTTTTGAAATGTGAATATTCATCACTAATACATAAAATTGAAATTAATAAAATGTTTTTTCTATTATAAATATAGGATCTTTATTTGATTTTAACTATATTTTAGAAATAACTATAGGGTCATCCGATCCATACTCTAATTATGCATTCAACACATCTTCTTAATCTATGTGAAAAATATTAAGAAGCCTACTTAAGAGTTTCCTCACTGTCACTGCTCACATAAATAATTAAATATCATTATTTAATAGATAAAATATTTAACCCAAGAATTTCTTAAAAATTTATTCATGCCATTCCATTAAGATTACATTATAATAAAATCCTCATCTACCTTATAGGATGACTTATCAGCTCCATCATCATCATTCCAATTTAAATTTTCACTACTTACATTATAGAGAAATGAAAAAAAGATCTAAATTAAATCAATTTAAATGATATTTTACAATGACACATACATTCAAAAAATTAAAATATATGGGAGTTAACTTATAGGATCATAGTAAAACAGTCAATAGTTTATAAATTTCTCTAGATAAAATTTCTTATCATAGTTCATCAAATTCAAGAAATATATAAATGATATTTATTTTATTTTTGTGACTTGCATATGAATAGAATGCTTTTATTGAAATAAATATTAGTTAATGTGTTTGGAAATTGAATAATTTTAATCAAATCATTATATTTATGATAAAGTGAAAAAATCTATGAATAAATTCATTGGAAATAAATCTCGTATTTTTCTAAAATACATTGAATCTTAATTGTTTTCCTCTGTTATATAATAAATCTAATAAACATATTATAAATGGTGATAAAATCATAAAGATATTAATCTTCTCCTACCTATATATATTTTAGTTGAATTTTATTATTTCCTAGTATATATTCTCATTATTTTTTCTCCTTTATTGATTCACGGATTTTTCCTATATATATATATAATAGTTTTATTGACCATACCTTTTGGAAGAACATTTTTTTTATAATTACTAAAATAAGAAATTTGTAGCATATATGACACTATAAAAGTATATTTATGAACAATAGTAACATATGTAGTACCTCTTGGGAGAATAAATCCTCAATAGAATAAATAACGAAAAAAGACCATGTCTGAGAGGATAATGTATCACTATTTCATTCCAAATATAGTGAAATTTTTTATCAAATAGAGGAATCCTTATTTAGGAATTTTTAGGACCTGTATAAATAAATAGGGACATCATTTAGATAAAACAGATACATCAATAAAAATTTAGAGTATAATTATTCAATGTGATGTGAAATATTATGATCATGAAGAAGCGTTGATACAATTTAATTCTTATCAAACTAGATCATATTAAATCTATAGAAGAAATATATCAATCTCAAGGTGGGTTAGTAAATTATATTTGATTAAATATTATTTATAACGATGATTCCACAAATTTTGGATCATGATACCTTATTTTATATAGTTTTTCACATATACACACAACTCCATTTGAATTTCCTATTTGAAGTTACATGAAATGGTTTACCCTAGAACATACTACAAATAATCTCACTAACTATTTGAATTAGTTAAACAAAATAATATATATGGAAAATTTATTCTTATGAATCAGTCATAGAATGTGTAATATCGAAATCAAAACAAACTGTTTGATCTATGTATTTTATATAATCTCATTGAATAGAATTTACTATATTAGTAATTCCCTGCCCATAATTGTAAAGGCCAATACGTAGTGGCGGATAGAATAATGCTTGAATCCCCATTTGTAAGTGGTTACTGATTGGTGGGGAGGCCCTCAATGGATCCCTATAGAGACTATTATATTATTATGGAAAACCATAAATCAAAAATAATGAAAACAAATTAAACACATATAGCCTCACTATAAAGGGTGAATAAAAATAACATGTTATATTAATATTTAGCACATGGTCATAATAAATAATCTGTGGTATTTTTTTTATCAATTAAATAAGAAATGAAAATTATATAACATATAAATTGTGGAAATATTATGAGGTCAATCTCATTATCACCTACACTATAAAATATCCTACTTTTTTGGAAACGTGAAATTGGACCCATTTATTTATATAGTTCTCACCTAATAAATTCATTATGTGAATTGAGATTTAAATATAGGGTTTGAGTATAAACAATTTCTTAAACCACCAACAAGATTATAACATTGAGTAAAAAATTTATAATTTATTATACTAGGAAAATTGAGTACATTTGAAAACAAACAATCCTTTATCATTCCATTGAATACTATTCAATTTACCAAAATCCTAAATCACCTTATTTATGAACCATATTATAGGAATAAATATTCTATCTAAAAATTATCACATTAAACAATCATGGAACAATCACACACACACCATTAGAGGAATCTCAAATCTAGTTTATTTCAAGGAATTTCCCTTTCTCCATGTTATTCTGTATACATGATGTCCTAAATACATGAATCTTATCGCATTCTCATGGATTTTACCCATTAGATCAACTTTTAGTTTTTTCTGAATCATAGACCTCATCTAATGTCAAATTTGCATATTCATATATATGAGACATGCCATGTTATGATACTGAAAATCAATAAATTAAGAGTCATAACTACCAAAACTATCATCAATGCTCCCCATATAAGGAGAAAACAATCAATTCCATAATATCCAAGTCATATTTTTTTTCTACATCACAGTTACAAAATGTTATCCACATGTCCAAATAAAATGGATGACTTAGAAATAATTGAGGATTTCATATCCAGAATTGATTCCAAATATATTGAAAACATAAAAATATATGATATTATGTAAAAAGTAATAATATATAAATCTATGTTGTTTTATGGTACTACAAAAACATAATAAAAAAGATAATAAAATTATATATATTGGAATGAAATAATAATTCTTTCCTTCAATAACTGTATTGATGAATTAAATTGGGATTCATCACATAGAATACACCCACACACTAATGAGGACTTAAACAATCATAAATTAATTACATAATATCACTAGAAACCATATTTGTTAATATGAACGAAATTTGGTTTAGAATTTTATTTTACTTACCCAATAAGAACAAAAATAGCCAATTATTTAGGAAATAATCAATATGGAGATGAAAATTCACTATATTGAGTCAATTATCAAAAAATAATTAGTGAAATATTTATTTCTCATATTAATATCATGAGATAAGTCTATCATAACTCAGGATTATGATTCATATCATGATAATATGAGGTTTAATGTTTTTATTAATGAAAATTTCCATTTGAGGTCCGACAATTTCATTAAAGGTTGAAACAAAAAAGAGGTATGAATGGCAGAAATATTTCCATTGAAAGAGAAATAATATAAAATTTTGGGTTATGTGTGATTCAAAACTGGGAATAATATATAAAATATTTATGTTAGAGGATAATTTCTGAAACACCACTAATGATATATATGTAAGGGAACAATCGGTGAGCTAGCAAGACTCATCATTTTTTTGGTCAATCATCGAAGATGTCTGGAATATCTTTGTTCCAATGTATAGTTTTTTTTACTATTTCTCTATAACCAGGGGAATGTAGTTCCTTAAATTTATATAAAGACATCCAAAATTTGATAGTGGATTTATATCAAATATTTTTTTCAAAATAAACATATCCTTCATACTTGTTATTTTTATGGTTCTATTTCATTTGATTACCTACCCCGTAAATATCTATCATGAGTTGAAATGAGATAATTATATGTAGTGAATAAATTTAACTTACCTTTTAAATTTTATAGTGTTACAAATCACCTCTTTGTTTAATTACATTCTTTTATTGGTGCCTGTAATTATCATACCAGAATTACTCAGGACATTTCACATTGAAATTTGAATCTTACTCCCATTTTTATATATGGATTAATTCATACAAATTTAGTAATAGAACATGAGGTAACATATTCATCATTAATACGTTATATATTTTTTCCAAAATCGATTCTGATAAATCCCTAAATGATTCACCTGGTATAAACATGAGGTTATTTTTCATTAATATTAATTGGATAAAACATATACAATTGAATATAAGGAACATGAAACATGTTCAGTATACCATGATATCAAGTTTTATGGTCTATTTAGTAGGCCACTTCTCAGGTACCCTTTGTAATCTCAAATGTTCTAATTAACCATTATGAAAATATCCAAGGTTATTTCAAACATCAAGTCCCAAATTTAGACTATACTCACCATAATACCCAAATTCCCTCTATAAATATTATCAATAATTATCCACATTCCATATATGAGTACTATATTATATAAACGTTTATCAACCACTATTGAATAAACTAGACCCAATTTCAAATCTTCTATAGAATAATTGTCTTAATTGCATCTACCCCACTTGCACATTTCTAGCACAAATATATATTAAAGAGTTCATAATAACAAACCTTGAATGGTTTTATAAAATTAAATGGTTGTTAATTATAATTGTGTGTTAATTATACCACATCAATATGATCATCACATGCTACTCTCAGATACAGAACACATTCCCAAGTCATATCCTAAATAATAGGTATCATTCTATTAGAGTTTCCCAGGTATATATGTGATATGATATGCTCAACATCTCATGAGTTTCCAGTGACATATATAATCTATTCAAATTCATGATTAAATACATGGGTAAATATATTCTATAATTACTAATGTAACTCCATGCACCATATAATATCTAATACTTCTTTAATTTCTAACTTATCATCTATTAGAGTATCTCAGAATACTAGGAAATGTTCCACGTACATCATCCAATCAACAAAATCCCACAATGACTTTCAACCTAATAGGTACCTATAAAAAACCATAGAAATTACTACCATAACATTATCAAAAATTCTAATATACATGAGATGGGGTTAATGTAATCAACCTAATCATTGACACTATGACTCATCCATTATATTTTTATAATATTGGGATATGAATCCTACAATGTACCTTTTCATACTTGAACAAAAAAAGTCATCCAAAAACATGATATATCATAGTGGATATTGGGAACTAATCCCACTATGAACAATGAGTGTACCTCATCATAACATCCCTCAAACAATTATGAACAAAAAATATCTTATGAATATTGATAATTTCATCAATATAAAATTTTTCTTTTTGGAACTAATATGTTCCCAATCAGAAATTATAGAATCACTAAACATTAATAATTAGATTCATGGGTATATTTAATTCTATATAGCAATGTGTAATAATGAAGAATGGTTCACCATCCATCACTACATGAACCTCATACATATCCATTAGTGATTTGGTTAATATAATCATAAATCCATTTACTAATCTTACTATTGATCTCATATATCCGTTATTTTTAAACTATGTGAATTTTAATGATATTACACTTACAATGAAATTAATATATATAGAGATTTAATTTATGAAGATATTAAAAAAACACCTCCATTTGAATATTCATGTCCAATATATATTAGATAAACCACAATCTATTATTTTCCATCTAGATGATAAAACAGTTTGAAATGAGATAACGGTACCAACAAATTAGGTCATGAACCACCACATCCTTGCCCACATCATTAGAATAATAGATACCATTTTTGGTTCATTGTTTATGAGACCAATTTGTAAATACCAAAACTCATTGCATTAAGAATAATATTCAGTCAATAGATAAATTATCATATAAAACTATATATCCAATTATTGGATCATGGAAGTTCAAAAATTTATTTTGTGTTAGTCCCTTCTTAAGAAATATGATAGACTCTTCACATGATTATATTCATTAAATTATCAACACCATCATTAGTAAAAATATACATGGGCACTACCAAAAAACAGAAATCCATAATAAGTTATCAATTGTATCTTAGAAAACCTATGAATTTTTTCTTTAAAATATATTATTAGAACATTCATTGTAAAAAATTGCATCAACCAACATCAAAAGAAATAATATCATCATATAGAAAATTATATAGCCTTGAAACTATATCTCATTGATCCCCAATTTATTGATTGAAATCAATGAATTCTGTAGATGAGCTTGATGTGTAGCCAATATAATCTATATCACTCTAGAATTTATCAATAGGTTCTACGACATTATGAAAATATGATCATACAAATAATGTAAAATTTATTATATTTTTTGATATAAAATCTTGACCATGATATCGATTAAAAAATGTGAAATTTTTCTAATAGAAATTATTTAAAAGATATTTGTATTTTCCATACCAATTACAAAATGATACCCATTATTTATACTATTCATTGTCAATATTCTGGTGTTTTCATGATCATATTTAAATCATAGTGTACCAATGGTATCCACACAAATGATAAAAAATCATTCATAGGAAATGAGTTATCTTGTGTTAATTGGTTCTTATTCTAGTATAATACAAATTACCAAATTCTCCATTATACTATATCTACAAATATATCATGGAAACTCGTGGAGGTGATCTATTTTTGATAAATCCCATTTCTTTTTTATCCACATGTTTGTCATTGAATCATATTATCAATGATCCTGACATATGGTAAAGAGGAATTGATATAGGATGTGTACCTAGGGTAAGATTAATAACAGAATAAATCCTCATTTTAAAATAATGTACGAAAAATTTATCTTGAAATGAATATATAAAATAATACACTATTGTTATAATAAATGATAAAATACTTCTCAATCTACCCCAGGAACAATACATTCAGCCTACATTTTAATTGTTCAAACAAGGATAAGGTCTAACCCCATTCTAACTGTTCTAAATTTCCAATCTCCAAAAAAGAAAAGATTTTATCCCATTAATATTAGTAATTTTTATTAATCATTAATAATAATTATTTTATTTAGGTAACTAGTTTTTCAATCCATAAAAAATTTACAAAATGTGTTCATTTTGTAAACCTTGAAATTATATAGATCTATATAGTGAACAAATACAAAGGGACACTATAAACATTTATATATGAGGTCTTCCATTATTTATCATGTTATTATGAGATGATAAAAAATAATTTGAACATAACCAGTATGAACAATATCACAAAAACGTTATAAGATCAAAAATAATTGGACTCCCTCATATAAACAAATTAGAAGAAGTTGTTGATACAATGAATTCTTTGTGTAAAATATTTTATGGTCCCTCTTAAAATTTTTCTAAAACCTGTAACATTACATAATCAATAATTGTGTGAGATGCATAAAAATATAGATAACACATATATCTCACATGGGATACATAATTTCACTCTAATATTACATTTTTTGGGGGATATTTTCCTACAACAATTCTTTATATTCCGAATATTTTACCCATTATCAAATAGTAAAATAACTGAAAGGTGACATTCCATTCCACGTAATTTTAAATTATCAGTTGGATTCATGATTCTATTAATGTAATTCCCCATTCATTTTAAACTGTACTATTTATCATACCCACTTATACATAGGGTGATGAATAATAGCTGCTCTACTCTGTTTTTATGCAACCACATGAGTTCATTTCCAATAAAAAATTATTCCACTAATATTATTCATCCCCTACCGGCCTATAAATTAATCAATATAGAGATCTACAAAAATATTAAATAATAAAATCATTCATTTTATCAATGTAGACCATCTTAATTGTGAGATACATGATATGAAATTTTCAATGTTTATTAATGTTAATATTTTTCACATTGTGAAAAACATTTACCAATAAATAACATATTTCATTGCTTCTACCTATTTTCAATATAGAAATCCATGATTCATGGAGAATCTATATCAAAAAAGGTTATGAATAAATATATATTGATATAAACCCCTAATAAATCTCCATAAACTCCTAAAAATGATCCTTCTTCATTATATCCTGAATATATTACTCAAATAATACATTAATGAATTTTAAAAATATGATTATCATGTATATTTGATTGGTGAATAAACCCAACCATCTCATTCTAGTTCGTTATTGATCCTCTAATGTATGAACTAGATCAAGGATTTGAAAAATGAAATCAATATTATTCACAATATCTTATGGTCCTCCAGCACACATTAATGATGTGTGAAGTTTATTTTGTAAGTTAAATTAATTTTCATCAACTGCATTGTGGTCTCATCCTCCTTGAATATCATCTATTAAAAAATTCCAAACATATGTGTTTCCATTTCCTTAACTATGGATGTATCTTTTTGAGATGGATAAGCTTCACCATCTTTGTCATATCATAGAAATATTTTATATACATACCTGATAGTACCAGAATGATTAATATCCCATCGGGGTCTATAAATATTTTGTTTTTGACGAATATATTGAAATTCAAAACAAATTGATATAAATAATATAAACATCTCTAGTGACTAAACTAATCAAGAAGTTATAAAATTAATCCATATATTACAACATAAAGACTAATCATAAGAGGATATCAATTTATGTTTTCCATAACCCCCTTAGTAAGACATAATTTTTAATCCAATTCTCTCATTCCTGGACATTTTACAAAAATATATATATATTTAATAGCATTCCTTGCTCAGTCTGATTAATTAAAAACCCAATACATAAATATCATAAAATCATTGAAGAATGAAATTTATTTTTTAAAATTACTATATTTCATTATATTTAATATTCCATACAAGTTAACACATATTATTAATCTGTGTTTATGAACACAACCAAATACCAAAAAACAAAACACTAAAATACATTCCATAAACAAAGGTGAAATAGATTTACAGAAATATGTCAACTGATAACATCAGTATATACCCAAGAATGAAATATATCCATTAATTATGAGATAAGAAGCAACATATGTCAAACAATTTCCTATTATATATATCTTCTCTCATTTCTACCATTTTCCAAGTATACTAAATAATAATAACAACTAATTAAACCTCCTCTAAAACCACATTACAGTTAATTGATCTAAATAATAATATATTATTTAGAGATCAACATAGCATCATGTGTTCCACCTCATATGTATTATGTTTTTAATACATTTGAGTACCTCATTAGGCCATTAGGATATAATTCAATAAATAAAAACAATTATACATCATAACTATGTAGAATAATAAATAAAATAATTGAACATCACTACTAATGATAAATAAATACAACATGATATGTTTATAGGAAATATAAATACTAATAGGATAATATATGATCACTAATAGGGAAAAAAATTATTTATAATGAAAATATTAATAAATTGAAATATATTGATTAATCTGGTGTCCATCGTGGCATTGGCTCAACCATCCAATCATATCCATTTCAGCTATTCAACATAAATCCCTTTCTCTATCCATTAACCTTAAAAACAATATTCTCTAAATATATCATGGTTCCCATTTATGATGTGAGTTCAAACCATATAGTAAAACAATGTTTTTTCCGTAACATAATATATGTAAATTCAATAAAAGTAAATTCAATTATAATAGAGTAAATAAAAAATAACATGATCAATAGCTAACTCATTTTTTATGAGGAAATTTCAATTAACCCCATTTCTATATTCAAAGATAACATATTTGGAGATAATTTGTCCATCTGATTAATTATTCTAATCCAAAATTAAGGAAAAATTACATATAAGCCTTTTTGGGAAAAGACAAATCTATCTCATCTCATCGATATTACCATTCTATATCATTTTACATGTAAAGTACATGCCAAACACATTTGGAATCTATTAATATGTGTTTTTTCCTATAATTACACCATACATTTCATATAGAATCATGGGAATCATCTAACTTATCTTGTGAATTCCCTCTTAAATAGATGTTATGTGATCTAATGATACCCAAATTTTTCATATAGAACCACAACAATTAATCATTTAATCCACATTGTCCATCATTGAATAGAATGATCTGTTCTAGAGAAACCTAATTCCATTAAAATCTATTTTAGAGTAAAAAAATTATATACACATATTTTAACATGTGGTATAACATTCAAATGCATGATCATGACTTAACAATCTTGTTTTTTTATAATTTCGTAATAAATTTAAAAATAAATTTCAATTTTTTAACGATTAATTTATTATAAAATTTATGTTCTTGTAGGATACACAAGCACCCAAAAAAAATTATAACATGAAATTCCAATAAAAATCAATAAAAGATATTCCTATCATAACTTAAGACATATATTTCCATGTTTATTGAATCACACACCAAAACATTACATATCTTCATACAATCTTATATCCTTCCCCAATTCATTGTGTAAAGGCTTTATAAAAATATTCAACAATGAATTCACAAAATTATTATAAATTCTATTAGTCATACTAAACACAAACTATTAGATCAAATGGGATCATGAAATTGTCTATAAGTAGAGAAAATTTATATATATTTGACCACATATAAATTTAGAAGTTGGTAATATTATGTTCGATAAAATTATGAAATAGAGATATAGAAAACAAAGAACTTATTAGTGATTCATATCACATCAATAACAATGTTTGGGATAAAACTAATGAAACAATGCATTTAACAAAAAAATGTTTTATTTCAGGTTAATTAATTGATGATTTGGGAATGAGAGAAAAAAATAATGAAATAGGGATCCTAGGGCCATTTTTGTTGAATATGGTTCAAAAAATGGGAGAATAGTTTTAATTTGTTTTCTTCATATATGATGTTTATTTGAAAAAATAATTATTGATAGTGGTATTTGGGAACCTTATGTGGGTCGATGCACTATGGTAAATCATGGAATACTACCATATACACATTCCGACTGGAATCTTGGTACTAAAAAACATGTGGTTCCCAATTCCATCATGGGAATCTACAACATCAATAGGTTAGACTGTGGCTATATATGAGTTATCTTGATGAATAAATCTTTCTCTGAGAATCATGTTGATGCCTATTTTTTCTAACTATCCAATTACCAATACATGAACACCACTATTTATCCCTATAAACTATACCAGGATAAGCCAAAATTAAATTTTTTATACCATGCTTATTTTAAGGAATAATAAGATCCAGTTATCTTGTATTTATTTTTATATAGAATCAATGCATCTTTTTCTCTACTGAAATTATTTTCCCTTTTCAATTTTTATATCTTCAAAACAATAACACATATATTTTCCATAATTTAATTTTTGAAATTATAATAATATAATGAATATACATATCTTTTAATATTTTATTCCTCCATAAATCATGAGAATCTAAACTCCATGATCCTCAATCAATAACAACCACTCAACTAGTTAGATGAATCTATTACATATGATCATTAGTTTAACAATAAGAATTATCCATTATCATGTTATTTAATATGGTCGGGGACAATATTGATAAATATTACTAATTTTTTCTCTAAATGGTTTTTCATGTATTAATTCATGAAAATAAAAAAAATTATTTTTTCAATGATCCACACGTATTCAATATTTAATTATGCACTTTTTAGGTTTCGATTAAATAAAATTTAGAGGCATAATTATATTTACATTTTCATATGAATATCAACAACATCAAAATTATCCATAATGTTGAATAATACTTATAAAAGTGAAATATTTTAAAAATTGAAATATCCTTAATAATTTTATTATATCAACTATATAATATTAATGTTAATGAATTTACTAAAGACCTCAATGAATGTGTTTCCTTTACTCAATCTCATATTTTTATCATTTGTCAGAAATAATAATAATATTGACTATTAATAAATTATTCTATCATATGAAGAGGATCCCTCAATGATTGTCACATCACTATTTAATGTTCGACTATTAAAATTAAAACGAACATATGACTGCATCAGATTAAGAAAAAAATAAAATTGTTAATGGGGAATTTCTAAATTATTTTAAAAAATAAATTATTTTCATCATTCTATTATAATGTTGAATTAGAATATATCCTAATACATTTTCATAGGCCACACTAGAATCCATTACTATATATGTTTTTGAAATGAAACTCAATGAATATAGAAAAATTAATAATTATCATTTTAGTATTATTGAGGATGAAATATAATAAAAAAATATATTTCACTAATCAAAGTTTTATTAGATTTATATCATTTCTATAAGATATATTAATCAGACACTATTTTTATTTATTAACATGTAATTTCATAAAAAATGTAATTTATATTTTATATTATAGGATTTATAGCACCACTAATTCATGATTATGTATCAATTATATTATCTATCTTCAATATTTTTTTTAACCATAGACCAACAAATTATTACTTGTACAATGACCGGAAGAAAACAAATGGATAAATAATCACAATATACAACATTATATTCAATATAATAATTTTAAACAAAAAAAATTTAACTAATTTGAATATTTATTTAATCTCATAAAAACATTTATAATATTTGGATATATATATATATATATAATTCATCATATATTTTTTTATAGTTGTCAAAGGTGATTGCATATTTGATAAATTCTTGAAAAACAACAATTATCCTTTTTCCTAAAATAATAATCCTTCGATGCCAGTGGCATTTTATGGGGCCTTGATATAAATTAAATATATAAAAATTATTAGATAATCAAAAATAAATTTTTGAGGTCATTAAATTCTTATAACATTACATAGTTGCTACAAAAACTGTATAAAAATCACATAGAATACAATAAATCAACATAAAGAATTCATAATATTTTCATAAAAATATTGGTCACTCTCTTCTGTTAATTTACAGTAATTTAAAAATATTAAAAATATAATTAAAAATATTGGAATATAATTTTAAAATATGAGTGTTAGTAAAGTCATGAAAACTACTCATTCAATTTTTATATTAAAAACTACATTTATTTATAACACTTACAACTAATTGAATAAATCAATACTAATAATATTCGACTTTGTATCCATCATAATATGATAACATGAACTATTAATAATTATTAATAATCACCAATCAATTTTCAAAAGAAATAATTGATAGTCATTATTGGGTTGTGGATAAATAAGAAACCAGGTCACCTACTTAATATTTTTTAAATTAATAAAAATACAAATCCCCCCATTAAACTTATATAGAATTTTTTTTGATTATATGGAATTAAGTTCAAAATAATAAATAATTTTTAATTATGGTTATCAAGAGGAACATTTTTAATTTCAATTAAATAAATGTTTTATTATATGATTATTAGGATACTAATACTACCCATGGATTTAGATGATTAAAAATTCATATTCATGGATTAATGTCAATAAACAAATAAAAACATATTTTTAAAAATATGTTATAATGATTGGGTAGCAATTAAAATATTTTCATTCTACCATGTCCATAACAAAATTCACTAGATTCAATTATTATTCAGCCATCAATATTCAAATTGGTTCATCCCAAATTAACCTAGAATCCAATACATCGCATAATATATTTGAATAATTTTTAAAATAAATATTGTTCAATTTTCCAAAAAACATTTCAACATAGGATTAAACATCAAAAATCAATTTTATTCAAAAAATTAAATAAAATATTTACATTTATTGAATATAAAAGGTATAATTTATACTCATATTTTAATATCATTATAAGACATGATGTGCACATAAATACACTCTCGTTATTCATTAAATAGGAGTAGTACAAATTATGACTTTGGACATGGGGTATGATGAAATTTGTATTGCATTTGATATCATGTATGAAATATATTACAGAGGTTTGTTTTACAATAAATTTATAAATGGGAGATATTATAATAATATTGGTGTAATTAATTGTGGGTAACAATTGTTCATAATATATTTTAAAATGAACCCCTAAAATAGTCACATTCATTTAAGATGTTTCTTAGATTTACTATCAAATAATTGATAAATCCTTAATAAAATCAATTCTTATATTGTATCACATCTTCTTATCTTCCCTATGATTTATATCCTACTACATGAGATAAATATAATTAAAAAAATTATTTGAAACAAAATAGTCATTTGTGTTTTCAATTTATGATTTTATGAAAGAAAAATATCAAAAATTGATCTATATTAATAGATAAAAAAGTATTTTATTAAATCAAAACATTATTGATTTCAATGACCTAAATTAAAACATTCATAGATTATGATATAATAATTCTATTTACAAGATGTGGAAATTAATTTAGTCAATCTCTTAAAACTACCATTTATTCTTCATATAAACTAATTATAGTTTCTCTTTTAACTATAAATGTTTATCTCGTGAAAACCTAGAGAAATATATGCATATATTCCTATAAAATTTATTCTATTGTATATTTACACCATTATAGGATTATTGACAACCTTTTTGTTGGATTTATTATATAATAAGGAATCCATTTATTAAAAATTAGTAAAGGGGTCAATCTTATGTTGTTGTTGTGTAATAAATAAAATGATCCAGCATAAATTGAAAAATATCAACAAAGTTCATATAATATTATAGAAATGTATGATTACCCTTCTTAGTTCAATACACATCAATCACCTTAAAAAAATATTTTAATGTAACTCCACTATGTAAAAATTTACAAGAAGTAATTATATTGAAAATTATCATGAATCATTTCATTAATTAAAAAATACCATATATTTTTTACTTGGGACTTCAATAGTAAATTTTGAAAGCTTAAAACTATATTATAAAGGAATTTCGGTGAAATACATTATCCATTTTGAAGTACTAATTTATTATATACATTATTTTGGATATATATCAGCTTAAATTAATGGTGAAATGTGCTAATAGAATTCCTAGTAATGATATATTTTTAATGGGATAGGTATTGAATGATAATTTTTATAAATGAAAAAATCATTACGAACATTTCAAAATATTTTAAAAAAAATGATTTAAATATACACAGTTACTCAAAATTCCATTTGAATGGTTTATATGGACTCATAATGGATAAATGAATCTATAAATATAATGAATGAAATGAAATATTTTCATGGAAAAATAAAGTATAAAAAATATAAAATATAAATGAATAAATCAAAAAATGAAAAATAGCATTGTAACAATCAGAAAAAAATAACATTAAATCCAAATTTCACATCAATATCCAAAAATATATTATGATTAATAATTCAATAAGATAAATTAATTCAAAAATATGTAGTTGATAATTCATTTAAAAGGATATGTGTTTTACTAGGAAACACTTTAATGATTCCCCAGATTGGTTAATAAATTCTACTACAGTGGTTTTCAACACAAGTACATTAACAATATATTTTTTAGTTTTATACATTTTCACATAAAACATTTGAAATTACTAAAAATTAATCATAAATCTATAATAAAAAGCTACAAAATATATATTTTAATTAGATACACTTGATAAGAGGATATAAATTAAGAGTTTCAGAAAAATCAACATGCTCAAAATCCAAGGTTAATTTAAGGATCATTATCACAACTACCGTCAAGCTAATTATTTGAAATAAAACTCATATGTTATAGAATAAAATTATTGTGTCTATATTTATTCGATAAATAGAAAAATCTAATTTATGAAATTAGATAATTTTTTTATGAATTTTAATGAGTAATACTATATTGTCACTTGTGATGCATGTCACAAGGACATTAAAAAAATATTGATAGCTATAAGATAGTAACAAATGAAATTCAATTAGCATTAAATGTTGATGTTCGATTGTAATTTTTTAATGTAATATAATTAAATATTTTATTTCCAAGATTCTAATTTAAAAATTATATACTTTAGAAAAATATATACTAAAAAATAAATCATTATTTTGTGAAAAATATCCAAAATCTTTTATCATTGAAATTACATAATGACTGTCTGATAAATTTAGTAGTGTAACATTATCATACATATCAAAAAACATAATATAAATGGTAATAAATTATAATGAATAAAAAAAATACATAAAAAGACAAATAAAATAGAATTTATTATCTTATTTAAGATATTAAATAATTCATCACTGAATAAAAAATTGAATACCAAAATAGAATCCACCTCAATGCGGAATATGTTACTCTTCCAAAATTATCATTCTCCATAACCTGAAAAATATTATAATCACATACCATATCAATGTGGGTATATTCATTCACATATATCTTATGAATCAGTTTCTACAATCACAAAAATGTCTATATTTTGGTATGATTATAATTCTCAATAGGAGACGATGATATATTCAATTTACATAGACTAAATAACTAAAAAAATTATGATAAAAATTACTGAGGATGAATGAAAATTAAATAAAACAATATTAATTAAAATATTTAAAATATATTATGTAAAGATAATTTCTTAAACCTATTTTTAATATTATGCTTCATAATAACAATTCTAAAAAATGAATGAAATATATAGATTAATAAATCATTTTTTAATTAATTTTCATGAAAGGACCCCCATTATGACAACCAAAAATAAAAATGTTTTTAGTTGGGATTTTGGGACCTATATATAATTTTGAAAATTAGAATCACCTTACTTGTTCTGATGTTATTCTAAAACCTCACGTGAATCAAATTATCATTGAATGATCGAGGTCACCCACCAAGCATTCATAATATAGATATAATAATTTTTGTTATATATATATATGTGTGTGTGTGTGTGTGTGTGTGTGTTTGTTTGTTTGTGTTTGTGTTACCCAATATTAGACCTAAGATTTGATATTTTATGGAAATTTATGAAATCATGTTATATTATATACAATAACACATCTCCTATCGCTATGATGTCTTTATATACTTAAATAATTTTTCATTAATAAATAACATTTCATAAAGTAATGATAAATAAAAAACATTTGTTATTCTATAAAAAAAATAATTTAAATCATTATACATCAATAATATCAATGTGAGACATTAATAATATTGAAATGTAAATAATAAATAACTAATGGAAACTACATAAGTCATTAAAAAAGTTACAATTCATTTATTACATCATTAATATCGTGAAAATATGTTAAAAAATAGTGAATTATTTTTGACCATCAAACTGTTTTATAGCCCATTAAAATAAATTCCCATTATTGTTTTAAAATATACTCACCAAACGGTGAATGTGAATGAGTTCACATAAAACACTAAAAATGGTTTTTTTTTAAAAATCCTTTAAATGTATTTATATAAATTAAATCTTCCTTATCATACCTACATAAATATAATATAAATAGAAAAGTTGTTGTGGTTTATAATATATTATTGAAATTGAATAAAAATAACCAAAATAAATTTATTATATTTTTTATAATGCTTATAGAAACCATGAAGTGAAAATTTAAAGTCCATCCTGAAGGCTAAATGAAGAAAAATAAAATAAATACACTAAATTATTTCAATAAAAGAAACAAACCATGGCCAAAATAATCAAATTTAGTCACATTGAATGAAAAACATAACAAATAACATTTATAATAAATAGATAGGGGTCAAATTGATGATCCATTATATTAAAAGTTTTTATTTTTTATTATATTTATATTATATGGGAAATTTGAAAAAAATTAGATATGATATCATAAATAAGGTGGCTATACATGGAAAATAATAACTATAATAAAAACATTTCAAAATAAAATTCTAACTAAAAATATTTTATTATGAAAAAATTTTGTGATCAATTACCCTTTGAAATATTTTTTACATCATGAGAAAATATTGTAATTTTATTTTGATTTGTAGTGATATATTTTATTTAAATAAATTAAATTAAATTACTATAATAAAAATGATATAAATAATCATTCAAAAAATATAAAATATATTCAAAAATTTAATAATCTGTCATAAACTAATTAGAACCACTTAGGGTACCATATATATGGAAAAAAAATTAACTTTAAGAGAGACCACTTTTGGTTTTCTAACATAAGACATCAAATTAAATCATAGATATTCCTTATCTAGAGATGTAGAATAACAAGGAATATTGGAAGTAGTAAATCAGCATCATGACTTTACTTATCATATCAACACATTTGAGGAGAACTTGGTGAATATGGTTTTCATTATGCTATTGGGAAATGTTATCTGACCAAAGAAAACAAAAAAAATCATAGAAACATATATGTATATAGATTTATATATTACATCAATTTCATAAATTTAATTTTTCATTTCCTACATAATCTAAAAAATTTGAATATAAATTTTTGAGGTTTCTTCAGTGAATGGTTATAAGAAAGTATTATTTAAAATTTTTACATGATGATCTATATTAATAATATCTATATATGAATTCTTTATATATCTATATAGATATTTAATTTAATAGTTATTTAACAAAGAAATGATATCTAATTCTGATGAAAATAATGTCATCATAGATCTACATTAGGTTATACCATAAAAATGAGAGAAACAAGAAATTGATGATAAATATATTAGTAAAAATTTAATGGAATAACATGATATAATCTCAAGAAATGATAAAATGTCACAAATATTAGAATGAGATAAATAATTATCGTGGTTGAAAAAAACATACATATTTTTTTATAAGCATAATAATATAAATATAATCTAATGAAACATGTAGTTATATACTGGAATAACATGTATATGTTAAATATCATATAAATTAAAATAACTACTAAAAATTTGTCCCAGACCTAAACAAAAAATAATATGTGAGAAACCCTAATTATTCCTTCGCATTATTAAGAATCCCATTTTTTGCACAGAATTAAAATTTGAAGAATGATTGTATTCCCCAAAAATATTCATAATTTAATGTGATATAAAATATAAATTTTTTTATATTTTCATATAGGAACCAACTCATTAATACATACACATGTAGAGCATATGGTAATATTCCTTTGTTATTTCATAAAAATTTGTAAAAGTAATATATAGATCATGAAAATTTCAACTACTCTAATTTATTAAATTTCTTAGTACTAATCGTCCCATATATAAATGTGGTTATGGAAATATCCTACGTATATCCATTTAACACTAAGTATTAGAATGGACTATGAATGATATCTTAGTGGTTGATAATAAGATCCTCAATTAGTTATTGGATTCCAAGGGCTTCATCTTATGAAACGAATTTCGTGGGTAATTCCAATGATAATGAAGCTAAATTCATTCATCAACAAAATAACAATCTAATATTGATATAATAATATATGTGTGTTTTTTAAATCCCCATTTATTTTTCCATTAAAAATGTGATTCAATAACATTAATGAACTGATTATTTAGTTAAATGATGAATTATTATCCTTTAATTGGGAATTGATACAATCTTATTTAATACATAAATCATTAATCCATATTTTTAGTTATCCATTTAAACATTTAGTCCAACACAAAAATATGCCAATGTATATTCCATAACTACTTCATTTTTTCATTTTCCCATCATTCTGTGGGCATTCATATTTTATATTTTCATTTGTCATGAAACATGGAATTACTAAAAAGTGACCATATCATAGTAGATATTCAGAGAAATAAATATGTTTTAGTAGTTATAATTTTATATTGAAGGAATGTTCATAGATTAAAGATAAATATGGGATATTTTCACTAAATTGGATACGGTTAGATCACAAATTTTGTGATTTAGTGATTAAATGAAACATAGATGATCATAATGCAAAATGGGTTATTCTAAGCCACAATCCAAAGATGATTCATATTAATTTAACCATATATATGTGATCTATGGAATATTTTGATGTCATATTATAGTATGAGGGGACATCCATTTATAAGTGTGATGATTTTGGGAATAATGAATATTATAATTTTCGTAGTTGTGGTTTGTGAGTAAATGATCCATGTGATCCCATTATGTGGTGAATAAGGATAATATTTTTTAAAAATATTCATAGAATGTGTAATGTGTCACACACCATTTGCCCAAAAATTGGTGACCTAGTGTGTACCTATGGGTATATGGGCAAGGGAATAGCCCAGTACACAGGCATGACCATGTAAATATTAATGACTCGGATACAAATTCACTACTAGAGTACTAAAAAACCTTGTAAATGGCTATCACCATTGTAAATTGGTTTGGACACAATACATGAGCACTGACTGATGAACATGGGAACAAACTCTGATGGACTTGACATAGTGGGACACTATGTTCTCTCTTTATATGTGTTATGTACCATTTATAAATTGGGGTGGACCCACATTCTCTTCATTATAGCCGAGTACTAGTAGGGTGTGATCCCTTGAGTCCTATCTATGATGGTACAATGAGGCCTATGATCAAAATTATAGGATGAAAGACCCCCTTTACCATTTATTATTTGATAATGTCATTTATCACTACATGTACCATGGTGAGTGATCCTATATCATATATCCATTGGTTTTTTCACGTAACTCATTTGAAACAATGAGGAAAGATTATCCAATTATTAATGTGTTAATCTAGATATGTTTAGGTATCCTAGATTGGACATGTGTTAGATACACAATATATTCATTGATGCTATATTATTTCTGGCATCTCATTCTTTATAGTGAGTCCCAAAATAAAAGATCATTTATATGAGTTACCAATGTTAATGAAAGAACAATGATGTTAGTTATCATGGAAAAGTTTTAACATTGAGACATGATTAAAATCAGGTGTTGATTGTTTGGTAATGGCCACATATTTTAATTTTATGTCTAGTTGAAATTAAATGGATTTATTTTATCCAATTTTATATAATAACACACATTGACACATTAGGTTTGGTGATTTTTAGTTGTCAAAATATTTAAGTTACAAACAACAAAGAATAGTATTTACCCACTTGTAACATGTCTTATGTATAAGATATGTCATTAGATGCAGTCCTAGTTAGTCCAAGACTATGTAGATGATATTTGATATAGACCAGCTATAATCAGTTATGTTTGATTGTTTTATTCATTTTAGGAGCTTATATTTTTTCCAATTTCATTCTCATACATGTTTCATACTCTAATGTTTGATATAGTTGTATATATGCATCTTGGAATAATTTTTATCATTTAATTTTGAATTATGTGGGATATAAGATATGTTTGTGTGGGTTTGTGTGTGGGTATTTACATAATAATAATACCACCCATTTTTCAAATATTCCTACTTATTTCCTATATAACACCCTAATATTTAAGGAAATATATTTTTTAAAAATAAAAAATTAATTTCATAAATATCGTGGCTTACAAGAATATTTGATATTATCAATAATTACATGCAATGTCAATTTTATCATTCATTACACAATGAAATGTGTATTAACAAAACAATATATTATATTAAATTTTTATTAATTTTATATTTATCTTATATCCATTGGAATGTCATATGTGGATATGATTAACTCAATTATGAAATTATATTGTATATAAATGAATATTAAATAAATTATTCAATTCCCAAATAAATATAAATAGAAAATGTAAAACAATTAAAAAATAAAAGAAAATATTATTTTATAAATAAATATTTATGCACAAAAATGCTTTTTAAGTCAATAAATGACATAAATAAGTTTCGTTTAATGATTTTAATTAAATTAATTTACGATATATTCAATAAATATTTGAATATTCATATTATGTTTTCACTATATACGAGATAATAAAAAATCTAATATTACTCTTACAAACTATACCTTTATAAAATGAGTTGTATCACATTTTAGTCAATTATTTTTTAAAAAAAATCCATTTTTATAAAATAAATTTTTAAAAAATAACTATATTTTTTAAATAAAAAAATTATCATGGATTTAATACGTTATAATTATTTAAATGAATAAATTTTTTCAGGGAATAGTGAAATCTCCAGGTTAAAAAAAATATTTTCGATAAAAATTATTAACATGGTCAGTTTTATTAAAATATTGACTTAAAATAAAATTATTTTTATTATATATAAATATATATATATTAATAATATTTAATTCCTTGGAAATATTTAATATTTTATCATTATTAATAATATTTTTATACTTTTGGATATTCTCTCCTTAGAAAATACCTTTTCATCACATATGTAAATAAATATAATTTAATTTTTTTAAAATATTTTAATGTGATTTGGAAAAATGGATTACTTATTTTTAATCATTGTAATTTATATTGAATATTAATTTTTGAATAATTTTTCTCTTCCAAATGACTTCTTAAAACTGCACAAATTAATTACCATGATTAAGATTCAAATACATTTACAAGAGTTTAAACTAAACATATTCATTGTAAAATTATATAAATCCTTTAGAAACTGATTTTTTTTAATATTTTACAACATATCACTAATATAGATCTATAAATATGTATTTTATATTCTCATTAAATCTAAATTATAATGGTATAATTTATTCTTCTCAAAGATTCTTATATTTATCCCTCCTCCAACTTATAAAATGTTATACAATCTCTATCATCTTCACACATAAAGAATCATTTTTATTATATAATTCTTTCCAAAATACAATAATAAATTCCATACCTTTATCATATATTCCACAAACATTTTAATATCCCCTCTTATGATAAATGTAGTTATAAACATAAAATAAATCTTTAACTAAGTTGTAGAATACATAATCTTGTGTTTTCTTATTTTTTCCCGCCACTATTAACATTGTTTAATTGGGATGATGTGATAACACAGTTAAATAAAATATATTTTAATAATATTATATTAATATCATATCCAATTTTATTCTATATATCCAAAAAATGGGTAACTAAACCATTGATCGTCTCTACTTTGGACTACCACCTCGTGAACTGAGGTTATTCATTTTCCCTTTGTGCCTCATGGATGGATATAATTATATATATTATAAATATAATATATATTTATATTATTGTTATGAATTTATTATCTCACACCTACCTTCTAAACATCCTACCCATAGGATAGTAACAATATCGCTCTTATGATCTCAGAACTAATGCATTACGAATTCATGTGATGTATATATCCATTTCCATTTTACATAGATTGTAATAAATATATATTGGGAAAATATATATGATATTTTTGAAAATATTTTTACTTATGATATAATTATTTCATATATACCTTTTTTAAATCTATTATAGGGTGTATATGATAAATTAGCACATTTTTACCCAAATAAACTCATTATGAAATAATGTGATTCGTTTTTAAAAAAAAAATTTAATTAATGGTAATATGGATAATGTTTTAAAAAATAATTTTAATATATATTAAATCATAATGATAATATTAAGGTGAATTGTTATTTACCTTTTCATATTCCATCCATTATAAGATTGAAAAAAGATTCTGAATATATACGGCCTATCAATGGTGTATTTATTTGCCAAAAAATAGCTTTTATGTATTAATATAGATAGATATATATTATTTAAATATGATATTTATATTTTTTTTAATATTGTGGAGATTATATAACCATGATCTATTCAAGATGTCTAATATTACAACATCAAAATTTATAAGAAAAAGAATGTAGATATTGAACCAAACATGATTTATACATACAATTGTTATTATACTAATGACAAAAGATCATATATAAATTATTTATATTATTTTATATATACTTTTTTCATATAACATATTATGTATATATATTATATAAGAGGGTCATATGAGTATTAAAGAAGTCGAGGGATATGGAAATGAATTTTTTTCTCATTTTTTCTTTTTGGGGTGAAACTTTACATTATGGACCTATCTTCATTTATAAGGTTTATATATAGCCACCATGATAGTTTACATAAATAATATTGGTATATTAATGATATTTAATATTCACATTAATGTTATTCATTAATTATGATGAGGATATAAATTTTACCCATGTTTCAAGGGAATGTTCTTACAATATCATTTTTCATCAGGGTTATTTTAGATTATACGTTAAATGATTAATTATTGATATAAATATTTAAATAAACTCATGAAATGTAATATAATATCCTTATTTCATTATAATAAAAAATTATTTTATTATTATATTTTTTATCATTAATTATAAATAATGTTTTTATTGAAACCAGAATTTATTAATGCCTTTGGTCGGAAACCCTTTTTCATCAATATCAATGTATTCAAAAAATTCATTCAAAAATAGGTCAATGATTCATTATAAATGTTTTAAAATCATTTCCCTTTTTTATCGTATAGAATATTTTTGTTTTTTAAAAATAAGGTCCATATGGCCTTTATCAAATATTTATGCGGAATCATTGTTTAACAGGGTATAAGATTTATCGCAATCGTGACCACTAAATGATTTATGGAATCATTTATTTATTAAAATTTTATTTGTTTAAAAAATTAATTATATATTGTTTGGTGTCTTTAAGAACTATTTTTGTAGTGGAACATATATTTTCCTTAAAAAGGTTTGAAAAAACCATAATTCAACATTTATATTCTATTATTGATATATTCAAATAAATTGATTTTTTCAAACTCTTTGTAATTTCTAGTTTTCAATATTTTCTTTCGAATGAAATAATTTTCACCACATTATATATTCATAAATATTATTATTATAAAATAATGTCCATTCTAAGATTCTAACCTTTGATAATATATAATATTATCTAGAGATATAATCTAATGATGCAATCATTATTAAATATACAGATGTTTTAGATTTATGATGAAAATATGGTTTAGAATCATGTTTATTTATAATGGTTTATTCAATTATGAAATATTTCAGAAAAATTATTTTTTTATGCATTTTGATAGAATGAATGTTTTATGAACTTGTGGAACAAATATATATGATTTTCATTTTGTAATGGGTGTGACCTATATATCATTTCCAAAAAAGAACATAATTATTAATGTTATGTGATCTTATATGGTACAAAATAGTTTATCGCAAGTATTAATAGATGTTATATGGTAGGTTATCATAATCAAAAAGTATGTACATATGTGGTTATACCAAGAAAAACATGGGAAAAATGTCTTTGTGGGTATCCATTACATAAGGTTTTCAATTCAAATTTTTTTTCAACAACCCTATGTATTATGAAAATATTTATATATCATGTCATATATTCTTTGATTTTATTATTATTCATATCTTATAAACTACCTTGACTTATTCCCTAACCCAAAATTATGATATTAGATATGAAGGGTATTCTTTTCTAATGTTATGACCGTTTTCTCGTACCCATATTCCAATGTTATTATTATGTATATACGTATTTTTTACATAATGGGAATATAATACCACCCTTTCATATGTTTTCCATTAGATATGATGATATATATTTCTTATAATATATCTTATAATAGTTATTGTTTTGAGTTTCTATAGATGAGATAAATTATGTTCATTATTTACAAGTTTTATATGCATCCATGTTTGTGAAGGAACTGTACCATCATGATCGTTAGGTTTGTAATGTGTTATATGATAACATAAAATGATTTCATATCAAAGTATGAAATATATGAATATATATATTTGGTATAATATGATAATTGTAGTTTTGATTTGGAGAATAAGTTGATATTTCATTAGTGTGATATATATGGATATTGCTAGAGATATGTATAGGGATATGTCCTAGAATAATTATAAAGATGATCAGATATGTTGGAATATGTCATTGAAAGTTGGTGAAAAATATAGAGAGTGGATTCCATTAAAAATCATTCCATTATTGATACTAAAAGTGAATGTGGATCTGGTAAATAATTTACCCAGTTTAATAAAATTAAAAATGGTGTATTGATCTAGAATCATTATTCAGCTATTGAATGGAAATTAGGATAGTTTCACACTTGGATTAGCACTCCTAGGTGATATTTTTTTGAAATTCACAAACTCTATAGATTACATATTGATGTATTCGAATATAAAGTGACCAAAAATGACCTAAAATAATATTAATGATTCATATATTGAATAAAAATATCTTGAAAGAGTCGATCCATAAATTTTTCATTATGATTATGTTGTTCCTGACTATGCTTAAAATTGATTACATTGTATTTTTAATTAATATAGTGACATGGTAATATCTCTATCAGTATTATGGGTTGTAAAATATTTAATTTATAAACCAAATCTGATAATTATTGGAGTTAAGGGTATTGTAAAAATTATGAATCAAATATATTAATATAAGATTAAAAAATTCCCCTTAGACCACTCACGAACTCGCCAATAAATATATAAATAGAGTTAACTTATATATAATGTGGTAGAGACCATTGGTTAAATAATATTATGTTTCTTATATTTTATTAATGTGTGAGGAAATACAAATGGAAATACCTTTGTGTAATGTGGTTGTGTTTTATATGTGTATATTATGGGAACAAAGAAAGAAATATATGATGAAAAAAAATTAGTTAACAAAATTAACAAGAATATTATACAAATTTAGGGTTTTATCAATGGATGAATGTTTAAAATTTATAATTTATGAGTTATATAAAAATTTATGACTTAGGTGGAATGATCAAGTATAAAATTTTTAGGGTTATATTAATATTTTATATACAACTGATGATGAAGATTCCATGGATTACATATGAAATTTATGTGAAATTTTGATAGTATTTTTTAAGGGAAATGTGAGAATCTAAATTAAATCAAGGGTAATAAATATTGAGATACGACTCATATTTCATATTATAGGTATTATGTACAATGAAGTAATATTATGGGATGTTGTTTTTAGTTTAATAATTAATTTAAATGATTTATGTGATTATGTATTGTAATTCATCAATTATGAGAATTATAAAATATATAAGGATAGATAAGTACATTTTCTATTTAGGATATTATATAATGAGTTCCCTATTAATAATTAAATAAATTATTTACTTAATAGAAATTCGATATTTTATACAAAATAAAGAATATGAGAGACAACCCATAATTTTTCCCTCAATATGATATAATGATGATTAGTCAGGCTAAAGAGATTATTGACATGTATAAAGTAAATTGGATGTTATGGATGACATTATAGCTAATTAATAATTTCATAATATAGTGGTTTATATAATAACTAATGTATTTAGGAACATTTATAGATATTTATAATATATTAATTATTCAATGGATTTATTTATGGAATTAGAAATCATGTATGTTCTAATTAACATTTTATAGAAACACTGTTTTTACCTTATATGGAAAATGTATTGAAATTTTTTCTATGTGTTAGTAAGTAGATAATTTATGATATTTGGGATATTAACTTTGTGTTTGATTTTATAAATTTAGTGAAACTAGATATATATTTTTTATTTTGTATGGCCCATAAGGTTTACCATTAATGGAATTTTTTTGTGTTGAACATTGGATAATGTTTTTGAGATTAATTCATTATATCAGTTTGTTATGATTTATTTATTTTAGGTAATATTTTATATCTGTTATTATTTAATGTCTATTGAAATATGAAATGAAATATCATTATTTAATGGGTATTATTTATTTTAGGTGCTTCAATAATGAAATAAATAACATATTACATTAAGAGATGTTGTTGAAACCGATTGAAGAGTAACAAATGGATGATATTATGATAGTGAAATTTAATGAAATAAAGTATGTACATATTCATAAGAAAATTATACAATATTAAGAAAATGATTATAAAATCATATGCCATACATTTAATATAATTTTTAATGAATTGATGGTATTTCTAAATATCATGGATTTACGGATTTATGGTTTTTTAACATTCTCTTAGACATGTTCTATTACACTCTCTATTAGTATTTTAGTATTATTTCTCACTTCCATTTAAATTTTTTCTCTTCCAATAAATCTTATCCATCAATGAAATAAGGGTATGTGTTATTCAAGATAAAAATTTTAGTTCTCACTGTATCATTCCAAGGGGATTGTTTATTAACAATTTTTTTGATGTGGGTTTCAAATAGAGGGATTTTCAAATGTTAAACCCTATATTAACATTAAAAGGATCAAATTTTGTGGATAAAAATTATAATAGTATAGTAAAATTTTCCAACGTAATATTTTATGAATTATTCTATATTTTAATTAATATAATTTCTATGATATCATGAATTACTCGAAACACCATGTTTAAATTTCATTACCAGTGAAAATAAGTTAATTTTTGTACACGTGACATTGAGTTTTAAGAAAAAAAATACTATTGAAACATTTTTATTCAATATTATAATTATTGAAAAGCCTTTGGAATGGTGGTTATGAATATTATTAACTAAATAATTAAAACATATGGTTTAAAAATTAGACTATAGTGAATATTTCTATGACTAATTAATTTGAGGTTGAAAATAAAAAAAATTGGATTTAAATGAAATCATTTTCATAAAAATTATTTAATAAAGGAAAATGATTTCTGATTAAAACAATTAATCAATTAAATTTCATATAATTTTTTTACTAATAATTTACTCACAATGTACTGAATAAGATGTTTTAAATCCATCTTCTGTGTTTTCTAGGTTTATGTTATTATTAAATCAAATTTTATGGTTCCAAAGGGAATTTAATCAAATTTTGAGACCGTATTATATATATATTTAAAAAATTTGGAAAATATTATTTTTAAAATGAACATCAGTATTCAAATAGTATTTTCAAAATTATCATGGAATGATATTTAAATAATTTTTCAATTAAATAAATAATTTACTGAGTTGATAATATTTTCTTAAATACAGATTCATTCAAAGAATATACATTCTTGGTTTTAAATTTTTATATTTTTGTAAATAAAATTATATAATTTATTTACATATAAATATATTTGAGGTTAGTGGAATTAATTTAATTGTTAATATTAATATAAAATATTTCAATATTTTGGAAAATAAATTCATTGGAAAAAAACTTTTATCATATATATGAGTTTAATTTTAAATGATTTTTATTTTTATTCAATGAAAACTGTTTGTAAAAATGAAATAATAAATATAATTTTTTAATTAATAATATATAAAAATTTCAACTTTATATTTGGTAAAAATTTATAGTAAACCTAATAAACATTCATCATAGTGGTTATTGTAAAAACAAGTTTACGACGGGTTAAATAAAAATGATTAGGTGTTAAATGACCAAAATACATATCCAAAACACCGTTTGAGACATATTTGGGTATTATAAACAATATAGTTATATAAAAACTCATTTTTTATACTTTTGTATTGTGTAAAATGTTGGTACACTTTATTAATTTCAAAATTATACATCTTTCCCCTCTCCCACTTATAATATTCCACCACACCTACTCTTTTCATTCTACATAAAAACCCATTTTATTTGAAAATCAATGAAAAATGTAGTATAATACTCCCCTATTTTCATCATATAATAATTATATTTTTATTGTACCCACATAAGAGAAATTTTTCTATAAACCAAAGAGGTTATCTGAAGATAATGTAAAATATTAAAATAATCATTTTAGTTTTATCAATTCATCAAAATCCATTAATAATATATAAATATTATGATAAAATAACACTATAATATAAAATATACTAATATGATACAAATGTAATGGAATAACCAAAATCTATCTTCGTTTCGAAAAAAATTTAGATGAAATCGGCAATCATGTGTACAAGGGATGCCACCTCTTGAACCAATGTAATGCATTATCCATCACTACTATTATTGGAAATATATAATCAATTTTTAATAGTAATATAATATCAATGTTTTATTATTATAAATAATTTATTCTAATATCATGCATTTCTTCTTATCATTCAACCAAAGTGAAAATAATAATGTCTCAAGTGTGTAATATAGACTACAACCTCATAAACTTATGCGATATTTTTTTCTAATAGCATTTTATTAGGGCGGTCATAAAGATATGTTGAATTAATATATATGATATTTTTATCATAATTATAATTTTATATAAATATAACTCATTTACCTTAATATATTCCATTCTATGGGTAATACAACAATGTCACTTGGCTGTACGGTGTAGTACATCATTGGGATATAATGTTAATTTTTTTCATTAACACAATTCATCAAAGGTAATAAGGATAAATGTGATATTTTTTTGAAATATATAAAATAATATAGATACATTGAGTGTGAATTATTATTATTAACATTTTTATTCAATCCATTAAAACCCCAAAAATTTAATTAATGTGTACGTATGACATACTATCTCAATTAATAGTGTATTCCATTTCTATCTCTATTTTTTGTGGACTCATAAAAATACCTGTAAATATTTATTATATATTATGTATATTTATCCTGGTGAAATATTTTTATCTGATGGAATCAGGATCAATGTAAGAGGAATACAAATAATAAATAGAAAAAAATGAAAAACAACATAGTCAATACCTGAAATGTGATCTTAATACAGAATTAAAATTAATCAGGTATTAAGAGTTTATAAACGAATCATATATCATATGATATATATTATTATGGTCATTAAATTGATTCATAATTAACATAAATATATTATATTTTAGTTTTTAATGAATATAACGTTATTCAATAGTTATGGAAATGGAAATTTTCCCCAATTTGACTTCTTAGTGACTATCATATGTTCTCCCCAATATTATATTATATAAATTATATATATTTTCATTGAAATGTTATATCAAGAATCTCAATAAATTAATCATATTACCTCTTTATTTTATTTTAATTATTTAATTATTCTTCTAATTAAACGGAATACATAGTGTTATGGAGATGATATTACCATATTTTTGTTCTTGATGACTGTTTATGATTTTGAATTTCATGATAAAATAATGCAAACCATATCACAATATCATAATAAATTTTCAAATTTTATAGTTATACCATGATGAATTTATTTTTCCTTCATTATTATCTATTTGTATACTCACGATTCCAAATTAATGTTTAATAAAACATAGATTGTTTTAACCTTTAGTGGAAACCCAAATTTTCATCCAAATCCATGTTTTATAAAAAAATTATAAACTGTTTAAATGTTCCTCTAGTATTCATTAATTTAATTTTCACACATTGTGGTATTTATGGAAAATAAAATTAATTGATTATTCATGTTTTTAGAAGAATAATAAATGGTTGAATTTTACCTAAAAATGTGAAATGAATCAATATTTTAACATGAAGTAATATTATCATAGTCATTATCACTCAAGGTTTAAAAGTATTCTTTAAAAACTTCATAGGTTATTAACAATGAATAATTATTTTGAAAATATTTTTTATTTTAAATTAGTGTTTTCACTGTTGAAATGATATTTTACTCATGGTTGGTGTTAAATCATTTTAATGCTTATTTTTCATGATTTCAAGGTTATTTAAAAAAATATCGTTTCCCAATATTTTTGAAATACAATGTTAAAAAAAATATTTTTATAAATATCATTGTTTCGTCACGAAACATCCCATGTAATTTTTCATTCAAAGTCAATTTCCATTTAAAATGACATCATTTTGTTTTACATATACATTATCAAGAATATTTTTCCAATGATTTCATAATTATTATATCCCTATTTAGTTTATGTTTATAATATGTTTTTCCTGTGAACCATTTCCTTTTCAACGGTTATCTTATAGGATATATTTCACAAAATAAATTTATTTTCATTGGATTCATATTATGAATATTTTATGATCTTATAAAACATGTTGGAATGATTTTCATTATATAATGGGTTTTACATATATCTCCCTCCAATACATTTGTTTATGATTAATATTCAATTCGCTCATAAGGCACACTAGAGGTTATCCCATGAAGAAATAGAGCTCATAAGAAAATTTAAATCAATCCCAATGTAGTTCACATGTGGTCATTCAAACCAAACAAGTTATGAATGCATTTGTGGGAATCCTTGGTATCTGTTTTTCTATCCCTCTATATTTATAAACAATTCATTTACATGTGTCCATGTTACGGTATAATGGATTATGTTTATTGACTAATTTATTATTCATTTCATTTGAACATCCATGACTTAATCCATAAATCATGTTAATAATATTTGATATGCAGATTATTATTTTTAAATTTTTTTATCATGTTATCATACCCTTCTTCTTGTATTATGGTAATATATCTCCCTCAATTACCTATACTAAACATATGATATCAACATTTATTTGCTTCCTTGGGTAATGATTTTAGTAATTACATGTGATATTTCAATTCTGATTTTTAGTTATGATTAACTATTTTTGAGATCATGTATTAATATTATAGACAATTTCTTTATGTTACTATGTTTTAAATTCCATAATAACCTTACGATTCTTAAAATAAAGTGGTTTATAAAACCTAACATACCACATTGAATGGAGATTGAGACGACGTCCCTTACCAAAATGGTATCCTTAGAATAAGTATAAATAAATTACCTAATAATGAGTGAAAAATATAAATATAGTCAATATCATTTGATATTCAATTTAAATCAATCATAGTACATTAACAAATTTTATTTTTAAGAAAAAACCAATGACATGGATGTTTAACTCAATGAATGGAAATTTAGTTAAAATTACACTTATCGCATTCATAACGATGACATGTGAATTTATAAATGGATTTATTTTGGATATAAAATGTATATCCACACAATAGGGAGTGGAATTTACAACATATATAAATAAAAATTGATTCCACACATAATCATAGCATGAAAATTTTATGAATTATAATATTAACCCATGGAATATAAATTGGGTTAAAAAGTTCCCTTATCGATTTGGTAACTTACGAAACATACACCACATGATAGAAGGATAATACAATTACGTTGAAAATACACATATATTAATGTATATTACACAAAAAAAACAATCATGGTCATTAAGTACCCCACAATAAAGGAAATAGTTACTAATATAACATGAATCTCACGTGAATAACAAATGAGATGAAAACCACTTACCCCATTGTAATCAATCGAGTCGTAAGACCAAAAGTAAATAACCACCAAATTAATCACATAATACCATTAATGTAATGATATTAATGATAATATATATCATATATAAGTAAAAAAATAAACCACATTCAAGAAATATGTGGCGAACAATGGGAATTTCAAAGAATTAAACGTGAGATAAGAAACCCCCTACCATGTGTCTGACTTGACCTGTTCATTCTTTAATATCCCGAATAATAGACAAAATTTAATTTATTATTTTTGAAAAACCTTTTTAAATTTTATTATTCCATTTATATCACTTATTACCATGTTATAAACCTTATGCATTCATTTATGTTAATAATGGTCGTAATGTCGATATTTGGTACTTGAGTCATAAATGAACTTCTTATAATTTCATGTTTTTCATGTGGTCAAAAGTCCATTATCTCCATAATTATATTAATTATATATATATCATATATATCATGTATATTCATGTATTAGTAATTATATATAAAATTTGGAGATAATAAATGAAATTCATCATTCATGTAGACGGTAAGTCGTGCGTATGCATGATCACTACTTTTATTTCAATTTATAATTAATGGAATGAAAACATAATGATACATAGGTATATTATAATTATAGTATAATATAATTTGATATATATGTTACACTATTTCATTAACTCCATTCTTTATATGTTCCATGTATGTCATGAATGAATCATATCACCTTGAGGGGGCAGTAGTCCACACATTCTCAAATGAAATTTGCATATTTACACATATTGGAAAGAATAATGTTATGTTGGTAAGAAAAATTACATAAACATAAAGAAAAAAAAAAATCATATATCATACATAAACACAGTTCCATTATAATTGCCACCATGATATGTGGTAGAGAAGATAGAACAATCATTATTTTGTGAGGTAGTAGTTTGCCATCAATAAAAATTGAATGTTCTTTACCATTTTATTGGAGGTGGATGTAAGTTTATTTAAAATCACATTGATAAAAAAACCTAGTATATTGAGTTTACTATTTTTTTATAAAATAAAGGAATAAAAAGTGTTTATTGGGTTGGAGAAGTAAAATAAATCAAAAAAAACATAAGAGAAGACGTTACATTCAAATTGGGAATCTCTATTTGCGTTGAACCCAACGATTTACATGAATTTCTTTCAAACTAAGGGAATGATTATAAGTGGAGTATAGGGATTTACGGAAAATATATGGGAAGAGTTTGGATGATCCATGTGGCATGAGATGTTTGGGAAATGGGATAGAATTGGGGGATTTTTATAAGGTGGAGGAGGGGCTCTTTAGGAGAGCTTGAAAATATTATCTTATTATATAATGATTTTCTTTTTATATTAATCTAAAACTACTTAATGTCGAAGATAATATGACTGATGTTATAAATAAAATCATCCAATAATAATTGGATTGGGTTTGGATATTGTTTTAATCTTTATAATCTTATTTATTTAAATCATTCATTAGAGAGGTAAACACTGCATCATTACTGTGTAATATATAAATTTCATTATTTTATGTATAAAAATTATAAAACAAATATCACGATGTAGGAAATAATTTTATAATTAAAATTTATATCTATAGTCTATATGATAACTTATATAACCCAATGTATGAATTTATTTACTAAAAGATGCATGTTTAAGTCATTTCTATCATTGCTTTTTATTAATTAATATAATGTGTCGTTATCACTCTTAAGTGGCTCCATGGGTTCCAAATATTGACCCAAATGATGCCAATGGTCAGATATGATTCAACATATAGAATTAGGGAAAATGTTATGGTAATTTCATATTATTATAATATTATTTTTTAACCCTTATTTACCATATTTTCCCTTTAACCGTGGTAAATAAAATAATTAATGAGGTAAATATTTAAAATGAAAAAAATAAAAGTTACCTACTTTCATAATTTGGACCTCTTGATTCATAGTATCTAATATATTTACCAAAATTCAAAACATAGAATGTGAAGAAAATTAATTTAAAATTAATTCTCGTCGTCAAAACAAAAAACGTGTTTTTATGAAATAATTACAATCAAAGGATTGACAATTATTTATCGCAAATTTCAAAGTGAAATTGCTTATAATTACCAACATAGTATTAAATGGTAAATATATAATATAATTACACATTAAAAATATTTATAATGATAATCTAATCATGTAAATAAATTAGACTAATTGATAGTTTTAAAATAAAATACAGTATTTTTCATTATTCATAAAACATATATATATCGGAAAAATACCAAAATTTTATCCAAAGTTAATTTTTATGTCATTATTCTAAAGAAGAATATTAGTTTGTCAGATAGAACATATAAATGTGACCGAAACTAGATTAAAATATCATTCACCATCAAAATCCTGTAAATCATCCTTTTAATGAATATTAGTGTATTTTTGCCTAAATTGGATTCATTATTATTTTTATCATCAAAAATTTATTTAATAAATGTTAAAAAAATTAACAAACATGTATATTCATATTATATTTAATTCTGTCCATTCCATCCAATATAATGGCTATGTGTTAAATACCATCTTAAATAATATAATATTATTATTTTTCAGTATGACCCAGCATTGTATGCCACATAAGATTTCAAAGAAACCCGTCGTTGTGTATCAGGTATGCCATCTAACATAGAATCCCCTTTAAATTAAAAAAATTATTTAATTCACAAATTTTTATAAATTTGAAAATGTTATATTCTTTATTTACCTGGGTTGTTACATCCTTCCGCCCTTTTGGGAATTTCATCCTCAAAATTTTAAAATTGGGCTAGGAAACATAATTGAAAGTCCCACATTGAAAAAGAGTTAACAATACTATCAAATTAAAAGAAACAAAGAATAGGAAAAAAGTTCACCCAAGACAATAGATACTAGTATTGCATAAAAACATGGATTTTGTGGAGAAAACTAACCATCAAGTTCTGATGGAGAGTGATAAAAAAACATGATTAGGGGAAATTTAAAAACCATAAAATCACAAACATGGGATGGGTAAATGGATTTTGATTCCCCTATAAGATAAATAAAAGAAATTTTTTTAAGTTATTTTTTATAATTTTGAGGAAATTATTTATGATCCGGTATATTAATAGAATTAAACATACATAATGTTCATGTAGACTTTCTTACTTTACTCGATTTCTAACAGAATCTCATCTTTTCTCAAAATGTTGAGAATTTAAGATGACTTGTTCAAATTGAATGTGCTATAATCAACTTCTAGAGTATCACTTAATCTACAAAAGATGAAATATAGTTTCCAATATCTTTAAAAATTAACTAAAACCAAAATGGTTAGTACACGATCATATAATCTCTAAGAAGGATATTATTTAACAAAAATAAAAAATACTCTTAATCTCCAATATTTTTCCAAAAATACCCAAAATCAACAAAGACCATTCAATAAAAAACTATCCATAAAATTATTCAAAGTAATACAAATTAAGATTGATACCCAAATATTAGAAGAATTAAATCACATGGTCTTACAAGATAAATCTGAACATATATCTATAAATAAGATCTATTTCTCCTAATGTCTCAAAATGAAAATTTATTAACCAAATCACTAATTCTCTATGATAGGTTAATAATTCCAATAAATAAACCAAATCATAATATAACCATAGTAAAATAATAGATTCATCCAAAGAAAATTTAAACCATTACTCCTCAAATGAGATCTCATAATATTATATTTTACTTAAGCTAATATTTTTTCCAAAAGAACAAACTTCTTCAAAAATTACCATTATCACATTATAACCAAATCATTTTCCTATATTAAGGATATGTATTTGATAAAACATATGTTCCGCAAATCCACGTATTCTTGATCTGCAAAATCATTTAACATAAAAAAATAAGTTTTACTACTCAGGGCCGTCACCTATGAAATTGCTAGGTTATGAATCCTTTTCTCCTTTTAGTTGTTGTTTTGATTCTTGAGGCCTTACCAGATGTGACCGTTCATCACCCATCTTATGGGTTATTCTTTTTATAAAACTAAAAAATATATCTAACATGTTTTAACCTCAAAGGTTTTTTATAACGTTCATTTTCATCCCAATAAATTAAAACCTAAACATAATATATATTTTCATTTCTTTCCACCTCCATAAGATAAAAGAAAAATATTTCCAATAGAAATAACATCATACCTTTATCATGGTGTCAATATGGTTTCATCATCATATTGTTCATGTAGGTAGAAGGTTCCTACATTACAATAATTATTTATAGATTTTCAAAATCATTTTATTCCATTATCCAAATTCACCTTGTACAACTTGGTTCATATGGTTGTACGCATAAAAAATGTTTTATTAAATAATATTATATGAAATATAATTTCAAAACATCTAATAAACCATGATTTTTATAAAACAATCGGACTGAATCTGAGTTGAAACATTCTATCAATTTTCCGTTTAAAATAACATAATTATGTGATGAGAGAGTATATTGTTAAAGTGAATATAAATAGGTTACGCAATGCTCTACTTCTTCAACACCTTTTTTTAAGTTATAAAATTCTCTCAAATCATGTGATAAGTTAAAATATATGAAAATTCCTTGATAATATTTATCATTCGTGAAAATATGAGAGTATTGAGAAAATATGTTTTGATTAAATACAAATCATGTTCCACAATGATATCATGGTATAATGTAGGTGTTTGATATATCAAACAACATCTTACAAGTGAGTTGTATGCTAGAAAAAGTTTCACAATCATATGAACATGACATCATAATAATTTTTTGCAAGCTTGTCAATGGGAAGAGATAAGAATGTTATCTGAGATTTCCCTCCTTCCATTTGTAACTGACATTCCATTATCAGAAAAATATATAAAACAAAGATTTAACTGACATAATATACATTGGGACTAACCATGTGTTTAACTAAAACTCATAATATCTAATGATGTCTAAACTAACCTCTAATACCAACTATAAGGACCTGACCATTAAACAATATATAATTTTGAATTAATTAAATAATTCAAATTGAGGATCTATTCAGGTATATAGTTTTACAGAATTAGGCCATAACTATTACATATCAACTTGAAAATTACATGTAAACACTCCAAATCAGTTTCCATTTTTTATAAAATAAAATCTCTTAATAAGAAATATGTCTAGTACCATGTTTTAAATAGCAGGACTTTTCCTTGATCCTAGCCCGGACCCAATTCATCATTATGTACTATGGAAAACATGTCAAAAACATGGGTCGGGCATAAAAATTTTAGTATGGTTTAAAAAATAAGGAAACAAATCCTTAAACCATTAATAAATAAAAATAAATGAAACTATACTTCTCAATCATAACATCTCACATGAAATCATAAGATTTATGAATAACAAATTAAAATCATAAATCATAAATGTAAATTGTGATATCCATATCATACATAAATTCTACTTATCATAGCTATGTATGGAGTTACGTTGGAACTCTTGACATAGTATATTACCTAAATCACTTAGGATAAACATTAATGTTTCCTATATCATGTTACCCAATGTGTTGGAGTGAAATCTCAGGCTCACCCGCCATAGGTTTGTCACGGAACCACCCATATACATAATCAATTCCCAAGAACCAAAACACATAAAACAAGGTTAACAGAACGATAAAATTTCCACACTTTAATAAAAATATATTATTTAAATATATTGACATAACCAATCCATTATCAAAACCATTTTCCATTCCAAAATTAGTAAAAGAGTATATGATATTTACTTTCCTTTTAAAAAGATTTCAGCTTGTTACGGAATCTAACGATCAAATAGTACTTGCTACAGAAGAAATGGTCGTTATCTCCACTTACATTAAAAGAAACATTTTTTAATCATTTAGTAAAACCCGTTGTAAAAAATGATTCCCATTGAATGAAATGAATATTAAAAGGTTTTTACACAATGTATAAAATAATGTCTGATATGAAACAAAATATGTCTCAATGAAAGGAGATTGGGATGATGTCCCTTACAAAAATTGTATCCTTAGATAAAGTAAAAATTATTTAATTAATAATGTGTGAAAAATATAAATACACTCAATATGAGTGGATATTCAGTGTAAATAAATCAACAGACATCCACTGATGTTCTTTTTAATACAAAACCAATGACTTTGATGTTTTACTCAATGAATGGAAATTGAGTTAAAATTACTCCAATCAAGTTCATATCGATCACTTCAGAATTCATCAATGGAGTGATTATGTGTATGAAACGAATATCCACACAAAGGAGGGTGAAAACTACAACATAAATAAATAAACATATATTCCAGACTTAATCATAGCATGACATAATTATGAATTAGATGATTAACCCACAAAATGGAAATTGGGTTAAAAAGTTCCCTTACCGATTTGGTATCTTATGAAACATACAAAACATTATAGAAGGATCCTAATTTAAATATTTAAATACTCATATATTAAACTATAGTACAAAAATAATACAATTATGGGAAATACATACACCACACAAAATTTAATAGTGGAAAATATATCATGAATCTCACGGGAATAAAAAGTGAGAGGAAAACCCCTTAACACGTTGTAATCAATCGAGACATAAGAACACAAGTTAATAACCTCCAAATGAATCATATAATACCAAAAACGTAAATAAAATAATGATAATATATATCAAGTGGATGTAAACAATACACAACATTCATGAAATAAGTGGCGAACAATGGAAATCTCATGGAATTAAATGTGAGATAGGAAACCAATTACCATGTGTTCGACTTGACCCGTTTGTTCTTTGATATCTTGAATAATAATCTAAAGTTAATTTATACATTTTTAAGAACCATTTTAACATTTATTATTCCTTTTATATCACTTATTACCATGTTATAAACATTATTCAATCATTTAATTTAATAATGGTCGTTTTGTCGATATTTGGTACTTGAGTAAAAAATGAACATCTTATCATTACAAGTTGTTCATGTGGTCAAAATTTCATTATCTATAGAATGATAAAAATGATTTAGATATCATATATATAATATATATCTAGTATAAGAATGTATTAATAATACTACATAACATTTGGTGATAGGAAATGAAATGCACCGTTCTTGGCGACAGTATGTCGTACGTACGCATGAACACTACATTCATTTATATTTCATATTTAATGGAATGGAAATTTAATGATAAATAGGTATATTATAATTGTAGTATAATATAAAATGATATATATGTTATATTATTTCATTAAAACATCATTTATACATTCAATGTATGTCTTGAATGAAACTTATCACCTTGAAGGGGCGGTAGTCTAGACTTCCTCAAATGAAATTAACGTATTTACACATATTAGAAAGCATAAATAAATGTCTGTAAATAAAAATTATATAATTATAAAGAATAAATAAACATAATATATATAATATATAAATATAGTGACATCATAATGGCCCCCATGATAGTTGGTAGGAGAATATCGAACAATCACCGTTTTATGAGGCAATAGTTTAGCTTTCACAGAAACAATATGTTCTTTACTCATTAGAGGGAGGTGTGTGTATGTGTAGATTGAAAACATATCATAAAAAACCTAATATATTTAGGATACTGGTTTTTTATCAAATAAGGGAATAAAAAGAGTTAATGGGGATGGATAAGTAAAATTAATCAAAAGAACTTAAGAGAAGATGTAACCTTTAAATTAGGTATCTCCCTTTGGTTGGAACTGTAAGGATTACTAGAAATGCTTTTTGACATGAGTAAATCTTCTATGAGGACTATATAGATGTGGTTAGATTCACTAGGTTGCGATTGGATAATTAATGGGTCTTGAAAAGTGTGATGAATGGGTGAGAAGTGAGGGCTTTTTATAAGTGCAAGGAGGGGCACTTTAAGAAATCTAGAAAATATTATTATATTATATAATTATTTTCAGTTTATAAATGTCAAACACTCATTAATGTCAAATATATGATGACTCAAGATTGATATAAAATCATAAAATAATTATTGGAATGGTTTTGGATGTTTTTTTTGTATTTATAATCTTATTTATTTGAATAATTTATTAATGAGGTAAAAATTGCATAATTATTGTGTCAAAAATAATTTTATATTTTTGATGTTGAAAAATTATAAAAACTATATCACAATGTAGAAAATATTATTATATTTCAAATTATTTTTTATATTCAGAGGGATAACTTATATAACCCCATGAAATAATTTATTTAATAATAGATATATTTTTAAGTCATTTTTGACTTTTCATTAAATTTATTATTATACAGTGTCCTTATAAATTTTATGTGGCTCCATGGGGTCCCAAAATCCACACAAAGGATGAATATGTTCATAAATTTATCATCCAACGGGATTATGACACATGTTAGATAAATTTAATAATATTATAATATTATTTATTTACCATTATTTACTAAATTTACCCTTGAACCATGGTAAATAAAATATTAACCGAGGTAAATATATAAATTGTCGAAAAATTAAAGTTACCCATTTAAAAAATTCGGACCTCTTAATTAAAAAAATGGATTAGAGTTTTTCAAAATTTAGAACACATAACTGGAAAAAATTAATATTATAATAATTACACTTCTGAAATCCAAAAGCATGTTTTTTTGAAATAATAACTATCAAAAGATTGACACTTGTTTATGTCCAATTTAAAAGTGAAATTACATAAAATGACCAAAATAGAATTAAATGTTAAAAATATAATATAAATATACATTAAACCCAATTAAAAAGATATTATATCCATATGAATAAATTACATTAAAATAATGTTTTTAATTAAAATATAGTATTTTTCACTATACTTAAAAAAATGAGGTTTATCAAAAAAATACAAAAGAAAATTGAAGTAAATTTTTATGTCCTGATGATAATTTATAATATTATTTTGTCAAATAGAACATATAAAACTGACAAAAACTAGATTAAAATAGTGTTCACCTTCAAAAGGCAGAATACCGACCTATCAATGAATATTAGAGTATTTATGAAAAATTAAGATTATTTATTATTTTAAGCCTCTAAAATTTATTAGATTTTGTAAAAACATTTAATAAACATGTATATTTATATTTTAGTTAGTTATGTCCATTCCGGAAAATATAATGGTGAGGCGTTAACTACTATTTAAAATAAAATTATATAATTATTTTTCAATATGACTCGGTATTGTCTGCAACATAAGATTTCAGTGAAACATGTTGTGTATCAGGTATTCCATCGAACATACATCCTTTTTAATGTAAAATTATGTCTTAATTCACAAATTGTAATAAATATTAAATTGTTATATTATTTACTTCCCTGGGATCTTACAGTTATCGAATATGACAAATGATAACAATGGATTATTAGATTTTTTGATATTGATTATTAAATTATATAGATATAATTTTTTATATTAATCCCATGTTTGTTTATTCCATACGAATAATTATTCATTTCTCATAAAAAATTTACTCATCGGTCAATTTTTGATTTATCTTCATCAAAAATGGAATTGACTATTTTTAGTTAATAACATATTTTTCCATGCATTAAATTCTTTCTAAATGAATAGATTGAGTCCAATGTGAAAATTTTATGTTGCTCAATCCTCCCGTTTTTTGTTTTTGATATCCTCCCATATTGTTTTGACAATTCATCAAAAAAATCCACTTTAAATAGTGGATCTTTAATACCCATAAATAGATCTATGTTCATTATGTTTATATTACATAGAATTATTTTCCAACTTTCATATTATCGATATAATGATCCACCATGGCATGATTTTGATGATTGTAACCCATGTATGTAATACAGAACAATGTTTCATGTTATTTTCACTTCTATAATACTATGCAATGAGGATAGTCCCTACATATATTGGGAATCTAGAATGAAACCATCAGTAAATATTTAATAAAGAAAATAATAATAAATTAATTCCTTTATAAATATTACATTTTTTATAGGAGGATTCATCATAGGAATCTTCCTGAGTATATTGAAGGATTCAAATAAAATTACAATCAACATGAAATATAGGTTTCAAAAACACATTTTTTTGTGGTACCCTTTTGTAGAGGAAATAATTTATATGAATATATAAGTATAATATATAATATTACATGAAGTGTGTGGCCTAACATGTACCTCATGATAAAGATGCGTAAATATTTCTTGGTACACGAGCATGTCTAGGATACATCGAATCAACTAGTGTACAAAAACATGTGCAATTACATAGGAATTTACAGTGTACACGATCATAGTCATAGTAAATGGGAATTGTATGAGGAACACAGGAATAGACTCTAGATGATCATATGTGACATGACATTCATTATAGTTTATGTAAAAATCATATACCCCTTCCAGAGTGGGTTGGAACCCTCATTATCCATAGTAAATCTAGGTTTTAGTTATGTTTTCCCTTGGTCAATCCCTATGAGGGTATAATGAGGCATCCACTCCATATTATAAGATGGGTGATCCCCTCTCTGGATATTAATGGATTTAGGTAAGTTTTAATCATTTTTCCCAATGTGTGATCCATTATCATTCAATCGTATTCTAGGCCATTTATACTGTTGGAATCTACAAGGGTGTATGATCCATGTTCTAGAAGGATAATCTGAATATGGACATTTATCCCACATAGTTCATACACATTATTATCTTTATTTTTATAAATTAATATTGTATTCTATCATGTGCTTCTACATTGTGATCCTCGATATGTAATAATTCTCATATGAGTTCCATCAATGTTATTGATACATGTGGAGTAATTTATCTTGGATCATCATAGAATTGGAGACTCATGAAAAGTCTCTATATAGCACTTTGGTTGTGAACATAAATATAGTTATGGTATTTCTAATGTGTATATATGTCATGATGTTATATTGTCTTATGATATTCTAGAATATAATGATTTATGATTGGTGACATTAAAGTGTCCTACTATATTTGTTATATAGACCCCTACATGGGATTTTCTCATACATATAATGTATTACACAGACAAAATTCATTTCTATTAAGACTTGGGTTGAGCGATAGTATGTCAAGAATATATGAGATTCATGGACAGTATTCTATTTTAGTTCATTCATTTTGTTATTAATCCCATTAATACAAGAAGTATGTACACATTTATTAATTTTTTTGTATGGTAATTAGATAATTAAATTTCCTATTATTTTATCAATATCTAATGTTGGATCATGTCTTAATCATTTATATTGGTATATATCGTAACATTATCTTCTGATTAATATGTTTGTTTCAATATGTTTTTGAGAAATATAGAGGCTGGGCCCCTTTTATCAAAAGAAATGAAAGATAAGAACATAAAATAGTTTGTAAATACAAGGAAAACCCCAAAGAATAACTATTTGTAAATGTTTTTCTACAGTTTCTCAGTTATCCTACATTCTTATTCTAAAATTGAATTCTATTTGGCTCTTCCATGAACACACACATGACCCCTTGATCTCCCCCTACGTTGAGGATGAGGTTTTTTTATCTCAAAAATTGTCTCGGTATTAGTACATTTAGAATCAGAGCTAACCTATTGTATTTATTCGTAAGGAGACTAATTTCTTGTCATTAACATCATCATCCCCTCAACCACCCCTGCTTCAACCATATCCAAATCCTCCTGATCATGATATTTTTGGATTGAATCATGTATCTCGATGTGGCCATCAAAATTTTGGCCAGAGTGAGATGTAGTGTCACATGAAATCAATTGTTAAACCGCTGCTATAGAGACCTTCAGATACATTTTCATCTTATAGGTGACCAGCTGAAATATCTGTTTATCCACAACAAATTTTTATAAAGTATAAAAAGGTTTAAAAATGACTGCACAGTCAGATTCTAGAATTTCCATACATATTCTGCTACATGAGGGAGTCATCTTTTCTTTTGAGAGTTTATGGTCCACCCCAACTTTATTTTCTTGTTCATCTATTGATTCATCATCAACTGGACAATTATGTTTGATTTTTTTATCATTATGAACATTTACCTATTCGAAAAATATTTTAGCCTAGGACTTCATCCATTTCTGAGATGTGGAATTATGGTTATTAGGTAAACCACATGGGTGGTCACCCTTCTCTCCAACTATTGGGTTGACTTCATCCCCAGAAGCACCACCATGCACCTTCTACTTATGTTCAACAATTTTTGGAACAATTCTATGACTATCATCACCCTTGTATAGGTCTTTTCCATCCTCATTATGTTGCATTGGAGAAAATTGATTTTTTCGAGAAGTTTCTCTTTTTCCCTTGTTGTAGAAATTGTTCACATCATGATCACGCAAAGTACAAAAGTTAAAAAAATGGACCACCAAAAAAAAGATGAATCGTGACTAATAACATTGAATTATTTGTAGAATATAAAATATTTTTCGTAAAAATTATTCAACTCAATAATAACATCATTAGTTACAATAATTACCTTTTCAAAAATTGTAGATCCCAGTTCAAACTCAACCAAAAACCAGGAAATGTGACCAAATCAAAGCACTGTTGTTTCATTATCAATTTTAATTGTAATAGAGATGGAAAGAGAAATAGTATACAATTATTTTAATGTTCTAGAGAATCCAATTTAAGCCATACACCAACACCCATGTTTGAGTACTGTTGTTTCCATCCTTAAAGGGATTGATCATCTTATCCTATTATCGCATGTGAATAATTCTAGGTTTGAGCACAATTGATCCAAAGCACCATTCTCAGATTTTAAATTCATTCATGAGGAATAGAATGTGGAAGTGTCCCTGACCTTGTGAGACACACTTCTATGATGAGAAATCCCCAATAAACAAAACCTGCTCTTTGAGTTCATCAGTTCTCAGAGGCTTATATCTTTTAAGAATAAATATGCAAGCAATAATTGAGAACTCTCCCATTTTCAGGTGCTCTAAGACCACAAAAGGATCAAATTTAATCTGTATTATACCCACATTTCATTGAATAGAATAATCAAAATAACCTTTAGAGATGTTTTTGGGAACGTGTATCTTAGTCTACGGCCTCCCATGTCTCTCATACTCTTAATATGTGATTTTCACCAGCCCTTTGGCTATTGGAGGTGGGATTGGGATTTAAAACTCAAATTTCATGCATATTTGAAGGTCATGGGGGTCTTTATATTCACATCAATATCATTTTCTAATATAAGATATATTAAAATTTTTAAAATATAAGTTATCCTTAATATCATTCATAATCATTATAAAAATATATAATAGATAAAATAATATTTATTACCTGAAAATCATTTTTAGAAGGAACAATGTTAAATTTATGAAATATTATCCAAAGTAGGATATTTATTAAACGAACATTTAATAGATTGAATGAATAAACTAAAAAATTCATATTGGATTATAAATATTCTCCCTTGGAAAAATATATGCTTTTTTATCTTAATATTCAATGAATGAAACTCACATCGTTAAAAATGATAAATTAACAATATAATGTTAATTTAATTGTAAATATATTTATTAATAAAAAAACCTATATTTTAGATTTTAATTATACTGAGATAATATTTATTAGGAAAAAATATAGATATTATAGAATGTGACATTTAAGGTATTTTCCACAATAGAATTAAATTTTTTTCAAAATACAGACAAGAGGCCCCCACTCATGGGGGAAGAAATATATTTAAACTATGAATATAAACGGTTTATCAATATTTTAGTTATTTGGAAAGGACCATGGGTTATAATAAAAATTAATATCATATCTAGATATCTCATTGTTGGAAATATCATTGGCTGCAGAATCCTCCTTCTTCAATGTTTCTAAAACCTCAATGTCATCATCATTCACAACATTACCTTATAAATAATAAAATCTATATCCCTTGTGGGGTGTCCTTTAAATAAAATATATGAACCAAATCATTATATTCTATCTCAAATATATTGATTTAAATATTATATATTTTTTATAAAGAAATCATGATGGACAATGATCTAACTTCTGTCTTGATATAATTACACGGAAAATAAAATATGATGAATTAAAATATCATTAGGAACCTTATATATTAAATGAAACCTCTTCAATTTATATCCCTAGGTTCACATAAGGCATCTAAATTCTTTTTCATACCTAAACATGGAAGATTCCTTTCCCCCACCAACCCTGTCCTAGCCACCTTACAGTGCCATGGTAGTGTCCAACATGGGAGTGAACATTTTAAATAAAACCATCCCCACACACCATTGATGAGCATTAAAATATTCATAAAATGATATATAACATACCTAAAAAATAATTGTGACAATCACATAATTTGTTTTTACTTTTTTATTACCTCTTGGATTACCCAGCACAACACAATAAAAAATACACTTATTATAATCTTTTATCCCAAACTAGCATTCACAATGAAAAAAAGAATAAATTAAATATTAAACTAATTTCTCACTCCCCTGTAAACCAATGAATTTCCCAATAAAATATCATATTCACACGTGACATTTTATTTTAAAAACTAAATTGGACACAATTTTTGGGGCTCAGAATAGTGTAGCATCGACATTTCCAAGGAGAAAAAACATTTCATCAATACATTATCATGTGAGGGTAGAACCCGGTTCCTCCAACACTAAATCAATAAATGAAAATATTAAAGAATATCCATGAACTATATTTTTGATTCCCACTCATATACCTCTCTTCCTACATCAATCAAGGTCTAATAATCACTTATACTAATCATCCCATCGGATGAATCCCATAAGGCCCATTTATCATGTTCATTGATGAGGAAGATATTACCATCAAAAGGATGTCTAGGGAGGATCAAGAACAAATTTATAAAAATGATGATATGAACTAGGCACTATGAAAATCATGTCTGGGACTATGAAACCCAATATAAAGAGACATTTACCAGTACAATTTTAATTTGAGTACATAATATCCCCATGACCACCAACCCATCGAACAACATCATACATCACCTATATAAAATTGATTATATGTCATTACATATTTGAAAATTTTCTAGAGTTCTCATTTAACATTATAAATTTCATTTCATATATATTCATCATGACTTTTCCTTTAGAAACAACCCTTCTATGAGACCCCAATAATGTTTCCCCTTCATTATTTTTCTTTTTTGACACATTAAATATATTGAGGTGAACCTCATTAATCAATTTCATGACATTATTCTAATACATTAAATAAAACCCTCCACATAGAATGGACTCCCTTATTAAAGGCATGTTAATTTATTTAATCCTCTCAATATTCTCTTTTATAGAATTAAGGATCAAATGTAAATGCATCATAATGGAAGATAAAAAACTATTATCCAATGTGATTTTACTCCGAAATGAATAGAATCAATATTTTCAATTAATAATTGGTCTTATGATTCCATCAATGATATCTTTAAATTAAAATGTATTGATCCTATTATCTGAAATGGGAGTGCTGAGATACCTATTTGGTATTTAGAATATTTACCCTCCCATATAATCTATAATTGTCCATTTATGATAGCTCAAGAACATCATTGAAATGAAAACATTTAAACTATACTGATTAATCTTTTAGCCACTATATTTTCTAAAGGAGGATTATTTCCCCATGAATCCAATGACATAGAATTTCCTTAAAATAATATTTAAAATAATTTTATCAACAAACTGTATATGAGAAAAAATGGAATCCCCAAAAAAAATTAGGAAAACTAAAATCTTCCCATCTTTAAGACCAGATTTAATATTCCATAAATGGAAAACCTGAAACTAAATAAAATTATTTGAGAACAGGGGTTCTACCAGTATAAAACTGTGAATATTCTTAAATAATTTCAATACCCTCCCCAAAATAATAGTGAGAAATGGTGACAAATAACACACAAAAAAATTCTACAGACACATTCATTGAGTCAGAAAGAATATATGGCCTTAACGATGATGTTTTATTTAAACCAATCATAATCATTTCTATATATAACAAAATAATGATTTTAATCCAAAATGTACATTTATTAATGTCATCCACCATATCCTTATATATTCATATCCCCCATTGTATACTCCTCACCCATATGAAACCATACTGTGCCTCCAAGATCTTCTTTTCTATATAATGATGGATTCTTTAATTTAATTGGGTAGTGAGGATATGGTGAGAAAATTTTCATTTTCATGTATTTTAAAGATGGTTGAGAACAATGGGATCCTAAAATATTTGGAATAATTCCTATTGTGGATGAATAAACTACCCCATTAAGAGTCCTCTCTAAAAAAGTAGTTCATTTTTTTCTTCATATGTCTCTTATAGACCTCACATGAACCCACATAGAATAATCCCTAAAAACCATACAAGATAGGTGTGCCATCTGGACTCTGACAATAAAATGAATTTTAAATATACACTTTCTACAATACAACAAAAAAAAATTTTATCCATTCACTCTACTAGTCATGGAATGTAACATAAGGGATTTCCCTCCCACAATACCAGGGTCTATTTTCCACTATTACTGATATCAAATCCTACATGTAGACCCTAAACATTATCCAGATCAAAATCCATACAACTTCAACCCCTACATAAAAGTTCTATCCTCATGTTAAAAACTAATTCCCATAAAAATTATCATTTCCTCACATGTGGGAAAAAATAAGATGTAATTTTTTCTTCCTAACAATGAATTGATTTTATTTATTTTAATCTAAACAGTCGTTAAATATCGAGAAATTTATATGACATGATATAAAGTTGGGGAACTATTCTAAAAATAAATTAATCATCTCGATCAATTTAAATCCTCTCTTCCATCCTAACAATCACCTATTATATCAGCATTGAATGTCATAGTCGTTTGGTCGAATGGAGAATATATGGACTTCTATAGGTGATGGGTCTTGAAGGTCAAATTATAGATCACCTCGAGTGATGCGGGTTGGTTGTTGTTGAATTCCATAGATGGTGGTGGGACTAATATTCTAGTATTCTTCATCGATGGAGGTATTAGGTGATGGTGTTGATGCGATGATGCAAGCAGTGTTTTTTTGTTTTCCAGGCAGAAATGGTGGACTGTTTGAGGATCCCATATGGTTACCTTGCAGTCTTTTAGCCTCTGGGAATTGGGTCCTATTTCAGACATTGTTTCATTAGGCCTTTATTTCATTAAGTCCATTGGTCTTCTGGTTTGTGTGTTTTTTAGGAGTTTTATTATATTGGGTTCAAATGGGTTGTTAAGAAATTATGATCTATAGTTGTATGAATCTAAGCCTTGGGACATGTATTGAGATCTCACACTAGTACACATATTCCCTTTAACATCAATAAAATGGATTTTAACAATGTTTAAAAGGATTTGTTAATAATATCACTGATAATGGGGGTCCATTATCCATTATAAAAATAGTTGTTGATAAATTAACCCTTCATCTATGCTTTAAATAGATCTAATAGAGTCCCTTTATCCATGATCAAAATAGATATGATAAGGGCCTTATTAGCTGAATTGTTTTGTTAATATTAAAAAAACATAGAAAAAACCTACAAATCATATAATTTTCACAATTATTATTACATTTAATGTGAAAGTATAAATAAAAAATATGTCCACCCACGGTATTGAAAAAACATCTATATATATATTGGAAATAATGTTTTATATAATTACAAATACAATTCGGAAACAAACATTTATAAATAATAATGTTCCATCTTTTGATGCTTGTGATCCCATTTAAAAAATGTTCGCGCATGGTATCATTTTAAAAAAAACATCTCATCCAAAGAAAAAGATTTCAGTTACTAAATATTATCTATATTATTTTTGTAATATTATACATAAATTTATTAATATTATATAATAAACAATTAATTAATAAAAATTCAATATTTAATACAAAAGACACCTTTGGTGTTATACCATTCACATCATGAATACTATTGAGGTGGGGTTGATTAATACAAATCAAAAATGCATGGTGGATAATTTTTCTAAAATATCAAAACCATTCCAATGGGTTTACATTATTTAGAGTTTCCCACTTATTATTTTACTGAAATTATTTACACTTTTAAATAATGACACATTTGGAGTTATATCGGCCACATCATGCATCACATTGATGTTCAAGTAAATACTATATGTCACTAATGACTTATAGATTGTTATATTAGAGTTTCTAAAGAAATGGAATGTGTTAGCGCGGTTTCCGGAATTAAATTATGGTTTTTTAATGAAATGTAGTTTAAAAATGGAAACATGCATTAATATCCCTACCGGTCGAATTATTAATCATATCAATGTCATATTTATTCATAAACATCAAAAATGACTTATGGATCGCAATTATAAATTATAATGTCATTCAAAGCATGTTTTCTTAGTTATCAGTGAGTGCCATGTTTTGAACTAAAATGTCAATTTTAAAATGATATCAATATTTTTTAGTCATACTATTCACACTGTGGGTTGAATCCAAGTGAAGTTGATTCTCACAAGTCACAAAAGTTTTATAGATAGTTTACCTAAAGTATACAAACAATCTAAATTAGTATTATTTGTTTTCAGCATGTCAAATGTTGTTTTGACTTATTATAAAGTCAATTATAAATAAAAAGAGGACCACTGATTGGTACTATCCACAAAGTGCATATTTTTTAGGTAAATATAACTATTACGCACTACAAATGAAATATAGTAATTTTTTATAAAATATCAGTGTAATTCATATGTGTTATCTTGGTTTTATGGGTGTCACTTATTGCTTTAATAGAAATTAATGCAAATTTTAAATAAAACTAGACACTTTGAGTTATTCCAGTCACATCGTACATCTGTTTTAGGTGAAAATGATTCTTAAAAATAAAACATCAAATATATATCATTTTCAATTAGTAATAAAAAATATGACTGCATTTTCTCAGTGGTTAGTATGCCTATTGGGTTTTTTACAAAAATGTGATTTCAAAACGAAAACAAGAATTATTAGTCATATCAGCCACATCATGCATCAGTTTTAAATGAGAATAATTCATACAAAAAATAAATTACTTATGAATCACCTTCCAAAAATATAATGTCAACCATAGTGTGCTTTATTGGGTTTTATTGAGTTACTTATTTTGAACTAAAATTTCTATTTAAAATTGATAACATACAATGTTTGTCATATTGTTCATATAATTTGTCAGATTAATGTATGTCTTATTAATATATGTTAAAAATTTCTCATGGATGGATTTTCTAATGTATCAAAACTATTAGAATGTGTTTTATCAATTTTATAATGGTGTTTGTTCTATTTAACATAAATTTATGTCAATTTTAAATAAAAAGACATAGATGGAGTCATACCAATCTCATTGTTTATCATATCGAGGTTTATATGACTCATAAAGGTTACAAATGACTCATGGATCATTTTTATAAAAATATAATATCAATAAGAATTTTTTTCATAGATTTATGTATGTTAGTTGTTTTTTTACTTAAATTAATGTGAATTTTAAATAAAAAATGACACTTGAAGTTATACCTTCCACACTATTCTTATTATCGAGGTGTGACTAATACATACACGTAAAAAATGATGTATATATTGTATTATTAATGTATTAAAATAATTCAAATGTGTTTCCTCAGTAATAATTATTCATGTTTAGTTTGTTTACTAAAATGTCATTCCAAACTAGAAACATGAATTATTAGCATTATCTATCACATCATGAAAATAATTGACATGAGACTCATTAAAAAACATCGAAAATGAAATAATAATATATTTTAAAAATTATCATGATTATTGGATCACATGTTTATGGTTTTCATTGAGTGACACTTTTTGAAATAAATTTTCAATTTTAAAAATAACAGACACTTTTAGAGATATCAGTCACATCATGCATAATATTGAGTTGTCTTTGACTAATGCATGTCAAATATGGCTTATTAAAAGTAATACTAACATATTAAACCAATCCGAAATCATTTTATCAGTTTTAACTATGTCACTTTCCCTATTGACTTAAATTAATGTCAATTTTAAATAAACAGATGAAAAAAATTCATAATTGTAACACCATGAATCATTTTGAGGTGTGGTGGAATCCATCATGTCAAAAATGACTCTTGGATCATTGTCATAAAATATAAATACAATATGAATGTGTTTTCTAGGTTTCCAAATTGTAACATGTTATTTTTACATAAATTGATGTAAATTTTATATAAAATGAGACACTTTGAGTTATAACATCTAGATTGTGAATCATTTCGTGGTACGAATGATTCTTACATGTCACACATTAAAAATAAATCATTTTATTAATTTATAAAAATAACTTGAATTCAGTTTATAGTTTTTAGTATTATAATTTTTATTCATACTAAATTGTATTTTCAAACATGAAATAGACATTATAAGGAAAACTGGTTGCATCATGCATCAGTTTGATAAGAAACACATCATTAATATCAACAATGACTTATGAATCACCATCCTAATGTATTATGATATTCAGAGTGTGTTTTGTTAGTTTTTATTTAGTGGTGCTTTTTGAACTAAAATGTTAAATTTAAAATGATAATGAACACTTTTACTTACACATGTCACACCGTAAGTCAGATAGTGGTGTGGTTGATTTTTACATGTCACAAATGAATCATATGTTATTTTTTTAATGTATCAAATCAATAAGAATTATTTATTTTTCGTTTTCTATATGTCACTTGTTCGTTTTAAATATATTAATGTCAATTTACAGTAAAAAGACACACATGGAGTCGTACTGGCCATATTGTGCAATGTATTGACTCTTACACATCACATATGACACATGTATCATTTTCATAAAATGTTAATACACACTGAATGAATTTTATTAGTTTTTAATATCTAATTGGTTATTTTTACATAAATAACTATCATTTTTAAATAAAAAGCAACACTTTTAGTTATAATAGCCACACTGTGCATCATATTGAGATACAGTGGATTTGTATACAACACCAATGACATATATATCATTTTTATAATGAATCATAACAGTCTGAATGCGTATGAGTAGTAATCATTATTCAAATTTTTTTACTAAAATTACATTTCAAATTGGAATCATGCATTTTGATTCATACTAATCGCATCATTTGTTATTTTGATTTGATACTACTCTATACACATCAAAAAATTAAAGATGAATCATTGTTAGATATTTTCAATATAATTGGAGTGTGTTTTCATAGATTTTAGTAAGTGACACATTTTGAATTAAAATGTCGATTTTAAACATATAATAGACACTTTTAGTGATACCGATCTCACCATATATTTTAATATGATTTTCTTGATTCCAACATGTAAAAAATGACTCATGGGTCATTTTCTTAAAGCATGAAAATAATGTGAATTCTTTTATCAGTTTTAAATATTCCAGTTGTTCGTTTTGCCTAATTTTATTTTGATCTAATATAAAAAAACACTGTTAAATTTATATCAGCCTTACTGTTCAACATATTCTATTTTGGAAGATTCGTAAAACTAATAAATTACATATAAATCATTTTAATAACATATCTAAATAATCTAAATAAATTTTATCATTTTTCATTATGTCACTTGTTCTTTTTAAAAAAACTAATGTCAATTTTAAATAAAAATAGACTGAGTGAGTGATAATTTTCACATGTTTTTTTTTATTTTTTTAGTTGGTCAGTTTCTTTGATTAATACATGATTAATACAAACATTTCATACAAAGATATCAGATCATAAAAGATTAATATACCTTACAAAACATAATGATCTCTTTGAGAATAAATTAGATCTACTTCTTCTGGAAACATGGTAACATAAATAACTATTTCATAATAGTTTCTTATTTTGTTATTCTTTACAAGAAAACGTATTTAAAATATCATTTCTAAAACCATTATTAATAACATATGTATTAGAAAAAAATATGTGGAAATTAACATAAAAATACTTGATAAAAGGCTGAAAAATTAAAAAAAAAGAACAATTTGATTCATACTAACAACATCATATCATACCATGATTTTTATTTTCATTCTTTTTCAAAATGGTAACATTTCATTATTGACATTTTTCACATTCCTTCAATCTCTCTCCACTACCTTTGAAATAATGTGATAATTGTCATCAATAGAAGGGTGATATGTTTTTAGGTATGATTATGTACATAGAAGAAATTCTCTAGATGAGTAGTCAAATATTTAATTTATATTTTATTAATAAATTAAGGAACAAATATTATTTTGAGGAAAAATTTTGTATATTTAAAAAATGTTACCTTCTCATTGAATTTCGAGGTTCTGCCTTGATGTGCAATATCTCACAAGAGTGAAAATCATTGAACAAATTTCCCCATAAAAAATAAATGAATCCAACTTTATAAGAATTTTTTTAATGTGTGTGAAACAAAAGAGAATTAAATTAAACATAAATATAAAAATATTCACTAATTCAATTGAAGTCACAAATTCATGCTATTTATGAAAATTCATCCACCAGGTATGATTCCAATTAGTTTTTAGACTAATCTCTATCGTCTTTTAAATATGAACCATTTCAATATACATACATGTACTGGTTGAAAATAAATATCCCATGTATTATGTTATAATTTAAATGAAAAGGTAATTATCTTCTAAAATAGCTCATTAGGGATACCAGTTTGTTCATGGAATATGATTTGTCTCATAAATTTACAAACATTTTGACCACATTACTTTTCATTAGTTTATTTTAGATACTACACAAACATCAAGGAGAATAAGTTATATTTTTTATATGTGTTTGTGTAGTTAAATATTAAAATATTTACACTTCTAATCATCAAGTCATGGATCTTTTCTCCTTTATTATGCTTAGCACATGGCCTCATTCCTTATTTTTCAGAATATTGATGCACTTCCATATAATAATAGAAACCTCATTAAACTATAATATAAATTATAAAATGTGTTTTTTCATAATAAAAAATTGGATGTAGTGTATTACTTTTGATGAAGACACATATTGTTAAACAATGTATTAATAACCATAATGAACCTAAAATGACACATCTCTATAACATCCATAAAATACATCCCATGCTTCATGGGTAATTAGGTGTGCATAGAAAAGTGGGGGGTAGAATTTTATTTTCCCTTAAACCTATTTAAGATGATTTCTTATTATAATTTTGTGAAATACTCTATAAATTCTTTTATAATTAATTAATTCATATTTATTCTGGATGTCATATAACATAACCCCAATTTTTAATAGATGATGAAAAATAACTCAATGTTTCATTATATTATTTTTTAGTAAAATAATTAAATGATATCATAGTGTAACATTAATCTATTCCCAAATCAGTATGTTGATCCCAGTCACAAAATGGTACAATTAATCTACCAAAATCTGCATGTGTTTTCAGGGATAATTCTGATGTGACTACTGAACATGGACTTGTTGGGTTTAACATGTCGGCCCCATTATTTCCATCCAACCTCATATTTTATGCCATTCAATTTCACCTAAATGATTTCTTTCTAACAATGTCAAACTACGATGCTCTTTTTTAATCACTTTTCCTTCATTACCTGCCATTTACTAATTTTGAACCTCATAAATATTTTCCTCTAGAGTGGTAGCACATGAACTTGTAGAAGGATATTTTACCTATGTACTATGAGAAGTAGTAGGTTGAGAGACATATTGCACCTCAGGAATGGAAATTCTAGCCCATGTAATTTTTTTTTCATCTTCACAACATGAAAAATAAGGTTGAAATACTTATTGTGCCTCAGGATTTGGATCACCGACATCGACAGATGGTCATTGTTCTTCTACACTCAAAGTAAAAATAGGCTGTGAGACCTATTCTTCCATTTTATTGGGAGCACTATAATGTGAAGAAGTCCCTAGTTAAAATTTGGATTAACATTTAATTTAGAGTACAAAAACTAAGTGTAATAAGAATAATAACTTGAGGTATCATGGTGTATATTACAAAAAAAATATTTTACCAAATTATTGAACTCTATTTTTTAAGGAATAATGGATATTATCCCTTAATTGACAATAAAAATAACTTCATTGTGGTATCCTCTGTCTTATAAAACACAGTTTATATTGTAACCACTATGAAATGATTACAACATCCAAATGAAAGTGTCAACCTCTTATTATTTTTCATTTGACACTTTAAGGGTTTAAGTAAAAAATAGAACAACTGACAATATTCATTTTAATGTCTCTGGAACATAAAATACTTGTATTTAATTTGGTCCCCTTATAAAATATTTGTATTTATTCCAAACGTTACTGAAATGGATTTTCAATAATCCCAATTAATTGTTTTAATATAAGTCATGTTATGAACTAGCTTGAATTGAAAAATCATCACTTTGAATGTTGATTAATCTATCTAAATTTTTTTTTGATGTAAATGTATGAGATATTTAAATAAATTATATTTCATTCTCTAGTAACAAAAACATACATCACTTCATCCTCAAGTGTAACTAAGATATTTTTTATGGTTTTGTCTTTATCGTTTTCATTTGTTTATAACACATAATCAAATATGAAATAACCATTTTATGAAAATACAAACACACATGGTCCAGTAGATATCCATCAGTGATATTATAAAATTAAATCCGTATTTTTATTTCAATCAATAAATATGTGGTCCCAAAAAAATCAAAAATAATCTTGATTATGTTTTTTTTATATCCATTTTTTAGATCCTCTGAGATTCAAATGACTAAGAAAATATTTTTGGTTTTAACATATGGGAGACCTACAAACAATTATGAAAAATGTAATGGTGGATTTTTCCCCAAAAAATAATATTGATTGTGACAACACCTATTCCTATAATTCCTTAACCCATAAAATTCCTAGTGTGATGAGATTTTAGTAGACCCATTTTTTACACTAGATATGTATTCAGAATAAAATTCAAAGACTTCATCAACAATATATTAATCTATAATACATACCTCTAGCAGACTTTGATTTTTTGACATACCCTTTATAAATATTCATATACAGTTCAATGGGGTACGTTCATCTATAGTGTACAAGACCACATACTCAAGTCTTTCTCACCATGTAAACCATCTAATGAACCATTATATCAAGCAATGTTAGTGGGAAGAGCATTTCTAGTTCACATAATTTGACAGATATTTCTGGTTCTATAGTATGAAATCTCATTGGATCTATAACATTCCCATATATAGATTTAAACTATAATTAGATCCTGGTTAATGTATGACAAACATTCTTGGGAAAATTGAAAAATGAATATATATGAATTAGATCTATCCTCAAAACATGAAATTTATATGATTTCAAACCAATTATTTTTAAAATGGTCTTTGGCACATTTTTCTTGATGTTTGATGAATACCCATCTGGTACCATTAAATAATTCAATAAGATGAAATGTACATAACTCTCTTACCTGGAAAGAGTGTAGGTTGCTGGAGGAAGAAAATTTAATTTTCACCCTTCACTGGAGCTAACTATTCTAGTATTAGCATGTCAACCATGTCCAACATTTCCTTAATTCCATCCGTTGTTTTGCTGGGTGTATTTAGCAATGATTATATGAAACTATCCCATACATTTATTTAAACATGAATAACATCAATAAAATTTATGTTGTACAAAAAATTTGAGTAGTGTCATTCAAAGCAAACTTACGACTTTTTTTATCAGGTTTTCGTATGGTTTTTTGAAAATGGGTTACCAAAAGTAGTTTCAACATCTTGTACATTATAAAATAGTTGATCATTGGTAACTGTATAATATTTTGTACATTTATATAATATTTAATTGAATGATGTTGTCAATGATCTATACATAAGCTATTTGGGTTGATATCTATGATATACCATAATCATTGTTTTTTATGAATCTTTCAACCTAATTGATTTTCTCCCTTTTTCACAAATGTGACACCCTTGTGTTCCTTTAATTCAATATCGTAAAAATTTTAGATTAGAAGTATGGTCATTTATCATACCTAAAAACATGGATCTCAATATGAATTAAATTTTTTTATGAATCATAAAATGTAACACTAGAATCCCATTATAATTTCAAATACTATTTCAATTGAGAAAAATAAACATCAATATAATTAATCCGTTGTTTTGGTCCTTATATAATAATACACAACATGATGTATTTTCATTTCACAAATAATAATAGTGGAAATTTATAATTTAAAAACATATCCTGATATGTACAATGAATGATTATTTGAAAACTAAAAAGAATCACATCTTCTATAGATAAAGGAACACAATATGGATCTTTTCCTAATTTCAAATTTATGATATTCAAGATCAATTATCTTCCACTGAGGAAAGTCTTTTAGGTTATGTTGTTTCTTATATATATTTCATGCATATACATAGCATGTCAATTTATGTCACACCCTCTATTTCAAAATTTATTTATTTTATTAATTTACATTGTGTTGGGTAGTTTGGGTTGAAACCCGACATAAGATTTTGAGTTCTTAGTGTTTTGGTCTTGACTGCATCTGGCGCAACGCGGTCGAAGCTGCATGGCCTCGCCTGGGCTGCCATGCGACCCTGCCCAGTTCACCGCACGCCTTTCCAATGTTTAATTAATGAAATCATCATTATTATTATCATACTGGATGATAATTTAATAGAGAGTATTATTTTTATTATTATTATTTCCATTGATGTAACGTGTTATTATTATTTCCCATTTACTTTTAATATTATTATCGTTAGTCTTATTTTATTTTTAGTTTTACTTTTATTTTATTATTTTGTTATCATTAATATTATTATTAGTTTGTTTTGTTTTAGATTTTTTTAGGTTTCTTTTTATTTATTTATTTTGTTCCCCTTAATTTTTTTTTTAATTTTTTTATCTCTCTCTTTTTTCCCCCTCATTTCCATCGGGTCTCCTCCCCTTTCCCCGCCGGGTGTCGCACTCCCCTCCCCCCTGAAACCCTAGCTGCGTCGAACCCATTCCCCCCCCCTTTTGCCGAGCCTTGTCGCGCCGCTCATCCTCGGCCGCCGCTCCGTCTCCCCCTCCAGCGAACCCAAACCACCGCCCCCTTTCTTCTCCTATCCGGCGGCCTCCCCCTCTCGGCCAGGTTGAAGCGCGACCCCACACCCCTCTTCCATGGCTGCCGGCTCTCCCCTTCCTATCTCGCATCGTCGCCCCTCTTAGCCTGCCGCTCATCCGCGCTGCTCGACTGTCCGCATGCGCCGCTCCCATGTCTAACCATCCCAGTGACTCTCCAATCCGGCGTTGCCCCTATTCCCATTGCTCTCCCTGTCCCGTCGCTCTCCCTGGTAAAGTTCCCTCCTCTCAGTTGCGTCCTCCTCCCCTCGTCAAGCGGCTTCGCTGAACCCCAGCACCCTCCCTCGCATGGTCCATGTCCAGCGCCTCCCTCCCACTTCTCGCGCCATCCGCCGCTGCCCCCACGAACCCCCGTTGATCGGCCAGCACCCTTATCCTCTACTCAATCCCTTTTTTTTCATTTCCAGCATGATGCAGCACTGCAACGACTCCCCGGGTCACAAATCCCTTGGCCGCGCCTTCTTCCGGCACGGTTCCAGCCGGCGAGACACCTTCCGACAATATATATCTTGCTTGGATGGCTATTCGAACCATTCCTATAGGTGCAAAATACCTCTATTGGTAATCCATTCAATTTGATTAAGTTTTAGAAAGGGGTTTTGGTTTATAATTTGGTTAAATTTTGTTGTAATTAGCTTGATCTTTTGGTGTTAGTTTATTCGAGTTGATTGCGGCGATTTAGATGCGCATTTGGAGAATTGCTATGATATTTGAGGTTTTCGACGCTGAGGTAGGTGGTTCCATGTCTTTACATCTTTCAGATAATTTAGTTTGGTTGTTTAATTAATTTAATAGGTTCTATGATTTAATTTCATAATGCGATCCATGTTTACAATGTTCTGGCATGCTCGTCTGAGGAGATTGGATTTCCAAAATAGTAGGTTCTTGTTGTTTATATGTGTGTTGTCATATAAATGATTGGCTGTTCTTTAAAAGCTGTGCGAAATGCATTTTAAAAATTGTTTGGCATGCATGCATCATGTGAATTTCACTTTCTTTAGAAATGATCATGTTTTCTTCATTTTTAACTTGTTGGGGTAAGTCCAAAAATTGTTCATTCAATTGTTTATATGGTTCAAATGTGGTTTTAGAATATTTGAGTGCGTAATTGATTTTTTTTAAATGGTCTTTGCACGTAAAAATATGTGTTGTTTTGGTGCAATGTTTTCAATTTGGGTTCTAGGTGATGTTTGGTTGGTGCGAACATAGTTTTTATGGGTAATTGAGTTGTGTATGTCTAAATGTGGGTTTTTAATGTGTAGCGAATCATTTTAAGAGGTGCAGATGGTTCAGACAATTGTGTAGTTGGGTGAAACTAGTTTTAAGGGCAATTTATTAAGCAAGTGGTTTGAACGACTCCCTTCTTTGTAATTGGGTGTGTTTATTTGTGTCGGCCCTTGTCGTGTTATTAAAATAATGCTTCCTAAGTTGTGCAAATTGTTTAAGTTCTTGTTTGAGCTTTTTTTTAATGGGGTTTTGCAAAATGATTAGGTAACGACAAATATATTTTTGGAAACGTATTTTTGGCGTGCGAGAGTTTTGAAATGTTGTTTGGGTGTGAAAATAGTGACCTGTGTGTAATGTCTGGTTGGGTCTGTGGTATGGGAAAACAATATGACATGTGAATGTGAAATTTGATTGAGCACAAGGGAAAACCCCGAGTATCTAGGTGGTAGGACTAGAACTAGTGCACTAATGAGCCGGATGGGTATCGTCCCTATCTCAATTAGCTGGATTGACGATTGCAACACTAACTAAACATGATATCTGAGGGTCGTGGCCTTCTAAGCCACGTGTTCTGAGGGTCGTGGCCTTCTAAGCCATGTTTTCTGAGGGTCGTGGCCTTTTAATCCACGTTTCACTGAGACACGAGGTTCTAGGGTGTCACTCGAACTAGACGAACCATAGGGGATTTTACCCATAGTGCTCTACCATCTTTGGTGTGGTGCCTTCCGTCGGAATATGGAGGACCACTTGGGTGTGAGTGTGTGGGTGTGTGAGTGTGTGTGTGTGTGTGTGTGTGGGTGTGTGTGTGTGTGTGTGCCCATAACGAACGTTCCTCTTCCTCATTAAAAATCGTGTTTGTGAAATGAGTTCTTCTAGTGTTTTCCTTTAGATTTTGGATTGTAAATGTTTCCTTTAAAAGTATTTCGAAAGTATAACTTGAATAATCACATTAAATTTTCCTTTTGATGTTGTGGCATGGAACCTTTTTATTGGGTGACATCCTACTGGGCCTTTAGCTCACACCCTATATACACCCTTGGGTGTATGTAGATTCTTATTTCTTGTGTATTCCAGGTTGTGCATCGTGCTCAGTGATGGTGGTTGGTCGTTGGTGGTCTTCTCGTGCAGGTTAACGTTTGTGACGTGTGGATGTCACACCTCTCCTGTCGCTTTGAGGTTTGAGTTATAGTTTTAGTCACTTTTGTTGTCGTTTATTTGTGGACATTGGTTCTAGTTGTAAGCCTTTAAATTTTGATTTCAGTTTTATGGTCTCTTTGGTTGTCGATTCCGAGTTTTATTTTTATTATCTTGTTAGTGTTTGTTTATACCATTTCGGGTAAACCGTTCTCACAGGTTACTCTTGATACCCGGGCACTTGTGCTAGCCCGTGGGGATCAGGAACGCCATTCGGGCCTTGCCGCAGACCGGGTCGGGCACTGAGTCGGGTGGCGACCCGGCCTGGTTAGTGACAAAATGGTATCAGTGGGCAAGGTTTGCTCTCTTGGGTCGTTTTCTTTTGAAATGGAGTCCGAGGGAACAGAAATTAAGGTTGTCGGGACTCGATGTCCTGGCTACGAGTAAGGTGCCTGGCCAGCACACCTCGTGGCGGGACTCAAGATACCAAGGTATGTTGGGGTTTGTCTGAGTTTTTGGTCCTTGCAGTTAATCTTGTCTAAGGGAAATGAAAAGGGGTAAGGTTAGTGGTCCTAGTGAGCTCGTAGGGTCTGGCAAGCCATGTGGAGCCAGGGACGCTGTCCTAGAATGTCCTCCGTGTCGGCGGCGTGACTGGCGTGTGTCCGCCAACCATACGTTCCAACCACCCACTGACACAAGTTTTCTCTTGCGTTGTTTCTCGTCTCCTTGTTTTGGATTCGTGGGAATTTGGTTTTTTAGTAAACATGTTTTGGTCTTGGAAAATTTTTTCAAATGAAGCGCTTTGAAAATGAAATGGTGTGTGAGGTTTGAAAAGTGTGGGTTGGATGTTTTGGTTTTGAAAAATAGAATGGTTTGTTTTTGACCCTTGGTGTTCTCGTGGGAAACCACATGCATGAGTGTATGCGAAAGGGGGAATGGATAATGGCACGAGCAGATGAGTGCTTGGATGGATATGAGGTGGGTGACAGTGCAGCACCGGAACATGCATGTGCGAGGCCCATGGGACGCCATTGGTGTTTGTGCAACCCACTGGGTTTGCTTATTTTCAAAATGTTTTGTTAAAGGTAAGAAATTTGGTGTTTTAGTAAACAAGGTTTGTGTGGCGTGTCCTTGTGTTTTGAAAATGTCGGATGTGAGGCGTTTTGAGATGAGGGATTTTTCAGAAAGGTTGTGTCCTGAGTTTGAATTATTATTTGTAAGTTGGTGTGCAAGCGTGTATCTAGTCAATTCTTTTGAAAAGTACCTCGGGGAGCCATTGCAGTGGTTTTCCCTGAACGTGTGGTGTTCGCTTGTGGTATGTCCTGACCATTGGACCAGTCCGGTTGAGTCCAAGGATTTATTTCTTGGCTAGTTCACACCCCCAATAAAGAGTAATGTGAGAATGATGTGCGACCACAGATGGTTCGTCGTTGGCCGACCCTCCAGTTGACAAAATTAAGCGGATCCTCTCGCAGCGGAATGACAGATAAGTGGGGAGCTGAAGGGAGTTTTGGTCTTTTTGAGTTGTCTGAATCATCGGTTATGAAGTTGACATTGTTTTGTCTAATGGTCCCCCTGGAAGCGGTGAATGAAATTCCAGCGGGAAGAGCTGAAGGCGGGATGGAATTATTAGTGGTGACCAGTGTTCGGAAGGGCTTTGTACTACTTTCATCGGATGCAAGGGTCATGTTTGGTGATGTCCTGCAGCATGGGGTCCCTTTGGTAGTCAACGGTTGTTTGGAAGCAGTAAAGGAGACTGCAGTGGGGAAAATGTTGAAGAAACTCAAAGTTGTTGGTGCATTCTATCGTTCAAAATGACCTCTGGTCTTTGGTTTGTTTTGTTTAAGGAATGGTTCGTGTCAGGCTACTAGTTTGGCAGACCCAATCGTATGAGGCTACTACGATTGTTCGCGGGAATAACGTGTTGTTCAAGACACGGTTTAAAGTCTTTTTTAGTGTAAAGTTCCTCTAAATAGCAACGGTCGGGTTCAGGTGACGATTGGTGGTGTCGTGTTCTCATTCAGCGTGATAAAGGGTGATGCACATGCACCATTTCAACTATGGTGTTGGTGAATGTTCCGCGTATGATCAGTCAGATGTTGTAATGTGTTGTGTTTGATGGTGTTGCCTCGGGTGCAATATGATTACGTGTGGCACCAAAATGAGAATCTCCGCTCAAGGGTCTTCAATGCCTGCCTGCGAGGCAGAAGATGCTTCAAACATCAGGGCTCCAGCCATAGGCCTCAGAGTGAAGCTGGCGCGTGGTCAGGAACCCCCGGGAGTTTATGGGACCCCAACTTTATTTCTATCACCAGTGTTGAAAGTAAAGGCAGTTTAAGTTGTTTCCAAGGTTGTTCCGCTCCGAATGAGCCGTCTGGTTGCATAAGGTTTTCGCGACCATGTGGAGGTGTGTTCGTCTCGTTGCCTTAAAGTCTTGGGGATTGCGTCCCCTTGGATGCAATCGTTTTAGTGGTCCTTGTGGGAGTTTGTTGAGTAAATCTGTCTCAAATCTGAATAATTCTCATCCAGGAATGTGGGAATGATGGTTTGTCTTGGGTCATGCTTTTGACGCCCGGTAGTCGGGCCCCTCCCTCCCCGCCCCTTGTGGTGGGGTGTTTGGTCACCATTGAAAAATTTTCAAAGTTCTATACCTTCCGTTAGTTCAAATGGTGGGGAGACCCACATTGGGTCTCGTACGAATGTATCTGGAATGAATCTGTGTTGGACTTTTCTTTAATGGTAGGGAGTCCGCTCGAACCTCCCCGTGTCAGTTTTCCATTCTCGTCTCAAGCATCAGTGAGTTCCAAATGGTGGGGATCCCCTCGGGCCTCCCCATGTTGATCTGTTGCCTCTGTTCTTAAATATGACTGGGTGAAAAGTGATAGGAGAGTTCCTTGGACATGGTCTGACCTTGTCTATTGATTCCAACCAAATGGTGTGGTTTTCATTTAATAATGTTCGAGTTGTTTCATCTTCTGAAGTTGGTTTTTTGGGTGCAAGAGTCGTTTTCCTTGATCAATCAACTGGTGGTATTTTAGCCCTTTGGGGCGGGCGACCCATATCAGAAAGTCCATTACACGTTTCTTAATGTGGTCATTTGAGTCAATTTCTCTGAGCACGATGCTTTTTCTTTTTTTCACTTGTTGATTGTGGGGATCTTCTTTAAACCTTGGTGGTGTATCCATTTCTTCTTTTTGGCTCAGCCTCAGCTATGGCTTTCCGGGGGCGGAAACTTTATGGTGGGGAGAATTGTCACACTCTCTATTTCAAAATTTATTTATATTATTAATTTACATTGCGTTGGGTAGTTTGGGTTGAAACTCGACATAAGATTTTGAGTTCTTAGTGTTTTGGTCTTGACTGCATCTGGCGCAACGCGGTCGAAGCTGCGCGGCCTCGCCTGGGCTGCCATGCGACCCTGCCCGGTTCACCGCACGCCTTTCCAATGTTTAATTAATGAAATCATCATTATTATTATTATACTGGATTATAATTTAATAGAGAGTATTATTTTTATTATTATTATTTCCATTGTTGTAACTTGTTATTATTATTTCCCATTTACATTTAATATTATTATCGTTAGTCTTATTTTATTTTTAGTTTTACTTTTATTTTATTATTTTGTTATCATTATTATTATTATTAGTTTGTTTTGTTTTAGATTTTTTTTAGGTTTCTTTTTATTTATTTATTTTGTTCCCCTTAAGTTTTTTTTTATTTTATTTTATCTCTCTCTTTTTCCCCCTCATTTCCATCGGGTCCCCTCCCCTTTCCTCGCCGGGTGTCGCGCTCCCCTCCCCCCTGAAACCCTAGTTGCGTCGAACCCATTCCCCCCCCCTTTTTCCGAGCCTTGCCGCGCCGCTCATCCTCTGCCGCCGCTCCGTCTCCCCCTCCAGCGAACCCAAACCACCGCCCCCTTTCCTCTCCTATCCGGCGGCCTCCCCCTCTCGGCTAGGTTGAAGCGCGACCCCACACCCCTCTTCCATGGCTGCCGGCTCTCCCCTTCCTATCTCGTGTCGTCGCCCCTCTTAGCCCGCCGCTCATCCGCGCTGCTCGACTGTCTGCATGCGCCGCTCCCATGTCTGACCATCCCAATGACTCTCCAATCCGGCGTTGCCCCTATTCCCGTTGCTCTCCCTGTCCCATTGCTCTCCCTGGTCCAGTTCCCTCCTCTCAGTCGCGTCCTCCACCCCTCGTCAAGCGGCTTCGCTGAACCCCAGCACCCTCCCTCGCATAGTCCGTGTCCAGCACCTTCATCCCTCTTCTCGCGCCATCCGCCGCTTCCCCCACGAACCCCCGTTGATCGTCCAGCCCCCTTATCCTCTAGTCAATCCCTTTTTTTTCTTTTCCAGCATGATGCAGCACTGTAACGACTCCCCGGGTCACGACTCCCTTGGCCGCGCCTTCTTCCGGCATGGTTCCAGCCGACGAGACACCTTCCGAGAATATATATCTTGCTTGGATGGCTATTCGAACCATTCCTATAGGTGCAAAATACCTCTATTGGTAATCCATTCAATTTGATTATGTTTTAGAAAGGGGTTTTGGTTTATAATTTGGTTAAATTTTGTTGTAATTAGCTTGATCTTTTGGTGTTAGTTTATTCGAGTTGATTGCGGCGATTTTGATGTGCATTTGGAGAATTGCTATGATATTTGAGGTTTTCGACGCTGAGGTAGGTGGTTCCATGTCTTTACGTCTTTCAGATAATTTAGTTTGGGTGTTTAATTAATTTAATAGGTTCTATGATTTAATTGCATAATGCGATCCATGTTTACAATGTTCTGGCATGCTCGTCTGAGGAGATTGGATTTCCAAAATAGTAGGTTCTTGTTGTTTATATGTGTGTTGTCATATAAATGATTGACTGTTCTTTAAAAGCTGTGCGAAATGCATTTTAAAAATTGTTTGGCAAGCATGCATCATGGGAATTTCACTTTCTTTAGAAATGATCATGTTTTCTTCATTTTGAACTTGTTGGGGTAAGTCCAAAAATTGTTTATTCAATTGTTTATATGGTTCAAATGTGGTTTTAGAATATTTTAGTGAGTAATTGATTTTTTTAAAATAGTCTTTGCACGTAAAAATATGTGTTGTTTTGGTGCAATGTTTTCAATTTGGGTTCTAGGTGATGTTTGGTTGGTGCGAACATAGTTTTTATGGGTAATTGAGTTGTGTATGTCTAAATGTGGGTTTTTAATGTGTAGCGAATCATTTTAAGAGGTGCAGATGGTTCAGACAATTGTGTAGTTGGGTGAAACTAGTTTTAAGGACAATTTATTAAGCAAGTGGTTTGAACGACTCCCTTCTTTGTAATTGGGTGTGTTTATTTGTGTCGGCCCTTGTCGTGTTATTAAAATAATGCTTCCTAAGTTGTGAAAATTGTTTATGTTCTTGTTTGAGCGTTTTTTTCATGGGGGTTTGCGAAACGATTAGGTAATGACAAATATATTTTTGGAAACATATTTTTGGCGTGCGTGAGTTTTTAAATGTTGTTTGGGTGTTAATATAGTGACCTGTGTGTAATGTATAGTTGGGTCTGTGGTATGGGAAAAAAATATGACATGTGAATGTGAAATTTTATTGAGCACAAGGGAAAACCCCGGGTATCTAGGTGGGAGGACTAGAACTAGAGCGCTAATGAGCCGGATGGGTATCGTCCCTATCTCACTTAGCTGGATTGACGATTGCAACAATAACTAAACATGATATCTGAGGGTCGTGGCCTTCTAAGCCACATGTTTTGAGGGTCGTGGCCTTCTAAGCCACGTTTTCTGAGGGTCGTGGCCTTTTAAGCCACGTTTCACTGAGACACGAGGTTCTAGGGTCTCACTCGAACTAGACGAACCTTAGGGGATTTTACCCATAGTGCTCTACCATCTTTGGTGTGGTGCCTTCCGTCGGAATATGGAGGACCACTTGGGTGTGAGTGTGTGGGTGTGTGAGTGTGTGTGTGTGTGTGTGGGTGTGTGTGTGTGTGTGTGCCCATAACGAACTTTCCTCTTCCTCTTTAAAAATCGTGTTTGTGAAATGAGTTCTTCTAGTGTTTTCCTTTAGATTTTGGCTTGTAAATGTTTCCTTTAAAAGTATTTCGAAAGTATAAGTTGAATAATCACATTAAATTGTCCTTTTGATGTTGTGGCATGGAACCTTTTTATTGGGTGACATCCTACTGGGCCTTTAGCTCACACCCTACATACACCCTTGGGTGTATGTAGATTCTTATTTCTTGTTTATTCCAGGTTGTGCGTCGTGCTCAGTGATGGTGGTTGGTCGTTGGTGGTCTTCTCGTGTAGTTTAACGTTTTTGACGTGTGGATGTCACACCTCTCCTGTCGCTTTGAGGTTTGAGTTATAGTTTTAGTCACATTTGTTGTCGTTTATTTGTGGACATTGGTTCTAGTTGTAAACCTTTAAATTTTGATTTCAGTTTTATGGTCTCTTTGGTTGTCGATTCCAAGTTTTATTTTTATTATCTTGTTAGTGTTTGTTTATACCATTTTGGGTAAACCGTTCCCACAAGTTACTCTTGATACCCGGTCACTTGTGCTAGCCCGTGGGGATCGGGAACACCCTTCGGGCCTTTCCGCGGACCGGGTCGGGCACCGGGTCGGGTGGCGACCCGGCCTGGTTCGTGACAATTTCCATGTAGTATCCTCACTTCCATATAGGTGTCTAAACCATCTATTGATTGGAATGTACCGTAGAAATTATGTTGGTATATATTCATCGTTCTTGAATCTGATTTGCAAAACATTGTGAATTAGATAAGAGAATTATGTTCCATGGGAAATATTATAAAAACATTTAGGTGGGTGTTTATTCATTCAGAGATTATACCGATCAATTTTTTCATTCTTTTTAATCACATTTTCTACATGAGAGCTCATTATATTTTAATCTCATGACATTCAAGAGAGAATGTTTTTTCATAAAATTGGTTTCACTCTATTTGTTTCCGAATTTCAAATTATATTGCTTCAATACTGCATAAAAGTTAATTAATTTAGTGAAACTAGCATACAATGGGATCTTTTCACAACTCTTAAACATCTCAATCAATTATGTGAAATCACAAAATTCATCATGAAATTTCCCAAACATTTCCGCAATATGATATTAATCATCATTAAAATCAATAATCACATCCTTGATACAGTCTTCTTCATTTTACACACTGGTAATCATGTCAAATGATCAACAAAATGCAGTTCTATCTTAGACACTATCTACATATGCTTTTTACCCATTTTTATTCCAAAATATAGAACATTGATCTATTATGTGATAAATAAAATGTTATTCTAACACATCTGGACCAATTTTTCATGAATAACAGTGACGTAAACATGAAAAATAAATTTTACAAGGCAAATAAACATTATCCTTTGAAAACATGATGAACTCTTTCACTCTATCTTCATATTTTTTTTGAGAGGATTGGTATCCATCCATTCATTATTTGTATCAATCATTTTTTATTTTCTAATATTAATATTTAAAAAAATAAACACTGAAAACATTGATAGAAAAAATAACCAAATCTAAAAAAAATTATATACTTTTTGTCTCATTGAATATTTATCACCAACATCCACAATCCTAAACCACGTTCTATTTTATGTGATATTTTATATTAATATATATTGTCTTTTCTTATATTCCCATTATTTGTACATCTAAGATAAATTCATCCATATAAATATGTAAAATAAAAAAACTCCTTTTATAATACTCATTCATATAGTATACAATATTTTCAATGTACTAAATGGTCATAAAATATACCATGAAATCATTTAAATTCTAGTTACTCCCTCTTAGTGCCTACTTAAACCCAGAAAAACATCATTTGAAACTACAAATGAACCATATATTCTACTCATCACGAAACCTTCTAGTTGATCAATAATGATATATATCTCTAAATCTCTATGATAAATTATAATCTGAAATCCATTTTTTCAATAAATAATCCTTCAATAGAAATAATGACGATAACCATCTGAATTGATGCATGCTTTACTAATGGAGAGAAAATATAACTGAAATATAATCCATAAAATTTTTGAAATACATTTATATCTAGAGACACATTCAACTATTAAATATCATATAATTTCTATTTTGGATTATAAATATATTTTTTCTATTGATCCCTCATTCCAAGATCTAATTATATTATATATGATGTAACAAAATAATATAAGGATTTAAATTATTCCTTCATTTCTTACTAAATGTAATTCCCCAACCATAGTTACCCAGAGTCGGTGCATTATTTTTATACATTGGCATGATTACAAGGAATCATGTCCCAAAGGACCGATCGGTTTAGCAGTCTTCGAAAATAGATTACATACATGAATGTTACATTACACTTTAAGACATACAAAACAACATAAATAATCTTCTATTAATGCCATTATTCCCTTGGATTAACCCTACATATCAATCACAATACACTTCTTGGAATCCTAGTGAAAATAAAACATAGAAAGGGGTGAGCTCAAATGCTCACTATGGGTAAGAAATATAGCAGAAAATTTCATAAATAAGTATAAACATTTAAGGAAACATATAACTAAAACAAAAGCCTTTTAAACTTGAACTTAAGAATAATATGGCAACAATAAAATGAAATAATTCCATTTACTTATTCACATGGATATTCTACTAGTCAAATAATCACATGCAATATCACTAACCACTTTCATAATGATGGAATGCATAATTCAAGACTATGATAACCACATAGTCAAGGCCTTGTGTTAAGAGTATAAATAAGATTTGGTTAAGGCCTTGTGACAAGACACTAGTTTGTCTCAAGAGACCTACCGATGCATCGAGGAGCTATATCGGGCTCCACCCGTCACTTAATACGTCCAATGCGTTCCTCATATGAAGAGGTTTAAACATAACATAAACATTCATAATATTACTAGCATACGAAATGTCAATACATTTTCCATAAACCCTGAATGTTATAAAAATAACACATCTATAGTCAAACATATCACAAAACTATCAATACAATATGGATGTTTTGTATCCTAATAAATCAACTTCAAATAAGCTTAAAATCCATCAAAGGATTTTGACAAAGATGAAATCAAAACTAATTGTGATAAATATATCATTTTTCAAAATCACTGAAAAGTCCCACATTTATTGAGGAATTAATTTAATAGAGATTTTTGAATCAAAGTGTCCCATACCACTTTGAATCATCTGAAAGGAAATATCATTTCAAAATATACATGTCCATATAAATAAATTGTTATAATCATTTAGAAGACATGGACATTAATTAAAAAGAGTTAGAAAGATAAATCTTTCAAACATTAAAAATTATGATCTTGATAAATAGTACCATTCACAAATCCATAAAATATTAATTCTGAAATCACTTTTATGAAAAATGGACATGGATGTTAAAAAGTCCTAGTAGATACTTACACATAAACAATCTCGGATAATAATGATATGGAGGAATTCACCCTTACCTCATAGTAATCAATCAAGTAATATGAACAATAGTCAATAACCACAAAATCAATCACAGAATATAATGTATATAAAGAGAATAATGATAATATATATCAAATTCCATACAAAATACACCACAGGCAATAAATATGTGGTGAACAATGGAAATCTCAGGGAATTAAAAGTGATATAAGAAACCCCTTACCTTTCACTTTCTTTTAGTCGATGGTACATTTAACCACCTGTATGAAGATATTAGTATGGTATTAAGGTATACCAGAACTATATTAATATTTATGATATCATAAATGATTCATTTATTACTTTATACTATCCATTTAAAAATAATTCACATGTTAAATTAACATTTCGTATAATAATCACTTTCTTTATCGTACGTGTATTAACTTTTTACTCTTGATTGTATCACATAGATAAAGATTTATGTACATCCATAATATAAAACATGATTTATATATCATATATATTTAGAATATAAATATGTATAATAGACATATATATGGAATGAAAAATACCGTTTATGGGGACAGTAGTCCATACGTACCGATAAACGCAATTTCTGTTTTCATCTCATATTGAACGGAACTAAGATAACAAGATATATTTAAGTACATATATATATATATATGTATATATATCTATTAGTATTATTATTTCATATATTATATACTTATTATTTATATATATATTTTTATAATCGTCGATGAATGGTGAACGTGAAATTGAATCCCATCGCATCGTGAAGACGGTAATCCGTACGTATGCACGATCGACAATATAATTTCTTTAATGTTGTGGAATTGGATGGAATATTAATTTTACAGATACATTATCAGTTTATTTTCATTATTTATATACATATTACTCATCATTATATCCATCTAAATAACATAGTGTTGAATAACAAATTACACCATGGCGTAGAGATGGTAAGCCGTATGTACGCACGCATGGTGACATTATCATACATAATATGGATAGGATAATGAATATAGTTGTGCCATATTAATAATAACATCACAGTATATAGAAGATACTAGAGTTATTATTTAATAATTTAAACAATAAAGAAAGAGTAAGTTGAAGAATATGTGAACTTGAAAGAGGGTGGTGAAATCCTTATCTCTTCTTCGGGTTATTCCTTTTGATTTGAACAAAAGGGATCCTTATGTAGGCTTTAGGACCAAAGTAGGGCCTCTAGGATGAATTGAGGGAATTTTATAGGATATTTAGGCAGTTATGGCCAAGCCAAATGGCTTAGAAGGTGTGAAATAGAGTGAAGGGTGAGTACCCTTTTATTAGAGGGGTGAGGGGTACCTTGGGAAAAACATAAAATATATTATTATAATAAATTCATTTTCTGTTTCTAATGGGTTAAAAACGAATTATTTAATGAATAAGGTATGTATGGGTCGAAAAACTCTAAACCAAGAGGTTTTAGACAGGTTTAGGTCACCAAATAAACCTTAACTTTTAGATATAACTCTTAGTTAAATAGTTTATCTGTTACTGTGTCTTCTTGTATTCTTACTCTATTTTGTTAATAAACATACTCTAAACATCCAAGATAACCTCATGTGGCTCAATAATGATATTTATAATATTATTTATTCCCTTTTTCTGAACCTATAATTTTTAGGAATATTATATCAACAAATAATATAGTATTTGTTTTAAATATTAATTTATGTCAATTTTGAAACTATTTGGTATTTTGTTTTTGTTAAAGTCATAAAAACATGATTACTTCTAAAAATATACATTTAATCATACCTTTCAAGTCATATTCACCTATAAAATTCTTGGGTGTCATAAAAACTTTGAAATTATATTTATTTTAATATTTATAATTCCATTGGTTTTATTCTTTCACAAATAATGTAATTACTCTATCATCATTGTGTCATAAGTAAATTAAATTATTTAATGTCTAAAAATTATAAATATAATATCATTATGTATTAAATTTTTTTATCATTATAATAAATATTTATAATAGAATTTTTCTTATGTATAACCCTATATTAAAAATGTTTTAGTTATTTAACTTTGATTTTATCTCTTTTAACATTTCATTGAATTAAATAATATACAAATGTCCTAATCTAATCCATGTGGACCAAAAAGGTTCATGTTTTATTCCTTAGGTTGTTTTTGGTGTAATTATACTTACCCAATATAATTAGTACATGTGTTAGGGTAATAATAATATAATTTTTACCCTTAATTACTCTCTTTACTTTTAACCGTGGTAAATAAAAATAAAAAGTTACTATTTTCCAAAAATTCTTTTTATCATATTGAACCACATTTTACTCCTTGATATTAACTTTTCCACTTGGATTTTAAAAATTTGACTCATAGAAGTGGTAAAATTATGGTTTATGTAAATTTAAAAATTCTCCAAGGAGATGGGTAAAAGATGTTGAAAAGTTCAATAAACATTTTCTATATCTGAAATTATTATAAACTGACTCCAAATAATTAAATTGAACCTATATAAGTATTATGTATCTATTTTGACATAAAATAAATTTAAATAAAACAATTAATTAATTAAATAAAAAGTTGGTTTCAACCAATAACTCATTGTTTGTCACTATTAATCAAAAATTGAAAGTTTTCAGAAAAAATACCAAAAATTTACAATAAGATAATTTTGATATTATGAATCCAAAAATGATCTCTATTTTACCATATTAAAAACATAAAAGTTTCATTAATTAATTTAAAATTATTTCTCTTTGTCTAAACAAATAGTGTGTTTTTATAAAACAATAACTATCAAAAGATTGACACTTGTATATGTATAATTTCAATGTAAAATTAATTCCAATTACCAACATTAGATTAAAGGGTAAAAATATAATCTAATTATAATTATAAAATATTAAAATGTATAATTCAACACTATAAATTATTTGGATTAAAAAAATTTGTTTTCAGTTAAAATATAGTAATTTTCACTATTCACCCTAATATGAAATTTTTCAGAAAAACTAAAAATATTTATTGAAACTAAATTCATATGTCCCAATTATAAATAAAAATTTTATTTTGTCAATTTGAATATATAAAAGTTTCAAATATTGTATTTAAAAATGGTTCTCCATTAAAAGGCGGTAAAATTTCATTATTTGAAACATAATTTTTTATCTGAAAAAAATGATTTTATTCTTAAATTATGTCTAATAAACTCATAATATTGATTATAAACTTATAAGGATTATATGATGTTCAAAATTTAGTTAACACTATTCATAACTGCTTTTTAACTGCTAGTTTGATATGTTGTGATGTGCTTGATCTCGGTGTTGTGTGTAGTGTAAGTTATTGCATTACATTGAAGAAATAATATCTATGAAATATTGAGGTTTTACCTTCTCCCCTCCTTCAATAAATTCCTTCCTCACAATTTGAAATTGTTTTTTCAAAAATACATGGTTAAAAATAGAAAATTATTTTATGGGAAAACCCACATCGGAAATTAGGTTAATAGAATTTAGTCTTAAAAAGAGGGAAAAAGGGAATGAAAAAGTCACCACAAAATTAGTGTTTCGGATAGGAAAACATTGGTGAAAATTATAGACACATAATTAGAGGAAAAATGTAAATATTTATAGGGACTGATTGAGTTCATCAATCGCAAAAAAGTGTAAAATTGATGGCCTCAAATCCATCAATCTATGATGACATAAAATATCATCGGTTCAACAAAACATTAGGTATTTGGATAACAAATTTTTGGTTTTAAGATACCTTCCCATAAGATTAAGGATTAATTACTTAATTGGATGAAAAAAATTACACTTTGCAAGTAGAGTTACATCCTTTAACTAATTTCTACCCCAAACTCCTCTTTCACACTAAATGATAATAGATTATTAAAATTTTCTATTTATCATAATCGTATAGGGTTCCAAAAATGATGAATTTATAATTCACATATTATAACCTTAAATAACTACATTATTCAGTACATGAAATCATGTGGGTCTTTGATATGTGATACAACCTTTCCTCCCATCAGTTGTGGGTTCAAGTCTCACGGCCTTGCCAAACGTGATGGGTTGCCACCCGACCTTCGGGTTGTCCTTTTTTTGGATTTCCCAAAAAAACCTTAAAAATAGTATATAATTTCAAACATAATCCATTCCGACCTTTATAATTATCCAAAATACTTATATCTAAACCCTCAGTCCAATGTTTATAAGGAATTTAAACATAATGAGGATCCTTTTTTCCAGGTAATAACATGTTAACGCCTTCATCATGTTTTCTTTTACAACACTGCAACATCCTGAATTACCAAAAACAACCATCTCTTATTCCAAAATTACAACCTCATTATCATGACCATATTAAGGATTACCTATCCATCAATAATTTATTTTCCGAAAAGTGTATCTTACTATGAAGTCAATTTTCTTAGAACCATATACTCTCAAATCCTAAATAAAATTGTACTACAGTACAATCCTTATTTATCTCCATAATTCGTGTAACCATTATACTATTGATACAACACTCAAATGAAATAATTCTATAATAACAACATAAGAACACTAGACTTTCTTCTTCATCTCAAGTAGTATGATAACATGATTATTATCCAATAGAATCATTTTTGGTATAATCTTATGAATGGGATATTGATTCACGTAGTGTCTCAACGCCTTGCAGTTGAAGCATTTTACATTTGTAAACTTTTTCATACCCTTGAAATAATGTACTTGGTGTCCTTTTTCTCCACACTTATAACAACTCACATTACCTTCAATAATTTACAATGGTGAATAATTCCGCATTTATCACAAATTGGAAAATCCTACTTTCCCATATTCCCTTTATCCATCTTTCTTTCTATCATCCTTTTCTTCTCTTACTTCCCTAAAAAGACATAGGATTCAGATTATTCATTACGGATATAATGATACTATTTATTCATATGATGATAATATTTGGGGGACTATTTCCTTTTGAAATTTTGTCTTAATACCATGAATGATATAACCCTTCTTACTCTATGGATCATACGTATTGCCGGAGTTCACATTCCTTCTATGGGCGCCATTTCTAAACAATGGCATTCACTAGGTCAGTTTATGAATTGCATTTCATAATTCCAAAAATGTAAAATACCTAACATAAATTGAATATTTTATATATATAATCCATAATAACAAAAAAAAATTCTTTGAGAAGGTATATACTCATAAACCCGTCATAGTGGTTTTTATATAAAATGTGAATTATCCTAAGAATATCCCATGGGAGTGTTGTTACCAAGAGTGCAGCAAGTCCTGTTATTGTGCACTAGTTCCCATTCGAGTCTAGCTCAAAGCGGTGTCTTTGGGTTTTACCCCTAGGTACATCTGTTCCAGATCCTCCTCTACCCACTCGTATCTAGACAGAGATGTATTTTCATAGAAAACCCACATATTATTTACATTACTTAAATTCTAGGAAGTTCTTCTATACTAATCTTCCAAGTCTATCTTACGGTAATGTGCTCTAATCAAAGATTATTTAATCTAGTTTCCAAGTTTATTTCTAAACTTCCTCTGATACCAACTGCAACGCCCCGACCCCAGTTACCTAGAGTTGGTGCATTATTTTAATACATTAGAATCATTACAAGGAATCAAGTCCCGAAGGGCCGATTGGTTTAGCGGTCTTGGAAAATAGATTACATACATGAATGTTACATTACACTTAAAGACATACAAAACAACATAAATAATCCATTATGAATGCCATTATTACCTTGGATTAACCCTGCATATCCATCACAATACACTTCTTGGAATCCTGGGAAAAATAAAACATAGAATGGTGTGAGCTAAAATGATCATTAAGGGTAAGAAATATAGCATAAACATTCATAAATAAGCTTAATCATTTAAGGCTTGTATTACTAAAACAAAAGACTTTTAAACTTGAACACTAGCATAATATTGAAAAAATAAAATGAAATAATTTCATTTACTTATTCACATGGATATTCTACTAGTCGAATAATCACATGAAATATCACCAACCACTTTCATAATGAAGGAATGCATAACGCCAGACAATCATAACAACATAGTCAAGGCCTTGTACCAAGAATAAAAATAATATTTTTTTCAAGGCCTTATGCCAAGAAACAAGATTGTCTCATTAGACCTACCGATGCATCGAGGAGCTATAGAGGGATCCACCCATCACATACTAAGTTCAATGCATTCTTCATATGAACAGGTTTAAACATAACATAAACATTCGTATTAAAACTAGCGTACGAAATGTCAATACGTTCTCCATAAACCATGAATGGTATAAAAACATACATATACAGTCAAAAATATCACAAAACCTTCAATACAATATGGAAGTTTTGTATCATAATAAATCAACTTTAAATAAGATTTAAATCCAACAAAGGATGTTGACCAAGATGAAATCATAACTATTTGAGGGAAATATATATTTTTTGAAATCATTGAAAAGTAACACATTTATAAAGGAAGTAATTTAGAAGAGATTTTTTTATCCAATTATCCCATACCACTTTGAAACATTTGAAAATAAATTTCATTTCAAAACATTCATGTCCATATAAATAAATCCTTCATATGATTTTTAAAACATGGACATTAATTAAAAAGATTTAGAAATATAAATCTTTAAAACATTTAAAATTATGATCTTGATAAAGATTACCTTTCACAAATCCTTAAATTATTCATTTTGAAATCATTTTTATGAAATATTGACATGGATGATAAAATTTTCCCAGTAGAAACTTACACATAAACAATCTCGGATAATAATGAGATTGAGGAATTAAGCCTTACCTCGTTGTAATCAATCAGGTCGTATGAACAAGAGTCAATAACCAGAAAATGAATCACAGAATATAATGAATATAAAGATAATAATGATAATATATATATATATATCAAATTCCCATAAAAAATACACCACATGATATAAATATGCGGTGAACAATGGAAATCTCATGGAATTAAATGTGAGATAAGAAACCCCTTACCTTGGGCATTCATTTAGTTGAGGGTAAATTTAACCTCCAGTATGAAGATCATAGTTTTTTATTAAGGTTTACCAGAACTATATTAATATTTATTATATCATATAGGATTCATTTATTACTTTGTACTACCCATTTAATAACAATTTACATGGTAAATTAACATTTTGGGTAATAATCACATTCTTTAGCGTACGTGTTTTAACATGATACTATTGATTGTATCGCATAGATAAAGATTTAATTACTTCTATAATATAAAAAATGATTTATATATCATATATATTTAGAATATAAATATGTATAATACACATATATATATATGTAATGAAAAACACCGTTTATGGATACGGTAGTCCGTACGTATGCATAAAAGTTGATTCGGTTTCCATCCTGTATTGAATGGAACTAAGTGAATAAGATATATGTAAGTATATAAATATATATTTTTATATCTCCAGTAGTATTATTATGTCATATATTATATAATTATTAGTAATATATATATATTTATAATCATCGGTGAATGGTGAACATGGAAAATGAATCTCATCGCGTCGTGGAGACGGTAATCCATACGTACGCACGAGCGACAATATCATTTCCAAAAATTTGTGGAATTGCTTGGTATATTAATTTTATAGATACATTAGCATGTTACTTTCATTATTTATATACATATTACTCATCATTATATCCATCCATATTACATAGTGTCGAATAACAAATTACACAATGTCGTGGAGACAGTATGCCGTACAAACGCACACATGGTGACATTATCATTCATTAGATGGATAGGATAATGAATATAGTTGTGCCATATTTATAATTACATCACAATATATAGAAGATACAAGGGTAATTATTTTATAATTTAAACAATAAAGAAAGACTAAGTGGAAGAATACGAGAACTTGAAATAGGGTGGTGAAATCACTACCTCTTCTTTGGCTTCTTCCTTTTGATTTGATCAAAATGGATCCATAAGTAGGATTTATGACCAAAGGAGGGCCTCTAGGATGAAGTGAGAGTAGTTGAGAGGATATTTGGGTAGGGTTTGGCCGAGCCAATTGTTTGGATGGTATGAAACTGAGTATTATATACTCTATAATACCAAACGTACGATCGAATAAGTAAAATGAGATACAAATATACGTGGGGGTGAATTGTATACTTGAAAAATTCCCTCAGGAAATTTTTTGAATAACCAAAATTCCCAACTCCTCTAAGTTCTAATGACTTTCATGATTCTGGAAAAGTGGTTCCAGATGATAAACATAATAAAAGTTATCACCAACTAAGATTCTACCTTAAAGCGTATAGAATCTAACCAAATAAAAATACAAGTAAGGAAGTATAGGAAAGATATAATTTCCATAACAATACCAAATTAAGCGGACATAAAAGTAGTAAAAACTACAAGTAACAAACAAAAACTCTTTTAACCCAAAGATAAGGGTTTCCAAAAACCCTGGATAAGAGGTCCATTGATTTATACATTCAAGAATGTCTAACTTACCCAAAACCGGGTAATCCCTCGATATGATGATCAGAGTCTATCTTGATATCCCCGCAAGCCCTAAACTCTCATGTATTCGGCATCTCTTTCTTCCTTGGAAAAGAATCCCTCAAAATCAAGGTGTTGGAACCTCTATCTTCTTATCCGTGGAAGCCCCAGAAGTCCTCGATTGTAATCAGCAACAATTGGAGTCGCACGAAGCAAGTCTGTACAAGGAAAAGTTTGAACAAGCTGTTCAAACATTCTACACGAAGCTTTGAGAGTTGATAAGAGCCTCTCTCTCTAGAAATCTCTACAATAGCATGTAAGAACAGATTTCAATGTTATTTTCTTCTTTTCAAATGAGCTCTTATTTGTAGGAGAAGCTCCAACAGTCGGCTCCCTCCTCCAATGGTCATATTTACCATTGAATTTCGGAGGGACCTGTACACGTGTCGGTCAACCAATGGTTAGTCAATAATTGAAATCATGACATGATTTTTTAATGGAACAAGTGTAATTATAAGTTAAACTGATGTTATGAATGTATGAAAATAAAATTTCGGAGTCTAACAAAAATGGAATTAGGATTCTATAATAAAGAGATATTCGGATTCTATTTTGTAGGAATTCAGAACCTGAATTATATACAAATCCATAGTCTGAATTTCATGTAAATTCAGAGTTCGGTCTCATTTGAATTCGGAACCGGAACATACAATGTTCAAAGTTATAGTTCATGAGAATTAGGAGTAAAAAATCATATGTTTTCAGAGTCTGAATTCAGAGAACTCAGAGTCTGAACTTATATAAGTTCATAATCAGAATTTCAAGTCGAACTACAAGAGAGTTCGTATCCATAATACGGTGTGGAACATCATGAGAGTTTGTATCCAGAATTTAGAGTGGAACTTCATTAGAGTTCGTATCCTGAATTCGAATAGGAACTTCATTAGAGTTCGTATCCTGAATTCAGAGTCAAACATCATTAGTGTTCGTATCCAGAATTCAGATCCTAAAACAGGATGCTTTATATCTAAATATTATTTTATTTCGAGGTTTTGGATATGAATCAGATTTTTATACTTAATAAAAATATTGGTATGAACAATGAAAACATGGTAGGGGTAAATTCCTTTAAGATGGAAATTTTCCTTATATAAGTAAAATATAGATTTTTTTTTGTATAATGTTTCTGTTATTTTTAAAACAATAAGGAATTGAAAAGTCATAAGGAAAAAATTATTGAATCAACAATCTCCCCCTTTTTGGAAATCAAAAACAATATTTAAAAAAATAATATAAGAACATATAAAAATTTCTCGACATTGGAATTAAAGCTTATCTCCATTTGTTTATGGATGATGGTGAATTCAACTAACTCCTCCTTAGGCTTTGGAACTCTAAGGATTATATTCTGGATTTCCGGAATAGAATTTTCATTATCATGAGAATGAAAAACTTTCTAATTAGGGAATCCCCCTTTGATAAGCTCCCCCTTACTTAAGGATAGTTATTACTTAATTAGAAATTTTTCTTCTCTCTTTTAGATTTTGCATTCTCCTTCTTTTGAGTTGTTATTTTTCCTTCTCCCCCTTTGTGATTTTCAAAAAGAATTGTGGGAATGGAAAAAAAATAATGTACCTAAAACATTAGTAAAGTCATACAAAAAATACAAGCAACCGAACTTTTTATTATGATTAAAAAGATTAATTTCAAGGAAACACATTACAACAAAAAATCGGGTTGGTCTATTTTTCTTCCTTTTCCTTGGGAATTAACATCTTCAACAAGGTTTTCAGCTTCTTCAAGACTTTCAGATCCTCATCATCTTTCTTTTCAAAGGCATTAGTGCTTTTATCTTCATCTTTCATAGCCTCATATTGTGCCTTAAGAATTTTATCCTACTTTACAAGATTTTCTTCAATATCAATCCAGAGATCTCTTTCCCCTTTCCAACTTTGAGCAACCGAGTTAAGAATTCCATTAAGATCATTCACCAGTTGATTCCAAGTATTTTTCTCAAGGGTCAACATTTCTGACAATTCAAAATCATGGAATCCTCGTTATCAAAAGCATCATTTACATCATTCTGAAAATGATCAAACTCAGCCATGTCATCATCAACTTTCTTTGACCATAGAGTGATTTTGATGTAAGATATTCTGTGAACATCATAATTGATAAGTAAATTTCTATGCTTAGCCTCAATCGTTACACACTTATCCATGACCATGGATATGGATTCTGATTTCTGATTTAGGCTGTGTTGAAGCATCTGGCACCTAGAGTCTATGGTGGAAAAGATCGGAATTGTATCCACAAATTTTTTCAAAGACTCAACAACAAAGCCATGACCTATTGCTCGTGACTCCGAATTAGACACCTTTCTTGGGGATTGTTCTTCATCAATTTCTACCAACATTATTTTTGAGGATACACCAAAATGATTCTTCCTTATGATATCTTTTTTTTTGGGTATCCATAAGAACTTTTTACAATTATCAACTTTCGGAATGGGTTCTTCATCAGGAGATTCTTCCTCACATTCAAATAGGTGAACAATCTTTTCTTCATCTAGTTTCTCCTTCTCTGATCCTTCTTCAAGAAAATGCTTCATATAAATTTCTGCCTAAAATAATTCATTTTTTTATCTTTTTCCTTGTCATCATCTTTATTACCATATTTCTCATCTCCCTTTCCCAGATTGATAATCATTGAGGATTCAGCCTTTTCTTGATAATACTAATCTTTTTTAATCATGTCATCAAGATAACCACTTACTTCTTCTACACTTTCTTATTCTTATACTTCCTCTTCTTTTTCTACTCTTTCAACAACTACATTCCCTTTAGACTTTTCCGGAGTGAAGTAGTTCTTTCCAGGGGTCTCTGGAAATTATTGGACATCAAAAGATTACGGAATGGGAATGTTCTCAGAACCTACTTATGTGTCTCTCAAAAGAGATTATACAACCTCAGCTCCAGACATCTTATTTTTCATCATCTTCTCTTTTTCTAACTTCTCAAGGTATTGTACCATCTTCTCCATTATGGATTTAGCTTCAGCCATGTCCAATCTGAACTGAGATTCCCCTTCTTTCCTTTTCTCCTTATCTCCCATCCATTTAGCAACCAACTCATCTGGATATGCTTGCTGTTTCTTCTGATTGGGAGGTGCGTATTTGGTTTCCATAGCTTTCAGAATCTTGTCTTCAGCCACCACTTGCTTTAATTTCATCTACCTATCAACCTTCTTTACTAGATCTGTTTTCTCCACATTTTTCGGAATGTCTTCTGCCTCCTCCTCTGGAGATCATAAAACTGAACTGATTGTTTTGAAAAACCAACATTCATCCTTTTTATGGTGTCATCACTTATCAACATCACCTTACAAATTATCTCCATGGAGGTGAAAGCAAACTTAAAAGAATCAAGACACCGAATAATAAGTGTAGAGATATGATCTTGATACATAATAATTTGATCATTCATAGTACCATTTTTGATGTTCTGAACTATAATAAGAATGTGCTTTATTAGATTGATCTTTATTAGATTTACCATGAAATCCAAGATGTAAATATCACTCTTCTTTAGGTTATCCTTATCACCCCTTCTCGGAACGAAAAAACCCTTGAACCCACAACTGCATAATCTGGTGGTTGGTGGAGAGATGGGAAATCTTAGATATTTTATCATCTTTGAGTCTGAGGCATTCCATTGCCTTCACTTTGCTGAAACTACCTTGCACATTTGGTAGCTTATGTGAACAAAATTATGCTTCACCATCATATGATAATCCCACCAAGCTTGCAGGATTAGTGTAAGAGAGCTTGTAAGTCTTACCATAGCTCTTAAAAGAGAATCATTCTCTTCCAACTTCTTCATATAATGAAAAAAACTCATAGAATTCTAAAAGAAAATCTGTATAAACATTATGTTGATCCCCTTGTTTCGATACAAAAAAATCTTCCCAACAATTGAGTTTGATATTCATAGAAATTAGAGAATCATACTAATATAAAATGTCCATATGGACTAACCTTTCCCTATAGACTAACCATTTTGAGATTGGCTTCGTAGAAGTCATATATTGGGAAGTGGCTTCGACAGACATTCAGAATAGAGGAGCACTAAATGATTCGGAACGAGCTTTAAGTACTGGTGTAGATCTTTGACATGTGAGGGATTCTAAATAGATGTGGGATAACCATCAGGGGTCCCCTTTATATAGGTGATAGTGGTGACCTTTAAACATCCAAATCTAATATAACGGTTGAAAAAATATTTGATCTGATCGGACGGTTGAAAACATACCAGCAAGGAAGTCTTGAATCAGATATTTTCATGTTTTGACAAAAACATTCAGATTTATGAAGAAAAGAATCCATGAAATTTTATAAGAAAAATAAACTACCAGAAACTAAAAATGATTACGAAAACAAAAGGATGGAAGTCGTGCCTTTAGTATTGGCTAGAAAGTTTATTCGTAATAGGTGATATTATTCTTGAAGAAAATTTAACTATGAAAAACATACTACGAAATACTCACTACAAGAAACTCAGTATGAAAAAAATAATATGAAAAAAACTTAAATTCGAAAAGTTTATTGCAAAATCTTTGAGTAATAAAATTGTAGTATGAAAAGTACGAGTACGAAAATTCTCATTATGAAAATTCTCCTAATGAAAATTTCCAGTACGAAAACATCATTACAATAATTTTCAGTACGAAAACATTATTACGAAAATTTTCAGTACGAAAACATTATTACAAAGAGATGTACTCCCCCTATGAAAAAGAGTTTATTAATATAAGGAGAATTGTTTAACATGAAGTTAATGAAGAAATATTACCTTACAGTTATCATTCATAACATCTGTTTAATGTATTCAAATCTATCAAAAGTTAAAGATGTTGTGAAAATATCAGCAAGTTGATCTTGCATTCTGATAAATTGAATAATTATATCTTATTTTTGTGTGTGATCCCTAAGAATGTGATGCCTAATATCTATGTACATTGCAAGAGAGTGATGTCTAGGGATTTTACTAAGGGAAATGTCACTTGAGATATTACACAAAATTTTAGTCTTAGTAAAATTCAAGCAATAGTTTGTGAGTGTGTTTTTCATCCACAACACTTGAGCACAACAACTTCCAACTGCTACATATTCATCATCACAGTTGAGAGTGCTACTGAGTATTTCTTCTTGAAAGACCAAGAAACTAATGAATCTCCTAAGAAATGAAAATTTCGAGATGTACTCTTTATATCCATTCTACATCCACCAAAGTCATCATTTGAAATGATTTTTAGAACAAAATCATTTCCAGAAGTGTAAAAGCGTCCTAAATCCATGGTTCCCGTTAAGTAGGGAAAAAATTCACTGCCTTTAAATGAGATTCCTTAGGATTGGATTGATATTTTTCATATAAGCATACTGAAAACATCAAGTCTGGAAGACTAGATGTTAAGTATATTAAGCTTCCTATCTTACCTCTAAAAGATGTTTGATCCACTGGTTTCCCAGATTCATCAAGAGCAAGTGTATTTAAGGTACCAATGGGAGTACTAATACTTTTAGTGTTGTCATATCCATACTTTTTAAGAATATCATTAATATAATTATGTTGGGATATATATATTCCTTCTGTTTTTTGAGAAAATTGAATACCATGGAAAAATGTTAACTCACCCATCATATGCATTTCAAACTCAGATTTCAATAGATCCGAAAAGGAATTAGTTAATGATTTCTGAGTTGAACAAAATATAATGTCATTAACATAAATTTGAACAATCAAAACATTTTTCTTATCTTTCTTTATAAAAAGGGTTGGATCTGCATTTCCCAAAACAAAGATATTTTGGAGAAAAAATCATGTAAGTCTATCATAACATGCTCGTGGGGCTTGTTTAAGGCCAGAAAAAGCATTGGTAAGTCTAAAAACATGATTAGGAGATTTTGTGTCTTCAATGCCAGGAGGTTGTTCAATAATACTTCCTCTTGAACATAACCATTAAGGTATGCACATTTCACATCCATTTTAAAATTTTTGAAATTGAAGAATGTTGCAAAGGAAAGTAAAATATGAATAGATTCATGACTAGATAATAGAGCATAGGTTTCTTCATTGTCTATTCTCTCTTTTTCATTATAGCCTTTAGCAAATAATCTAGCTTTATTTATAACAATGATTCCATTTTCATCACACTTATTTTGGAAGACCAATTTTACTCCAATGACGGATGTTTCCTTAGTTCTTTCAACCAAGGTCTGGACATTATTCCTTTCAAATTCATTTATTTCATCTTAAATGGATTTTATCCAATCATCGTCACCTAAATCTTCATCAGTGCTTTTTGGTTCTAATTGTGAAAGGAATTCTAGATGTTCTACTTCATCTCTTATGGAACTTCTATCCCTTACAGTTTTATTCACATCACCAATGATACTATCACTGGGATGATTCTTATGAAATGACTTATTTGGGTTTTGAAGAACCTGTTCATCAACATATGGTAGGAAATCTTCTTGGGGTAAATGTTTCAGAATTATCTTCTTAATCATTTTCCTTATCTGAAGGGTTTTCTATCAAAGGTTGATAATCGGTTTTTGAAAACACATCTGAAGATGTAGGTTGGGGTTATTTGAAAAAAAAGGGATCAGTTTCATCAAATTTGACATGTACTGTATCTTCAACAGTGCATGTGTTTTTGTTGAAAACTCTATAAGCCTTAGAAGTTGTGTAGTAGCCTATGAAAATTCGTTGATCATATTTTGGGGTGAATTTGTGTAAATTATCTTTTGTATTCAGAATGAATACTTTGCAACCAAAAACATTAATGTAGGAAAGTCTTGGTTTTCTACCATTCCATAACTCATAATGAATTTTATTAAGAAAATGTTTAATCAAAACATGATTTATAGTATAACAATAAGTACATACATCTTCAGCCCAAAAACTTTTGGCTATATAATACACACTCAACATGGTTCTAGTTATCACTAGAAGAATTCTATTTATTCTTTCAACAAATCCATTTTTTGAGGTATTATAGGTTCTTAAAAGTTGTGAGTAATACCTTTTCTTCTAAAAAAATTTTCAAAAATCAAAAATTTTATATTATCCTCCATGATCACTATGAATAGTTTTCAGTGGAAGGTTTTTCTCATTTTTGACTTGGGCTATAAAACTTTAGAAATAAGAAAAATCTTCAGAATTATTTTCTAGAAAATAGACCCATGTAAATCTAGTGTAATAATCAACCAAAAAAATACATAATATTTTCCCCCAATGCTTCCGGTTTTTGAATGACCGAAAAGATCCATGTGCACTACCTATAATTAATCAGTTATTGAGACTTCACCGATTTATTTAAAACTCGATTTCTATTTCTTTCCATATTGAAAAGTATTACAAACTTTTGAAGAATCAAATCTATGATCTAGTAGATCCTTAACTAAACATTTCTTAGAAAGATTACATAAATTCCTAAGGTTACACTGTCCTAACCATCTATTCCATAACCAAGAATGATCTTCCATTGCACTAAGGCAAGGTAAGTGTTGGCTCCTGAGGTCTTTTACGTTTAGTGTGTAAACATTCTCTTGCCTATTTGCAGAAAGAGTAAATTTTTCCTTGGAATTTTGTACTAAGAACTTATCATTCCTATAATTCACAAGGTAGCCTTGATCACATAATTGGATTATGCTGATGAGGTTGTTCGTAAGACCTTTAACAAACAAAATATCTGAAATCAATGTTTTTCCCAGAAGAACAATCTTACATATACCAATAATTTCTCCCTGATCATTTTCTCTGAAAGTTACATTTCCTTCTTTCGTCTTGATAATCTTTTTAAAATAGTTTTTTTCCAGTCATATGCCAGAAATATCCACTATCCATGTACCAAGTATTGTTGTTGGTACTTTCCCTATTTTCCTGAAAATAAGAAAAATTTAGGTTTTCAGCATCCAGTCTTTCTTGGATCCAGAAATTTCTGAAAGTAAAATTTGGGGTACCCATATCTTCTTAGAAACATAAGCCTTATGAAATCCAAAATATTGGGTTTTGTTTAAAGAAAAATTCTTTGCCCAGTGACCACCACAATGGCACTTTGTAAAAAATGGGGAACCATGAGGAATAATGTAGTTGTTATTAAAAATCGGTTTAGAACTGGTGTAACCAGAACCAGAAGTATTCCTTTGAGGTTGGATTTTTGGAAACATTTTATCAAAATTTTCCTTACCATGGGATAAATTTGACAAACTCTTCCTCAAGGAATATTTTTTGGATTTGAATATGATAACTAATTTCTTATCTTCAAAAATTTTTGAAGTAGATCTAGGCTTGAAAACATTTTTCATAGAAAATACGTTTTCTAGATCTTTCGAACGTTAATTCTTCTCAGAACATACTACCTAAAGATTTTTTAAAATACATTCAAAATCAGCATTATTCTTATCAAGATCATTAAAAAGATCTGATGTTTCCTTAGTAAGAATAATATTTCAAAATTTTTCCTTATCATGTTTTTTCATGAATTTTGAGTTCTCAATCTCAAGAAGTTCAGCAAACCTAGAAACTACTTAACAGGTAGGTAAAGTATTTTCGTCATCAGAAAAGGATTCTTCATCAAAAGAGTTATAATATTTAAAATCATTAGCATTTAAAGAAACTTTGTTCAAGGATTCAGCATTCTGTACCTTATCCATAAAGCAATGATTTTCAATTGGTAGCCTAGCTATAAGACCAAGATTCTTTAATCAAAAAGATTCATAATCAGAAGATTCATCTGAAGAGTGACCACCACTGGAACTCCAGGTGTCATTAGCTTTCAGATCATTATTAGCATTGGACTTGTAATAATTCTTTCTGCTCCTTTCAGAATTCCTCTCTTTTATTTCTATTCTATTGGGCATAAGGCAATCATCTATTATGTGTCCATCTCTCTTGAATTTATAGCATGTTCCCTCTGAATATTTCTTATCTTTCATTTTATTCTTCTTATACTTGGATTGGAAATTTCTCTATCCAGCTGTCTTGTTTATCCTTAGATCAAGATTAGCTAACTAATTTTCTGAGGTTTCACTTTCACTAGATTCAAATTAAATAATAACTTTCTTAGATCTGGATCTAGTAACTATATAGGGAGTCTTAGCTTTCATGTGATTTGAAGTAGTAGTAAAAGAAACACTACTATTCACATTCATTTTCTTTATTCTATCAGCATGTCATTTCATTCTTGTCTCATGTTGATGAAGAGTTCCAAAAAGTTCATCAACAGAAATTTGAGTAACCTTTATGTTCTCATCGATAGCAGTTCTCTTTGATTCCCACTCATTGGGAACAATATCTATGATCTTGTCAACAAGATCTTCATCATCTACACCTTTTTCTCCCATATATTGTAATCTATTCATGATTTTCATGAATCTATGTGAACCTTACAAATTGGTTCTCCATAATGAAAATTAAAACCATGATACTCATCTCTGAGCATGGCTCTTCTAGTCTCAATCACTTTAGATGTACCAAAATGTTTAACTTCATGTTTTTTATATATAATATTAGCTGTTTCACAAGAAGAAATGTTGCTATATATGTTCCTAGTAATTGAACAAAAAAGTATTATGTACCTTATAGATGATTTGGTATTCATGCTTTTCTAGATTAGTAAAAGCACTTACATCCTTGTCAGGAATTTTATATCCTCTAGAAATCATGACAATGTTATCTACCCCAGTATTGATAATGAAATTCTTCATACGATCTCTCCAATATTCATAATCATTACCATAAAAAATTGGTGGTCTTGTAGGATTTAAGTTGTCTATTGAACCGACATTTAGACCTACCATCCAGAAGAAACTTATTGGAACACAAACATGTTAGTAGTACGAGTTTGTAAACAAGAGAAAACATTCTAAGAAAGAAAAATTGAATCTCTAAGAAAAATGTGTACCCGAACTATGATTCCGAGAAATAGATTCCGAAAATTATGAATCTGGAAATATGAATCTATATAATCAATTCCGAATGTCATAAAAACTTCTGAATCTAATCGTGAGATTTTTTCAGATTGAACAGAATCCTCTGATACCAATTGTCAGGATGGTATGACACTTAGTATGATATACTCTATAATAACAATCCTAGGATCGAATAAGTACAATGAGATAAAAATACAAGAGGGGGTGAATTGTATACTTTAATATTTTCCTTAGGAATTATTTTGGATAAATAAAATTCAAAACTCTTCTAACATCTAAAGACATGCTTGATTCTGGAATCTTGGTTACGGAAGTGAAACATAATAAAAGTTTACACCAGCTAATATTCTACCTTGAATCATATAGAATCTGAGTAAATCAGAGTACAATTAAGGAAGTATAATAAAGTTATACTTTCCTTAACAATACAAAATGAAGCGGAAAAAAAAGTTGTAAAAACTACAAGTAACACAAAAAAACTTTTTTAACCCAAAGAGAAGGGTATCCAACTACCCTGGATAAGAGGTCCCTTGATTTATACTTTTTAGAAAATCAATCATACCCACACCAGGGTAAGCCCTTGATACGATGATTGGAGGCTATCTTTCTATCCCCGTAATCCCTCGACTATCATATAGTAGGCACCTCTGTCTTCCTCAGCAAGGAAGCCCTCTACATCATGGTGTTGGAACCCCTATCTTACTATCCCTGGAAGCCCCGGAAGCCCCCGATTGTAATTAGCCACAATCAAAGTCGCACGAAGCCAGTCTGCACAAGGTAAAGTTTGAACATGCTGTTCAATCTTTCTACACGATGCATTGAGAGTTGATAAGAGCCTCTCTCTCTATAAATCCCTTCAACAACATGTAAGCACAGATTCCAAAGTTATTTATTCTTTTCAAATGAGCTCTTATTTATAGGTGATGCTCCAACGGTCGACTCCCTCCTCTAATGGTCATATTTCACCTTGAATTTTGGAGGGACCTGTATACGTGTAACTCAACCAACGGTTCATCAATAACTGAAAGAACGACATAGTTTTGTAATGAAACAAGTATAAGAATAAGTAAAACAGAAGTTTAGAATGTAAGAATATAAATGTTCAGAGTCAATCCAAAATGAAACTCAGAATCTATAATAAAGATATATTCAGTTTCTGTTTTGTAGGAATTTGGAACCTAAATTCTGTAGAAATCTGAAGTATGAATTTCAAGGAAATTCGGAGTCTGGTTTCATTTGAATTCAGAACCCAAACTTACAATGTTCGGAGTCATAGTTCATTAGAATTCAGAGTCATAACTCATAAGGGTTTGGATTCTGAATTCAGAGAACTCAGAGTTTGAACTTAGATATGTTCTTAATCAGAATTCGAAGTCGAACTACATGAGAGTTCATATCCATAATTCGGAGTGTATCTTCATGATAGTTTGTATCCAGAATTTGGAGTGGAACATCATTACTGTTCGTATCCTGGATTTAGAGTGGAACTTCATTAGAGTTCGTATCCTGAATTCAGAGTTGAACGTTATTAGAGTTCGTATCCAGAATTCTGATCCTAAAATAGGATTCTTCATATATATGTATTATATGATTCTGATGTTTTGGATATGAATCTGAATTTTATACTTAAGGAAAATATTGATATGAACAATGAAACATGGTAGTGGTAAATTCCTTTGAGAAGGAAATTTTCCTTATATAAGTAAAATATAGATTTTCTTTAAGTATAAGGTGTTTGTGATTTTCAAAACAATAAGGAATTGAAATTTCAAAAGGAAAACCTTATTGATACAACACCAAATGGATTAGAAGGTGTGAAATATAGTAAAGGGGGAGTACCCTTTTATAAGAGGGGTGAGGGTTACCTGAGAAAAAACATAAAATATTATTTTATAAAAAATTCATTTTCAGTTTCTAATAGATCAAAAAAAATTATTTAAAGGATTAGGTGGGATGGGTCGAAAACATCTCAACTAATAGGTTTTAGACAGGTTAGGTCACCATATTAACCTTAACTTTTAGATTTAACTCTTTGTTAAATAGTTTAACTTTTACCATGTCTTCTGGTATTCCTACTCTATCTGGTTAATAAACATACTCAAAACCTCCAAGAGAACCCCAAGTGTCTCATTAATGACATATATAATATTATTTGAGCCTTTTAGCCTAATGTAATATTTTTTGGAATATTATATCAACCAATAATATAGTATTTGTTTTAAATATTAATATATGAAAATTTTGACACTATTTGGTATTTTGTTTTTGTGAAAGTTATCACAAATTGATTACATAGAAAAAGATAGATTGAATCAGCCCTATCATGTAATATTCACCTAGAAAATCCGGGTATGTCATAAAAACATTGAAATTATATTTATTTTAATATTTATAATACCATTTATTTGATTCGTTCATGACTAAGGTCATTACTTCATCATCAATGTGTCATAAATAAATTAAATTATTTAATGTATAAAAATTAAAAATAAAATATCACTATGTAGGAAATATTTTTAGCTTTCTAATTAATATTTATAATCTAATTAATCTTATGTATAACCCTATATTAAAAATGTTTTAGTCATTTAACATTGATTTTATCTCTTTTAAATCTTCTTTAAATTAAATAATAATAAGTGTCCTAATCTAATTCATGTGGACAAATAAGCTTTATATTTTTTTCTAAGGATGTTTTTGGTCGAATTATACTTAGCCAATTGAATTAGGACATGTTTTAGGGTAATAATAATATCATTGTTTCCCTTAATTACCCTATTTTCTTTTAACCGTTGTAAATAAAAATAAAAAATTACCATTAACGAAAAATTATTTTTGTCTTATTGAACCACATTTTACCCATTTATATTAATTTTGTCTCCCGTATTTTTGAAATTCCAGTCACAGAAGTGATAAAATTAAGATTTATGCCAATTTGAAAATTCTCCTTGGAGAAGGGTAAAAGAGTGTAAAAAATTCAATAAAAATTTTATATATCTAAAATTATTATAAACTGTGTAAAGACCCGTAAAATTCAAGGGAAATTTTTTTTCTAATTTTATTGGGGATTTTACAAGAACTCAGTTTCTGACGGTTCCTGATTCCGAGGCCCAGTGTGCCCGGAATCATTTTCCGAAGTTTAGCTTGGGTACGTTTAGTGAACGAACAAGCAGGTTTTTCTAACTTTTGAACCGGTGCTCGGAATCGAATTCTGAGGGCACTGATGAAATAGCAGCGCCGGTATTTGCTTAGAAACTCTTTTTCCAGAGTTGTGTTTGCTCGAGTGTGGTTTTTAATTTTTGGGGGTTAAGTGAAGAAAATAAAATAAAGTGGTGCCACAACTGTATTTTATTTCACTTAAGGCCACTTAAAGCTACATAAGATAGGTTGAAGCGGATAGGGTGTAATCCAAAATATCCTACCCTCTTGGTAGGATATTTGTGAGGTGGGGCCCGCATGAGCCCCACCATTTCTTTTCTTCTAAGTAACGCACCCGCAACCCCCTCTTTAATGAAAGTCAACCGTTCGTTTTTCTGGTTAAGAATCGCCTCATTAATTGGGCGGTTAAATCGTTACAATTAATTCATTGAATTAAATGTTCGTTTCTTTTCTTTTGAAATTCAATTTCATATCATGTGTTAACAAAATAAGACTTGGGCTTATTTTATTATTGGTTAGAGTCTTGTCGCGTTGGGGGGATTTGGGAGGCTTGAAGAACATCTTTTTCAACGACAAAGAACGTGAAGAACGAATCGGTCTCCGACGAAGAATGTCATCACGTCCTTCTTCCGATGAACGATGACACGCCATCCCTCGTTCTTCTTTCCACATCAAAGGAAGGGAGACGCCATTCCACCTCTGACAACCTCCGTCTTCGTCTAGGAATCCTCTTCCGTGACACCGACCCGCGACGTGACATCGACGATCCCCTTCCCGCGACGCTTTCTTCCATGACGAGAAAATCCGCGACGAACCCTCGCTCGACGACGCTTGAGTTAGGGTTTTTTATTTTGGTGTTCTATTACCTTTTGAGAAAATAACGACGAGTGCGGACCAACCAATTCTAGGTTGATCCGTGGATCGTTCGTTCATGCGGATTGATGTTGAGGATTATTATTTAATTTGATCGTGATTATTGCCCTGACGATCTTCGTGAAATATGACCATTTGCTATCATTTAACAAGAGGAGGGTCGGACCGCACAAACACGGCCGACCCTCCTCCTTATCCTTGTGGGTTTCTTTTGTGGATTGAAAAGGGGATGGCGCGGTGCCGTCGCACCGCGCGGAAATGTGCGGCAAGGAATGTGCGGCGCCGACGCGCCGCGTCGTGAAAACGAACAAGGGCGCGACGTCGTCACACCGCATCGGAGAAAACCGAAGACATCCATGGACGGAGTCGGGCCACGGCGAAGGGGCGTGGCGCCATCGCGTCGCGCCGGAGAACAGCGAAGACGGCGAATTTTGTTAATTGACATGCGGATCAACGGATGACGACGAAGCAGGCCGCTATGGCGTTTGAATCCCTTCGCAGTGATGGTCGGGTCCCGGGAGGACCGTTGGCGAAGATGGTAAGAGGAACGGACCAACGGAGCGCGTCCGGTGGTCCGTGGAAGGAGGTGGCGGCGCACCACGCCGGCTCGGCGGCGCCAGCGACCGGTGCCGGCAGTTGCCGCCGGCTTCAATTAGCGGCGAGGGTGGGGGAGCCGCGCACCCACCCTGCGGCTTCTACTCGGCCGAATCGGCCGAGCCACGGCTGGCCGATCGGGCCGGACAGAGCCGGCAACGCCGGGCCCCGCCGGGTCGGACTCGGGTCGGTCCGGGCCCAGACCCCCCGTTTTCAGACCCCTCACTGTGTTTCTCTCATAACTTGAGCTACGTGCCTCCAAACGATGTGCCATCAGCGGAGATGTGATCCTCGGATCGAGACGGACGTTTCGGTATACTACACCCACGGTTTTGGAATACTATGGGTTCGTCCGAGTTGGTTCGTACACGAAACAAACCGGGCCCTCGGAGCGGAAACGCTCATATCTTGAGCTCCGGGTGTCTGATTGACGTGCCGTCGATTTTGATGGATTCCTCTAAGTGAGACAGATCTTTTGGCTTACTTCGCTCGAGGTTTGGATGTTGTCGGAGAGTGGTCGTGTTGGTTCGCTCATGAAACCAACCGGGCCCCTGGAACGAAAAATCCAATAACTCATAGACCGGGCGTCCGATTGACGCGTTGTCTGTCTCGTTGAATTCTTCTGGATGAGACGGAACTTTTGGAAAGCTTCACCTGAGTTTTGGATGTAGTTGGATAGTGGCCGGGATGGATTGTACCTGAAATCCATCTGGGCCCCTGAAACGAAAAAGGTGATATCTTTCAGACCAGTCGTCCGTTTGATGAACCGTCAGCGGAATTGGTGATCACGTTGAGAAACGGTCCCTTTGAGTATACCCTATGAGAGTTCGGGGTAAGGTTGAGATATGTCTGGATTGGTTCGCACACGAAACCAGCCAGGCCCCGGGGACGAAAAGGCTAATAACTCACAGACCGGGCGTCCGATTGACGCACCGTCTGTTGCGTTGAGACCCCTATGATGAGGTGGTCTTTGTGATACCTTTTCGTGGGACTTGTGATACTTCGAGTATCGAACTGTAGCTCAAGGAGCGGACCCTCCCGGAGACGAGCGTGCGGAGTACAGAGACTGTGTAGCCGACTGAGACCTGATGACTACTTGGTCGACTCGACTTGGAGTGAGTCGACTAGCCCAGTGGACGGAGCACTACCTTTTAAGGGCCAGACCCACGGCAGACGGAGCACTACCTGTGTGACAGTGCAGACTCGCGGTACTCTTCCGGAGTGTATCTCTGCAGGCTACTAGGGGTTGTTCACTACTATGTTTGGGTGGCATACCCAGTTGGGAAGCACTACTGTGTTTGGTTGGCTGACCCGTGGTACTCGACCGGAGGAGTACCTCAGCAGTCTTAGGTTAGTGAGCAGTACCTCGGAGTCGTGACAGGACCCCTGTACACTCCAAAGATGGAGCTCTTCAACAGTTACGGTTTTGATAATGAAAATCCTGGTTTGAGCTGAGACTATGACCTTGTGTTTGCCTCATGATTGAGATGGGTTACTTGATAAGATAGGTATATGTATGGGCATATACCTGGGTAGTGGTTATCGTTTGATTTCATAATCTGTGTGTTTCCTCATGATTGAGATGGGTTATTCGATAACTTAGGTATATGTATGGGAATATACCTAAGTAGAGGTTATCTTTTGAGATATTCTTTTTGGTTACCCTTGTTGGTTTTAGTGAGACCTTGAGGGTCTCGGGGTCCCTACTGAGTATCATTATACTCACCCCTGCACGGGCTATGCCCGCACCTAGTTGTGTTGGTTGCAGACGACGGGCAGTGCTGACGGAGGCCGAGTGTTCGAGAACTGGACGGTACCCGGAGGTGGAATACACGACGAGTCAGTACCCGAAGGTGGACTACACGACGAATTAGTATCCGGAGGTGGACTTCACAGTGAGACGACACTCGGAGGAGGTTGACGAGTGAGAGTGTTGTGGAGGCTATCTGTACCTACCCTTCAGGTAGGATCCATGGTGAACGATCCAGGAGTTGCACCATCTGTACCTACCCTTCAGGTAGGATCTGAGGACGACGACCCAGGAGTTGCTTCCTTTCTTCCAGCTGTTTCCTTTTTCTGTTGTACTTTGTTCAGTTTTTGTTGTACTTAAGTAGGGTTTGTATTCTGGCCCATTTACTTTTCATCACTTCTGTTTTTTGTACTTAATTTTTTACTTCCGCTTGTAATATGTGGTGTTTGTTTACTTTTATAAAGGCAGTGCCTTCCCAGTTATCGGGATTTACGACTTTGGTGCTAGTCGCAAGCCCCTGGCCTATAGAAGGCGGGCTTGGGGTAGTCACGACACGGGCCCCGAGGACGGGTCGTGACAAATTGGTATCAGAGGAGTTGGTTCTACCGCAGAACATATAAATCTAATATTTTCTTTCTGTGAAGCAATAGTGTTAAGAGTACCGAGTGTGGTTTTCAGTTCAGGGAGTCCAGTGTTGGTGCGGGCGGCCGACGTATCCATACACCAGGACCCTGACAACTGATTTTCTACTTTGTGCAAAAAAACACTGATTGCGTGTGTGTATCTAGATGTTTTTAAATGTCACCTCAAACCAGGTCAGCTCACTAGGTATAATCGTTTGACAGTGTCACGTTGTTTCTTTCAGGATGCCTTTTCACGGACGACCAGCTAGAGCCCAGAGGGATGTGCGTACTGACAGCCTGTCGAGCGACGAGGCTTCGGTACAGGGCCCTCTTGCAGTTGAGGCACTATCGGAGGCACCAGTGGTACTACCATACGTTGGGCCACCGATGCCACTATCCCCAGCAGTAGGCGATGCACGCCACTAGAGCACGCTGCACGAGTTCCAGCGCCAGAGACCACCCAGGTTCCGGGGAGAGACGGACCCGCAGGCGGCTGAGGATTGGCTGGAGGATATGGTGAGAGTCTTCAAGCTAGTGGGGATGTCGATAGACTTAATGGTGATCTTTCCTTCCAGCCTTCTTCAGGTAGTAGCAGGAAGGTGGTGGATCCACTTGTTCCAGTTTTGCGATGGGATGGCCTTCTCATGGGAAGACTTAGAGACCTTCTTCAGGGTGGAGTTGTGTCAGTAGCTCTACACCCCGATCGTGTTTAGGATCTGCTGCCTTTGCCGCATGTTTTTTGATCAGTAGCCGAGTCATCTGTGGGTAGTAGATAGATGATGCAGAGGTCTAAGAGGGCCAGAGCCAGCCGTACGAGGAGTAGGAAGTGTTATGAATGCGACAGAAAGGGTCACCTGGCACATGACTGTCTGACTCCTCATACGGTTGATCCACCGGCTTTGGAGGATCCACCGAGGTAGTAGCAGCGACAGGTGCTTGAGAAACAGCCGAGCAGTGGACAAGGCAGTAGAGCTCCGGGAGCAGGTGGACAGGAGCGGAACTATTTGATACATCCCTTGTACTTCTAGTTCATTTTTTCCATTGTATTCGTGTCTTTGTATTATGAGCTGTAATAATAAAAAGACACCTCTCTTTGTGATGTTTTCTTTCCTGTCCTTTTTGTTTGGTTGATTCTGAGTGGTCCTGGTTAAGACTGTTGACTTGACCCTCACTTTCGAGAATCCTACTAGAGGAGACCCAGTGACCACACACTGATGCCGACAGTGTGACTCGACCCTTGGAGTCAAGAGTGACAGTTGGATCTCTTGGTAGTTACGTCGAGGCCTTACGACATCATCCATGGCATGAATGCATCCTTCATGTCAGGATTGACTGTATTAGGCAATGAGCATGGTTAATCTTGGGGATGAGTCCGAGTTTCACTTTTCGGAAAAGGATAAATTTTAGCAGCTCTTCCAGATCATAGGCAAAGAAGGTGTAGATCATCCAAGAGTGGATGAAGACTGCACAGTGTAGTAAGAAACAGGAAATCGGCACTAGTATTAGAGACTTGAGCATGTTAAATGTTTCAAGAAGAGGTAGCTTTAAGGAGAGATGGGTCTGCGAAGCGGCAGACGTGGAGGCAGAGCTAGGAGAGCAGCATGAGGTGGTGTACATCTTAACATGCTACAACCACCCGCCTTAGTTATCCCCGCCAAGCTCAGGGAGATGGAGGGTGGAGGAAGAGTGCGGCTGCATGTGGTCAAGGAGAGTAACCCGATGTCTCTTAGAATGATTTAAGGGATAGTCTGTGTTCACTACTAGCTGCTGTAGTAACGGACGTCCATATGAATCATTCTTTGCTTTCACAAATCTTGTTCCAGACCTAGAGTTTCTGGTAAGCCGTGGACTTGACCCTCACGACTGGAGATACCTTTGGAGGAGACTCGATAATCACACTTACGCCGACAGTGTGGTCAGACCCTCGAGGCGAGAGTTTCGGTTGGATTCTCCTGGTGGCAGCGTCGAGGCCTTACGATGTTGGTTTGAGTATGGACTGGGCAATCACAGTTCATACACAAATTGACGGTATTAGGAAAAAATGTTGTGATTTAACTACGACGTCAGGTTGGGTTTTCCCGAGTCGGCGAAAAGGGAACCCCAGGAAGCAAAGGATAACTCATGCACAAGGGGGTGCGATAAAACACTCTTGAGTCGGTCAACCTTACCCTCGTCGCATCAGTTGTTTTGAGTTCCAGTTCTAACAGGAGTTGGAGACCTCTGGAGTTAGAGGATAACGATCACATTCTTATACGGGTCTCACCTCGACGAGGTATATAGAGATGTGACCAAGACGGAAAGTTATCTCCAAGGTTAATTGGACCTTCTTAGGCCCTCAACTAGGTAGGCGGGGTGGTTTACCGCTTGACTCATCCACCTCAGATGCACCAGGTGCACGATGACTTCCACGTATCTCAACTGAGGAGATACGTGTTTGACCCTTCATATATCATCGACCATGGGGAGATGGATGATGGCGATGGGGTGTATTTCACGAAGGTTCTAGTGGGGATCGAGGATCGACAGGAGCAGATCCTTTGAGGGCGGTCTATTCCTCGGGTGCGCTTTCACTGGCAGTACGGGAACCTCCAGGTGAGCACACGAGAGCGTTGTGGAAGCTATTTGTACCTACCTTTCAGGTTGGATTTATGGTGGATGATCCAGGAGTTGCACCATCTATACCTACCCTTCAGGTAGGATCTGAGGACGATGACCCAGGAGATGCTTCCTTTCTTCCAGCTGTTGTCTTTTTCTGTTGTACTTTGTTCAGTTGTAGCTGTACTTCAGTTGGGTTTGTATTCTGGCCCATTTACTTTTCAGCACTTCTTTTTTTGAACTTAGTGTTTTACTTCCAATTGTACACTGTGGTGTTTGTTTACTTTTATAAAGGCAGTGCCTTCCCAGTTATCGGGATTTACGCCTTTGGTGCTAGTCGCCAGCCCCTAGCCTATGGTAGGCGGGCTTGGGGTAGTCACGACACGGGCCCCGAGGACGTGTCATGACAAACTGACTCAAATGAATTAGATAGAACTTATATAGGAATTATGTATCTATTTTGACCTAAAATTAATTTAAATAAAATAATTATTTAAATAAATAAAAATTCGGTTTTAACAAATAACTTAGTTTTTTTAACTATTCATAAAAAATATAGAGTTTTTAGAAAAATACCAAAAATTCACCTTAAGGTAATGTTGATATTCCTGATCTAAAAATGATATCTATTTTACCAAATTCAAAACATAAAAGTTTCATTAATTAATTTAAAATTAATTCTCATTGTCAAAAAAATAGCTTGTTTTTAATAAACAATAACTATCAAAAGATTGGCACTTGTTTAGGTATAATTTCAATGTGAATTTAATTACAATGACCAAAATTGTATTAAAGGATAAAAATATAATATAATTATACATCCAATAAATTAATATTTATAATTTATCACTATAAATTATTTTTATTAAAAAACCAGTTTTCAGTTAAAATATTTTATTTTTCACTATTCACCCAAATATTAGTGTTATCAGAAAAAAACCAATGTTTTATTGAAACTACATTCTTATGTCCCGATTCTAAATAAGAATTTTATTTTGTGAAATTGAATATATAAAAGTTTCAAATATCGGATTTTAAAAAAAATTCTCCATTAAATGGCGATAAAATAGCTTTATTTGAAAAATAATTATTTTATCTGCAAAAAATGAATTTTTTCTTACATTATGTCTAAAAAACTCATAATATGGATTCTAAAATTATAAAGATTATATAATGTTCAAAATTTAGTTAATACTATTCATAACCGCTTTTGAACAGCTAGTATGGTATGTCGTGAAGCGCTTGAAGTCAGTGTTGCATGTAGTGCAAGTTATTTCATTACATTGAAGAAATAATGTACTATGAAATATTGGAGTGTTACACCAAAAGAATTTTTTTTCAATTGTCAGCCTTTTTTGAGTCCTATAAATATAGAAAATCCACTAAACATAACCACACATTCTTCATTAGGCACAATCTTATAGACAACGAAAACCATAAAACTAGGTGAAATTACATCGTGTGTGAGCTAACAAGTGAATTATACATCTAGAAATATTTCTTAATTCGTAAAGATTCCATATATTCAAAAAAGGGGAACTCAGAGAAAAACAGTCATTCATTATCAATGAATTTATTAAATATTATTTGTATATCACAAGTCAAATATAACACCCTATCAAGAAATAGACCATTTTCACATCTGTGAATAAACATTAAGAATTTTATATTAATAATCAACGGTTGCATCCCTATGAGTAAAAAGGACTAAATAGAGAAATCAAAAAAGGGGGTCCCTATTTTAAACCATGTAGGTTATGTAGGATGAAAATTAGCATTATGATTTGAAATTGGGTTAAATAATAATTCAACATTTGAGGGAGTGAGTTCATGATGGATATCTTATGGGTTGGATAGATTTAACAACCTACTGATTCAATGGTGTTATTATCAATATATATTTTATCCCTATATAATGCATTGTTTTTCCTAATTATATAAAAATATAAACATAAAATATAATTGAAAACCCACATTTCATATTTAATTTGAAAACTATTTATAAAATGAATTATCAAATCCCCCTAAATAATCAAACAATTTACACAAATTATTCTATAATGTAACATATTTTTTTTAAAATAATATAATCATTTACAAGAACTCTTTCACAAAAAAACAATTCATTTTTTGAAATAATTCAAGGAAACTTCAAGACCCAATATCCTTATTATTTAGAATGAATGAAAACCCTCAATATTTTAAAATTTATCATTCAATACATCACACATCCCTTGTTAAAATTAATCCCACATTAAATATTCCTAAAAACATTAACATTTGTTTAGGAAATCCAATAGGGTGTGTTGAAAAATAATTGGAATGAAACCCAAGTCCTTACAAATTTTTTAAATCAATTCAATGATATTTAAAACCAAACAACACATATGTTGAAAACAACTATATTTTTTTAAAACATGTTAGAACACATGAATATTTTTAAAATATGAACCTATTAATTCTTGCAAAGACATATATCCCAAGAGTGGAACCTTATAAAAGATACATAAAAAAATGAAGATTTTATAAAATATCATGCTTTATGTCAAACCAAAAAAATTAATCACATGAAAAAAATAAATTTTTTTGCGTACAATAATATCAAATGATACATAAAACATGTGAACTTTTTTATCATCAGTATTTACTTGGGGTCATTCTTCCTTGAGATCATCAATTGCGAACTTCATGAGAAGATGTATCAATTCCATATGAGACTTCATCACCTGATAGTCAACCATAACATAAGTCATGTAATATTGATGTATCTAGACTATATGATATATTTATTAATGATAATTGTTAAGGAATATATATGTTCTCATTATAGTGGGAAACTATTACAACCTATTAATTTGAATTATATTCCATTGATATTAAATTTAATTATAAAAATAATAATAAAAACTATGTTATGTAAATATATATACATGATTTTTAAATTTAATGTAAAATGTTAATTAGATATATATAAAATCATGTATGATATATTTTATATGACACATTTTAAAAACACCCCCATATTAATAAATATTTATTGACTGGATAGATAAATTTATGCCATGAATTAAAATTACTCAAAATTACATTGACCAGGTATTCAATATATAATGGAGATCTAATCCCCTTAGATTTTCATATTGATGTAGTGGTCATGAATATGGCCTAATGGAGTCCTTTGTGCTTAAAAAAATTCAGTGGGTATCAACATTTAATTTGAATTTATTCATTGATCGAGTGATCATAAATTATAGATTGTGGGAAAAATATTTCATTTTATTCATCTTATTTCATTAATAGAGATGTCAAGGGTGATTATCTATAATTGATTCATTTAGGCTAATGTGTTGGCGGATTAGACTGACTAAAGAATTTGATTATGAATAAAATCAATGTCCAATGGATTAGAAACAAATGATGGTGGGACCTAGTGAACAAGGTCATTATAATATTATATGTAAATATAAGAATTATATTACATCCCAAAAAAAGATAAGTATCAATTTAAATTTGGATAAATCAGGGGACATTGATCCTAATAATAGAGGAATTATTGTTTAATATTAGAATCTAGATCAAATAGGAAAGAGATACACACCTCAACAATGTTGAGTTTAAAGATGAGTCCAAATAATGATCCGCATAGATTTTTTCAATTATATGGTTCTACATCTAGCGATAGGATTTTTTTGAAATATAGAAAAAATAAAAACACAACCCAAATTAATTAGGTAATATAAGGTTTTTTATATGGGTGTGAAATCTTAATAAGATTTTGTCATAATTTTTCCAGATATGAATATTTATCAAGTTATGAACAGAAGGACCCTCAAAAAAGGATAATGCTATTACAACTCAAACTATGACCATCCTAAGAATGGTCTAAATGTTTAATATCATTATTGAAATTATATTGAAAAAAAATTAATTTTTCATAATGGAATTTGTTTCCATACAATAGAGGTAAAACAAATTGATTATATTTGATAATATATTTTATGAATTATTATCAATACAAAACATAAAAATCAGAGGAGTAAATTGAATTAGAGAAGATAAAAAATGTTAACCATATATAATAGATAACGATAGAGAAAACTAACAAACAAGGGAAATAATATATTAAAATAATTTTCGGAGAACATAAATAAAAATTTCATGTATCAACTCCCCCTAAGTTTCCACTCACATTCCCTGATGTCGAACATTCAAAGGCCCCATCGATTCCATGACATATCATCACCACATATTAAAAAATTTATAATGCCAGTTGAGTCATATCTCTATCTACCCTACCCTCATGTATGTCAAAGATACCCATGAGGACAAAACATTCATCATGGCAACCTCCCATGTCACAACTGCATCTATCTATGATGTGGTTCAGGGTTCATCCCTACCTACCCCATCCTACCACAATGCCAAACATCTGATGATAGAATAAGTCATCATCCACATCACAACCTCATCAAACCTCAATGTAGTAGGGTATCAGGGATACGTAATAAATAAATTTTATTCCTCCAACCTACCATACATGACCACCACTACATAACAAACCCTCATCATTATATGGTGTCTCATAAATTAGTCAAAATCGTAACTAATAGGGATGTGAGATTGAGGAAGAAGGGTAAATCTACCATACATTCCTCACTATAGGGAATTTAAAGAAAAACCCCCAAGAATATATTGGTGTCATTATATGGATCTCAATTTATATGGGGTGAACATAGAAATAACATGAAATATCATGCGTATATATTTATATATTAATTTAAACATCACAAAAATATATTTCTTATAATTTTATAATTATTTAAATGAATATATATATATATTTATTTATAACTATTTAAATAATTGAATTACTATATATTTGTTTTCGACGCTTTTCACCGGGACGCACGCGCATCTGTCATGAAGGGGAGGACGCACGGCTTCTGGCCCGGAATTCCCACTTTCCAAAGGCAGGTGACATACGTTCCTTGTTCAAAGATCTCTGCTCTTTGATCGAAACCGGGATAATGGGATGTCGGTTCATCCTTCCGTTGATTCCTCCTCGGATCTCGTCACCTAGTCCGGGTCTCCCTTGTAGATTTAAGACGTATTTGTGAATCTAATTCCTAGTTCCATATCTTCATGGACACCAGTTAATTGCGCTGCTTCTGTCGAGACGCTCCATGGGTTCTGGTCAGGGAAGCAACCCTCGGTGAGGAGAATGGTCATGCTAGGGTGTCGTTGTCGTGTCGTGACACTAGGGGGATTGGAATTTCTGTCTTATGTCCCTTATTATAGGGATTCTTGATGGCACGGAATCCCAAGGCATCCCACATCGAACACGGGGAATTGGCATTCCATAGGCATGTATCTGAGGTTTTCCTCAGCTTCATATGTTTAACACTGGGTATGCCGCAAATTTAACGCCTTGCGGAGACGATTACGCCAAAGGCGTGTCTTATGAGGTTTTCCTCAGCGACCCATGTTTATCACGAGGTATGTTGCATGTTTAACATTTTGTGGAGACGAATCAAACTGATCGTAACACTGAGAGTGGATTAGATAAAAGGACCCCCTGAAGGGAACTCTGATGTCGGGGCCAACACGTGGGCAGCTTACTGGATATTGTGGAGTGGAATAAATTGGCATGATCCCACCAGGATCTGGCAGCCCAGGTAGGAATCAGGATGGGTGATGGAGTAAAGAGGCTTGAACCTCGTGGAGGCTTCCTACGTACCATGATTTGACGTAGATCAATGTCCCTGTAGTTCGGGTATACAGTATAACGTCATGAGGGACGGGGGCAGTTGGGGCTTACGCTCTGAGGCAGCCCACAATGGATGGATATGGGGCTTACGCTCTGAGGCGGCCCAAAATGGTGGATATGGGGCTTACGCTCTCAGGCATCCCACAATGATTGATATGGGGATTACACTTTGAGGCGGCCCAAAATGGTTAGAGAACTGACACAAAGGGGTCGGAACAACTGAGTGGTGGGCCTGAACCTCATGGAGGATACCTATGTACCATGCTTTAGCACTGATCAAAGTCCACGTAGTTCGGGTGGTGCAGTTTAACGTCATGCGAGACGAGGCAAATAGTATAACGTCATGCTGGACGACATACAGTTTAAAGTCATGCGGGATGAAGGCATACATTTTAATGTCTTGTGGGATGGGGTTATACAGTTTAACGTCATGCAGGATGATGACATACAGTTTAACGTCATGCGGGACGGGGTTATACAGTTTAACGTCATGCGGGACGAAGGCACACATTTTAGCATCAAGTGGGACAGGGTTATACTTTTTAACATCATGCGGGATGAAGGCACACAGTTTAAAATCATGAGGGATGAAGTCATTTGGGGCTTACGCTCTATGGCTGCCCCAAGTGTTGGTGATCTGACGTGAAGAGGTCGGAACGACCGGGTGGTGGGCTTGAACCTCATGGAGGCTACCTATGTACCATGATTTAGCATGGATCAAAGTCCTTGTAGTTCACCGGGATAGGGCTTACTCTCTGAGGTGGCCCAAAAGAGGATTTCATGGTCGATGCTCACTCTAATCCCACGTGATTCATGCTCGGTGTGAGAAACAAGAGGTAGCAGGGACCCAATGATCATGTCGCGAACGGTGCATCCGTGAGAAGCGGAAAGGGGATTACGCATTGAACTGACCTTGGTTCCAGGTCTTACTCTAGGATAGAGGGCCGTGGTGCGACATAGCACAGAGGGATAGGGATTTGGGACTGAACAATGGAGATGCCTCATTCCCTATCACACCCTCCACAGGCCTTGGCAGTGGGGATGTACGGAGGTTCATGGGTGCTACCTTCTGGAAGAGAGGCTAGGGGATTATGCTCTAAGGCAGCCCTTCCCCCATTGACAAATTCCACTCTGAGAGGGAGCATCTCATTCCATGTGAGGAAGATTCCATTCCCGTGGAGATGTGTGGTGTAAAGAATGTTCGAGCTGGGGGGACCCAGCGTGTGAGGCACGAGGTCATATCACAGTTTAACCTCATGTGTTGAGGATGTGGTGCTTGGCAGTTTAATGTCCTATAGCTCGGTTGAGGTGGGTTCACTCCACACTCCTAGGGCTTACATTCCCAACACCATCTGACCCTTGTGGGAGGGAAGGCATCGGCAAGGCCATAGCGAAAGGGGGCCATAGGGTGAACCATCTAGGGGTCCACATTAGCGTGGATATGAGAAGAAGCAATATCCATTAGCGTGCCTATGCGAAAAAGCATAAAGCAATGCAATGCAATGGGAAACACCGCCCAAGGGATCTTGAGGTTAACTCGCACGAGCCTAGAAGGTCGTACGGGAATACAACGCATGGCATGCATGCCCAATATAATGGACATCGGGTGCCTATGTAGGGAGGCACCCCAGGGGGCGCCAAGGTGAGGGGTCGTTGGGTTTTCTCACAAAGAGAAGGTTTTCATGCAAAACACCGAGATGGCGCACAAATGGGGCAAATGGATTGTGCACAGCTTGGGGGATTGCGCCCAACAGTCTTAGATTGTGTGCTGGGGCAACGGCCAATTCCTATGGTCGGGCAAAACCAAACGACGGTATTGCACACAATTGGGTTTTGCGCGAAAAGGAAGGAGTGCACGCAATGGAAGTGATTGTGGGCAAAGGGGGAACCATGAAGAGTTTGCAATTATATTTAAGTTGGTGGGATTACATGAAATGGAGAACCCCGGGGAAAGGTTGCATGAAAAGGTTTAGTACCTAAAAGTCATATTGCGCGCGTGGGATTCTAATTGTGCAAACATGAGCTAGTCCGAATTCTTCAACCCTGAAACGAAAGGGTTATCCTTCTATTTATAGGCCACAAGAATCACAGAATATGGTCGGTACGGGAAATTTTCGGTGCCAGGACATGTCAGCGCGAAAGGCCTCACCGCATGGAACCAGGAGCACAAAATTGCGCGCCGCACTGGTGCATTTTCAAAAATCATGGTCTTTCTTCATGCATGCAAATTTATTTCGTGCAAGTCCTCATTAATATCGTGCACCACTTCCGGGCCCTCCGGACTGGGCCTCCGAGTCTGAATATGACTTCTCTTTGTCATTTCGAAACATCCTCTAAGATTCACGGACTTTTTCGACGTCTACAAATGCCCCCTCTTGGAATTGGATTGGAGAGAGGTCGCAATGATCAGATTCCAAGGGAAATGATGAAATGCTGAAGTGGTGGATTTCGGGGGCACTTTGCGCGCAAAATCCAAACAGGGCGCGCAAAACTCCAGGTCGGTGAGGAATTCACTTTCTGTGCGGCGCGGATCCCCGGACTCACCTATAAAATGGGGCACTAGGTCCCAAGTTCCATACTCAAGATTTTCCGCGTGATGGGATCAAAGCTCTCACTGGCGAAATTAACTCTAAGGCTGCGCGTAAAAACACTTTGGTAGCATGTAATTCCTTCCGGGTTTCGGGCATATTTCCGCGCAAACTTGGGGTATTTTGCGCCAACGGTTCTGATTGTGCACCTTAATCCTGAATTGCACGCCGCAAGTCTAGATTTCATGAAACTCTTTCTGATTCTCGGCACCTCATCTTGATTTTGTGCAACTCTCAAATAACTCTAGATGGTCACGAACCAGGTCGACAAGGGGGATGCCGACACTCGTAGAGCTGAAATGGCGTCCCATGAAGAGGTCTATGGCCCCAAGGTGGTTATTTCTGACAACCTTACCATGTTCAACCTATTGACCCCTGCCCAGGAAGGGTATCCTCTGTCCAACAACCCCCCACTCTGGAACATCGGCATCCTGAATGAGGTTACTTTTTCGAGATTCGAGGTGGACACACAGCGGTCATGGGTGACCCTGGAGGGCAACCTTATCCTTTACAACATCACCAACAATGTTCATCCTACTAGAGAGACCGAACACATGGATGTGTATGTCCGGAACCCGAGGACCAGGGCCATTTATGGGGGTTATCTTGTTGCAGATAGCTCCCGAGACCTTTATGGGAGCACCTTCTGTTAGATCATCACAGACGACACTAAGGGCAAGGTGAAAGATTGGGTCATGCGGTCCGGGGTAAACTTCACCAGTGAGTGGTCCTGGGCATATTGGGTTCACCATAGGTGGGACCAATTCAAGGCCAAGCTATGACACATTGCTCTGTTCTAGGTGGTGTGGACGTCGCAATTCCACTTCTACCATCAACCCGAACTTGGGCTAGAGCTATTCACACGGTGGTCCCCTGATACCAACACATTCAATATTCACCATGGGGAAGTTGGAATCAGCCTCTAGGATGTTCACTGCATTAGAGGTATCCCACTGGAGGGCTACCAATACGACGAGTTCACCCCTCCAATGAACAACTGGGAAAACAGGTCACATAACCCCATGCTGATGTGGCACCTGTTGGAGCTGGCCAAAGAGAGGCTGGGGGTCAAGGAAATCTTGAAGGACATTGCCTACAAGGACTGGTTCAGCCAGTTCATAGAGAAGGACCTGACGATCAAGATGTCGGGACAGGGTAAACGATGCCCAACCGAGGCTCAGAGGAGAAAGAATGGATTGTATTAGAGGACCCTGGAGGTGGGGTAATACCAATCATGGGGCTACCACATCATTGAGGCCGAGGACCCAAACATCTGATTGGTCGGGTTCCTCACCACCTTCCTGAGCGGGTGGCTCCTACCAGTGTAGGGCGCAAGAATGGGCGTCTGTCCAGCAACTCTAGTAATGGAAGGCACCATGGCTGCCAATAAGAGGTTTGATCTGGGGGTCCCCATGATGGCTAAGTTGTATGCCATTCTGGGATGAAACATCAGAGGGAGGTCGCCTCGGAGTGTTGTGGCCCTTCCAGATCATTCACGGCAGGGTGGTGGCTCATCTTGGCGGGTACACCTTTCCGAATGTCATTCGTCCTCTGGGAAACTGCATGTGGCCATCTCTCTTGAATATTATTGGGGTTTCACTGATGATTCTCAACGAGGATGGCGTAAGGATCTGAATCAATAACCATGCCACTTTCAACATTTGCACGTTCCCCATCCTGGTCGGCCAGATGGTGGGTAATGGGAAAGGCTCACCGTAGTAGCAAAAATACTTCCAGAGCATCTATGGTGGGGTTCTTGTAGCTCCGATTGACGGGAAGGTCATCTGTGAGTCTTATGTGCCATCCCGATTCGCCATACAGTTAGGGTGCCTCCAGCGAAAGCCGATGAAGGTATTCACGTACATCCGGGAGGAGAAGAATCCCAGCGTTCTTCGCCAGATGTGGTAAATGTTCACCACTTATGGTTCTAGTGATGTCATTACCCTTCCTCCCACTGGGGTCGATGTCAGCTTCTCAACCGAGTATCCCAAAAACTAGACTATCGCATACCCTGAGGGGATTTTACGCAAGCGAGTCCGGAAACTCGAGACTACCCACATGGAAACTGGGCGACGGGGGAGTAGACAAGGCGCTGCTATAAGGGTAAACCAGGGGTGCTCCAGGCATCGAGGCCTACGTAGGCCGGTACCTCAGCAGCAGGGACATCGCATGGTGTCGCTGCAACCTCGTTGCCCGGAGGGGGATCACACGAGGCAGTCAGATAATTTCCCAAGAAGCTGATAAGATACCTTCTCTAACATTCCCAAGATGCAATTTTCCCGGAATTGTGGTCGTCCTGGATGACCCTACAAAAATCAATGATCACTGAAGCCATCTGGCAGAAGATAATACAGGACATGATCCAGCTGCCAGAGGATGGGCTCATTCAAGTTACCGACTGGGTAAACTTCCATCGGTGGCATGCATATATAACGTCCATGGAAACATACGTGCGACAAAGGGGTCAGCGTGCTGAGCCAACTTTCCTGGTGAAAATGATGCTCGTCCAAGAGCATGATCCGGATGTGATGACGTCGAGACAAGGCGATAGTGATGAAGAGTCAGAGGGGGGGGGGAGGAAACAGGAGAAGATGGAGGTGAAGGAGAAGGTGAATGAGAAGGAGAACCCGAAGGTGAGGGGTCTTAGGGGGCGTCCTACCAAGGGATTCTCTGGGAGAGTGGTGAAATTTCTTGCTCTGATCTCGACATAACCAGGATACTCGAGGTTTTTCTCTATCATTATTCACCCTTCTTCCATGATCATTCTCTTCTACAATTTCTAATTCATCTCTCTATTTCACTCAGGAGCACATAGGTTCTGATCAGACATCCCCAATAGAGGAGGGATGAGAAGCGCCGGTGGGACAAGATAGGGCTCCGATGCCCATCATCAAATTGACAAGCGCTGAAGGTTCTCCTGCTACGACAACTCCTATAGCGGCCAACTCACCGGAGGCTGTTGTTATGGGTTCATGTAAGTCCCCTGCTTCGCTACTAGTGATTACTGTCAGAAAACCCACCTAATCAAGATGCTCCTTGTACAGTGATCTAAGCATTGGAGGCTCATAGGGTTGTAGAGCCCGGGCCATCCGTGAGTGGACTTGTGGTGGACGTACCACCTCTTCCAGAACAGACCTCACAAACTGAGTCGGCCCCGAAAATTGGTGAGTAGGGGGCGGCAGACAGCAGTGGTGCTGCCACTAGAGCAAGGCCAGATGCTGATGGAGGCACTGCCATTGTCGGGGTGAGAGAGGAAGGTCGGCCAGACATCGAGGATCATATTCCTTGTGAAGGAATCCCTGAGGAAGACCCTACTTCTAACCTGCTGGTTGCCTTTCCTACGTATAGGCCCGCTGATCTCGAGGAGATAGACGATTCAGACTCGGAAGTGGCTGAGGAGAGACGGATGACATGGAACAAAGTGTGGAAGTGTATCCGGCACTTTCTCATGCAGCCTCAGATGGATTGGCTAAGGCAGATGGGATCACTGCAGACCTGGCTACGCTTCCTGTGTTCCAGAGGGGCTGACGCTCAATGCCTTCATATGATGGTCCGTGATTACATGGCTGAGAAGATACGTGAGAGTAGTCGGTGCACCGATGTTTACCAGTGTTGGGACAGATCAGCGAGCAGCTGAGCATTCCTGAGGGTGGAGTAGGAAGTCCAGCACCTGAAAGGGCAGGCAGTAGAGAAGGAGGTCTTCATTGCAACATGCTCTAAGCTCATGGAGAAACTGACGGCCAAGCTGGATGACGCCCAAGAACAACTAATGGAGGAGAGTCACCAGATGACCATACTTCAAACCGAATGGGCGCTGGCACAATCTAGGATCGGAGAACTATGCTTTGTAGCTGATTACAAAGAGAGAGTCTTCATGGAGAGAGAAGCAGTCCTGGTGGCCACCAGCCAAAGGGTAGCAGCACTGGAAAGATCAATCAAAAATATTGATCCTTAAAGGCCCTATTTTAGCCATATCATTATTTTTTTCTAGTACTTCTCATCATTCTAATCCAATATATGGACAAATACATTTATTTTTACCTTTTTTTGATATGCTCAACCATAATCTACCACTTTGTGGGAGCATCAACCAAGCTTCATGCATCCGAAATAGGGCCTGGATTTCTGAAGAGGACCTCAGATTCATTGATATATCACCTTCTCAATGTGTCCTAACACACGAGCGGGGGCAATGTTGGGGGCATTGCAATCCATCTGAACATAGGTAGATGAAAAAGGTGAATCACGTTACCCAAAACCGAAATACTATGGGGGGCGCAACGATGGAGGATAACTGTTAACCATGGTGGAAACGCAGCATTTGTATCGCATTTTCCTCGAACAGAGACAAAAATGAGGGATGACCACTGACCATGTTCACAACACGGGGCCTAACTCAAATATCATCGATAATTATTCCAAAACGTTGTCCCATGACAGCAGGCAGACCGTAGATCAATCATCCATATTGCTACAATAGGCAGACCAAAGGTCTATCATCCAGATTGTTACAACATGAAAACCAAAGTCTATCGTCCATACAGTTAGGGGGTCCAATCAAACCTGACCAGTCTTCTGGATCATTTCCCCAGGATAGTAGGTGGACCGTAGTTCAATCATCTTTATTGCTACAATTGGCGGACCAAAGGTCTATCATCTATATTGCTATAGAAGGAGGACCAAAGTCTATCATCCATACTATTAGGGTGTCCCATCAAACATGAAAGAGGATGAGGATCTAAATATAGGGCCATGCAAAGCATGGAAAGTGGAGTGGTGTTTTTTTCAAATAGATTCCAACACTCCCAAAATTGTGCCACAATGACGGAGGCCCATTAGGAATACTTTTTAATCTGGTCACGGTTCATACCAATTTTACGACATGACCTCTCTGGTGAGATAACTGTAGCTTCCCAACATCACTATGGGGCATCTTGAACTTATTCATGGCAGATGAGGCAGTTACACAACTCCCCTGGAAGTCAGGACAAGGGGCTGACAGTGAGGAGGGACGATATTTGGAAATCCCTGGGGCTGAAGCCAAGAAAAAATGTCCAGTCGTTCCTACATATCTAATAAGGATGAGAATCAAGCCACACATAGTTCTAGAAAATATTATTAGCATAAGGTCTTACCGCTCAGACCAAAACAGTAAGGGATGTAAGAGACACATGTAAAAGTGGTTGTGAAACCCGACATGAATGGGGGAAGGTCCCGCTTACCATGTGCTCCTCGGAGAAGTGTTTAGGTCAAGGGACTGAACATGAAAGTTAGGATGGTCCTGTGGGAAGTTCCCAAGCACTCTTACGTATCTCATAAGGATGATAATTAATCGATTTGTAGTTTTTGAAGGGTGGCACAGCACGACATGGTATCAGTGCAAAGGATGAAAGAGGTGTGCGGGTCCAGCCCTTGCACAAAAATAAGTGGCATTTGATATGATTTGTTTGTTATTGAAGGTGAATAGTTTTTCTTTTTTGGAACGACCGGCCTAGGGGAGAAACTCCTAGAATCACTACAATAATCAAGCCGTATATAGGCGTTGAAAAATGTAATGGTAATGGACCAATACCGAACATGATGTCCCCTATGGGGAGGTCACCACAATGGAGTGTCATTTTTTTGTCGCACGGTTGGGATGATATCATCATAGTTTATGGTCTTGTGGTAGGACCAATCAGCACAGTTTAAGGTCGTATGGCTTGGACCTGGGTTATCATACATGATTCGATAAGTATCACCCGATGTAGATGAGGGAATATCCTCATATCGACACCGCAGGCGATTCCGGGAGAGGAGTCTCAGGCAAAGGAGCCGACGATGGTCCAACAATCAGGGGGTAGGAGACACTTGCATTAAGCTGATCTGGGCCCAAAACACAATGCCCGAGAAAATCCTCTTATCCCATGGGGATAAGGGTCATGATTTGCATGATTGTTAGAGAAAACCCAATCATATAACCATGGCGCTCGGATCACGGGAGCCCCGAGAGATGCCATCACACATCTTTGTCCACCTAACCTGTGGAGGTGAACTGGGGGTTAGTGCAAGGAGTGTCGAGATTCCACCTTGACATTATGGGGTGGAACATTATGTGAATCATGCAACCGACATTCAGGGCCTGAAGGACCCAGTGTGACGACTGAGGATTACTACTGACCATGTTCGCAACACGACATCCTGACGTGTTACCCTAAAATGGTGGACAAACAAATGAGCATCGACCGCTGACCATGTTCACAACGTGGGATTTGTATCAATTTGTTGTCTAAAACCGTCGGGGTAATTGGATCGTGATAGTAAGCGAGCCCTTAGGCGTTGTATCCAAGCCGTTCTTGGGGGTCCCTCCAGGTGTGAAAGATAACAGGGGCCCGAATGAAAGGGAGAAAGAAGCTTGACAAGTCGACAAAAACATGCCTAAGTAGAATCTGACAATCCAGGTCCTAGACCAGAGTACTCTGAGCACATTAGAATACCATTGGAAAGGGTATAAGGGATTAGTTTGAGAGTGTCCAAATGATGGTGGATTCCAGGGAGAAGGGGGCATGGTTCCAAAAACCCTGTATCACACCTATATATCCCCCTACTGGGAGGGACATGCCAAGAGACCGAGGTGACCAGGAGATCATGGGATCTCCTAAGAGATGGGGCTGGACCTGAAACCTAGACATTTAGGCGGTCCTATGTATCCCATAAATATGGGAATCACTCCGCACATATTTCTAGAAACATAGTTTAACATCATGTAGGATAATGAGAGGCATTTCATTCAAGAATGTTTACGGTGGGTAACCCTTCATGAATGAGGACATAGTCCTACACTACACCGAACACTCTGGGTAAGGACTGGGGCTAAGGGGCTCAAAAACGCCAAGTGTCCTGAGGCTAGGCCTCAGTCATGAAGGTTTGACCAGCTTGCAGTTTAACATATTGCAGTGAGGACGGGCATGCAGTTGAAGGTCATGCTGGACCACAAGGATCCTAGTTTAAGGTCTTAGGACTCGAACCAAAGGGGCCCAGCTGTAGGGCCAAATGTAGATTAAGGTCGTGCTGGACCGCAATCTAGTTTAAGGTTATGGGGGACCCCAGTGGCCCAAATGTAGAACCAAATGCAGTTTAGGGTCTTGCGGGACTGCGATCCAGTTTAAGGTCATGGGGGACCGTGGTTGCAGTTTAGGGTTATGCAGGACCCCTTGGCTCAGGCAAAGTACAGCTTGAGAAACTTGGCGTTGGTTAGTGGAGTTACACGCTCTCCATTGATAGTCACCAGGGAATACACACCATTGGGATAGACCTTATGGACGATGAATGGACCCTCCCATTTGGGATCCAACTTGGGTGGTTTCCTGCCGTGAATCATTAGCGCCCTGAGGGCCAGTACCTGATCGACTTGAATGAAAGAGTGGAAGCGAACCTTCTTGTTGAAAACTTGATCCATCCTGATCTAATGTCTTTACAGGTTGTGCATGGTGTGAAGCCTATTCTCGTAAAGCGCTTCTAATTCAGCTAGACGGATTTCGACAACTCTATCTGGCTCTTGCTGGTCATAGACCGCCGTGCGCAATGAGGGAAACTGAATCTCGATGGGCAGGATGGCCTCATCTCCATACACTAGGGAATACAGGTTCACCTGGGTGGAATTACGAGTTGTTGTACGATAAGCCCCGAGGGCATTGGGGAGCTTGTTCGGACAACTTTTCTTGTTCTGACCAACCATTTTTTGCATAATGTTAAATAGGGTTTTGTTAAATTCCTCGATCTATCCATTCTCCTTTTCATGATAGAGGGAGGTATAGTTGGAGCGAATGTTGTACTTGGCGTACAATTTCTTTAGCTTGGAGGCTGGGAAGTTGGTTCTATTATCTGTGAGGATGGCGTGAGGCACTCCAAAATGATATATAAAGTTGGAACTCACGAAGTCAGTGATAGAATGGGATTTGACTTCCTTGAGCGGAATTGACTCTTCCCACATGGAAAAGAAATCCGTAGCAATCAGAATGAATCGGCATTGGCGAGCTGTCACTAGTGGGTAAGGTCCTACGACATCCAACACCCAGACTAAAAAGGGCCAAGAATACTTGGTAGTGTAGAGAGGATCTTGTGCCTGATTCACAATGTTAGCATAAACTTGGTATGCATGACACCTCTTGTAAAAATCGATGCAGTCATAGATCATAGAAGGCCAGAAGTACCCCTGCCTCCGAATTTGGTGATAAAACATCGACCCGGCTAGATGGGTTCCACAGGAATGAGCATGAACCTCTTGCTTGACCTGAGGGATCTCTACTCCTTGAAAGAAACGGAGGAGAACACCATCAAATACGCGTTTGTAATGGATCTGCTCCAGGCTGGGACTACTCTGAAGGGTAAACTGTAGCATGCATTGTTAGATTCGCTTGTGCTCGGCCCAGTCTGACGGAAGATTACCGCAATGGTGGTATTCAACCAAGGGTGTCCTCCAACCAGGAAATACATCAATCACCATATCTAAAGTACCCAGGGCCCCCGACGTAGGGGCACTAGCGGTAGGATAGATCACCCGCGGGCTATAATCATCCTCCAGGGTAATGAGATAAATGACTCACCAGTGCGCTACGTGGATAATCAGGTCATCCTATTCGGGCTCCGCAAGTGAGGCAGCCAGGATAACCAAATCATCTGCTCAACCGTTCTGTGACCGGGGAATGTGGATGATTTTCGATCGAGATATGAAATGAGCCATTAGATGGATGGTGCACTCCAACAATGGAACGAGTTCTATCTTTCTGAAAACATAGTCACCATTGACTTGACTGATGAACAGCATGGAGTCCCCTTTCACATGCAGATGGGGCACGTCGGTGTCGAGGGCCAGTGATGAGGCCAATGATGAGGGAATGATATTCGGCCTCATTATTGGTACAACACTCTGACAGTAGGAATGGATATGAAAGAACATCTTGCTCCTGGGTGATGAAGACGATACCCATGCCCACTCTGTTGAGCCTAGGATCGTTGATTCTTATACTGGTGGGGCTCCGGGAGGCACTGTCAAAGAGCATCTTCCAGCATGGGATGACATGATCGATTGAGAGGATTACCTCATCAGGAAAACCTAGATCCAGTGGCTGATCCATGGAGGTTGGGTGAGCAGGTAAAAAGTCTCCCAACACCTATCCTTTGATAGGCTTCTAAGATACAAACCTGATGTCGAACTGTTGGAGGATCACCACCCACCATGCTAGTCGGCCAATCAACATAAGTTGGTTTAGGATGTACTTCAGTGGGTCTACCTGAGAGAGCAGGTGTACCTCGTAGTGCTCCAAGTAGTGCCGCAATTTCTGTACGACAAATACAACCGCCAGGCAGCTCTTCTCGATGGGAGAATATCTAAATTCTGTATCGAGGAGTATGCGGCGGAGCTAGTAGAGGCTGTTCACTATTCCCTCATTGTTCTTCTGGTCAGGAAGTGTGCCAAGGGGCTATTCTAGGGAGGTCACATAAAGGACTAGTGGATTCCCGAAAACGGGTGGAATCAAGAAAGGAGGTTGGAGTAGATACTTCTTGATTTCACCAATGGTGGTATGAAACTCTTCATCCAATTAATAAGTGGTGCCTTTTTTAATGATCCGGGAAAAGGGCATACACTTTCCTTCCATATTTGCAATGAATCGTCGTATATAGGCTATGTGCCCTTGGAGACCTCGATGTTCCCAAATATTTCCAGGGGGAGGCATCTGGCTGATGGGCTGGATCTTCTCCGGGCCGATCTCGACGCATCAGTATCTAACAATAATGCCAAGAAACTTTCTGGAGGTGACCCCAAAGGCACACTTCAACGGGTTCATCATCAGGTGGCGGGAACGGAGGAAGCTGAACACTTTATCAAGGTCCTTGAGATGTTCCTGGCGCTGGAGAGATTTAACCACCAGATCATCCATGTAGCACTCCACCAGTGTCCCAAGAATTGGCGTGAATATGCAATGCATGGACTGTTGATATGTGGAACCCACATTCTTCAGGCCGAAGGGAATAACCTGGTAATAGAAAGTACCTTGGGGGCCCTAAAGGCAGTGGACGCTTCGTCCTCAGGGGCCATCCGAATCTGGTTGAACCCAGAATACCCATCCATGAAAGAGAGGTCCTGGATCCTGGCTGTGGAATCAATCAACAACTCTTTCACTAGAAGGGGAAAATAATCCATTGGAAAGTGGCGGTTGAGATCACGGAATTCGGTACAGACCATGATCTATCCACACTTCATCCCGACTGGCACAATGTTGGCCAGCCACTAGGGGTACTAAACTTCCTTGAAAATGTTGGCTTTAATAAGCTTGTCAACTTTGGCCTAAAACATGGCTCTGTTAGAATGGAGAATCAATCTGGGAGGTTTCTTGAACCCACGATGGTTTTTGGGGAGACCAAGGAGGTGGATGGATAGCTGTGGATCTAGTCCTAGAATATCATCTTTACTCGAAGCGAACAAATGACGGTGCTATCTAAGGAATTTTACGTTAAGTTGCCGCTCCTCGGTGGGCGTATCGGCGCTGACCAATGTGGGTCTCAGGTCCGTCTCGCTACCAAGGTTAACCTGCACTAACTCGTCAACCATGGTAGAGATTCCTTCTTTAAAGGCATGGGGAGCATCCTCTATGTCCTCCTCTCCACTTGTGGAGGGATTATCTGTGGGGGGAGTCATTTCGGGGGTACCAGACCTTGATGCTAAGTTGGTGCCGGCTTGGGTGGCAGTGCTCATCATATCAGGAGACTCATGCGCCACTGAGACCATAGCGATGAAGGAAGTCGATCCAATCCCGTCTGGTCTTCGGCCCAAGGGGACACCCTTGATGACATCAAAGCAATAGTGGCGCGTCATCTTGAGCCGGTTAATTCCAGCCTGGCGGAAGAGACATGTATGATGCACCATCATTGCCATGAGCCTGACGTCGTGATAATGTATAGGGGTAGGAGGTTCGAGATTCACCTGGTCTTGGATGGTGTAAGAGTATGATGTGATTTTACACCACCTCTTGGACCTGGGAACATACCTTCATCGTGTATGCGAAGCCAAAAATACATTGCACCATGTCAGTTGTTTTGGTCTCCAATCGATGGATTGGGAAGACGTAGGTGTCATGCAAACCTGCCCAGGGATCACTTGTGGCAGCGGCAAGCTCAACTTCACCTACCAGAACCTGCTTATCCTTTCTCTTATAATAGTCAGCTCCTAGATAATGGGCTTCCCAAGAGGCAAAAGTAGACGCATCTCCTTGGAGCATGCCCCCTCGAACATTAAAGGAGTATTTGAGGCATTGTTGATATGATGAGGGGATCGCCACATGAAGGTGGAGCCATGGCCATCCCATCAACGCATTGTAGGCAGTGTCCTAAGAGACATCCATGAATTCAATGCAAGAAATTAGGCCACCGAACTAGGACTTCAAGCGAATCTTTCTGACTGGAGTTTGCTCAGTCCTGTCGTACCCCTGAATCCTGAGGTTAGAGAGAGTTAAATCATCCTCAGATAGACCCAACGTCCGCAGTGTCCGAGTTGTGATTAGGTTAATCCTAGAACCCGTGTCAACAATATAGTGGTGGACTTCCATGCCATTTAACTATCTAGAGATGTACAGTGGGAGAATGTTCCCATGTATGGGAGGGTGTTTATCTTCACCAGAGAATGAGATAACTGCCTGGCATTTGGCGTTCTCAATTGCCTCAGGGCCTTAAGGCCCCCTCCGTCTCAAACTGGAGGGGGCTCCATAGGGCCTCGGCGAGCGCCTCATGCATTTTAGATGGCAATCGAAGATCTTAAATGATATAATCCTTAATGGAATACCAGATAGGTTCTTCAGGACATCATACATTAGGGCCAAACATGAGCGTCTACTTACAGGAGGCCGCTCTGTGATTGGAGGCATGACAGGCCCTGCCGGCTCGACTTGTAGCTGACTGGTACTAGGAACGTCTCCCTGTTCACTAGTCGAAGCCCGGAGAGTGGATTCTAGATTAGGACTGGATGGCTGGGGTCGGCTGTTGGCAGGGCAGAGCTGGTTGGGCCATGACCGAGGTGGTTTTTCCTGATCCAGTAACACAAACGGTGGTAGAGGTGGACTTGTCGACATCGGATGAAGGGGTCGAGTGTGATGAGCTCTGTACTAGGAATGTTGCCTTGTCTCAGTGGCATGCAAGACCTGGCTTGAGGTGACAACTATCGTTCCCCTACATTTAATGTCGCCACGGCTCCGCCGACGTTGGCGACGACTGGGGACATTGGGAAGGTCCACCTGGTGTTTCTCATCGTCGGGAGTCAAAAAGGGATTTACCAACTCTACAGTGTTAACTGAAGTGTACCCCTAACTATCACTTGTGGATTCATCCCTTACCGAGCAGAGTCTCAGAGGGATCCCCATTTCTGGGGGCATGAATTCGCCAAGAGTGTGAGATGACGATGACATTGGAACGGTGCGTTCTTTCTTCTCGTGTCTCCACCGCTTGCTCTTTTGGGAAGAGGTTGGATGGGACGAAAATGCCGAGGTAGAAACCGCAGCTTCCGAAGTCTTTGGCTGATGTAGGCATGCACGGATGATGCCATGGGAATGGGCGACCATCTTGCAGGCCATCCAATCATTATACTTCAGGGATTCGCGGTCAGAAACATGCTGCCATTCATCCTCGTCACCGCTACTGCCCTTTGATCTCACAAAGACACCTGCTACGTATGCCGGGGCTGGGCCCAACCTGATTATATTGTTGTCAATCTGGTCATGGAGCCAATCCATGAACACATAGCATCGCTAGATAGTTTTCCCCAGGGTTTGGTGATAAGGGAATTAGTTGGGGTGATCAGTGCGATGCGCCTCTTCCAGCTTCCGGCACTTGGGCAGCTGTACTCTTTTCAGCTCCAAAGCACTATAGAAGTAACCAGGGACCTGAACCTCATTGAACGAGTATGTCCGATTCCTTCTATCCAAAAAGTGGGATCTTGGAGGTTGGCCCTAATGAGGGGACATAGGAGCATTCTAAGGAGGTGGAACCTGATTATCTCCCCTAGGTAGTGGTAGTGCGTTACGCGGAGGCGCTTGCCGATTTTGCGACAGTCGTTACTGGGCCAGAAACTGCACTCGTGGAGGTGGAACCCTATGGGGCTAGAGAGATGGCCTCACTGGTAGCAACTCTAGTTGCCTGGGGGCCTCTATATGGGCCACAGTAGTGGGCTCAGCTCTGGAAGATCTTCTTGTAGGGATTATAGGAGGCAGCGGTCATGCCTGGAGGGCCTGTTGTAGGGCTTCCTCGAGGCACTGAGCCTTCTCTGAGAAGTCGCAGAGCCCTCTGGGGTAATTCTGAGTGATCAGAGAAAGAACCAGCTCTTCCTTGATCTTCCCCTAGGCACAATGTCACTAATTTCTCTTGAGTTATTGGAATGTCAAGGGAGTACGTGAGCCCCTTCCACCAGGCAATGAAGTCTACGAATCACTCATCGGGCCTTTGATTGCACCTGAAAAGGTATGTGATGTTCTACTTTCGGGTTGTGGAACTGAACTGGTAGCAGAATTTCCTATGAAGGTCCTCCCAGCTAGTCACAAATCCAATAGGGAGCTGGCTGTACCAGAAGAATGCTGGCCCATCTAGTGTCTGAACAAAGAAACGGAGCTTGGCGGCCTCCTGCTGCGCTTTAGTTCCTATCATAGGCCCAGACCTCAAGTTGAAGTGGTATAGGTGATCTGGTGGGTCTCCTTTTCCAATTAAGGGGGAAAAAGTGGGGTTCCCAAATCCCCGAGGGGCCAGCATGTCATCCACCAATGCTGGGTATGGCTTGCTGTCCGGTGGGATTTCTACCTATCGAGTTTCCAAAGCCTCTAAACGGGCGATGGGTGCAGCCATCGGATCTTCTGGATGTGGGGTCATATCCTGATGGGGATCCCTAACCACAAGTGCATTATCGGGCTCTTCAATCCGATAGTCATGCTCAGCAGCTCGCGTGGCGACTGGTGGAGCGACTCTTGGGGCAGCGGGAGAAACCCGAGTGGGGTCTCTTGGGTGATCGCGCCGCTCAAGAGAGTTTGGCAAAATGTATCGTTCCCTCTTTCCATGAGCTTCGGCCTCTCCTCTATCGGCAAACACGGCATGATTGTGGTTTTATAGGAGAATCTCGTCGAGGGGTAGTTGTTCCTGCCCCTGCTGTCCCAACCTAGGATCAACGTAGTCAGGCCGCCGCTCTGCAATGCGTTCAGCCAGGATCAAATCAAACTAGCCTCTTCTGCTAAGAAAGCTGTTGGAACTGTGTGGCCTTCTCGAGATCTTCCTCTGCCTTCTGCACTGATGAAGATGGTTCGATGATCTTGACAGCCCCAACGTGTTATTTACCCTTGCCGATATTCTGTCTCAATGTCAATGCCTCAGTGTGAGTGGGGAGACCTAGGAGGTTACTCTGTTGGGGTGTAATCCTTCTGGATGGATCCAGTAGTGGCATGTCCTCAGGGGGTGAGTCCCCATTTACAAGTTTCAAGTCATTCCCCTCTCCCGGAAGGTCGGCCATGTTGACCGCTGCTGCCTTCCAGGGCATGCCCTCAAAACCGCTTGGTGAGTCGGGCTAAAGGAGAATCATGCTGAAGAGAAGGGAAGCGTACTGCCCCCATACATAGACGTGCACATGGGGGGGGGGGGGTGGCTTCCTCGATATCTTTGAGGAGTACTTGAAAACTCTGGATGCATTGTTGTTAGAGGGCCCCGTGGTGGCCAAGTGACTCGGGGTGCCGAACCACAAGGAGTGTGACTAGCTCGACCTGACGACATTGCTCACTGATATCCTCAAGATGTGCTGGACTCCCGAGATATGGCACAAGATGATGGAGAATATGGGAGTGAGTCGCCCGGAGATTCTGGCGGAAACATTCAAACTCTCCCGTCGTGAGCGATTCTGGTATATCAAAATTTGATCCTCTGACCGGTCAAAACTTCTCGGAGAAGTGGTCTGCTACGAGGATGGTCCAAAAGCTCCACGACTCAGGTTTAGGATCTGACCCTTGACGACCCTGCTCATCAACTAAGAATGGCTGGAGAACTGGCAGTGGTGCCAAGGCTGGCCGCTGGGCCAGTGGGCTGGCCGGCGGAGAATACAACGAGCATGCCGATTAGCCGCCGAATCCTAAGTCATCCGCCAAGGGTTGCAGTGTCCTGGCTGCCACGTCACGATAGGATGGGACGGCGAATAGGCCTCCAGTCATAGTTTCGGTGCATGCTGAGGGTGTTCTGTGTCGCGACTCTTCCGTCAGTCCCCAAAAAAGTTCTCCACACTCTCTGACTGAGGTGGAAGGTTCTTCCAAAGAAGCCAACGGTAATTGCAAGTTAGACCCCTGGGGGTATTCCAAGTCCTCATCCTCCTAGATATACCTCTGGAGGGAGGAGAGGATAATATGGATCTCGCATTCAGGGAGTATGAGGCTGAAGCATCGCATCCCTATCCTTGCCCTTGACTCATAGGACTAGGGGGAGGGCTCCATCGCTGAGTCATTCTCTGAATCAGAGTCCGAGAAATAGACTGGTATGATTTCTTTCTGGCCTTCCCTGGCGTTTCTCTTGCGGCAATGACATCCCACCTTCCTGCCCATGGGTGGCTCCTCAGGGCAAGGCTGATTTCCTTCATGGAGTCCTCTGGCCGCAATGGTACGGGGGCCGAGAGGACTGAAGGTCGGGGTGCGAGGACCACCGGGGAAGATGTCAAAAGGGACATTGGGAGGACATCCATGTGGGTAAGTGAACGGACAAGCAGTGGCTCCATACTCTCGGCCGGTGGTAGGGGAAGTGACCATGTACCCCATGTAGTGGGTGCTGTAAAGTGCCACACCCGGGACCTATTTCTCACAGGGATGCCTTCTGCTTTCTAGAGCAGTGGCATGGAGTAGCCCTTTATGCTGGATGGCACTACCGTGAATTGGCCCGCGGTGGCTATTGCATGTGCCAGCGACTGGGTGAGTCAAACCAACCTTCCTGTACGGTGGTCGGGGCCTCGATCTAGGTTGGGCATGTAACTGCCCCTGCTCAATGTGTGCGGAGGTTTGATGATATAAGTCAGAAATGGATCGGGCCACAATAGTTGCTGACGTTGATGCCCCATGGGCGGGCATCCTCTTCCGCTCGCGCCTGGATCTAGTGTCGGTCAGATGGGTTGGAGACGGTGGTGCGGGCACATGGATTGCCTTCTCTTTGGATCGGGGAGTCAGGCGGGGGTGTCGACGCAGCCTAGCGGGGGCCCTTGCCATGAACCCCAAGAGCGGGTCCCCGATCGGGCAAACCCGGACATCCCCCACCTCACCGGCATAGGTAAGGGAGGTGTCGAGGCGTTCTGGGGATAGGCTCCGGAAACAGTTGAACGTCGGTGTGGGAAGCAGTGGCTCCCAACGTGGCCCTCAGGGGCGGTGATGGCATTGAGGTGCAGATGCTTCGAGATCCAAATGGGCCATGTCCCGGGTCGGGATGACCCCTTCTTCCTCGTACCTACGCACAAGGTCGCTGATCACCCTCTGTTGGATAATCTAGGATAGAGAGAGGGGGCGTGAGCACCCGGAAGTCACGACGGTCAGAGCAGCTATGGAAAAGGCAGGACTGTGTGGGGTGGCCATGTCAATACTGCCCCTGCCACTATGCCAGTGGGCAAGTGGCGATTGAGCTCCGGATGCAGCGATCTGATTCCTGAAAGCAGGGAGATGAACCCATTAACACTAGTAGGAAAAGGAACTGACAACCAATACCTCGATGTCATTTCTCCTTCCATGGTCTATAATAGGGATCCACAATGACGACCTCACAGAACGGAGTTCTCAACATCCTGATCGCCCCAACCCCTGGCGAGTTTCACGTCCTAGTTCTTGGTGACCAGACATGATGACATGCTAATCTTCTGACTCACCAAATGCTACTGGTCTCCATATTGAGGAGAAGAGATTCACATCGGGTTCACCATTTTCTGTTTCTAACGCTTTCCGTCGGGATGTGTGCACATCCGTCATGCAGGGGAGGTCTCGTGGCTTGTGGCCCCGTATTCCCCCTTTCCAAAGGCGTGTGGCATCCGTTCCTTGTTTAGGGATGTCTGCTCCTTGATCGAAAACGGGATGATGGGATGTCATTTCTTCCATTCGTGGATTCCTCCTCGGAGTTCGTCACCAAGTCTGGGTCTCCCTCATAGATTTAAGATGTATTCATGAATCTCGTTCCCGGTACCATATCATCATGGACACCAGTTAATTACGATGCGTCATTCGAGATGCTCCAAGGGTTCTGGTCAGGGAAGCAACCTTCGGTGAAGAGAATGGTCACATTGGGGTGTCATTGGCATGTCTTGACGATTGGGGGATTGGAATGTTTGTCTTCTATCCCTTATTATAGGGATTTTCAAGGGCACAGAGGCCCGAGGCATCCCACATCGAAAGTGGGGAATTGGAATTCCTTAGGCTTGTATTTGAGGTTTTCGACAGCGTCCCATGTTTAACCCGGGGTATGCCGTGAGTTTAATGTCTTGCGGAGAAGGTTACGCCAAGGGTGTTTCTTCTGAGGTTTTCCCTAGCTTCCCATTTTCAATAAGGGGTATGTCGTGTGTTTAACGTCTTGTGGAGAGTGATCAGATAGATCGGACCACTGAGAGTGGATCAGATAAAAAGACCCCCTAAAGGGAACTCCGATGTCAGGGCCAGCACGTGGGCGGCATCCCAAATTTTGTGGAGTGGAATAAGGTGGCATGATCCCACTGGGTTGTGGCGGCCCGGGTAGGAATTAGTATGGTGGATGGAGTGAAGGGAATTGAACCTCATGGAGGCTTCCTACATACCGTGCTTTAACATAGATCAATGTCCCCGTAGTTCGGGTATATAGTTTAACATCATGTGGGATGGGGGAATTTGGGACATATGCTCTGAGGCGACCCACAATGGATGGATATGGGGCTTACGCTCTAAGGCGGCCCAAAATGGTGGATATGGGGCTTACGCTCTGAGGCAGCCCACAATGGTGGATATGGGGATTACACTCTGAGGCGGCCCAAAATGGTTGGCCAACCAACCCAAAAGGGTCAGAACGACTGAGTAGTGGGCTTGAACCTTGTGCAGGAAACCTACATACCATGATTTAGCACGTATCAAAGTCCACGTAGTTCGGGTGGTGCAGTTTAACGTCAAGTGGGATGGGGAAAACAGTTTAACTTCATGCTGGATGACATACAGCTTAACGTCATGCAGGATGAAGGCATACTATTTAACGTCAAGCGGGTCGGGGTTATACAGTTTAACGTCTTGCGGGACAAAGGCAGATAGTTTATCATCATGTGGGATGAGGTTATACAGTTTAACGTCATGCTGGATGAAGGCACACAATTTAGCGTCATTCGAGAAGAGGTTAAACAGATTAAAATCATGCGGTAAGAAGGCACACCGTTTTACATCATGCGGGACGAAGGCATTTAGGGCTTACGCTCTGAGGCGGTCCAAAGTGTTGGCGAACCGACGTGAATAGGTCGGAACGATTGGGTGGTGGGCTTGAACCTCGTGGAGGCTACATATGTACCGTGATTTAGCATGGATCAAAGTCCTCATAGTTCACCGGGATGGGGAATACGCTCTGAGGCGGCCCAAAAGATGATTTCATGGTCGATTCTCACTCTAAGCCCACGTGAGTCAGGCTCAGTGTGTAAAACAAGAGGCAGTAGGGACCATATGATCATGTCCGAAGGGTTCGTCCGTGAGAAGCAGAAAGGGGCTTACGCATTGAGCGGCCCTTGGTGCTGAGACTTACTCTAGGATGGAGTCCCGTGGTGGGAAAAAGCACATAGGGAGAGTGATTTGGGACTGAACAAATGAGAGTCCTCATTCCCTATCATGCCCTCCACTGGCCTTGGCAGTGGGAAGTACAGATTTGCATGGGTGCGACCTTCTGCAAGAGAGGCTAGGGGATTACGCTCTCTGGAAGCCCTTCCCCCATGGAAAAAACGCCACTCCAAGAGGGAGGATCTCATTCCATATGAGGAAGATTCCATTCCCGTGGAGACGAGCAGTGTAAGGAATGTCCTAGTTGAGGGGAGCCTATGTTAGTGGCACGGGGTCGGATCCTAGTTTAACGTCATGTGTTGAGGATGAGGTGCTTGGCAGTTTAACGTCCTACATCTCAGACAAGGTGGGTTCGCTCCACACCCCTAGGGATTACATTCCCAACACCATCTACCCCTTGTGGGAGGGAAGGCATTGGAAAGTCCGTGGCGAAAGGGGGCCGCAGGGCGAACCATCGAGGGGTCCACGTTACCGTGGATATGCGATGAAGCAACAACCGTTAGCGTGCCTATGTGAAGGAGCATAAGGCAAAGCAACGCAACGGTAAACACTACCCAAAGGCCCTTGAGGTTACCTCTCATTATCTTGGAAGTCCATACTGGAAAACAACGTAGGGCGTGCATGCCCAGTATAGAGGACATAGGGCGCCTATGCATGGAGGCACCCCGAGGGGGGGGGGGGGGCGCCAAGGTGAGGGGCCCTGGGGTTTGCACGCAAAGAGAATGTTTGCATGCAAAACACCAGGATGGCACACAATTGGGGCAAAGGGATTGTGCGTGGCTAGGGGGATTGCGTGCTGCAGGCTTAGATTGCGCGCAGTTGCAACAACCGATTCCTAAGGTCGGGCAAAACCAAACGACGGGATTGCGTGAAATTGGGTTTTGCATGCAAAGGAGGGAGTGCATGAAATGAAAGTGGTTGCGCGCAAAGGAGGAACCCTGAAGAGTTTGCAATTTTATTTTTTTTCGGCGGGATAGTGCGCAAAGGCGAACTCTAGGGCAAGGTTTCAGGAAAAGGGTTAATACCTGAAAGTCATATTGCGCGCGCTAGAGTCCAATTGCGCGCACTGGAGCTGGTCCGAATTCTGCAACCCCGAAACGGAAGGGGGCTCATTTTATTTATAGGTCGCAGACATCGCGGAATACGGACGGTGCGTGAACTTTTCCACGCCAGGACCAATCGGCGTGAAAGGCCTCTCCACGCGGAACCGGGCGCACAAAATTTTGTGCCACCATGGTGCTTTTTCGCGAATCTCGGACTTCCTTCACGCGGGAAACATTTCGTCGCGCAAGTCCTCCTTAATTTCGCACACCACATCCAGGTCATGCGGACCGAGCCTCTAAGTCCGAATATGACTTAGGTTTGTCATTTCGAAACTTCCTCTCGGAGTCACAGAATTTTTCGGCATCCACAATATTTTTCTTAAAGAGTTATAAAATTATAACACATATATTTATTATATTTATAATTTTATTAATATATATGATTCACATAATTTTTATAATTTTATAAATATTTAAACAGATTTATATTTATTTATTGTTATAATAATAAATATTTTTATTTACATATCAATATTTTAATATATTTCACAATATATTAATTTAATTATATAAAACATTATATTAGAATAATAAATATTTTTTTTATAAATTTATATTTATTTATATAAATAAATAAATATTTATATTTATAACTATAACAAAAATATATAATTATTGTTAATTAAAAACTATAAAAATTATATAATTATTTATAGTTGTGATTATAAATATTTACAAATATATATATCTGAGATTATAAAAAATATATTTAATGATTAATAAATATATATTATTAATATATATATATATAATACATTCATAATTATTTAATTATATCTATATTTATTTATAATTATAAATATAAATATTTGTATAAACTTATAAATATTTGTTTTTAAATATATATAATTAATATTTTTATTTGTAATTTCATATTTTTTTAAATATATCAATTTTTATTTTTTACTATAATTATAAATATTTTCATTTGATTATAAATATATATATATATATGTGTGTATATGTATAATTATATATATTTGAATCATTATAATTATAATAAATTAATTTATTATGATTTTATAATTATTTACACATATAGAAAATTTCAGTTATAATTATATCTACTATGAATTATATTTACAAATATTTGTATATAATTATAAATATATATTTATATTAATTTATTTATAAAATTATAATACAAGTATTTATTGTTATTTTATAACTATTTAAATATATATATAGTCATAATTTTAATTATGAATAAATATATTTAAAATGTAATTATATATAAATTATATTTTATAGTTATAAGAATAATAAATATTTTTATTGTAATTTTATATGTATTTTTATAACATTATATTTTATTGGGTATAACATGAATGAATCATATACCACGTAATATATTGATAATTAAAAAGGAGTCATCACATAAAGAGAAAGTGAATAATATAGAGGGTGTAATGTATAAAAGACCATTCAAAATGAACACAAACCATATATACACATCCATCACACTCACACATAAATATATTTCTTGAACAAATTCATTGTAAACTTATATTAATTTATTTATAAATATAATTATAAATATATACATTTAAAAACTATTTATAATTATAATAAATATAAAAATAATAATAAATATAATAAATATTATAAAAAAATAAAAAATATATATATGATAAATATGATAATCATATTAAATCATTTATATTTAATAAATCTGAAAAATATAATAAATATATTTATTATTTAATGAAATTTACTATAATTTTATAATTATTTAAAAATAAATTTATCTAATTATAATCATGGAATAATTATTTTAAACATTATATATATATGAATTATTAGAAATTATATATTAATTATAGACATTTGTTTTTTATTTAATGAATACAAATAAAAATTATTTTTCAATATAAATATAATAATTGTTTATAATTTAATAATATTTTTATTAAAAAAATTTATCAGTAATAATAACAGAGCTGGAGAATATTCCCTCTATCTGCGATATAAATCATCACAGATAAATGGTACACCTTTCATAGCTCTTTTTATCACTGTGAAATGGTTGGTTTATCATCGATTTTAGCAACCATGGATTAAGACCCCTTTTTATCCGTTATTTTTATTAAGCACTGATAAATGTATGCACATCCCTTTCATTGATCTGTGGTAGTATCCCTTAAACCAATCCAAAATGGATTTCATTCTGCATTTATTTCTTTTCAAAAAAATAAAGGGCTTAGTCCCCAAACTATTTCAGCATGTCAAGTTGATTGAGAAATGAAAGGAATTTGATTTTCAATCCCCTTATTTACATGTACCAAAATGGGAGTCTTATCCAAAAAAATCATGAAGAATTAAATGATGGAGTTTTGACTGATAAATAAATTCCTTACAAGTGAGAAAGACAACAATCAAGACTACACAAAATTCAACGGTTTCCACGATGGTTGTTGCACCCGGTGAACATCCTCCTCAAGAACCCCATATACATAATTCCATTGACAAAAAAATGTCTCTAAAATCATATATAGAATTTTTAGTTAATTACTCTCTTCCATTAATTTTAGAAATACCATCAATGGTGCTAAAATCAACTACTATAAACTAAGACATTCCTCTTGGTTGGATGTCAAGGAATTATTACCATTACTCTATTTTGGATCAGGTGTAAAATATTTAGTATACAAATGTAGAGAATAGTTATGCACCTCATGTGCCGACCTTCATTGAATCATTTTGTGTTAACACATTTAAAATTTAACCAAACATTTTACATCAAGAATACACAATTATGAGTGGTTCATGGGTTTTTGGGTATGAAATTTATGAATCTCAGTTTTGTAAAAATATAGGATATATGACACACATTTTTTTTCATAAAACATTGAAAATTGAGACATAGTGAATTTCCATTTAATTAAAGATGAAGGTAGTCATTTATCAATATCCCATTACCATAACATTTCAAATAAGGAAAAAATTCAACTAGAACCATTACCTATGGCCATACAACCTATAGGGGCACCATACATTAGTTTTGAATGTGTACTTAATTAATATCTCAAAACAACATGATTACGGTGGACGATTTTAATAGATGTAGAGGACATAGGAATGATCCTACCCTCTATGGGTTTCAGGGATGCATGAAACAACACATGAGGTGTGGGTTTTATATTTGAATACCTAACCTCTAGAGGTAATCCAAAATTGCTACACGCGGATCATATTTGTGGATATTTCTGAATAAAGATAGGAAGACCAAGTTCATGAGAATCTTAAATGGAATTCCACAGAGAGGGACAATCCCCCTTCTTACAAGAACTCATTAACTTAATAAGAGACAATTTACAAGAAAATATGTTAGATAATATTAGATAGGTGAAAAATTTTAAACCATCGAGTCCTATTCCTCCCATGTGAAAAAATATCAGGGAAAACAATGTAACCACTTCAATGTTGTTTTCATATTATATCTGGACCATATCATCATGATTATTTTTAAAAAAATTCATTGCTTTAGCCACCACAATAATCCATAGAATAATTAATCAGTGGAAAAAATTAAGGTCCTTTTAATCTGAACCCTTATGCTTATTCTCTATTACTATCTTATCCCACAATATCCTTTTTGGTCCCTCTTGATTTTATTTATCACATTTCACTTAGATCAAATCATGAATTTCCTCAATATCAAATATAATGTTTACCCATCTCATCTCATTCTCATCATCTTGAGGATCATTCATTCCTTGTAACGTTGGTTAATTCCAGAGAAGGTAATATTGACAATGATTCTTGGGTACATCCTTTTATGGTTACACATGTAGAGCCTGAATGAGAATGATCTCTGGTGTTGGTCCTAGAGTTTGGACATCACACACAATAGTCACATTGGTATTTTGTTCCACATAGGGATTTTCTCATTTTTGTTCGCTGGTAGAATCCTCTTGGAGATTATTTCGATATATTAATAGATGTATGATGAAACACAACATCAAAAAACTACATTGATTAAATAAAATTATTTTTTAGATAAACAATTCAAACATGAAAAATAGTGAATTTTTTCCAATGGATAAGATTCCATGATTTGGAATTTATCCTTTCCAAATCAATATCATGGAAATGACTATCACAGTGTAAAATTATTACTCTAGAAGACTTCCCCAAATCACCAATGGTAACTCATATATCATTATAATGAAATATAGGCATAACTCACTACCAAATACTTCTTAATTACTTACAAGATATTCCAAACTAAATTCAATAATCAAGGATGGATGATTAATATAAAACAATAACACCAATTTTTTACAATCCAACCAGGTCACCCCTATACCCAATAACATGGTCCAACACCGAACAAGCCTGTAAGGTCCTCCTAAACCCTATAAGATTATGAATAGTGGATTAAATCATACAAGATATATTAGGGAATACATTTTTTACAAAAACAACAGAATATAAAGAGTAAATTCAGTGTGTTCGACACTCAATAAAGGCAAAGTACTAAAACCAAATAGGTATACCATGGATCAAAATATTAATTATTAATGTTCTAAAAAAATTAAAACTTTCCAAAATATAAAATGACTCTAAGACTAAAGTACAAATAAGATACACCTCCTCCTATAAAGGATTTCCATTTTCTCAATCTTGGAATAAATAAAATTACAGTATCCCAAATAAAATAAAAGTGTGTGAGATAAAAAATCATGTAGTGTTTTATAATGTGTTACATAAAAACATTCCATAATAAAAATTTAAATCACTCATTATGTATAATTTATGAAATTTCTGGAAATAAATTTTCAAATTAAAAATAATTCATAATTTCATTTCAAAATTATGTTAAACATTTCACACATAAAATGAATATTATTTTTTATACAATATTTTATATTACATATGATGAATTTTTAAATTAACTTGTATTAAATAATAGGAATATGTATCAAAATAACCACAAAATAACCACAAACATCTACCCAACATCATGATAGTTTATAATTACAGGTTCCCTAAACATCTCATATATGTGATACTGGGTATGTGTTTACATACATCTCTCTTGAAATAGATAAATAGGGCTAATCGACATCCATTCAATGCTTGATATCCCGAAATATGTTTTTATTGGGGGTTTGATTATATATTTGTTGTGTGGGAATTATCGTCCTTCAATGAATATCCCAAATTGCTGACTAACTACTGCACCTAACATGATATTAATAAATTAATAGAAAAAGGTAAATTTGTTTCATTTCAAATAAATCATCATCCGCAATTCTATTTCCCAATTTTAATTTTAAAATTTTTAATTCACAATCAAACACAAAATATTGGGTTTTAATAAATTTATTCACTTTTAATAAAAATACAACCATAGGTTTTCAACAATTCATTTTAAGTTAATTAATAAAATCAATACTCTAATATTCTCAACAATTCCATTAATTTATAAAAACTCATCATATTTATATTCCATTGTAATTTTTTGTTTTTCACCACATTCTATGCTGATTAGAAATCATGTTCCAATTTTCATCAAAATGGTTTTTCACAAATCAATTGAAATCCATTTCAAACAAATCGAAAAAATATATGTTTATTCAAAAGGAAAATATAAAATGGAAAAACCAACATTAAATTAGGTATTTAAAATGTAATAAAATAACATCATGATTCCTAGAAAATACTGATGTCAATCGATATCATGTAACCTAACCTAGAATAAATATTTAATAGAATAGTTTTAAAATATTTTAATGACATGATGATCTAACTTTCTATAAGGAGGAGGGTAATATTTAGTAGGATAATGAAACTGACATTAGGATTAAATACCTGAAACATATCTAAATTTATCTTTCATTCTTCTATTTTAAATGAACAGTAGTAAGAGAATGCTAAATCAACCATAGAGAGCCTCAAAAAAATTGCAATAATGATTGATTTTGACTTGGGGTCAATGGGCGTGTAAATATGGGGTTTTTAGTATTATTAAAAAATTTATGAATAAAAAATTTTCATAAGCACATTTAGTTTTAGATGGCCACATGATAACAAAAACTATGATCCTTTCTATTAGGGTTCACAGTTTCTAAATGGTTGGGGAACAACTTTCCAAACAATTCATGAACCCTTCAAACCCCCATTGTCTAGTATTAATCATTTTCTATTAGTTGTGTGAAATATTTTTTAATAATGTGTTCAAGTGTTTCACATAATATAAATCCTCAAATAATCCAAAATCCATGTGAAGAACCCTAGAACAAAATTCAACCAAAATGGAATAAAAAAAGATTTATCGAATACCACAAGACAAGATATAATATTTTATATGGGCTGGTAACGATTATTCTAATAATGATGAAATATTTTTATCTATATCCTTATAAAATGAGCACTTATAGTCCCCTGTAGTCGTGTTAAGAAAATACATATTTTCCCATACTTTTAATGTAATTATTTTATGCAGTGCTGGAAAAAAGACTTTTAAATAATAAAAATATTTTGATCAAAAAACCCTATTTCCCCCCAATTTTTTTTATAAAATATATTATCAATTTGGTATCAATATTCAATGGATTTTTTATATAGATTTTACTTATTTAATAATTGTTAAATAGTTTGTTTGAATGAAGTCCTCACTTTCTTCCAAACAATTCCTGTTTGGATTTTTGAAAAATTGAGAAATGAATCTGACATAATCCCTTACATGTATTAAATGTTATTTTCTAAAATAATGTATAAATATTTAGTAAATTTTACGATGTTAATTAAATTATCTAAAAATAACAATGATATTTTTGAAAATAGTTTAAAATAGATTTTCTATGTTAAATGAATATTTTCTAAAAAACATATTTTATATTATATGTTATGTTCACTTATTATCGTAAAAATATATTTAAGAATATAATAAATTTCAAAATGATTTAAGAATTTTCAGTTATAGAATGTGATTATCAAAGAAAATTAAAATTCCACAAGAAAAATTCCATGTTATTTATCATTCAAAAATCATTCTCTATATGTGATGAAATAATTTGATGAAACATATTCATTCCTAGATAACTTATGAAAGCCTTCCATTAATAATAGTTATCTAGATATTTTATTTTTATGATGAAAAAACATATATTATATACATTTATATTCAATGGGTTATACAATGATAAAATGATTATGAAACCAACTTCATTAAAAGGGTAATGTTATAATGAAATGTTTAAATTATTATGTGTAATTTCAAATTTCCCTAAGATATGATACGATGAAATTTATATCAAACGCATTTAATTTAATGGATTATGATATGTTGAATGTTTAATTATCATGTGGAAGTCATATGTGTTATTTTAATAAAATAATAGTGGTTATGTTATAACCATGTAGAGTGGTTATGTTATAACGATGAATAGTTGTTATGTTATAACCATTGATGATGGTTATGTTATAAAAAATATGGGTGGGACCTATATATACCTCTAATTAATTTTGGGAATATTAATATCTCGTGATATATAAAAAACAATGATGATGATTTAACGCATTTCAATAAGGGGTTTTATATGATATGATGGAATTGGGAGTGACCCATGAATACTATGATGGTTTGGTGAGTGAACCCATTCCACTATAAGGAATGGGATTCTATTAGGTATGGTGGTGTATCCAGCCAAGGTGGTATAACCGCAGGTGGAGTTCTCTAATAATTCATTGGAATTAGCCTTGATATATATGGAATAGATTCTATTTGCTTATAGGCCATCCACAATTCTATTTTTTCTTCCAATTTTATTCTCTCAAGACTCATCTTAATGAATTTATTATTACTCATGAAATATTATCATCCAATATTTTTTCATGAGTATGTATTTTGATCTTATATTTGTAGTGAATGGTTTTAATAGTTATTCTCGCATTCTCCTACCATAATTCTCATTTCATGTCTATGTATTTCTAATATTGACCCATACTACGAATCTGATATCATCCTAACTAATTTTTCATACCCCTTGGTTAGTAATAATGATTTTTGTTTTGTATATCTATGAATAATAATGAATGTTAATATAATTGTGGGAAACAATAAATATATTTTACAAGATAGGATGACTTTTTTCCTTGGTTCTAGAGGAACTGAAATATTATGGTCCTTATGAATGTGTTCTTGTAATGTAATAAATATTCATCTAAAATATATTAATATCAATGCATGAAAATATTAGTTCACTATATATTGTATCATAGGAATGTTGTAGAAAAATTTTTAGAACTAGTATGGGAAAACATTATTTGTATCCCTAAGATTATTTATTAGGATATGTTAGTGGACTCCTATATGGATAGGAAAAAGGATGAGTGAATGTTTTGTATAATGATTTATAATTTGAAAAATTGTAGTAAATGTGGTTTCCAATCTATTATATCCATTTCTAGATAATAAATGTTGACGTGTATCTAGAAAAAGGTACCAATTGGTAATATCACCAAAATGGGTGCATTGAGTTAGAATTGATCATCAAATGGGGAATGACAATAGGAATTGCTGCACACCTAGTTGAACACTCCCAGGGGATATTGTATTGAAAATTGTAGAACCTTTATAAACCATTATGATATATTTAAATACATGATAATTCTAAATAACCTAGGATAGACATGAAGAGTCATATATAAAAAATAATGAGTGAGGATTAAGACACCCTATATACATTTTTCATGATTATTGGGTTTACCATTATGATTATTGTTTCTATCATTATGAATTTTGGAATTAGCTAATGGATGTAAGTAGAAGGAATCTTGTTAACAATATATTTGATGGAAAATTTGGTGAGTATGTGAAACGAAATTGGATGATGACTGGAGGGACATATGTTTTTGACAATGCCTACTAATCTATCATTATATATGAAAAACAAGTTGAACATTAATGATATTCCTAATGCATTAATTTATTGGAATATGAACTTTTTTGAAAGATCAGGTGGTGTTGAACATAGAAAAAAAAATAGTTTTCAATATGCTATGAAAGAGGGAAAAGGAAACTCAATGAATATCTCAAATGGAGGGGAATACGTTATCTTTTTCAAAAAGGTAAAAAAGATGAAAATTTTCAAAGGGATGAATGTCATATATTTTTAGAATAATAGAATTATCCAACTCATTGATCAGACATAATATTTATATTCATTTCTTATGGAAGGTATTATAACATGTAAATAATTTATAAGGAAGGATTAAAGTAATTATGTATTGATAATCGAGGATTATGTTGTAGATTTACATTACCAAAGGTATTTGTGTTGTAAGAATCATGATACATATAAGGTTTATGTTATTTTTGAAAGAATATATGTCTCCATGTAGGACTATCTTATGATATATGTATTATATAAAGAGATTATGTGTTTGAGGATTATCACAAGTACAAATGACTTAAACATCCCCAAAGATATTTTACATAATGATATTTTATCATTATTACAGGTATATTAGGTGACATATATAAAAATTAAACTCCTTTATTTAGGGAAGTAAATCCATTATGTGGTCATATGATTAAATTAATGTGTAGCCATAATAGATTATCAAATATTTTATGTTATTGTTATTATGGTTTATATGAATTTGATAAAATTTTCATTAATATTCATTAATAAAAATGATAACGCTCATTATAGGAAATAACATGTTTCCTTGAGAAAGCTTACAGTTCATGAACCCATAAATAAATAGAAACAAGGTTATCAGAAATACCACTAGCCTATATGGAGGATTAATTCTTCAGGAAAAAGAGATATATTATTGAGTACTTATGATTAGTCAGTCAGCATGAAAATGCTAACATAAAAATATCAAAATGGATTATATGCCCATTTTACAAAATGGATAGTTAATTGGAATATATCACTGTGGGATTTTTTTTCAGACCCCCAAATCATATAATGAGAATAATTATATATTGGTTTATTTTAAAATAGAAAAGGTTCATCAACCTCTATTTATATAAGATTATATTTCTACTCAAAATAGTTATATATGACATACAATAATGAAGTGGTAAGGTTTAAGGGTGTATAATATTTAATAATATCTTATTGGGATTTGATTTTAACCTCCAATTTTTGGAAAATTTTTCCTAATTATAGTGATGTATGGATTTTTTCATGAAACCAAAAACTATTGTAAATTTAGATGATATAATATTATTTCGATTGATGGATATAAAATTTGGTGAGGATGATAACATCAACTATTGGAGTTTCCATACAATGATATCATTCATTCGAGTATTTTGATGGATCCTTATAAAGAAAATTATATATGTTGCAATGAAATTCTAGGACTGAATCTATTATAACATTATCTAGTAGATTCTATAGAAATAAAAGATAGTTCTATTAATTGTCATTTGAGTAGTTCAAAAAAATGGACAGAAATTTTGTGCATATAATTATCGATGAAATATTAAATTTGATGTTGGTGAGATGATATTTCTATGAATCAATTCTTTGATTTAATGAATATAAAAAATACCAAGTGATATTAGTCCCGTTAAAATAATCAATCATATAATGAATTTAGCTTAAAATTTGTTTTTTCCACCAATACTTTATCTGATAAATGATTTGTTCTATGTATCACTTCTAATGAAGTACATAATTTATTTATACCATGTAGTAAAACTCATAGGTCATATCGGTGATGGTGATATTTCTTATGAGGAATGAGTAGTAGTGGTTCTGGATTAAATAAAAAAAATTTCAAATTAATAAGGCCAATCACAAAGTTAATGTGTTTTGGAGAAATCCTCATATTAAATAACCTTTGTAGAATCCTTGGGAATTAATGTGGAATAATTAACATTATTTTTTTGTAACATAGTTACAAATTTTTGTGGGGAAATAATGAAAGTCGAATATAATATAAACCCCATTTTTTCTGAATTTATGTTTTTCTAATTATATTAAATTTTCTTATATAATTTTTTATTTGAAACTCCATTTTATTCTTTTGATAATCATAACAAATGGATTTAATTTGTTACATTCTACATTTTCTTTAACAAAAAAATATTACTGATATTATTATTTAAATATGGGTTTTATAACCTATAAATTAAACTAAGTAAAATTTATAGAGATTAATAATTTTAAAAATATTAATTATAATATTTTTATATAAAGTAATCATATTGATAAAAAATATCCTCAAATTTTAAGTGTTTATATGTTTCAAATATACAATTTTTTCAAAAACATGTTTTTTAATATTTTTGTCAATCATAGTATTATCAATTATTCATGCATCTAGAAATACAATATGGAAAAATAAAAAACATTTTGGGAAAAGTCATTTCATAATTTTCATACAATTTTAGATAAATTTTAAACTAAAAATATTTCTATTTTACATCTATTAATCCACATTATTTCATTTTAATCAATTTCCAATTTAATTTCAATATACAAATATTGAAAACCAATAATCATTTTCTCATTACAAATGAAATTTTTCATCACATCTACGAAACAAATTTCTATTTAAATTTATAAATATCTGTAATTAAATTTAAAAAATGATTCTAGTATTTTAAATTACAAAAATAAATATTGAAAATTTTCATAATATATTTTGACCAAAATAAAGTGTATATTCTGTAAACATTACTTAACATAGTTATGATTAAAATGGGTTTACTAGGGGTTAAAATAAAAATATATGTTTTATCAATAACACAAATAAAATCCAAAATCTAATTTATAGACATATACTTACCATATATATCATTTGATTTCTAATTTGTTATTAATTTTTATATTGAAATGTAAAATAATGTGTCATTAATTATTCCTTTCAAAACATTATATTTATAACACTCACCTCACTCGTAAAAGGACACCCCATCTCCACACCTGTTCACACCATAAATCATTTTTTGATCATAATTTTCAAACTAAAATAACTTCTCAACTACCCTAAGTTCATCCTTATTGAATTATATATAGCATACATTTAATCCATGAATGATTTTATTGCATTCCTAAGAAGGGTACATGAAGATGTTGTAATGATCTCTAATGTGGGTTTTTTTATTTCTCCCTCCAACTCCATAAATTACTAAAAAATCATTACGAAAAAATAACCATATTAAGGTAAATATTCTGAGTTTTTTATTTTATATTATTACCTACAATAATCTCTACATCGATCAAATGGTTATTGAAATCATCATTCATTTGTTTGGAGGACAAGCGCCTCACTATCAAATGTCATTTGATTTTTCATTACTGCATCTTATAGTTGTTTATAATGATTGATCCAAAGTATATATATTATATATCACATAGTTTTAAATATTTATAACTTGAAACTTATATAAAATTTTAAATTTCATTCTGTAGGTGGAACAATAATTTTGTTATTGTCTAGAGAAGACTACCAACTCGTGAAGTGATGTAAATATTTTCTCACTCAAACATTATAATGAAGATAATATGAAACAATACATGTGAAACACATGAAACAATTATGATATTCATTAATTTTTTTAATAATGAAAATAAAATATATCAATATAAGTTATTCTCTTTCACTCGATGAATAATGATAAAGTATTTTGTGTATGGGTCAACAATCACTATAATAAGGCGATGTGACTATCATTTCATCACCACATGACATTGATGTTATATATATGTATATTTAAAAGATATAAAAAGGTAACTATGAAATTATTATTACTATTTTAATATAATATTCTTATATAATTTCTATAATCATCCCTGAAAAAGGGAAATATCACTCATGGGTAAGTACGACCTACCGTCTCATTGATTTTAACATACTTCATTTCTCAAACATCAGTAAATATTAGTATTAAATGTATAATTTATTAATTAATTAGGTAATTATTTCATGAATATTATTATGGTAATGATATAACCATTATCATTGTAATATGACGTAAAATAAATAATCAAAACATATGTGAAAAATAATAAGGGTATTACCTAAAACATGATTTAAATTGTGGGTTGTTAATAATCCGATAATAGAATGAAATAAGTAAATAATATATATTATATATATATATACTTATGTTTAGGTAATTGATGTATAATAAAATATTGTTTATTATAAAATAGGATTGATCATGTACGTTGAATGTCAATAATTAATGTACTAGATTTCCACCACACTTATTACTTTTGTGAGACACATGCCATATTCACCACCTATTTTATCCTATGTGATGTAAATAAATCCCATGAGTGTATTTTATTATTAATGAAATTATTATTAAGTTTATTTTATTTTTTAATTATGATATATCTTTTATAGGGATTACAATGGAAGTGTTACCAATGTGGTAAGAGATTTTTGTCTCAATTTACGACTTTGAAGAATAATTTGTGCTTTTCACCTATCTTTGATTGTATGGTTTATATAAATTCAATTGATATTATATTTCATAAATAGAATTATTTTCATGATATTATGAGATTCATTTAATGATATTATATTATGGGGATTATGATTCAAGTATGCCAATGTTGTAAATATTTTTTATTGTAATGTCATCATTTTTAGAAATTGTTTTTTATTATACTTGGAATGATGAAAAATTATGATCTATATATCATGAAATTTATAAAATTATTTTACATATATGTATTTCATGATCATACATGTGTCCCATAAATTTATTTCCTTTATGTACTCAAGAGTTCAAAAAAAATATTTTTATGAAAATATAATTTTTTGTTGAAAACCTTTTTCCATAGAAAATATTGTTTTGAAAATATTTGTTTTGAGTAATGTTTTTAATGTTATTGAAAATATATATTATTATTATATTTAACCATTTTTTTATTTTAGAAATACAATTTTAAAGGAATAATCTTGTCTTCTTCAAAATAAAGGCCATATTTATTTTACCCAAAATGTGATAAGAATCACTATTTTTGGCATGCATGACTTAAAGATTAGTACACACATTCATGAATACAGTAATATTTCATGATTATAAAAAAATTATTCAATTTTATTTTCAAATAAAATTTATTCATTAATATTTTAAAAATGGTATATTTCAATTAAATGATTATGAAGTAAAATGTTATTTTGAAAATGATTTAAAAATGGGTTTTCAATATAAAATGACACTTTAGAGGAGGAATTTTATAAATGGTATTTAATAATTAAATTAGGTGATTCAAATTAAATTTTATAAGAATATAATTTTATATGAGTTTTATTTATTTTATGTACTAAAATTTTATTTTCAATGAAATTTTATGAATCGAATGAAATGATCCCAGTAATGTTTCATTGAAAAATCATCCTCTATCACAGATTACATCCAATAATGTAACTTATTATTTTCATTGGATATGATACACGGATAAAATTATTTTTCATTATCTTAATGGTTTATTTTTCTAATGATAATATTTTTATTATACCTGATTGTCTCCACTTGTTACACAATGATAAAATTTTTATGAATCCTAGATCTTATCATGGATCATGTTATAATGAAATGTTAAAATGATTATGAAACCTGTCACATTTAAACATTTTCTGTTATGATTTAATTTTTATATAACCAATTTCATTGCATGGGTTATGATATAGTGAATGTTTGGTGATATTTTAGAATAGATGTGTATGATTTATAATTTGTGCAGGTGGTTATTTTTTAACGAAAGACATCAATTAGTTTATAAACAAGGATGATGAATTCATTATAACAAATTATTGATGGGACATATATCTCGGTCTAATGAATTTTTTAATGAATTATATCTCATGAGATAAAAAATACATGAATTGTTAGTGAACTCAAATCAGTTATGGGTTTTATAATCTATGATGGTCTTGGGAGTTATTTTTGAGTACAATAATGATTTAGGGAGTGAACTCAATCCAATTTGAGGAATGTGATACCACTAGGGATGGTGGTGTGTCGCACCAAGGATGTGTATCCAACCATAGATGAACATGATATGTTTTTTCAATGGGACATCACTACTGAGGAATGGAATTTTCATACTTTACTATATTCCCTAATTCTACATCGTATGACAAGGTTATGCACTAATGTCTCATGTACTTTTGTTCCCTTATGATTTATTTAATTTTAACATCCTTGAATTATGTCCTGACATAGTATTTTGAAATTTTAAATATAGGATATGGCATTCAAATTTTATTCTCACATCCTCATACCCTTATCATGTCATGTTTATGTATTTATCTTGATAATTATTACATAGAATCTATGATGAAACATTAATATGTTTCCTTTATGTAGTTTATGTAGAATGGATTTACATAGGGTGTTTATTTAAAAATTTATTAACTGGATTAAAATTTTCATAAACATTTATTATCTTTCACCAATTTAGAATTTTTTGTTTAATGTTTCTAAAGGCACTAAAATATTTTGGTCCTCATATATGGGTTTGAGTAATGTAAGGAATATATATCTAAAAATATCTTATATCCATTTATGAGGATCCCGATTCATTATTGATAATATTAACTATTAATAGTTATGGTATTTTAAATATGGAATACTTTTATATGAATCAATTTATATTTTTCCTTAACAGTATGTTTCTATGTAAGTATGTGTAAAAATATAAAATAATATATAATGGTATGATAATAAGTGGGAACTACATTAGTTTTTGTTCATTTAATATGGATATTTTCAATTATTTCAATGAGCTTGAGATTCTCCTAGAGGCAATTCCATCCAAGTAATACAAATTAAATTTTTTCATGGGAATCGTCCATATAATTTATTTTTAATTGAGAAAATTAAAATATTTTTTCAAATAATAATGTCATAATTATATTATAATGATATTTTGTTGTTTTATTAAAATGATTTCTTAGGGTCAATAATAGAAAAGGATGATTTTCCAAAAAACAATTTTTTTTAAGAATTTATAAATTTTGATATAATTTTGGGATTTTTTTAACAATACATTGGTTTATAATAATTATAATAATTATAATTATTTTTAATAGGGTGTTTATTACACATGTAATTTCGTAAAAATAGAATTTATACATGATGATTTATTTATACAAATAAGTGTTTTTCTAATAATTATGTGTTCAAATTTTTAGTGTAATTTTAAAAACCAATATATATTTAATATTGAAACACGGTTTTGATAATTTTATTGAAAATTTCAATATTGTTGAATCAGGTCACATTCAGTAAGCCCTTTGGTTTTTTTAAGAAGAGAACCTTTTTTGAAAGTATATATGACTCCCAACAACGAAACAAAAGTAAGAATGGTTTTTATCCTTATCATCTACCATGTAAATTTGTTGGCATGAATAGTGTTCATTAAATAATGAAATATATATAAAGTTAAAATTGTATTTGAATATATTGATAATTTCTTATAATATAAGTATTCAATTTTTATAAGAATTCGTTTTATTCTTTAAAAAATATGCTTTTGTCAAAAATAAATTATATTAATTTTTTTGTGAAAATGATATATCTAATTTATGTATGTTTTTTAAATTTTATTTACAAAAATTAAAATGATTTTATAAATAATCATAACAATTAATTAATGGGTAACATTTATAATATTTCTAAAATGATTAATTTTTAAGTGAATAAAAAAATTAATTAATTTTCAAAAATCATATGTACTTTTAATTAAATCATGTTATTTAAAAGTCCCATTATATTTTATTAGTAATATTAAAAAATGTAATTATTTTCTCATAAAAATATATTTCATATAATTTAAATTATCATTTTCAAAAAAAAATTATATGTTCATTTTATTTCCTAAAACATTGATTTATGCATAATTTTTTTATTATGCATAATGTTTATCAATTTACATTAATTAGAAAGACAAGATAATTAATGATTTGAATTAGTTTTTATATATTAAATTTAATCATATTTATTTTAATTCATTGAATGATTATTGATATTCATAGTGTTAATATAAGACCAAATATTTCATGAAAACTACATTTTCTGAAAAAACTATTTTTGTTAAGTTTTAAAATATAAATATTAAATTAAATTATTCCAATTCATGAAATTATTTAAGATAAAATATATTAAATATTTTTAATCATCATAATTAATAACATTTTATATTTTTAACTTCACTTTTAATCCTCATGAATTTTTTAAGAATTAAATAAATTAACTATAGTGGTTGCATTTAAAACTTTTTAAAAATGGGTTTAAAAAATTATAATGATTAAAATGACTAAATATCAATTTTATATCATACTGGTTGTTTATATATACCATATAGAATCTATGTTTCACTAATGGTCCATTTTTCTTCAACTTTTTGTGTGAATAATATGGTAATATCTGTTTCTTTTCAAAATTTATATTTGTGTCCCAAACCCTACATATAAATTAAAATATACTCTTATATCCTTTCCACACTTAAAAACCATTGTGTCTATCCATTTACCAATCAAAAAACATTATATATTTTCCTCCCCAAATCCTCTAGGGATATTTTTATCATAAATCTAATCTACATAGTCTTTAGTAATAATCCTAAAGAGGTGGTATGAAGAAGTCTTGTTGTTAATTTCCAAGAATACATGTTTTATTTTTTCATATAACTACATCAAAAAAATAGTAATTAACAATTATATAATATAATATTTAAATAAAATATATTTATATGTCATTATGTTAAAATAATAAACTACATTCATATATTTTACCATTAAATGGGAAACAAAACAATCATCCAAATATATGACGAAGTACCACCTCTTGGAAAAATGTAATATATTTTAAATCATTTTGACTCACATATATTAATGATAATATATTTAATTATTATATATGATATTAATCACATATTAATAAATCTATAAAATTAACATATCTAATAATTTCTTACAATAATATTCATTGATAAATGATATTGTTATATGTGTATATGGCAGTATACCACCTTGCAATGCGATTTGATTCATTTTCTAATAACAAATTTAATGGTTTGTATACGAAACTGTAATTAAATAATTTATATATTATTTATGATTTAATGGAAAATATTTAATTATAAAATAACACTTACTTTATTTACATCATGACCTTTTAGAAATGGATACATTACTAGGTAGTTTGTTTTAGATGTATTATTTATGTATAAAAGTGAAAATTATTTCATGAATAAAATTATATTGGTGATGAATTAATAATCTCATTGACCTACGTTAACAAAAAAAATTTATTTTTCGCACATGATCTGAATAATACAAAATTTTCAAATGTGAAATTAAATGACCTTAAAATTCAATATAAAATTAAAAGAAAGAAAATAATAATAAATCTAAATATGGATATTATGAATTTAAATATTTAACATTAGTTTATTATTTATTATGATAGGGAACACACATGGTGATTCATTCTAAAGGTAAGGCATCTCTTTAAACAAAACATTCCTTTGGGAATTTTCCCATTCCCCAGAAGGCCCCAACCATAGCCGTTACATAATCATTAAATTATAAAAAAAACACTATGAGATTATTTCAAGGTTTATAGTTTTATATAATTATTCCATATCAGTTTAATAACATATCTAATATTATAATGTAGACACCTCTACTCATTATCCCTTTTTTCAAAAAATAATACTCTTTTAAATAAAACATGATTTATTTTCTTGATAAAAATGTTATCTAAATATTCCTTTCAGTAAACCATCTATATACCATTCGTAAACATTTAAAACACATGGGATAGAAAAAATAAGTTTTATCAAGAGATAAAAAATGTAATGAAACTATTATTTCATTAATATTTTATACTCATGGAAACATTTTCACAAAATCATATATCTTGGAGTGGAAAAAATTGAGACGAGTAAATCGTTACAATGTTCCTATTAATGATTATAGAATTTATCAATAGGGACTATATGTATATAAATAGTATATACACAAATATAGAAATTTAAATAATAGAAAACCAAAAAATAGTTATTCCATACATAATTTTTCAATAATAAAATCAACCAAGTAGACGTATAACCCAATGGATGGAAATTGAGTTTGAAAAATCCCTAACATTGATTCTAACTTGTCACATACAATATTTATCTTCTTGAATAAAAAACATATCACAATTTATAATTTATTGAGATCCTATTTAAATCTTATTGTTTATTTTATTTCACTTTTCGACATGTTTTAAAAATTATATAATCAATTATGTTCATATCAGACGTTTTATCGATATTTGGTACATGAGTCGAAAATGAACATTATATGATATCAATAGTCTATGTGGTCATAAGTCTATGATATCCAGAATATAAAACAAGATAAAAATATATTAAATATTCATTATATAATTATTTATAATAATATTTTTCCAAAAATGAAAACACCTTTTGTGGAGATGGTATGATGTATGTACGCCTGAACATTAATTTTTTCAGGACTTATTGATATATAGAACAAAAAATGACATGTTTGTTAATATTTATTCATATATTATATAATTATAGTAGTATTTATATGTCATTTTTATAATATATTCCTACTAAAAAATACTCAATGCATTCCATTTGATGTGTGAACGAATCGCATCATTTTGTGGAGGCGGTAGTCCACACATCTTCAAACAAAGTTATCTTATAGACAAAATGAGGAAATCATGATGTTATGATTGATATAGTATTTTTAGAATACTAAATAGGATATAATTTACATATTTAAATATTATTTTACAATAATACTAGATTTAATACCCTCAATCATGGTTGTGATGTGAAAATAACAAAAACATTATTCACATAGGTGATTAACCTACATAACATGGACAACAATTTCATTTCATCGAATCAGAGAAGGTGAGTAATGAAATGGATATGATATATTCCATTATAAAAATAAAACACTATTATATACATTTTTTTAGAGTTTTCATTCATTTATAGAAGAAGGAGGTGTATAGAATGTAGACAAAAATTAAAATAAGATAGGTACATTGAAAAAATTAACAATTGAATAAAACCTTCTTCAGATACCCTTGAGGCATTGTATTTGTTCTCTTGGTGATTACATAACCATGTGGACATTTTAGAGTGAGGAGGATAACCCGGTGAATGTTTTTAAAGAGATACAATGAACATTGTGTAATGGCCCAGACCCTCCTATTCAATTACTTGCCAAATTTTTATGTGTTGGGTGTCCTGTAATCATCGATCTGTCCCACCCATCAGCTCCAAAGATCAGCTCCACAGATCAACGCCACTGATCAACTCCACATATCAGCTCCACATATCACCTCCATAGATCATCTTCACAAATCCGCTCCACATATCAGCTCCACTGATCACCTCCACTAATCAGATCTACTGATCATCTCCACTGATCAGCTTCACTGATAAACTCTACTGATCAGTTTTCATGATTAGCATCACATATCTGTTTCATAGAATAGTTTCACCAAATCAGTTTTACAGATCAGTTTCACCAAATCGGTTTCACAAATCGGATTCACCAAATCGGTTTCACAGATCGGTTTCATCATTTTGCGTTCACAGTTCGGTTTCATACATCAGTTTCACCACATCATTTTCACATATTATTTTCACCAAATCAGTTTCACAGATCGGTTTCACAAAATATCTTTCACGCTAGATCTGTTTCAAAGTTCGGTTTCACAGATCAGTTTCACCAAATCGATTTCACAGATCGATTTCACCAAATTGGTAATAGAGATCGGTTTCACCTAATCTATTTCACAGATAAGTTTCACCAAATCGGTTTCACAGATCAGTTTCACCAAATCAGTTTCACAGATCGTTTTCACCAAATCGGTATCACAAATCAATTTCACCAAATCGTTTTCAAAGATCGGTTTCACCAAATCGGTTTGATAGATCGGTTTTACCAAATCAGTTTCACAGATCAGTTTCACCAAACCTGTTTCACAGAGCTATTTTACCATATCAGTTTCACAGATAGTATTCATTGAATCGGCTTCAGATATTCGTTTCACCTAATCGGTTTCACATATCGGTTTCATAGATCAGCTTCACATGATTAGCTTCACACGATCAACTTCATGGGATCCGCTTCAATGGATCAGCTTCTCCCAATTAGCTTTATGGGATCAGCTTCACCTGATCGGCTCCATCGATCGATAGCATCTATCAGTCTCACCAAACAGCTAGAGAGGGGTTTCAGGATTTTCCTTCCCCATTTTCCCCCGTAACTCTACATTTATGCCTTTTAACAATTTTAATGTGGTTCAATGCCGTTCTTATCACCATAAACAACATTTTAAATCCCATAGGAGTGGGGAGACCCTCAATGGACCTGTTTTCCTCTCTTAAATGAGATACTATAACACACAACTATTTTGACCACCCCTCCAATGAGAATTATTAAATTAACAATTAATTCCATTGACAGTAACCATATAACCATGAGGTGAAACCACGATCCACCTTTAAAGTAGCTCAGGATCCTCATATACTGTAATTATATGAACTCACCTTTTTATCACACGTGAATTCTTTCTTCCTGGCTGGTCTCTTTTTTTCTTCTCCTTGGTGCATTTGGAGTCCCCCTTCCCGAGGCGAGTAGTGCACCTATGCTGGAGCCTTTCCTACTCATTCTAAGAGTCTTCCGAGTTCCTCCCCTGCTAGTCGTGCATCCCAAGTTGTTGGTGCTAAGAGATAAACATCGGTCATTGATCATTCAGGTAGGTATTTTCCTTCGTCTCTAATTAGTGTGTATCATGTGGGGTGGGTATGGTATTATTTATATGGGGATAGCTGAAACCAAACCTTAATGAAGATAATAAATAGAACATTAAAAAATGATATGGGGTGTTCTCTATGTTTTTATTGTACTCATTGTACTTGATTATGTGTTGTAAATTGTATGGGATTTTTCCCACTAAAAATCGTGGTCGTTGGTTGTCTTTTCTTGTGCAGTATTGATCCTCTTTTTTAGGGATATTTATGTGATTGAATGGGTGTAACATGGAAACTAGATAACCACGTAATCTCTACTGATTAAATGGATTCGCAGTGAATAAGAATCCTTGTGTGATCACCCTGATTAACCAAACAGAAATATGGAACTTAATGAATGGCATATTCATATTTTTAAAACTCCCTTACTCTATTCTGGTGATGTTGATGGTTGATGCTTGGGAAGCGATGTGGATGTGGATGAGATCCTATTTTGTGGTTTAGTTATTTGTTTTTTGATCTGAGGTCGGGTGGGTCTGTATGGTGGGGCTTGGATTAGTTCCAATACCTCAAGGGATCTCACAGATACCTTTTTGTTGTTGTGACATTACACGAGAACCTGGTGTGAATGATTACTTTGTTGTTTGGATGTTTTCCTATCCTTGGCTTGTGGATATTACTGTTAGTGTCCCAATAGGGTAGAATTTACATAAATGGAATTACAATAATATGAAAACATGAATTGGTTCAATGGGGAATTGTTTTCCAGGAATGAGTTGTGACAGGGTTGTGGTTATTATGATTCTTATGAATGAATAGTGACGAGGGTGCTTCTATATGGGCTGGTTTTTGAAACCCTGGTCTTGGATGATTGCTTTTTACCTATATATATAATTTTTAGTTCTTATGTTTTTTATTCGTTCCCCACCCATGTTAAGAACTTTTTGTCGAACACCCACATTACATGTGGGAGGGTGTTTTCCCAACACTCCTATGAGTGGCTGGTTATTAGATCCTTTTCTGATCCCTTTCCCAAGTAGCCCAAGATCCTTCAGGTAGGCTGTGATGGTCTGCGGTCCATTATAGCCCTAGATTCTTCAGGCAGGGTACGTGGTGGTGGTTGGACTAGGTGTGTGCGAGTAAGTTGTTTCCCAAGTGTCTTCGGGATAAGGCATAACTGTCTTTGGGCATGACAGTAGTTGTTCAGACCTAGGTGTGTGTGGGATGTCTTGTAGTGATATCCCAGGTGTATGTGGGCAAAATGTGTGATTGTGGTAGCCCAAGTGTGTGCGGGTGTGGGTATGGATGTGGGACTATGGTGAGGATGGTGGGAGAGGTTTGACGCGTAGGATGTCCTCAATAACTTGTGGTAATGTGGTGTGACGTACCCAACTATTGATGTGCTATTACTATTACTTTACTTGACTTGCGTTATTTGGAGAGAGTAACTTGGAATGGTTTGGGGTGGATAGTTTCCCTGTTTGGTGCTCTGGTTGTCTTGTTTTCTCACGGGGCATTAGAATTCCTCTCTAATTGTGCATGTGAGTCCTTTTTTCTCCCTTCTGAGTATACCTGTATAATCAGCCTGCTTTTATAAACTACTTTTCAGTTTTTAGGAGTTCATCAGGTATCGTGCGGGATCGTACTAGATCGGATGTTGGGACAGTTTCTATTTCCATTTTTCTTTTTCCGGTACTTTTCTTTGGGATTTTCTTGTACCTTTGTAGTATCAACTTTTTACATGCATATGGGAATGGTTTGCATTTTGTTTTTTACATTTACCTTCAGTTTTGGTGTTGTTGGGATTTCTTATATTATCTCATGATCCTATTAAAAAAATGGGTAATGCCTTCCATTTTGTGTGTGAATCTATACCCTTGGTTCTAGTCACCACTCTGGGACCAATTGAAGGTGGGTCTAAGGGGTAATTATCTCTCCTTTAACTAGATGAAGGAAGGGTTTGACAATCTGTTGTCCCTTCTCTCATCTTGGTGAAGGTGGGTCGTGATTGAATTGTATCATAGGAGAGGTTGAGAGATAGCATAGATATGGCGGTTAGGCATAATGAGGATATCATGGGATGGTAGGGAAACAATGCTAGTCAGTCTTTGTGCATTAATTAGGCCAGGGAACACCATCTAGGACACCGAATTTTAGGGCCCCCCATGATCCGATGCAAGGACTTTGGGCGTACCGAATGACCAAGTGAGGCTACAATGAATGCAGGGTAAAGACCATAGGAATGATACATTCATCATAATGACTTGTTTTCATGTGTTTCTTCGGTATTTTGGGGATTTAAAATGAATAATAAGTCTAAGTAAAATTTTAAAGCAATCTTCTATACTACTCTGTCTTAGGCATTCCTTATTTACCACTCAGCAATGGAACCTGGATGATGACCACGAGTAGTGTGGGCGATCATGGACCAAGTGTTTTACTTGTCTAATTAGAAAAGGGCTGACTAATACAAGGATAATGGTCAGTGGTAGAGGATTCATCATGCCTTTCAGTGGAAGACCCTCAGAAAATATGAGGGCAGTACCTTGTACATGGAGACATTAAGTTGGCTAGAGGAGCTGGTGATTGTTTCCAGCTTGATTGGGCTCTGACGGAGTACTCGGTTCTTCTGGTTGTAATCCAGATGCTGGGATCAGCCTGTTAATGGTAGAAGCTATATAATGGGAAGTAGAGGTTGGCTGATGTTTTGTGGACCGACATCAAGTGGGAGTTCGAGGAGGAATTCCTCTCTTCCATGATGAAGGAGGAGAAGAGGTAGCAGCTACTCTCCCTTCAGCAGGGGAGCATGTCAGTGAGGGAGCTGAGGATCATGTTTAATGATCTACTTCATTTTACTCCGGACCTTTATCCAGATTAGGGGTCTAGGGAGAGACATTTAGAGGAGGCACTCTGACTTTTTCTTCAGTGCGCTCTTACTCACATCACACAATCGACATACGTTGAGTTCTAGAAGAATTCTGAATTGTTAGAAAAGATGCACACGCTGGGAGGTGTTCTGCGAGAGGGGAACCAGTGGAGTTTGTCAAAGGGTAATACCATCAGCAACAGACCTCTAGCGTCAGGGCCTTATAGTTTTCGACCAGTGGGGAGAAGGCCCCAGTAGTTCCAGTTCGATCTCCTGGTCCTCGCCCTTTCCTCGTGAGCCCATGACCAAGGTTCATCATCTGTAGAAGCTCTGGGAACCATCGGAATTAGTGCCCAGAGAGAGTGCAGTACAGTGGGGGTGGACAGGTTCAGCACCCACCTCTACTTCACTAGTTTCTAGCCAGACCCTTTCAGTAGTAGCTGCATGGATAGAGAGTTCATACTCCTTTGAGAGTTGATGTCGCAGGAGGAGGTTGAACCCATGGTGCTCTTCAAGGACCTCGACCAAAGCCTGGTAAGGGAGGCAGCCAAAAACCAAGAGGTAGTAGAGCTGGGTGTGGGCAGTCTCACGTTGTAGAGGCTACAGTTACTCTAGGGCCAGAAGTCGTACGAGGTATGATCATCTTATTTAGCACTCATTCTTGCACCTTATTTGATTCAAGAGAATGACACTCCTTTTTTACACTTGGTCTAGCCCATGCCTTAAGACTAGACACAGAGAGACTCTCTATTCCCCTATTTCTTAGTATGCTTGTTGGGGGTCATACAAGTCTATTTGATGTTTGTAGAGGATGTATATTGATGTTGGGGCTGCATCAGTCTTCTGGGGACCTTCTTCTACAACAAATGCAGCAATGTGATTTCATTCTAGGCATTGACTAGCAAATTTCAGTGCACACTGTTATTAACTTCTTTTGGAGAAGAGTCTATTTCTCCAATGGGGATGGCCAGCGTGTGGATTTTGTTGGAAAGTGGAGTGGTCAGGTGGGGAAATGGCATGTGAAGCCTCTTCATTCAATGTTGGTTGAACTTCCAGCAGAATTAGTAGATTCTAAGATGGTGGATGTTCTGAGAGTTATTAGAGTATTCCTATACTTTTTTCCCTAGGAAGTTCAGACTATATCCCTTCAATGTGACTTTAGGTTCGGAATAGACTTACAACCTAGTGCTCACCGGATTTCCATGGCTCCTTACCCAATGGCGCCTTCTGAGCTATGAGAGTTGTGGATCCAGATTGATGATCTGATAAAGAAGGGTTTTGTCCCACCCAGTGTTTCTCCATGGGGTGCTCCGGCCTTGTTCGTAAAGAAGGATGATAGTGGTCTCTGGATATGCATAAACTACCGGAAACACAATCATTTAACTGGGAAGAATTGTGACTCACTTCTAAGGATAGACTATCCCTTTGACCAGCTGAGGGGAGCAGGTTTGTTCTCTATGATCGATCTACAGTCTGGGTATCACCTGGTAAGGGTGAAGGATAGTTATATTCCAACGACTACTTTCAGGTGATGGTATGGGAACATTGTGTTCTTAGTCATGTTGTTCAGTGTTATGAATACACCTGTTGTGTTCATGGGCCTCATGAACTATGTTTTCTGTGAGTTTCTAGACATGTTCGTCAGTTTTTTCATCGATGACATTTTGATCTACTCAAGATCAGAGGAGGAACATATTAAGCATCTCACGATGGTCATGGAAACCCTTTCAACATCACCAGATCTATGGGAAATTATCCATGTGTATGTTCATGATACAAGATGTGCGTTTCCTTGGACACATGGTGTCACAAAAAGGGGTAGTAGTTGATCCATCAAAGGTGGAAGCACTTTTTTATAGGGAAGCACCTATGAATGTGATGGAGGGTTGAACTTTTCTGGGTCTGGCAGGATATTATAGGTGGTTTGTACCTAAATTCTATCGAGTTTCAGCTCCATCGATAGCATTGACTAGAAAGGACCAAGCCTTCATGTGGACTGAGCAGTGCAAGGAAGCCTTCAGTTATCTGAAAGTGAAGTTGGTTAGTGCCCCAGTTCTGAGGTTACCAGAGGAAGGGTTGTTGTTTGAGGTGTTCTGTAATGCTTCTGGTCTTGGACTAGGGTGTGTGCTAATGCAACAATGGGGAGTGATATCTTATGGGTCTAGGAAGCTATGTCCTCATGAGTGTAACTATATCACCCATGACCTAGAGCTTTTAGTAGAAGTGTTCGCATTGAAGTTGTGGACGCATTACCCCATCGGGGAGCACTTTGTGATATTCACAGATCACAAGACTTTGTGGCATATCTTTACCTAGACGGATATGAACTTGTGACAAAAAATGTGGTAGGAGTTTTTCCCAGACTAAAACATCGAGATCTCTTACACTAATGGTCAGGGGAACATAGTGGTTGATGCCTTGAGCAGGATGTCGCGAAGGGAAGCTGTTCAAAAATCTGTGGATGCTTGGAAGGAAATGGAGGGGTTGGCCTCCCTACACCTGCATTTATTGGAGGATAGTGGTAGAGGTGTTTTATATCAGATGATTGTGCAGTCCTCTCAACTGCGGAAGGTGGAGGAGTCTTAATGGTGAGACATAAAGAGTGAAGTTATGGGTGATCAGGTTAACCAATGGAATGCTCTGGATGGGTGGTCGGAGGATGGTCAGAATCATATTATTTTTTGAGGGAAGTTGTTTGTCCCAAAGATGATGTGTCAGAGAGTTATTTGTGAGTTATATAACTCACTCTTAAAGGTACACCCTAATGTTTCCAAGATGGACCTAGGCCCGGGGGAACAATTTTTGTTGTCCAGGATGAAATGGGCAGTGTCATAGTTTTTGGAATGGTGCTTGGTATGTCATCATGTGAAGGCTGAACACCGTGTACTGGGAGGTTTTTTCATCCATTAGATGTCACCAAGTGGAAGTGGGATGACATATCAATGGATTTAATCACAGAACAACCCAGGGTTCAAGGAGGTTGTGATTCTACCTCGGTAGTGGTTGACCGACTGACGAAATCAGCTCACTATATGACGATCATGGAATCGAGTGTATTGGATGCCTTAGCACAGAGATAGGTGGATGTGGTGGTGCAGTTGCATGGAGTTATGGGGTCCATAGATTCGGATTTGGATAAAAAGTTTACCTCATGAGTCTGGAGGGGATTGCAGCATGTTTTTGACACCCATCTATGTCTTAACACTGCTTTCCACCACCAAACAGATGGGCGGATAGATTGAACCATCCATACATTAGAGGATATGCTACGAGCATGTGTTTTGGACTTCGGGGGATCATGGGAATGAAATTTTCCCTTTTTAGATTTTCCTACAATAGTATCTATCAATATACTATTGGCATTACAACATTTGAAGCCTTGAATGGGAGGTCGTGTCATTCACCCATGTGTTGGATCGAGGATGGGGAGGCATGTGTTCTTATCTCGGAGGTAGTGCAAAGCACAAAAGAGAAGGTTCAAATTTTTCATGAGAGGATGGAGGTAGTCCAGGACTATTAGAATCCATATATCGATCATAGGAGGAGGCCCTTTGAGTTCGAGGTTGGAGACCGTGTGTTCTTAATGGTTTCCCCTCGACGTGGACTGTGAAGGTTCACCAAGGGGAGCAAGATCTCTCCAAGGTTCATCGAGGCCTTTGAAGTGTTGGGGAAATTCAGTGAGGTGTCATTTCAGATAGAATTGCCACCTCAGTTAGAAAGTATCCACGATTTTTTCCACATCTACTAGCTTCATCGATATTTACATGATTATCCCCATGTCCTTGACTCGGGAGAATTTGATATAGGGGATGACTCTACATTTTTGGAGGGACTAGAGAGGATCGAGGATCTAAAGGAGAAGGAGATTCATGGTAGAACCATCCATTTGGTTCATGTGTTATGGAGTCACAGTGGCCTCAAGGATAATACTTGGGAGTGAGATGCTCAAATGCAAGCCGAGTACCCAATGCTGTTTTGAGTTGCTGTTTTGAGCCTTCCTTGTTTTTCTTGTTTTTGGGTCCTTCTGTGATGTAATGCTGACAGTGTTGGTTTATGAGATTTTTTATTCCCTTACCTTGTGAATGGTGATGAAATGTCCTGATATGTGGGGAAGAGAGGACCTGATCTCTAATTATGATGCATTAAGCTGGATGTAATTATACCCGTGCGGGTGAGTCAGTGCCACCCAATGTGGATAATATCTTGGTTGGGAGGAAAGAACACCCAGTTCCGTGTGTTGAGACAATGTGATCCTTGGGGTTTGTATGGATGTTTGGGGTGGTTTGTCCCCAAGAGGTATCTTCTAGAGGGGTTGTTTGGTTTACTCTTTCATTCTCGAGGGTGGGAATAATTTTGGGAGGTATCAGATGTAATGTCCAAGACCCTCCTGGTCAATTACTTGCCAAAATTATAAGTGTTGGGGTGTCCTGGACTCATCGATCAGTCCCACCCATCAGCTCCACAAATCAGCTCCACTGATTAGCATCACATATCAGCTCCACATATCAGCTCCACATATAATCTCCACATAACAACTACACAGATCAGCTCCACTGATCAGCTTCACTGATTAGCTTCACTAATCACCTCCACTGATCAGCTTCATTGATCAACTTCACATATTGGTTTCACAGATCGGTTTTACCATATCTGTTTTACAGATCGGTTTCACAGATCAGTTTCACCAAATTGGATTCACAGATCGGTTTCACAAAATCAGTTTCACAGATCGGTTTCACCAAATCAGCTTCACTGATCGGTTTCACCAAATGGATTTCACAGTTCAGTTTCATAGATCAGTTTCAACAAATCTGTTTCACAGATCGGTTTCACAGATAGATTTCTCCAAATCATTTTTACACCATATCGGTTTCACAGTTCGGTTTCACATATCAAATTCACTAAATCGGTTTCATATATCAGTTTCAGCAAATAAGTTTCAGATATCGGTCTTACCAAATCAGTTTCACATATTAGTTTCACCAAATTAGTTTCAAAGATCAGTTTCATCAAATTGGTTTCACAGATCGGTTTCACCAAATCAGTTTCACAGATCTGTTTCACCAAATTGGTTTCACAGACTGATTGCACCAAATTGGTTTCACAGATCGGTTTCACCAAATCAGTTTCACATATCTATTTCCCAAAATATATTTCGCAGATCGGTTTCACCAAATTAGTTTTAGAGATTTGTTTCACCAAATCGGTTTCACAGACCGGTTTCACCAAATCGGTTTCATAGATCGGTTTCCCCAAATCAGTTTCACATATCCATTTCACCAAAACGGTTTCATAGATTGGTTTCACCAAATCAGTTTCACAGATTAGCTTTACATGATCAGCTTCATAAGATGGGCTTTACAGGATCAGCTTCTCCAAATCAGCTTCATGGGATTAGATTCACCCGAACAGCTCCACCGATCGGTTTCAACTATCAGTCTCACCTATCAACCACATAGTGGTGTCAGGATTTTCCATCCCCAGTTTTTTCCTATAACGCTACTTTTAAGTCTTTCAACGTTTTTAATGTGGTTCAAAACAATTTTTAGTGCCATAAACAACATTTTAGATCCCTTAAGAGTGGAGAGACCCCCAATGGACCCGTTTTCCTCTCTTAAATGAAATAATTTATTGCAAAATTGTTTTGGACACCCCTCCAATGAAAAGTATTAAATAAACAATAAATATCATCGTGATTAGTTGTCTGACATCGAGGTAAAACCGTGATCCACCTTTAAATCCGCTCAAGATACTCATATCTCGTAATGCCTATGTCTCACCTTTTTATCACACGAGAATTCTTTCTTCCTGGAGGGTCTCTATTCCTTTTTCTCCTTGGTGCGTTTGAAGTCCCCCTTCCCGAGGGGAGTGTTTCGCCTGTGCTGGAGCCTTTCATGCTCATTATTAGAGTCTTATGAGTTCATCCCCTTCTAGTTGTGCATCCCCAGTTGTTGGCGCCAAGTGATAAATGTCAATATTTGATCATTCAAGTAGGGATTTACCTTCATCCCTCCTTAGTTTGTTTCATGTGGTGTGGGTATTCTATTGTTTCTATGGGGATGAATGAAACCAAACCTTAATGAAGATAATAAAAATAATTTTAAAGAATAAAGGGGGGTGTACTCGACGTTTCTTCTATACTATTTATCTTTGATTATGTTTGGTGAATTGTACAGGCTTATGCCCACTGAAAATCATGGTCGTTGGTGGTATTTTTTTGTGCACTAATGAACCTCTGTTTTTCAAGAAATTTATGTGATCGAATGGGTGTAACCTGAAAACTATTTAATCATGTAAAGTCGGTTGATTAGATGGATGCCTAGTAAATAATAATCCTTGTGTGATCACCCCGATTAACCAAACAGAAAGATAGAACTGAATAAATGGAATATTCAAATTTTGAAAACACACTTTCTCTGTTCTGGAGATTTTGACGGTTGATGCCTGGGAAGTGACGTGGATGGGTATGGGATGCTCTATAGGGGTTTAGTTGTTTTCATTTGGATCTGTGGCCATTTGGGTCTGTATGGTGGGGATTGGATTAGTTCCAATACTTTGAGGGATCTCACGGATTACTTTATGTTGTTGTGATTTTACAAGAGAACCAAGAGTGAATGCTTAATTTTTTGTTTGGTTGTTTTCCATTCCTTGGCTTGTGGTTATGCCCGTTAGTTTCCCAGTACTGTATAATTTACTTAAATCGAATTACATAAATATAAAATCATTAATGGGTTCAATGGGGAGTTTTTTTCCTAGAATGAGTTGTGACAGGGCTATGGCTGTTATGATTCTTATGAATGAATTGTAATGAGGGTGCTTGTGTATGGGATAGTTTTAGAAACCATAGGTTGGGATGAGTTCTTGTTACCTATATATATAATTTTAGTTCTTATTTTTCTTATTCGCACCCCAACCATGTTAATCACTTTGTCTTGAACACCCACATTCCATGGGGGAGGTTGTTTTCCCAATACTTTTATGAGTGACTGGTTATTATATCCTTTTATGCTCCCTTTTCCGAGTAGCCCAAGATCCTTTGGGAAGGCTGTGATTTCCTAAGGTCCATTTTATCCATAGATTCTTTGGGAACGTTATGTGGTGATGTTCGGCCCAGGTGTGTGCGGGAAGGTTGTAACCCAACTGTCTTTGGGATGAGGCCCAGGTGTCTTCAGGCGTGGAAGTAGTTGTTCGAACCTAGGTGTGTGCTGGATGTGTGTTAGTGATAGCCCAGGTGTTTGTGGGTGGGATTTTTGATTTTGGTAGCCCAAGTGTGTGTAGGTGGGGGGGGGGGTGGTAGTGGGACTGCAGTGAGGATGGTGGGAGAGGTTTGATGTGTAGGATGTCCTCAATAACCAGTGGGAATGTGGCATGGGGTACCCAAATATCGATGTGCTATTACTCTTACTTTACATCACTTGCATTATTTGCAGAGCGTGCCTTGGTAAGGTTTGGGGTGTATAGTTTCCTTGTTAGGTGCTCTGATTATCTCTTTTTCTCAGGTGGAATTATACTGCATCCCCACTTTTCCATGAGAGCCCTTGGTTTTCCCAACTGAGTATACATGTATACTCACCCTATGTATGTAAACGGCTTTAGGTCTCGAGGAGGACATCAGGGATCATGCAGGATTGTACTAGCTCAGACATGTTGACAGTTGTTGTTTTTGTTTTTGTTTTTCAGGTACATTCCATTGGGGTTTTCTTGTACATTTGTAGTATCTACTTTTTGACATGCATATGGGAATGGTTTTCTTTTGGCATTACTTTTACATTTAGTTTTGGTGTTGTTTGGATTTACTATCATATCTCTCGATCTTATTGACAATGGGTAATGCCTTCTATTTTGTGTGTCATTCTATACCCTTGGTGCTAGCCTCCACTCCGAGACCTATTGAAGGAGGGTCTCGGGGGCCATTGTCTCTCGTTCAACTAGATGAAGGAAGGGTCTGGAAATCTACTGTCCCTTATCTCATCTTGGTGAAGGCGGGTTGTGACACTTTGGTTCAAAAATGGATGGGGGAGAGGTGGTATTTATATTTGAGGAGACATGGATTTAAGTGATTAATTTATTGATTATTTTTATTATTAAAAGCTGACCACATTGTGGTGGAATTATTTTAAATGAATAAAACATTAACTTAATGTTTTTTTGTTTCTTTTGTTTGATCTAGAAAATAAAAATCCACTATATGTTTTAATTTTGAGGTATGTTAATATTTTACATTTTATTTATAATGCATATCACAATATTACCAATTCAATGGTAAATAATTTTTTTACCATGAATGTTTATTTATACATAAAAATAAAATTGAAATTAAAACATAATTTTGACTATATGATTCCCAATATGGTATTCATTTTACCTAATTCAATTCACATAATTGGGAAAATTAAATTTAATGTTATTTCTGCAGACAAAACAGAAAAGCGAGGTTTTAAAGTGAAACATTAAAAAAATTTAAATTGTTTTATATATAATTTCAATATTAATTTTATTAAAACGGGAAAAATTAGATTAAAAATATAAAATTCTAAAATTATAATTTAATAAAATTCATAAGCGTAATATATGAATATAAATAAATTACATTAAAAATTGTTTTGAATTATAATGTAGTATTTTTCACTATTTACTAAAATTTGAAAGTTATAAAAAAATTGTTATTCAAACTAAAATTTTATGTCCTAATTACAAAATTAAATTTTTTTAAATAATTAAACATATAAATGTCTTAAAATAGATTTAAAAAGGGTTCTCAATCAAAAGGTGGTACAAATTCATAAATTTATTTTTATCATATATGTAACACCCCAAGCTTCCACGATACGCTTCTCTTTCAATAATGCAATAGCTTGCATTGTACGCAAGTTCGAGTTCAAACACACTGTGACTAATCAAAGTAGCCGTTATGAATATTAATACCCACTTTTTAAAATTATGGAAATCTTATATTTCAATATGGACTTCATTTTTGTATTCGTAATATTGAAATTATCCTAAGTTGATTTTTTTGTAATTTTCTGAGAACTTCCATTTTTTATGAATAGTGAAAATTACTTAAAACAACATTTTTAATCAAAATAATTTATAGTGATAAATTATACTATTTTGTGGTTTTAAAGTATAATTATAATATATTTTTACCATTTTATCCAATGGTGGTCATTAGTATTAATTTCACTTTGAAATTGGACATAATCAATTGTCAATCTTTTCATATATATTGTTTCTTAGAAACACGCTATTTGTTGTGACAGTAGGAATTAATTATGAAATTAATTAATGAAACATATATGTTTGGAATTTTGTAAAATAGACATCAATTTTGAATTCGGAATATCAATTATAGATTAGGGTGAAATTTTGGAATTGTTCTGAAAAACTTCAATTTTTGATGAATAGTGAAACCACTAAGTGGTAGTTAAATAACTGATTTTTCATTTAAATGAAATATTACCACTTCTGTGATTTGATTTTTCAAAATCTTACATACATGGTTGTCATTAGGAAGTAAAATTTGGTTCAATGGGATGAAAATAATTTTTTGGTGAATAGTAACTTTTATGTTTAATTAATCGCAATTAAACGTAATTAGTGAATGTTAAGGTAAAAATGGTATTATAAAAATATTAAATGACCTTTACACTTATCCTACCCCTATTCGATGTGTCATGACAGACCATGACAATCCATGGATCATCTTGGGGACCCCATGGATCCACTTTGGTTGGAAAATAACATAAATAACTTTTTATTTAATGTTAAAATAAAAATGTCACAAAAAAGAGTTATTTTACTAAAAAAAAATTAAATGGGGTTATAAAAGTCATATTTTTGACTATAAATATTCATTAGAAATCTAAAAAATTTCCATACATAATGATATTTTTTTATAATTTCTAGACATTAAATAAATTAAATTATTTATGACACCATGATGATGCAGCGATTACCTCATTAATAAACAAATTTAATAAAATGGAAGGATAGTGTAAAATCTAAGCATTACACTTGTCCAAAGCCTATTGGATGAGAATATTTCGAACCCTTATCACCTTATCCCCGAATTATATAAGTGTGGGACCTTTAGAATCCGAAAATCATTGTATAATAAAGTAACATTTTATTACATTCAAAGAGTGCCCCTCCTCTCCACTTATAAAAGGCCCCCACTACTACCACCTTACTCACAATTTAAAAGCCTTTTGGATCGGCCAACCTCTACCCAAATACTCTCTAAAATTCCATCCCTTACCCTTGGAAGCCTCACTTTTTGCAGAAGTATTCCCAAGGAAGCCTTTGACTCAAATCAAAAAGAGTTACCCGATTTTAAGATAATGTCTTCTCTAATGTTGTTTTTGTTTTATTTTGCTTCTCCAGCCCCTTAAACTCTTTTTATTTATTTAGTTTGTAACTAAACCAGTATCTAACATATACTAGGATTTTTTTATGATAAGGATTTGGTTTACACTTACACACACCTTTATCTAATGGTTAAAGAACATACTGATTCTGTGGGTGGCGAAATACTGCCTCATGAAACAAGGATTGTTCAACACTCATATAACACCTTCAAAGGTGGCCATTAAGATGTCACTATATTTATATATGATATATAATATATTTATGTTTTACTTAAGCCTCTGTATTTTTCAATTATTGCATACCTTTATGGTTTCCATTATGCGTAAACGCGATATTTTCATTTTAGGAAGTGCGGACTACCGCCCCCTCAAAGTGATTTGAATCATTAATGACATATGTGATGATTTATAAAGGATGGAGTAAATTATATTATATATGATATTATACTGGAATTATAATATACCTTTATATCAATATGATTTCATTAAATAGGAAATAGAAATGAAAGTAGCGTTCATGCGTACGCACAGCTTACCGTCTCCATGAACGGTGCATTTCATTTCTTACATCTAAATGTTATTTAATATTATAAATGAATGTATATATAGGATATATATGATATATATGATAACTATATCATTAATATAATTCTGGATATAATGTATATTTCACCACAAGAACAACTTGTAATTATAAGAAGTTTATTTTTGACTCAAGTACCAAAGATCGACAAAATGACCGTTATTAACATAAATAATTACATAATGTTAATAACATGATAATAAGTGCTATAAAAGGAATAATGAACATAAAAAATGTTCTTAAGTAAATATAAATTAACTCTAGTTTATTATTAATGAGTTTAAAGAACGATCGAGTCAAGTCGGACACGAGGTAAGGGAACTTCTTAACCCAATTTCCATTCATTGGGTTAATCTCCTACTTTCAAATTATGTTATGATATTATTGTGAAATATATTGTATTTGTACTTTATTTATGTTTACTTATATTGAATACACATAATAGATATATTTTATTTAAAAAAAATGATCTTGGTAAGGACTTCGTCTCAATCTCCTTTCCCTGAGACATATTTTGTTTTATACACAACATTCTTTTATACGGTGTATAAACCCCTTTGACTTTTACATTTATTAAAAAGAAATCTTTATTAAACGAAGCATTTTAATAAACGACAAAAAGGAATGTTTTTCTTTCCGTACATATGCGGCGACAACGACTTCTCCACCGCCGTGACCATTATTAGTGTTTCAGCTTCCTCTACAAGCCATAACTTTTTTTAAATGAAAAATAAATACAAAGTTTTAATTTTCTTTAATTTTGGTATTGAAAATGGTTTTGAAAGTGTTTTTATTATATCAATGTCTTGTATTGATATCTTGTGATTAAAATGTTGAAATTTTATGTTTCCTTTATGCATGATTTGTGTGAAACGATTATGTTATGGTTTATGATATGTTTAAACCTATTCATATGAGGAATGAATTGGACTTAATAAGTGATGGGTGGAGCACACTATAGCTCCTAGATGCATTGTTAGGTCTCATGAGACAAACTAGTGTCTTGGAACGAGGCCTTGAAAAAATCTTATTTGTGGTCTTGGCACGAGGCCTTGGCTACGTGGTTATGATGGTCTGGCATTATGCATTCCATCATTATGAAAGTGGTTATTGATATTGCATGTGATTATTCGACTAGTAGAATATCCATGTGAGTAAGAAAATAGAATTATTTAATTTTATTTTTTCCATATTATGCTGAAGTTAATGTTTAAAAACGATTTTGTTTTAGTTATACATTGCCTTAAATTTTAATGTTTATTTTCGAGAGCTTTCGCAATATTGTTACCCTTACTGAGCATCTGATCTCACCCCTTTCAATGTTTTAATATTTTCCAGGATGTGAAGAAGTATTTTATGAATGACCTGCAAGCATAGTCAGAAGAGTATATGAGTGTGGACTATGGAGACTTTGTTATTGTAGTTTTTCACTTTATGATTTAATGTAACATTTATGAATGTATCTAGTGTTTCCAAGGCTACTAAAATAATCGGTCTTTCGAGACTTGATCTTTTGTGATCATGCCAATGTTATGCAATAATGCACCAACTCTGGGTAGCTGGGGTCGGGGAGTTACAGTTGGTATCAGAGGCAGTTTAATACTAACCTTGTAAGCTAGATTTAGAAAGACTCTGATTAGAGCACATAGCCCAAATATAGTCTTTGAGGATTAGTATAGAAGAACTTCCTAGAATTTTGTTGTTGTAGGGATTTTTTGAGTTTTCCAAGAAATACATCCATGTCTGGATATGAGCAGGTAGAGGCGGCTCTGGCACCGATGTACCTTGGGGAAAAACCCGAAAACACCGCTTTGAGCTAGACTCGAATGGGAACTGGTGCACGACAACGGGCCTTGATGCACTCTTGGTTACGACACTCCTGGGTGATATGCATAGGATAATTCTCATTTTCGTTACAAACCACTATGAAGGCTTATGTGTTTATACTTCCTCAAAGAAAAATTTTTTATGCATTATATCCATAAATAGTTCAATTTATGTTAAGTATTTTACAAGTATGGAATTATGTATTTTGATTCATTAACTAATCGAGTTTATGCCATTGTTTTGAAATGGAACCTAGTGGAAGGAATGGAAACCGTATCAATGCACGCACTCCATGTAGGGATTTACCTCCTGCTCAAGATAATTATTGTGGATCTGGAGATACAACTGGTGCTGATCAACTTATTACCATACTCTGACAACTCACTCAGGTTATGAATATTAACCTTACTCGTATGGAGCACCCTGATCCGCAACATGGAGGATCAATGTTAGACCACTTCATGAGGTAAGAACTGCCAACATTTAATGGGGGTACAAATCCATTAGTAGCTGAGCATGGATAAACTCCTTAGAGAAAATATTCCACGCCTTGGGGAGTAGGAAAAGGGAGAAGGTTGTCAGGGCAGTCTACCGCCTCACTGGAGATGCCGATCAATGGTGGTCGCTGATTCAAAACACAAAGGAAGATGAAGAAGTATCAAGTATGGAGTGGAGGGAGTTTAAGGAAATTTTCTTAGAAAAATACTTTTCGCATGACCATCAAGCAGATATGGAAAGGAAATTTCTGAGTATGAGGCAGAAGGAGGATGAGAATGTTGCAAAGTGTGAGGCTAACTTTACAAGCTTAGCGAGGAATGCTGCAGATTATATACGTAACCCAAGAAGTAAGATTGATCGTTTCTTTGATGGGTTAAAACCATTTCTCCGTCAAGCATTAGTCTCACAAACCTTCTCATTATAGGAAGATATCGTCTCGTGTTCTATCAAGAAAGAAAAGGAATTCTCTAAATCTTATGACAACAAAGTAAAGCAAGAGAAGAAGATAATGGTGGAACAAGAGATGGATAAAGGGAAAAAGGGACAGAAGGATTTTCCATTATGTGATAATTGTGTGAAGAATCACCCAGGTGCTTGCCTAAAAGGAATGGGAGTTTTTTATAAATGTGGAGAAAAAGGTCACCAGTCATGTGATTACAAGGGAAAGAAAGAGGCTATCAATGTTGAATGCTACAATTGTAAGGAAATGGGGAATTATGAAAATGACTGTCCTAAGAGTCAGGGAAACATATCTCAGAAAAGGCCAAGGGATCAAGGACAATATTAGGCTGTTACTATAGTTGAAGAAGAATATTTCATGTATTGGTGCTTTTGGACTCAAGGATTATATTCTAGTTATAAAAATAATGTGATATATATAAGTATTTTACTATAGTACTTGTTGTTATCATTAAGGTTTTAATATGATGAAGGAAATCATATTTTAAGTATGTGACAATAAGAGAAACTTTACTTTGTTTAGGGAATCTAATGTTACAATTGATTTTGGAATTTAAGTACCCTTTAGAGAACGTCTGGACAGAGGTCTTTTAGAAAACTATATAGGTTGGAATGGATTAAGTTGAACCTTGGATAGTATTATTTAAGGTAAATAAATTTATGAAGATTATTTTTGGAATACTATACGTTTAGGAAAAGGACAACCTGCAGGGTGGGGCATAACCCGTCGCGTCGGACAATGCTGCAGGAATCGAACCCACAACTATAGTGTGACAAGCCTTTATTATCTACCACTAGCCTACAAGAAGTCCCTGGTTATTACAAAATAGTTTTCCTAATTTAAATATTCTGTGTTAATATTTCAAACTTTGTATGATTAGGATAAATATAAAATTTTTGAAAATCTATTACCTTTTGGAGTGAAAGATGGGTTTGTGGTAAAAATTTATTAAAGAATGAAAGCCTACATGACATTTAAGTATATTTCCTTATGTTCTTAGTAAATCTCTTAAATAAATTCTTCAACTTTATGAAAGGTAACTTAAAAGAAAAATGTTGTCTGTTAACTTTTCCAACATGGGATTCAATGACCGTTTAACTAATCACAAGCTTGTGATTTTTTATGGTTAAATTTATCCTAATCCTGTTTTCTACAACTCTCCATCAGACCTTGATGGTTTGTTTCTCCTCTATATCCATATTTTCATAGAATCCTAGTATGGGCTATCTCGGTTGACCTTTGTACTTCTCTTTCATTCTTTTAATGTTATATTCTTATTAACCCTATTTCCGATGTGGTTTTTCCACAAAGGTATTTTCTATTTTCAACCATTTATTTTTGAAGAACTTTTTCAAATTACAAGGACACAATTTTTTGAAAAAGTGGAGAATGTAACACCCCAATCTTCCACGATACGCTTCTCTTTCAATAATGCAATAGCTTGCATTGTAAGCAAGTTCGAGTTCTAACACACCGCGACTAATCAAAGTAGCCGTTATGAATAGTAATACCCACTTTTTAAAATTATGGAAATCTTATATTTCAATATGGACTTCATTTTTGTTTTCGTAATATCAAAATTATCCTTAGTTGAATTTTTTGTAATTTTCTGAGAACTTCCATTTTGTTATGAATAGTGAAAAATACTTAAAACAAATTTTTTAATAAAAATAATTTATAGTGATAAATTATACTATTTAGTGGTTTTAATGTATAATTATAATATATTTTTACCATTTTATCCAATGGTGTTCATTAGAATAAATTTCACTTTGTAATTGGACATAATCAATTGTCAATCTTTTGATATATATTGTTTCTTAGAAACACGCTATTTGTTGTGACATCAGGAATTAATTATGAAATTAATTAATGCAACATATATGATTAGAATTTTGTAAAATAGACATCACTTTTGAATTTGGAATATCAATTATAGATTAGGGTGAAATTTTGGCATTGTTAAGAAAAACATCAATTTTTGATGAATAGTGAAACCACTAAGTGGTAGTTAAATAACTGATTTTTCATTTAAATGAAATATTAACACTTCTGTGATTTGATTTTCAAAAATCCGACATACATGGTTGTCATTAAGATGTAAAATGTGGCTCAATGGGATGAAAATAATTTTTTGGTGAATAGTAACTTTTAAGTTTAATTAATCGCGATTAAAGTTAATTAGTGAAATTTAAGTTAAACTGGTATTATAAATATATGAAATGACCATTACACTTGTCCTACCCCTATTTTATGTGTTATGGCCAACCGAGACAATCCATGGGTCAACTTGGGGACCCCATGGAGCCACATTGGTAGGAAAATGACATAAATAACTTTTTATTTAATGTTAAAATAAAAATGTCACAAACAAGAGTTGTTTTACTAAAACAATTTTTAAATGGGGTTATACAAGTCATATTATTGACTATAAATATTAATTAGAAAGATAAAAAGATTATACTACATAATTATAGTTTGTTTATAATTTTAAGACATTAAATAAATTAAATTATTTATGACACCATGATGATGCGGCGATTACCTCATTAATTAACAAAATTAATAAAATGGAAGGATAGTGTTGAATCTAAGAATTAAACTTGTCCAAAGCCTATTGGATGAGAATATTTCGAACCCTATTCCCCTTATCCTCTAATTATCTAAGAGAGGGACCTTTAGAATCCGAAAATCATTGTATAATAAAGTAACATTTTATTACTTTCCAAGAGTGCCCCTCCTCTCCACTTATAAAAGGCCCCCACCACTACCACCTTACTCACACATTCAAAGCCTTTTGGATCGGCCCACCTCTGCCCAAATACTATCTCAACTTCCCTCCATTACCCTTAGAAGCCTCACTTTGGGCAGAAGTCTTCCCAAGGAAGCCTTTGGCTCAAATCAAAAAGAGTTACCCGATTTTAAGGTAATGTCTTTTCTAATGTTGTTTTGTTTTATTTTGCTTCTCCAACCCCATAAACTCTATTTATTCCTTTATTTTGTAAAAAACCAGTATCTACAATATACTAGGATTTTTTTATGATAAGGATTTGGTTTACACTTACACACACCTTCTTCTAATGGTTAAAGAACATACTGTTTCTGTGGGTGGTGAAATACTGTCTCACGAAACCATGATTGTTCAACACTCATATAACACCTTCAATGGTGGCCATTAAGATGTCACTATATTTATATATGATATATAATATATTTATGTTTTACTTAAGCTTATGAATTTTTCATTTATTTCATACCTTTATGGTTTCCATTATGGGAAAACACGATATTTTCATTTTAGGAAGTGCGGACTACCGCCCCTCAAAGTGATTTGAATCGTTAATGCCATATGTGACGATGTATAAAGGATGGAGTAAATGATATTATGTATGATATTATACTGTAATTATTATATACCTTTATATCATTATGATTTCATTAAATACGAAATAGAAATGAAAGTAGCGTTCATGGGTACGCACGGCTTACCGTCTCCATAAATGGTGCATTTCATTTCTTACCTCTAAATGTTATGTAATATTATAAATGAATGTATATACTGGATATATCTGATATATATGATATCTACATCATGAATATAATTCTAGATATAATGTATATTTCACCACATTAACAACTTGTAATTATAAGAAGTTTATTTTTGACTCAAGTAAAAAATATAGACAAAATGACCGTTATTAACTTAAATAATTACATAATGATCATAACATGGTAATAAGTGATATAAAAGGGATAATGAACACGAAAAAGGTTCTTATGTTAAAATAAATTAACTCTAGTTTATTATTCATGAGGTTAAAGAATGATCGAGTCAAGTCGGACATGAGGTAAGGGAACTTCTTAACCCAATTTCCATTCATTGGGTTAATCTCCTACTTTCAAATTATGTTATTATATTATTGTGTCCTATAATGTATTTGTACTTTATTTATGTGTACTTATATTGAATACACATAATAGGTCTATTTTATTTAAAAAAATTGATGTTGGTAAGGACTTGGTCTCAATCTCCTTTCATTGAGGCATATTTTGTTTTATACACAACTTTCTTTTATAAGATGTATAAACTCCTTTGAATTTTACGTTTATTCAAAAGGAATATTTTTTGTACGAAGCTTTTTACTAAAAGACAAAAAGGAATATTTTTCTTTTCGTAAATATGCGGTGACAACGACTTCCCCACTACTGTGACCATTATTTGAGTTTCAGCTTCCTCTATAAGCCATATCTTTTTTTAAATGAAAATAATACAAAGTTTTAATTTTCATTAATTTTGGTATTGAAAATTGTTTTGAAAGTGTTTTTATTATATCAATGTTTTGTATTGATATCTTGTTATTGAAATGTGGAAATGTTATATTTCTTTTATGCATGTTTTGTGTGATACAATTATGTTATGGTTTATGATATGTTTAAACCTATTCATATGAGGAATGCATTGGAATTAATAAGTGACGGGTGGAGCCCGCTATAGCTCCATGATGCATTGGTAGGTCTCATGAGACAGACTAGTGTCTTGAAACGAGGCCTTGATAAAATATTATTTGTGGTCTTGGCACGAGGCCTTGGCTACGTGGGTATGATTGTCTGGCATTATGCATTCCATCATTATGAAAGTGGTTATTGATATTGCATGTGATTATTTGACTAGTATAATATCCATGTGAGTATGAAAACTGCATTATTTAATTTTATTTTTTCCATATTATGATAGAGTTAATGTTTAAAAAGGCTTTTGTTTTAGTTTTACATTGCCTTAAATGTTAATATTTATTTTCGAGAGCTTTCTCAATATTGTTACCCTTACTGAGCATCTGAGCTCACCCCTTTGAATGTTTTAATATTTTCCAGGATGTGAAGAAGTATTTTATTAATGACCTGTAGGGATTGTCAGAAGAGGATATGAGTGTGGACTATGGAGACTTTGTTATTGTAGTTTTTCTCTTTATGATTTAATGTAAAATTTATGAATGTATCTAGTGTTTCCAAGGCTACTAAACTAATCGTTCTATCGAGACTTGATCTTTTGTGATCATGACAATGTTACGCAATAATGCACCGACTCTGGGTAGCTGGGGTCAGGTCGTTACAGTTGGTATTAGAGGATGTTTAGTACTAACCTTGTAAGCTAGATTTAGATAAACTCTGATTAGAGAACATAGCCCAAAGATAGACTTTGAGGATTAGTATAGAAGAACTTCCTAGAATTTTGTTATTGTAGGGATTTTGTGAGTTTCCCGAGAAATACATCCCTGTCTGGATACGAGCAGGTAGAGACGGCTCTGGCATAGATGTACCTAGGGGAAAAACCCGAAAACACAACTTTGAGCTAGACTCGAACGGGAAATGGTGCACGACAACGGGCCTTGCTGCGCTCTTGGTTATGACACTCCCGGGGGATATTCTTAGGATAATTCTCATTTTCATTACAAACCACTATGAAGGATTATGTGTTTATACATCCTCAAAGAAAACATTTTTATGTATTATATCCATAAATAGTTCATTTTATGTTATTTATTTTACAAGTATGGAATTATGTATTTTGATTCATCAACTAATCTAGTTTATGCCATTATTTAGAAATGGCGACTAGTGGAAGGAATGGAAACCGTATCAATGCACACACTCCATGTAGGGATTTCCCTCCTGGTCTAGATAATTATTGTGGATCTAGAGATAAAACTGGTGATGATCAACTTATTACCATACTGTGACAACTCACATAGTGAATAATAACCATACTCATATGGAGAACCCTGATCCGCAACGTGAAGGATCAATGTTATAATGCTTCATGTGGTAACAACCGCTAACATTTAATGGGGGTAAAAATCTATTAGTAGCTGAGCAATGGATAAACTCCTTAGAGAAAATATTCCACGCCTTGGGGAGTAGCGAAAGGGAGAAGGTTGTCTTGGCAGTCTACCGCCTCACTGGAGATGTCGATCAATGGTGGTCGCTGATTCAAAACACAAAGGAAGATGAAGAAGTATCAAGTATGGAGTGGAGGGAGTTTAAGAAAATTTTCTTAGAAAAATACTTTCCGCATGACCATCGAGCAGATATGGAAAGGCAATTTCTGAGTCTGAGGCAGATGGAGGATGAGAATGTCACAAAGTATGAGGCTAACTTTACAAGGTTAGAGAGGAATGCTGCAGATTATATATGTCACCCAAGAAGTAATATTGATCGTTTCTTTGATGGGATAAAACCATTTCTCTGTCGAGCATTAGTCCCACAAACCTTTTCATCATACGAAGATATCGTCTCGTGTTCTATGAAGATAGAAAAGGAAATCTCTAAATCTTATGACAACAAAGTAAAGCAAGAGAAGAAGAGAACGGAGGAACAAGAGAAGGATACATGGAAAAAGGGGAAGAAGGATTTTCCATTATGTGATAATTGTGGGAAGAATCACCCAGGTGCTTGCCTTAAAGGAATGGGAGATTGTTATAAATTTGGAGAAGAAGGACACCAGGATCGTGATTGCAAGGGAAAGAAAGAGGCTATCAATTTTGAATGCTACAATTGTATGGAAATGGGGCATTATGAAAATTACTGTCCTAAGCGTCAGGGTAACATACCTCAAAAATGGCCAAGGGATCATGGACAATCTTATGCTGTTACTACAGTTGAAGTAGAATAATTAATGTATTGGTTCTTTTGGACTCAAGGATTATATTCTGGTTATAAAAATAATGTGATATATATAAGGATTGTACTGCAGTACTTGTTGTTATCATTAAGGTTTTAATATGATGATTGAAATCCTTTTTTTAGTATGTGACAACAAGAGAAACATTACTTTCTTTAGGGAATCTAATGTTACAATTGATTTTGGAATTTAAGGACCCTTTAGAGAACGTCTGGACAGTGGTTTTTTGGAAAACTATATAGGTTGGAATGGATTAAGTTGAACCTTGGATAGTATTATTTAAGGTAAAAAAATTTCTGAAGATTATTTTTGGAATACTATAGGTTTAGGAAAAGGACAACCTGCAGGGTGGGGCATAACCCGTCACGTCGAACAAAGCTGTAGGAATCGAACCCACAACGATAGTGCGATAGGCCTTTATTACCTACCACTAGCCTACAAGAAGTCCATGGTTATTACAAAATAGTTTTCTTAATTTAAATGGTTTGTGTTAATATTTTGGTCTTTGTATGATTGGGATAAATATAATATTTTTTAAAATCTATTACCTTTTGGAGTGAAAGATGGGTTCGTGGTAAAAATTTATTAAAGAATGAAAGCCTACATGACATGTATGTATATTTCCTTATGTTCTTAGTAAATATCTTAAATAAATTCCTCAACTTTATGAAAGGTAACTTAAAACAAAAATTTTGTCTGTTAACTTTTCCATCTAGGGATTCAATGACCGTTTAACCAATCACAAGTTTGTGATTTTCTTGTGGTTAAATTTCTCCTAATCCTGTTTTCTACAACTCTCCATCAGACCATGATGGTTTGTTTCTCCTCCATATCCATATTTTCATAGAATCCTGGTATGGTCTATCTCGGGTGACCTTTGTACTTCTCTTTATTTATTTTAATGTTATATTCTTATTAACCCTATTTCTGATGTGGGTTTTCCACAAAGGTATTTTCTATTTTCAACAATTTATTTTCGAAGAACTTTTTCAAATTGCGAGGATGCAATTTATTGAAGGATTGGAGAATGTAACACCCCAAGCTTCCACGATACGCTTCTCTTTCAATCATGCAACAACTTGCATTGTACGCAAGTTCGAGTTCTAACACACCGTGACTAATCAAAGTAGTCGTTATGAATAGTAAAACCCACTTTTTAAAAATATGGAAATCTTATATTTCAATATGGACTTCATTTTTGTATTCGTAATATCGAAATTATCCATAGTTGAATTTTTTGTAATTTTCTGAGAACTTTCATTTTTTTATGAATAGTGAAAAATACTTAAAACAAATTTTTTAATCAAAATAATTTATAGTGATAAATTATACTATTTAGTGGTTATATAGTATAATTAGAATATATTTTTATCATTTTATCCAATGGTGGTCATTAGAATTAATTTTACACTGAAATTGGACATAAACAATTGTCAATGTTTTGATATATATTGTTTCTTAGAAACACGGTATTTTTTGTGACATCGGGAATTAATTATGAAATGAATTAATGCATCTTATATGTTTGGAATTTTGTAAAATAGAAATCAATTTTGAATTCGGAATATCAATTAGAACTTACGGTGAAATTTTGGCATTGTTCTGAAAAACATCAATTTTTGATGAATAGTGAAACCACTAAGTGGTAGTTAAATAACTGATTTTTCATTTAAATGAAATATTACCACTTCTGTTATTTGATTTTCAAAAATCCGACATACATGGTTGTCATTAGGAAGTAAAATGTGGTTCAATGCGATGAAAATAATTTTTTCATGAATAGTAACATTTAAGTTTAATTAATCACGATTAAATGTAATTAGTGAAATTTTAGGTAAACATGGTATTATAAAAATATGAAATGACCATTAAACATGTCCTAACACTATTTTATGATTCATGGACGACCAATAAAATCCATGGGTCAACTTGGGGACCCCATGGAGCCACTTTGGTAGAAAAATGACATAAATAACTTTTTATTTAATGTTAAAATAAAAATGTCACAAACAAGAGTTGTTTTACTAAAACAATTTTTAAATGGGGTTATACAAGTCATATTTTTGACTATAAATATTAATTAGAAATATAAAAAGATTTCCTACATAACCATATTTTTTTAATAATTTTTAGATATTAAATAAATTAAATTATTTATGACATCATGATGATGCAACGATTACCTCATTAATTAACAAATTTAATAAAATGGAAGGATAGTGTAAAATCTAAGAATTAAACTTGTCCAAATCCTTTTGGATGAGAATATTTCGAACCCTTATCACCTTATCCTCGAATAATATAAGTTTGGGACCTTTAGAATCTGAAAATCATTATATAATAAAGTAACATTTTATTACTTTCCAAGAGAGCCCCTCCTCTCCACTTATAAAGGGCCTCCACCACTACCACCTTACTCACACATTCAAAGCCTTTTGGCTCAGACAAACTCTACCCAAATACTCTCTCAACTTTCCTCCCTTACCCTTAGAAGCATCACTTTGGGCAGAAGTCTTCCCAATGAAGCCTTTGCCTCAAATCAAAAAGAGTTACCCGATTTTAACGTAATGTCTTCTCTAATGTTGTTTTGTTTTATTTTGCTTCTCCAACCCCTTAAACTCTTTTTATTCCTTTATTTTTTAACAAAACCAGTATCTAAAATATATTAGGATTTTTTTATGATAAGGATTTGGTTTACACTTATACACACCTTCGTCTAATGGTTAAAGAACATACTCTTTCTGTGGGTGGTGAAATACTGCCTCACGAAACAATGATTGTTCAACACTCATATAACATCTTCAAAGGTGTCCATTATGTAACACCCCAGGATTTCAGAGTGTGTTATTTCTTAAAAATAATTCAATAACTTGCACTACACGCAACACCGAGTTCAATCACACCATTAAAAGAGGTCATGAATAGTATTAACTACATTTTGAACCTTATATAATCCTTATAATTTTAGAATCCCTATTATGAGTTTCTTAGTCATAATGCAAGAACAGATTCATTTTTAGTATTGCACTTTTATCAACTTTTGATAGTGAAACCTTTTTAAATACAATATTTTAAACTTTTTGACTAAATGGAGACATCAAAAAATTTAAAATGAAACATCCCAAGCTTCCACGGTACGCTTTCCTTTGAATAAAACAGTAGCGTGTGTTGTACGCAACTTCGAGTTCTAACACACCGTAACCAATCAAACTAGCTGTTATGAATAGTAATACCTACTTTTTGAAGTTATATATATTTTATATTTTAAAATGGACTTCATTTTTGGATTCGGAATATCAAATTTAGACTAAGGTGAAATTTTGGTACTTTTCGGATAACTTTCATATTTTGATGAATAGTGAAAATTACTAAACTTTAATTAAAAACAACTTTTTTAATCAAAATAATTAATAGTAATAAATTATGAATTTGAGTGGTTTTAAAGTATATTTAGAATATATTTTTACCATTTAATATAATGTTGGTCATTGGATATAATTTTACAATTAAACCAAACATAAACAAGTGTCAATCTTTTGATAGTTATTATCTCTTAAAAACACGTTTTTTGTTTTGACAGCGGGAATTAATTTTAAATTAATTTCTGCCACTTCTGTGTTTTGAATTTAGAAAAATGGATTCCATATTTGGAATCAGGATGTTCAAATTGTGTAAATAGGTAACTTTTATTTTTAGACATTTTGAATAATTACTGCGGTAAATATTTTATTTACCATGGTTAAAGGGTAAATCCGGTAAATAAGGGTTAAAAAATAATATTATAATAATACAAAATTACCCTAAAACGTGTCCTAACCTTATTGGTGGACACATACCCGACCGTGGGCATCCTTGGGTCAATTTGGGGACCCCTTGGAGCCACTTGTATGTGGTAGGGACACATTATATTAATAATGTTAAAATAAAAATAAAAATGGCATAAGCTTACATCTTTTAGAAGAAAATTTTTTACATAGGTTTATACATGTTGGAATTTCGATTATAAATATTCATTAGAAAGATAAAAATATTTCCTACATAATTATATTTTATTTATAATTTTTAGACATTAAATAATTTATTTTATTTATGACACAATGATGATGCAGTAATTACTATAATAGTGAAAAATTAAAATAATTGATATTATAAATACCCAAATAAATATAATATGAAACTTTTAATGAATTAAACTAATTTTCTAGGATAATATGATATATTATAATTGATTTAATTGACTTTTCTCTAAGTAATAAATCTGTTATGAGTTTTACAAAAATCAACTATTGATTAGTGTCAAAATTGACATAAAAGAGTTCTTAAAACAAATATTATATTATTAATTGATATTAAATTCCTAAAAATCTAAGGTTCGGCCAAGAGACTTATATTATGATAGGTTAATCATTAATGGTTCACTTGGGGGTCGCTTGGATGTATATAGTAAGTTTATTAACCATATTATATAAAAATACAAAGAGACATTGTAAAAGTGAAACTAATTAACTTAGAGTTAATACATAAAGATAAGGTTAATATAAGTACCCAAACCTGTCTAAATTCTATTGGATGAGTTGTTTTCGACCTATCCCCACCTCATCCTTTGAATAGTAAACTTTGGAGCCTTTGGAAACCGAATATGAATTTATTATAAATTAATATTTCTAGCTTTTCCAAAAGTGCCCCTCACCACTCTTATAAAAGGGCACTCCTCCTTCTCATTTCTTCACACCTCTAAAGCCTTTTGGTTCGGCCAAACTCTGCCCAAATACTCTCCCAACATCCCTCACTACAACCTAGAGGCCTTAGTTTGATCATAAAGCCAACCTAAGGAGCCCTTTTGATCAAATCAAAAGGAAGAACCCGAAGAAGAGGTAATGATTTCACCACCCTTCTCCAAGTTCATTTCTTCTTCCACTTCTTCTTCCTTTGCTCTTACCATTCTAAAATAATAACTCCAGTATCTCACATATACTGTGATGTTATTATAAATATGGTACAATCATATTCAGTATTCTATCCACCCTTTGAATAACATGTCACCATACGTGCGTACGTACGGCTTACCGTCTCCACGTCGTGGTGTAATTGTTATTCAAAATAATATTATTTGGATGGGTATAATAATGATGTGTAACTCATGTAAATAATAAATATAACATGTTAATGATTCTGTATATATGATATACCATCCATTTATATATTATTTTAATATCAAAAGAATGATATTGTCGCTCGTGCGTACGTACGGACTACCGTCTCCACGAAGGCGATGAGATTCATTCTCCATCGTATCCATTCAAGTATAATTATCATTTGATGAATTAAAAATGATGTTTAAGGACTTGATATCATTCTGGATATGAATAATATACAACCTATCCTTTAGAAACATGTCTTACATAACAAAACATATAAAAGAAAACAAGTAAGTTAACACCCGATATAATGATAATACTAAGATATTATTAACAAATCAATGTTAAAAGATCATACATGATATCATATTATTATATATGATTCTTGTATAATTTAATAACAACTATTTCACCATTATACAGGAGGTTAACCTACTCCAACCAAGGAAAAGTTCAAGGTAAGGGTTATTTCACAATCTCTTCATTATCCGAGGTTGTTTATACGTAATAATCTACTGGGATATCTTTATCATCCACATCCATGTTTCTTAAAAATGTATTTCAAAACATTTTTTATGGGTTAAAGTCATTTATACCCTTGTTTGAATTTTTATAAGGGGTTTATAAAGGAATCTTTCCGTCGTTTTCAAAACAAGGTCCTTTTTAACCTTTTCGAGAGAATTGAGGTAAGAATGTTTTTTTTAACTTATACGGCGGGTGCGGTTATTTTACGCCGTTATAAAATCTTCAAAGATTTCATTACAAGGTTATAAGAATATTTTCAAAGAAAATGTTTTATTTTATATGTATCTTAAATGGTTTCAAAATGAAAGGATATATTTCTTTAAAAAGAATTTTGATTTCATCTATGTCAACATCCTTTGATGGATTTTAAGATTATTTGAAGTTGATTTATTATGATACAAAACTTCTATATTGTATTGAAGGTTTTGTGATATGTTTGACTATGGATGTGCTATTTTTATACCATTCATAGTTTATGGTGAAATTATTGACATTTCGTATGCTAGTTTTAATACGAATGTTTATGTTATGTTTAAACCTTTTCATATGGGAATGCATTGGACTTAATAAGTGACGGGTGGAGCCCGCTATAGCTCCTCGATGCATCGGTAGGTCTCATGAGACAAACTAGTGTCTTGGCACAAGGCCTTGACAAAATCTTATTTGTCGTCTTGGCACAAGGCCTTGGCTATGTGGTTATGATAGTCTGGCATTATGCATTCCAACATTATGAAAGTGGTTATTGATTTTGCATGTGATTATTCGATTAGTAGAATATCCATGTGCACAAGTAAATGGCATTTTTTTCATTTTACTTTTGCCATACTATGTTGAAGTTCAAGTTTAAAAGGCTTTTGTTTTAGTAATTCATTGCCTTAAATGTTTATGCTTATTTTTGAATGTTCCGCTATATTGTTATCCTTACTGGGCATTTGAGCTCACCCCTTTTCTATGTTTTATTTTTCCCAGGATGTGAAGATGTAAGTTATGAATGACCTGCAGGGATATTATGAGGGGATTATAGTGTGGACTGTGGAAACATTATGTTGTTGTAGTAGTTTTTTCATTTTATGATGTAATGTAAAACTTATGAATATATCTAGTGTTTCCAAGGCTACTAAACCAATCGGTCTTTCGAGATTTGATCTTTCTTGTGATCATGCCAATGTTATGTATTAATGCACCGACTCTGGGTAACTGGGGTCGGGGCGTTACAGTTGGTATCAGAGGAAGTTTAGTACAAACCTTGGAAGCTAGATTTAGATAAACTCTGATTAGAGCACGTAGACCTAAGATGAACTTTGAGGATTAATATAGAAGAACTTCCTAGAATTTTGGTATTGTAGAGATTTTGTGAGTTTTCCAAGCAATACATCCCTGTCTGGATACGAGCAGGTAGAGGCGGCTCTGGCACAGATGTACCTAGGGGTAAAACCCGAAAACACCGCTTTGAGCTAGACTCGAACGGGAACTGGTGCACGACAACGGGCCTTGCTGCACTCTTGGTTACGACACTCCCGGGGGATATGCTTAGGATAACTCTCATTTTCTTTACAAATCATTTTGAAGGGATTATGAGTATATACTTTCTCAAAGAAAACATTCTTATGATTATGGATTATATCCATAAATAGTTCAATTTATGTTAGGTGTTTTATAAGTATGGGATTATATATTTTGATTCATAAACTGATCTAGTTTATGCCATTGTTTAGAAATGGCGCCCAGTAGAAGGAATGAGAACTCCGGAAATGCACATGATCCAAAGAGAAGGAAGGATCATATCTTTCATTGTCTTAAGATAGAATTTATAAGAGAAATAGTCTCCCATGTATTATCATCATATGAAGAAATAATATCATGTATTGATAAGATAAGTAAAGAGATTACTGAGTCCTATGGATTTGAAGGGAAGCAAGAGAAGAAAAGGATAGAAGAGAGAAAGATGGATAAAGGGAAGAGGGAGAAGAAGAATTTTCCCATATGTGGTAACTGTGGAAAGAAACACCCTGGAACTTGCCTGAAAGGAATGTGAGTTTGTTATAAGTGTGGAGGAAAAGGGCACAAAGTAGGTGACTGCAAGGGTAAGAAAATGGTTTCAAATGTACAATGCTTCATTTGCAAGGAGTTTGGACACTACGCGAACCTATGTCCCAGTCATCAGACTATGACGCAAATGATGCTATTGGATAATAATGAAGTTATGATACTACCACAGATGAAGAGGAATGATTAGAGTTCTTATGTTGATTATGTCAATTGAGTGTTGTATCAACAATGTACTTGTTATAATAATTATGGAGTATATAAGGATTGTAGTGCAGTACTATTTCATTAAGGACTTGAGATTGTGTGGAACAAAGAAAAGTGACTCAATAGCAGGATAAATTTTTGGAAAATATATGGTTGAGAGAATAATAAACCATAATATAGTTCTGATACCGAGGTAGTGATTTTCGAATAATACATGATTATTTTGGAAAAAAATATATTGGATATTCTTGACTACCTTGGAACTGATTAATGATTTGTATATTCCATCATTGTTGGGGTTTAAAACATTTTTGGATTGATGAAGTATATCCAGCATTCTATATGGAATAAGGGAGCATGAATGTAATCAATAAGGAATATGGTAATACATGATGAAGGTATTCATATGCTATTACGGGGTAAAAAGGATCTATATTATGTTTACCTTCCTTATAAATGTTAGACTGTGAGTTTGGACAGAAGTATTTTGGATAGTTCTAGTTTGGATTATTTTGGATTTCCATAAAAGGACAACCCGGAGGTGGGCGGCAACCCGTCGCGTCCGGCAAGGCTGCGAGACTTGAACCCGCAACCGAAGGGCGACAAGGGTGTATCGCCTACCACTGGACCATGAGATGTCCTGGATTAAATAATGTAGTTTTTATTAAAAGATCATGTAGATGAATTATAAATTCGTTTATTTTAGAACCCTATACGAATAGTGTAAATAGAATTTTTTTACATTCTATTATCTTTTAGAGTGAAAGATGAGTTTGTGGTAGAAATTTATTAATGGATAAAACTCTAATTATAAAGTAAGTATATCTCCTTATGATCTTATCCAATCTCATAAATAAATTCCTCAATATTAAGAAAAGCAACTTTGAACAAAAATGTTTTCCTAGATGGTACCTTAAATCATCACTAATTTATGGCTTTGGGATTGTTGGCCTTTTTATAGCCATGTTCTCTACCACTCTCCATCAGATAATTGATGGTTAGATTTTTCTTCCATATCCATATTTTTCTACATGGAACCCTAGTATGTGTTATTTTCGGTAATCTTCATACTTTCGACTCTTTATTTTAAATAGAGGCCTCATTAATTCATTTTTCGATGTGGGATTTCAACTAGGATATTTTGAAACGTCAAAAATGTGTTATCCTAATACCCTATGTTTTGTTGAACCGATGGTATTTCAATTCATCATAGATTGATGAATTTAAGGACCTCAATTTTATACTTGTTTGTGATTGATGACCTCAATCACTACCTATAAATATTTACGTTTTCCTCCGATTATATGTCTCCAATTTCCACCAATGTTCGCCTAATCGAGATCATAATTTGGTGGTGACCCTTTGATTTCTCTTTTCCTTATATTAAGACTAAATTTTAGTAACCCAATTTCCGATGTGGGTTTTCCCACAAATATATTTTCTACTTTCAACCTTTTATTTTCGAAGAACAATTTCAAATTGCGAGGACGCAATTTATTGAAGGAGGGGAGAATGTAACACCCCAGGATTTCAGAGTGTGTTATTTCTTAAAAATAATTCAATAACTTGCACTACACGCAACACCGAGTTCAATCACACCATTAAAAGAGGACATGAATAGTATTAACTACATTTGGAACCTTATATAATCCTTATAATTTTAGAATCCCTATTATGAGTTTCTTAGTCATAATGCAAGAACAGATTCATTTTTAGTATTGCACTTTTATCAACTTTTGATAGTGAAACCTTTTTAAATACAATATTTTAAACTTTTTGACTAAATGGAGACATCAAAAAATTTAAAATGAAACATCCCAAGCTTCCACGGTACGCTTTCCTTTGAATAAAACAGTAGCGTGCGTTGTACGCAACTTCGAGTTCTAACACACCGTAACCAATCAAACTAGCTGTTATGAATAGTAATACCTACTTTTTGAAGTTATATATATTTTATATTTTAAAATGGACTTCATTTTTGAATTCGGAATATCAAATTTAGCCTAAGGTGAAATTTTGGTACTTTTCGGATAACTTTCATATTTTGATGAATAGTGAAAATTACTAAACTTTAATTAAAAACAACTTTTTTAATCAAAATAATTAATAGTAATAAATTATGAATTTGAGTGGTTTTAAAGTATATTTAGAATATATTTTTACCATTTAATATAATGTTGGTCATTGGACATAATTTTACAATTAAACCAAACATAAACAAGTGTCAATCTTTTGATAGTTATTATCTCTTAAAAACACGTTTTTTGTTTTGACAGCGGGAATTAATTTTAAATTAATTTCTTCCACTTCTGTGTTTTGAATTTAGAAAAATGGATTCCATATTTTGAATCAGGATGTTCAAATTGTGTAAATAGGTAACTTTTATTTTTAGACATTTTGAATAATCACTGCGGTAAATATTTTATTTACCATGGTTAAAGGGTAAATCCGGTAAATAAGGGTTAAAAAATAATATTATAATAATACAAAATTACCCTAAAACGTGTCCTAACCTTATTGGTGGACACATACCCGACCATGGGCATCCTTGGGTCAATTTGGGGACCCCTTGGAGCCACTTGTATGTGGTAGGGACACATTATATTAATAAAGTTAAAATAAAAATAAAAATGGCATAAGCTTACATCTTTTAGAAGAAAATTTTTTACATATGGTTATACATGTTGGAATTTCGATTATAAATATTCATTAGAAAGATAAAAATATTTCCTATATAATGATATTTTATTTATAATTTTTAGACATTAAATAATTTATTTTATTTATGACACAATGATGATGCAGTAATTACTATAATAGTGAAAAATTAAAATAATTGATATTATAAATACCCAAATAAATATAATATGAAACTTTTAATGAATTAAACTAATTTTCTAGGATAATATGATATATTATAATTGATTTAATTGACTTTTCTCTAAGTAATCAATCTGTTATGAGTTTTACAAAAATCAACTATTGATTAGTGTCAAAATTGACATAAAAGAGTTCTTAAAACAAATATTATATTATTAATTGATATTAAATTCCTAAAAATCTAAGGTTCGGCCAAGAGACTTATATTATGATAGGTTAATCCTTAATGGTTCACTTGGGGGTATCTTGGATATATATAGTATGTTTATTAACCATATTATATAAAAATACAAAGAGACATTGTAAAAGTGAAACTAATTAACTTAGAGTTAATACTTAAAGATAAGGTTAATATAAGTACCCAAACCTATCTAAATTCTATTTTATGAGTTGTTTTCGACCTATCCCCACCTCATCCTTTGAATAGTAAACTTTGGAGCCTTTGGAAACCGAATATGAATTTATTATAAATTAATATTTCTAGCTTTTCCAAAAGTGCCCCTCACCCCTCTTATAAAAGGGCACTCCTCCTTCTCATTTCTTCACACCTCTAAAGCCTTTTGGTTCGGCCAAACTCTGCCCAAATACTCTCCCAACATCCCTCACTACAACCTAGAGGCCTTATTTTGATCAGAAAGCCAACCTAAGGAGCCCTTTTGATCAAATCAAAAGGAAGAACCCGAAGAAGAGGTAATGATTTCACCACCCTTCTCCAAGTTCATTTCTTCTTCCACTTCTTCTTCCTTTGCTCTTACCATTCTAAAATAATAACTCCAGTATCTCACATATAATGTGATGTTATTATAAATATGGTACAATCATATTCAGTATTCTATCCACCCTTTGAATAACATGTCACCATACGTGCGTACGTACGGCTTACCGTCTCCACGTCGTGGTGTAATTGTTATTCAAAATAATATTATTTGGATGGGTATAATAATGATGTGTAACTCATGTAAATAATAAATATAACATGTTAATGATTCTGTATATATGATATACCATCCATTTATATATTATTTTAATATCAAAAGAATGATATTGTCGCTCGTGCGTCTGTACGGACTACCGTCTCCACGAAGGCGATGAGATTCATTCTCCATCGTATCCATTCAAGTATAATTATCATTTGATGATTTAAAAATGATGTTTAAGGACTTGATATCATTCTGGATATGAATAATATACAACCTATCCTTTAGAAACATGTCTTACATAACAAAACATATAAAAGAAAACAAGTAAGTTAACACCCGATATAATGATAATACTAAGATATTATTAACAAATAAATGTTAAAAGATCATACATGATATCATATTATTATATATGATTCTTGTATAATTTAATAACAACTATTTCACCATTATACAGGAGGTTAACCTACTCCAACCAAGGAAAAGTTCAAGGTAAGGGTTATTTCACAATCTCTTCATTATCCGAGGTTGTTTATACGTAATAATCTACTGGGATATCTTTATCATCCACATCCATGTTTCTTAAAAATGTATTTCAAAACATTTTTTATGGGTTAAAGTCATTTATACCCTTGTTTGAATTTTTATAAGGGGTTTATAAAGGAATCTTTCCGTCGTTTTCAAAACAAGGTCCTTTTTAACCTTTTCGAGAGAATTGAGGTAAGAATGTTTTTTTTAACTTATACGGCGGGTGCGGTTATTTTACGCCGTCATAAAATCTTCAAAGATTTCCTTACAAGGTTATAAGAATATTTTCAAAGAAAATGTTTTATTTTATATGGATCTTAAATGGTTTCAAAATGAAAGGAGATATTTCTTTAAAAAGAATTTTGATTTCATCTATGTCAACATCCTTTGATGGATTTTAAGATTATTTGAAGTTGATTTATTATGATACAAAACTTCTATATTGTATTGAAGGTTTTGTGATATGTTTGACTATGGATGTGCTATTTTTATACCATTCATAGTTTATGGTGAAATTATTGACATTTCGTATGCTAGTTTTAATACGAATGTTTATGTTATGTTTAAACCTTTTCATATGGGAATGCATTGGACTTAATAAGTGACGGGTGGAGCCCGCTATAGCTCCTCGATGCATCGGTAGGTCTCATGAGACAAACTAGTGTCTTGGCACAAGGCCTTGACAAAATCTTATTTGTAGTCTTGGCACAAGGCCTTGGCTATGTGGTTATGATAGTCTGGCATTATGCATTCCAACATTATGAAAGTGGTTATTGATTTTGCATGTGATTATTTGATTAGTAGAATATCCATGTGCACAAGTAAATGGCATTTTTTTCATTTTACTTTTTCCATACTATGTTGAAGTTCAAGTTTAAAAGGCTTTTGTTTTAGTAATTCATTGCCTTAAATGTTTATGCTTATTTTTGAATGTTCCGCTATATTGTTATCCTTACTGGGCATTTGAGCTCACCCCTTTTCTATGTTTTATTTTTCCCAGGATGTGAAGATGTAAGTTATGAATGACCTGCAGGGATATTATGAGGGGATTATAGTGTGGACTGTGGAAACATTTTGTTGTTGTAGTAGTTTTTTCATTTTATGATGTAATGTAAAACTTATGAATATATCTAGTGTTTCCAAGGCTACTAAACCAATCGGTCTTTCGAGATTTGATCTTTCTTGTGATCATGCCAATGTTATGTATTAATGCACCGACTCTGGGTAACTGGGGTCGGGGCGTTACACATTAAGATGTCAATATATTTATATATGATATATAATATATTTATGTTTTAATTAAGATTTTGTATTTTTCATTTATTTCATACCTTTATGGTTTCCATTATGGGTAAATGCGATATTTTCATTTTAGGAAGTGCGGACTACCGCCCCCTCAAAGTGATTTGAATGGTTAATGCCATATGTGATGATGTATAAAGGATGAAGTAAATGATATTATGTATGATATTATACTAGAATTATAATATACCTTTATATCATTATGATTTCATTAAATACGAAATAGAAATGAAAGTAGCGTTCATGCATACGCACGGCTTACCATCTCCATGAATGGTGCATTTCATTTCTTACCTCTAAATGTTATGTAATATTATAAATGAATGTATATACTGGATATAAATGATATATATGATATCTACATCATTAATATAATTCTAGATATAATTTATATTTCACCACATGAACAACTTGTAATTATAAGAAGTTAATTTTTGACTCAAGTACCAAAGATCGACAAAATGACTATTATTAACTTAAATATTTACATAATGTTCATAACATGGTAATAAGTGATATAAAAGGACTAATGAACATGAAAAATGTTTTTAAGTTAATATTAATTTACTATAGTTTATTATTCAAGATGTTAATGAATGATCGAGTCAATTCGGACATGAGGTAAGGGAACTTCTTCACCCAATTTCCATTCTTTGGGTTAATCTTCTATTTCCAAAAAATGTTATGATATTATTTCGTCCTATCTTTTATTTGTACTTTCTTTATGTGTACTTATATTGAATACACATAATAGTTCTATTTTATTTAAAAAAATGATCTTGGTAAGGAATTCGTCTCAATCTCCTTTCATTGTGGCATATTTTGTTTTATACACAACTTTCTTTTATACGGTGTATAAACCCCTTTGACTTTTACATTTATTTAAAAGGAAACATTTTTATACGAAGCGTTTTACTAAATGACAGAAAGAAATGTTTTTCATTCCGTACATATGTGGGGACAATGACATCTCCACCGCCGTGAACATTATTTGAGTTTCGGGTTCCTCTATAAGCCATAACCTTTTTAAATGAAAAATAAATACAAAGTGTTAATTTTCCTTAATTTTGGCATTGAAAATGGTTTTAAAAGTGTTTTTTATTATATCAATGTGTTGTATTGATATCTTGTGATTGAAATGTGGAAATGTTATGTTTCCTTTATGCATGTTTTATGTGATATGATTATGTTATGGTTTATGATATGTTTAAACCTATTCATATGAGGAATGCATTGGACTTAATAATTGACAGGTGGAACCTGCTATAGCTCCTCGATGCATCGGTAGGTCTCATGAGACAAACTAGTATCTTGGAACGAGGACTTGACAAAATCTTATTTGTGGTCTTGGCATGAGGCCTTGGCTACGTGGTTATTATAGTCTGGAATTATGCATTCCATCATTATGAATGTGGTTATTGATATTGCATGTGATTATTCAACTAGTAGAATATCCATGTGAGTAAGAAAATGGCATTATTTAATTTTATTTTTTCCATATTATGCTGAAGTTAACGTTTAAAAAGGATTTTTTTAGTTATACATTGCCTCAAATGATAATGTTTATTTTTGAAAGCTTCCGCAATATTGTTACCCTTACTGAGCATCTGAGCTCACCCCTTTCAATGTTTTAATATTTTCCAGGATGTGATGAAGTATTTTATGATTGAACTATAGGGATAGTAAGAATATGATATGAGTGTGGACTATGAAGACTTTGTTATTGTAGATTTTCACTTTATGATTTAATGTACCATTTATGAATGTATCTAGTGTTTCCAAGGCTACTAAACTAATCGGTCTTTCGAGACTTGATCTTTTGTGATCATGCCAATGTTACACAATAATTCACTTACTCTGGGTAGCTGGGGTCAGGGCGTTACAATATATCATGTCTCAAAAACCAATAAGATGAAATATATAAATCATAATGAGTTATATTAATAATAAATATTATCCAACAAGAGGTATATGATTATATTATAAACACAATTACTCTCATTTAAATAGTTTTTCATAAAATCTGATTGGTTATATTCAATGAGTTTTTATTTCCATTTATAATTAATATGGTAACCAATGAATCATATTATAAACATATTAAATACATATTTTCTTAATTTTATTAATACTATTCATTACCCCCTTTTAACAACTCGGTTATAATGGTTACATTTTAAAAAATATTTTTATTTTTGTTTAAGCTCGATGTAGCATATCATGTATGCTATCGTAAATAGTGTTTCTCTTTAAAAACATGGGATGTGGCATCCTAAATACCTTTGATAAATTTTATCAATACGTTTTTATTTTTGGGTTTGTAGCTGAGGTATGGTGATTCAAAAAACAATTATGGAAATCCCATATCAGAAAAAGGATTAATAAAATTGCCACATTAAAATAAAGAATGAAAAATATAAAGATCATTTGAGTAATAAATAATAGGGTTATATGTATGAAAACATGGATTTGAAATATAAAAATTTCTCTAATAAACTTATGGAGTGTGATATAGAGCATGATCTTGGAATTTTAACTATCACTATATCATAAATATGTTATGGTAAAAAGTCAATAGATAAAAGAAAGGGTATAATATTTTTGATTCAAGATAATTTTCATATAGTCGAGGAATTATATTACTACATAGACTAATATCATAAGAAAATATAATTACATGAAATGTAGAGACTCATACAATAATAAATTTATACCAAAAACTCATATTTTCTCCAAATGATTACTATTGAAGATGTCTTGGTCACACCTGAAGCACCGGAATAAACTTCTTGAGAATCACCTAATCCATAACATATTATCTAACCAATTCTCATATCTTTTGACATTATCAAAAACCAAAAAGTCTTGTACTTTAGATGTTAATTCCCAAAACTATTAAATCATTATATGAATTACAACTACCCAAAGTCCTCAAAATTAAATATTAATAACCATGTCCTATATATACCATTCAATAAGAAAACATACTAAAAATTCATTAAAATAAACCACACAAATATTGAAACCTAAAATAAGAATGATTTGATAACATAGTACTCCACGATAAATTTTATCATTTTATCAAAATATAATCAATCACTATCCATATCTCATACCAAAAATGTAATTACTATAATCATATATTCCTTATGATATGTTAATCATTTCTATATATAACCTGAATAACCATATGTCCTTAGTGAGAACATTTAATCTTCCAATATAAAACACAAAAATTCCTCCTTAAATTAAATATCAATGTAATCTATTTACCATATTAATATGGGGTTCCAAAAATATTAAATATCTTCCAATGTAATATTATTTTTAATCACAAAATAATGTTTCCAATTCCATGGATTTACATTCAATAAAATATATGTCTCCCAAATAAACTTATTTTTAATCCATAAAATAATTATAAAAAGAATAAGTCAAACTAACAAAGGACATAACATAGTATATCGGTAGGAGAAAATTCATTGATGCACTTCAGATGTGGGTTTTATTCATGTTGACTATTATAATCTGATATGTTGTCACACAGTTTTAAGGGCATCCTTTTACAAAAACTATTTAATTATTATAAAAATTATAAAATTACAAAAATTAGATAAAATTCAAAAAAAAAACAACCAGAACATAATTTAACATCAATGGTTATTTTAGACCTTTTATTTTACTTCTCAACTCATTATAACATCAATATCATAATTTATGATTTCTTATATATAATGAAATTCATGTTTATTTCACTTTTATATTATTTAATAACATTTTTACCAAATGAAATAACATTGAACATTGATCATGATGTCCATATGGTTTCAGTATCATTTTTTATATATATGGAAGGTCCATTTATTACATTCTTGATTTAAAGATTATTCAAAATTACATTCTTCTTTAATCCAAATACATCTTTTAAAACTTGGGTCTTATGGGTGTTCGTATAATTTTTTTGGAAAATAACAATTTATGATATATAATTTCAAAAAATATGACAAAACTAGATTTTTATAAAATATTCGGACCATGTTTTACTTGAAACATTAAATCAATTATCCTTTTATTATACCATAAATATGTACAGAAAGTATATATTTTAAATTTATAAATAGGCTATACAATATTATCTGTCTTCATCATATTTTACAAAATCATAATATTTATAATAATCTTAAAAAAACATTAAATATTTAAAAATTAAAATATAATAATTAACTATTTAAAAATATGAAAATATTGAAAAATTGGGATATAATTACCACCAACCCATGATCCATGATAGTATCAAGTTATATAGGAGGTGATTGATATCTAATAAAACTATAATCATGGGAGTTGAATGTTAAAAAAAGTTTCAAAATCACCAGAAATTGAATTATCAATAATTATTAAATTAATTTATTTGGAAAATTATGCAATAACAATGACATAAAAACTCAATCATTACAAATTAGGAATTTCTATTCACTATCAATTTTTTTCAAAAAAATAAAACTTTTTGACATAAAGATGATTTATTCTCTTAATAAAAATCCTTTTGGAATATACCATTTTCAAAAAAATCATTATCTCATGTTGAAACATTTCAAAAAAAATTGTTTAGCATAGAAGGAACTCTAATAGTTGCTGAATAATGAATGAAACTATTGTTCATGAATATTTTATTTTGATGAAATTTTATCACTAAATCATAATTTTCACCCATTAAACACCAACTCTTCATCGTACCACATATAAAAATTACATTCATGAAAATATTCTTACCAAAAATAAATCATAATGGTAACTTGATGCATCCATAGCATACTTATATTTTAGCTTTCACAGCTACGTAGGGAGTAACATTCATGGTTACATTTGAAATAGCAACCACAATATATTCCCTAAATCTCTTGGGAGAAACCTTATCATTTAAATACCTTTAATTTACCCAATTAATTGGAGAGATGTCATTGGCTTAAACTCCCTTGGATTCTCACTGAAGTATCCATATACATCATCATTTTCCAAGAACCAATACATAATCACAGAACATGAATCATGCATAAAGGAGATAATAACATTTCAACATTGCAATCACAGGATAAAATTTAATTATATGGATATAGTCAATCCCTTATAAAATCTATATTCAGTAAATAAATTATAAGAAAAGTTAATATAGTGTCTATTTTATATTCAAAAAAATTAATTCTTATAGGGGAATCCAAAATAAAATAACAGTTATAGTGGAAAAGAATTCATTTTCTCCATATACATTAAAAATAATCATTCATTTTTTCGGTTTGTATATAAATTATAACATTCCATAAAAATAGATTACTTTAAATAAATATCGAAAAAAATTATTGACATAAATAAAAGATATGATAATAAAAATTTCATTACACACATAAGAGTTGAACAACATAATCAGGATCATGTTTTGATGGCTACACCAATATAATATTATAATTAATTTGTAAAATATTAAGTCTCATGATACATTATGTATTGGATTCAGGATTAAACATAATCAATTAGGGAACATTTTCTACTATAGGATATTTTCATGGTTTCTATCCTAGACTCATGTTTATTGGTAGTTTTCTTTTTATATAATATTTCACATGTTATTATGAAAATATGACACCATGTTACTTATGTAAAGATTACCTATAATTACTCATGATCCTTCTATTTTAGGTTATCATGTTATATAATGGAGAATCATGTTAATTTTTTATATAATGTAATTACATTACATGGATTTTAGATCATCCCTTATTCAAATGTATTCCCAAGGTTGTATTATGTATTTTCTGGAGTTCAAATAAATTTATGGTGGTAGTAAGGAAAAAAATATATTTTTATGTTTTACTATATTTTAATTTTTTTATATCAATTATTATAAAAACAATATGTATCATGATACATGTATATTATTAATAGATATTTATTTTAAAAATTGTGCAATTCTACATTTAAAAAGAAATGATAACTATATTTGGTATCTAATAAAGGGATTATTTTTTATTTTATTTTTTATTGGAAAAAACTAAAGGGAACCATTTTGATAAATAAAAGTGTAATTATCCATAATTGGATTTTGGGTGGTAGATATATTGAGTGGTATCTATGAAATTTCATCACTATTGAGATAGTACACGTTGATGTGTCTCTGGAATAGTTCTACCAAATGTTAATATTTATAAAATGGGGAACATTTTGTAGAAATGAATCTTTATATGGTTTATGATAATGAATCATATTATTTATAAGTTATTCCTTATAGTTTTACATGATTCCAAATTTATTTTAAAAAAAATAACCTCCTAGTATTTTTATTCATTTTAGTTAATAGATGGAAATAATAAAAATTATACCATGAACAAACATTATTGGAAATGTTATAAATACTATAATGATATGTATCATATTATTGGGGTGATAGATAATAATGTCATGGATTAAGTGTCTCAAATATATCATGTTATGAATAATAACATGAATCATTTTAAAATCCATAGTCCTAATAGGAAATATATTTTGTAGTAGTGTTTTTATTTTTAAAAAATACCCATAAAATAAGTGGATATTCATCATTTTGGAAAAATGTATTAACTCCAATGTGAACATATATATTTACCTAAAATTAAAATACATGAGGAATTTTTAATGTTCAGTTATCACACCGAGGGGAAGGATTACTAGTAATGGATAAAAATAAAAAACATTTAGTCCAACGTTATTATTAACCACCTGGAATTAGATAAATTGAAGTTAAATTTTTATCAAATACTTTCCCAAAACACTCTATCAGAAAATGCAGGCGACAACCGTTAAAAGAAGTAAGAAGAGACAATAATTGAATATAATGAAATCATAAGAGTGATTTCAATGTACCCATATACATTGATTATCGATAGTGAATGTAATGTGGCCATTTTTTTAATTTTGTAAATCTATATATACTAACTGATTTGTCTAATTGGTATATAGACAACTATGAATGGTGTTTTATTTTTAACTCAATTCCAATATGTTGATTGGATACTGTATGTGGTTTTATGGGCCAGGAAATAATATGTATAAAATAATGTTTACAGTGAGATGATCAATGGATACGTGAAAACTCAAAATGAAAACAAACATCCCACTTATCAAATGAGTGAGGGAAAAAACCATGATAATATCTCTTTGTGATTGGATGATGTCTCTATTGTTTCAAATAAAATTATCATGAAAATCATTGCTAAAGATAATATTTAAACCCACTAATATAGAATAATAATAGAGGTCCCATATCAACACTCAATCTATATTGAATTGTTTCATCTACATAGAACATGGGAATTTTTTATAAAATGACATAAGCTATGTGTTTCTAGAGACAATCAACATCAACAACCACCAAGTCCGATAAGAAAAAGATGATAATAATCCTTCTTAAATGTAGTGGTGGGTCCTCAAAATTATATGGAGGTATGTATTCTAGTTTTTTATTCAATATTAAAGAACATTGTACATGTTTCTAGTACTACTTATTCATAAATTTAAAAAATGATTGTTATAACTATTCATGGAAACCATAAAATAGTGTGGCTGATCTTTCATTTTATGATAATGGTGAAAATTGTACATCCCATGTATATAACAACTGCTATTCAATGTTTTTTGAATGAATCGACCATAAAATAACATTTTTCATTATATAATGTAGTTAGATTCAATAATAGACTTCTTTCATTTCCCCTTATAAAAATCAATCACCATCTATCAAGAGAGAGAAATATCTCTAAAAACCCAAGTCGACCTTAGATTTTCTACACATATAAAATGGAGGATGATTCTCCTGTAGAATCATCTTTTGATTTGTGTATATTTTTTCCATATTAAAAACAATATCTTTAAAAATAATCGATACAATGGATAAAAGCACGGTTCATGACATGCTCGTTGGGATGGATTATACAAGTGTATCCCTTGATGATATTCATGACCTTTCTCTTGATTAAAAGGTTGAGTTCTCAATTGAACATAGACGTATAGCTCATCCAATTTCTGACTCCCACAAAAAATTGGAATGATTTCATTGGAAGAGGTCTCAAAATAGTTACACTAAATTATTTATAAGTGTTTTATACTCTCTGGTTATTCACTATGGGGTGTTTTAGTATTTTTTTCTAGAAGATAGATATTTACATGTGCATCCACATTAATTTTCATTAACTCAAGAAACTCAAGGTATGTAACATGTATCCCCTTCCATGGAAATGAAATTTCATTATCAACTACAAAAGGAGAAATATTTTATTATGTTTTTTCCTTCAAACATGATATCACTAATTAAGGGTCATAGAGGAATATATTTATGGAACTATTTTTTGAACATGTTATGTACACTATGTGTTCCTAGTAATTCCCTTCTGGCTTTATAATTTTCTATTAATCATTGTTGATATAATGTATAGAATCAACAAAGATTAAATCATAAAATTCATTGTATTATTTATATATTATATTGTGATATACACCCAATGAAATTAAGAGAACATATAGAATATTAATATTGTGCTAAATGAATTTAGAAATCTGAATCTATTTGATTAGTATAGATAATGTATATATTCAATAAATGATGTACAATAAATTGAAAATATTTTCAGAATAAATTGGTTATATTGGGACAATTCAATCAAAATTACTAGTTTTGATAGTCCAATAAGAGGACCTATAATGAATATCTATATCAATTTTGAAAAATAATGTTATTAAATATTATTTGAATGATCCCCTCATATATATCCATCCCACTAACAATGATATCAAAGAAGAAATTGTATGATACTAACCATTGATGTAGTTATCTTAGTCTTAATTTCATGTAATTTACATGATTATTTAAGTAACATTTTTTGTTGTTATGAAATGGATATTGTATGGGTGGTGTTTTTATGAAATTATTAGAAAACGTGATTGCGCATTGTTGGCACACATTTAGGGTAAACCATATAGCTATCCCAACTAACCATGTGAACCCTGGAAGAGTTTTTTTCATTACTGGATCATAGTTTGAAAAACTATATTCCCAACCCTAGGAAAGTGTGTAACCCTAGGCAGTGAGGTCATCACTATTGTTACATGGTTTACATAACTGTGTGACCCTGCATATATTTTTTTAATGGCTATCATTTGTCTAAAAATATATTTTAAAATCCTACAAACCCTTGGAAACTCTTCATATTCAAACTAGACTTGGGACTCAATGTTTCTGGGTAATTCAATAGCATTCCCAATGGATTTTAAGGTCGTCTGACCTCTATTCATCATTGTTCAATTTCTGAATCAAAGATAGGATATTCTCTCAATAATTTGATTAAATCCAGATGCATAACATGTTTATTCATCTCCCATTCCATGATCATTTCATAGAGCTTATCAATAATTTAATTAGATCTAAACGATTTTGGGGATTTATAATTATATGATTATAGATCTAGATCTATATTGATTAGATATTGATATCCATGATCGTGATTTAGGGATTCAGATCCAGAACATAGATATATGTTGTTGTGTTGCTAAGATTCTGTGTATTTTTATCGAATTAACGTCCATCAAATAATTGAGGTAGGTGGTATAAAATATTATTCCCAAGGTTTGGGATTTGATGAGTTTATGAATGATTATATAATATATATAATTAATTAGAAATTAAATTCAAAAATTCAGTTATTTAGATGGAACAATTAATATATTGACGAATTATTGAATTAAATTATTCATTGAGGAATTAATCATGAGCCTAAGTGGAAAACCTACAAGATAATTCATTTTATTTAATTAATTTTGTAGAGTTAGTGGATATAATCTTGATAATTAATCATTGGATTAATTATATGATACAATATTTTATATATTGAGATTATCAATCATGAATTAATTATATGAATTGATATTGGGATCTAGATAATTAATTTTGAAATTAATTAAAATTATTTGAGATTTAAAATATGATAATTAATTCTATAAACTTGTTTATTGGTTTTTAATTGTTTTGTTGACTAATAAAATGATAAATTAAATAATTAGATTGGAATTATAAATTAATTGTTGAGTAAATTAATGATGCTGATTTATTAAACAAATTTTCTAATTATTAAAGGAATCGCGGTGGATAATTAATTTTGAATTAATTATGTGTGAAATATTTTGTACATGATCATTCAGATGAGAAGTGTAAATAGTGAAATGGTTATTGTACTTATGATTAAATTATATGAGAATATTTTCTTATAGTTTAGATTTATAAATGGTAACATTTTTATTGTACATATGATTTAAATAATGGGAACATCGTCAATCTAATGAGATGTAAGGATGGCAACTTCTTCATCTTACATATGAATTTTGTATTAGTTACATTGGATGTTATTTTTGAATTTAAATAATAGTAATACAGTAACTCCTAGAAATTACATCACATGGTAATACTTTGAACTCCATAATGGGTCAAATATGGTATTTAGATATCATATCACATTTTAATACACCAATTTTTAACATGGGTAAAAATATGTATTATGATATGATATTAAATTGGGAACACTTCTACCTCTGACACTAGTCAATGCTATTATAGAGGTATGGGTATCATCAGGAACACTAGATTTAATACAAATAAAAAAAGAATAAATGAAAATGTGATATATATTTATTTATGAATTTTTTTTATAGAACTACATACACTATAATTTTACTGGAGTTGTTTCCAAGACTATTGGTGGTGGCCTACAGTTTTGAACTCACACCCTACCCGGTCGGCACGATCGATACTCGAATAGAAATTGCTGCTACAAGACACGATTAGTGGAAAGGCCTTATGATTTATTTCTAATTGGGGTTGGATCTTATATGAAGAAACTAGATGTGGTTTGAGAAATTATTGGATATCGATTGTGTAATTAATTTTTTAGTTTCTTTTTATGCAATTTGACGATTATATCGACAAATCATGATTTCCCTTTCAGTTGAATATTAGTTTTTCAATTTTTTTGTCTTATGGATTTGGAAATTTTATGGTTATATATGCTACCACATTTTTTATATCACATTTTTTTGGTTTTTTACTATGATAAAAGAGGGTATAGTCTCCCCATGATGACTTACTAAACCTTAACTACTAGTCAACATCCTCTACTATACTAGTAGGTGCGCCTGAGGCCATGTGGTGAAATAGATCAGGGAACCATTGCATGGAACATGGGTCACAGTGTTACATGTGGTATCAAGGATGTTTTATTTTGTAATTTCCCGACCCCAGTTACCCAGAGTCAGTGCATTATTATATAACATTGGCATGATCAATATAAATATCAAATCTCGAAAAACCGATTAGTTTAGTAGCATTAGACACACTAGATATATTCATAAGTCTTAAATTAAATCATAAAAATGAAAACTACAACAACATAGTCTACATAGTCCACACTCATATCCCCACATACTATCCCTACAGTTCATTCATAAGATACTTCTTCACATCCTGGGAAAATAAAACATAGAAAGGGGTGAGCTTAGATTCCCAGTAAGGGTAACAATATAGCAGAAACATTCATAAATAAACATATACATTTAAGGCAATGTATAACTAAAACAAAAGCCTTTTAAACTAGATATTCAGAATAATATGGAAAAGATAAAATGAAATAATTCCATTTACTTATTCACATGGATATTGCACTAATCGAATAATCACATGCAATATCAATAACCACTTTCATAATGATGGAATGCATAATGCCATACTATCATAACCACATAGTCAAGGCCTCATGCCAAGACTACAAATAATATTTTGTCAAGGCCTCATGCTAAGACACTAGTTTGTCTTATGAGACCTACCGATTCATTGAGGTGGTATAGCGGGCTCCACCCGTCACTTATTAAGTCCAATGCATTTCTCATATGAACAGGATTAAACATAACATAAACATTCGTATTAAAACTAGCATACGAAATGTCAATACTTTCTCCATAAACCATGAATAGTATAGAAATTACACATCCACAGTCAAACATATCCCAAAAACTTCAATACAATATGGATGTTTTGTATCATAATAAATCAACTTCAAATAAGCTTAAAATCCATCAAAGGATTTTCACATAGATGAAATCTAAACTATTTCAGAGAAATATCCCTGTTTTGAAATAATTTAAAAGTCACATAATTATAAAATAAAACATTCACATTGAAAATATTCTTATAAGAATTTAAGGGAAGATTTGAAGATTTTATAACAGCGGAAAAATAGCTTCACCCACCGTATAAGTTAAAAAGACATTCTTACCTTAATTCTGCCGAAAAGGATAAAAATGGCCTTGTTTGGAAAATGACAAAACCATTCCTTTATAAACCTCTTATAAAAAGTCAAACAAGGGTATTAATGACTTTAAACTATATTCTGTAAATATGTAATACTGTTTTGAAATATATTTTTAAGAAACATGGATGTGGATGATAAAGAGGCCCCAGTAGATAATTACGTATAAACAACCTTGGATAATGAAGAGATTGTGAAATAAACCCTTACCAAGTACTTTTCCTTGGTCGAGGGATGGTTAAAATCCTTTATAATGGTCAAATAATTTTTATTAAATTATACAAGAGTCACATACATTAATATGATATCATATATGATCTTTTAATATTGCTTTGTTGATAATATCTTAGTATTATCGTTGTTTCGGGTGTTTACTTACTCGTTTTCTTTTATATGTTTTGTTACATAATACATGTTTGTTATGGATAGGATGTATATTATTCATATTCAGAATGATATCAAGTCCTTAAATATTATTTCTAATCATCCAATAAAATTTATTCTTGAATGGATACGATGGGGTATGAATCTCATCGCATTCATAGAGACTGTAATCTGTAGGTACGCACGAGCGAAAATATCATTCTTTTGTTATTAAAATAATATATACTTGGATGGTATATCATATAGAAAGAATAATTATCATGTTATATTTATTATTTACATGAATAATAAATCATTATTATACCCATCAAAATAATAATATATGGAATAACAATTACACCACCACGTGGAGATGGTAGGCCGTACGTACGCACGTATGGTGACATGTCATTAAAGGGATGGATATAATAATGAATTTTTTTGTTATATAATTATAATAACATCAAATTATATATAAGATACTATAGTTATTATTTTATAATTGAAATAACAAGGAAATAAGAAGTTGAAAAAAGAAAGGAACTTTAAAGAGGGTGGTAAAGGCATTACCTCTTCTTCGGGTTCTTCATATTGATTTGATCAAAAGGGATCCTTAGGTTGGATTTATGATCAAATTAAGGCCACTATGATGAAGTGACGGAAGTTGGGAGGATATTTGGGAAGAGTTTGGTCAATCCCAATGGCTTTGAAGGTGTGAATTATTGAGAAGTGGGAGTGCCCTTTTATAAGAGGGGTGTGGGGCTCTATAGGAAAAACGTAAAGTAATATTTTATAATAAATTCATATTCGGTTTCAAATGGATACAAAGTTGATTATTCAAAGTATACGGTGGGGATGGGTCAAAATCCATTAAAACAATAAATTTTAGATAGGTTTGGGTCATTATATTAACCTTATCTTTTAGTTTTAACTCTTAGTTAATTAGTTTGACACTTACCATGTCACTTTGTATTTTTATATTATATAGTTAATAAATATACTGTATACCTAAAAACGAACCCCAAGTGGTCCATTAATGATACACCAATAATTATATAAGTGATTTGGCCAAACCATAGATTTTTAACAATATAATATAAATTAATAATATAATATTTTAAAAAAATGATTTATGTCAATTTTGACACTACTCAATAATAGATTTTTTTTAAAGTAATATAAACTATATTAATTCAAAAAAAAATCATTTAAGCAGTCTAAACATGTCATATTAAGCAATAAAATTCTTTTATGTCATCAAAATGATCAAATTATATTTATTTTAACATTTATAATACCAATTATTTGGTTAATTCATTAATCAGGAAAATACCGCATCATTATTGTGTCATATATATTTTTACATTTTCAATATCTAAAAATTATAAATAAAATACCATTATGTATGAAATATTTTTAGATTTCTAATGAATATTTATAATAGAAAATATAAAATTTATAAACCTATGTAAATTTTTTTTCTAAAAGATATAAGCTTATGTTATTTTTGTATTTACTTTGTCTTAATTAATATAAAGTGTCCCAATCACCAACAAGTGGCTCCATGGGGTCCCCAAATCGACCCAAAGATGCCCATGGTCGGACATGTATCCACCAATAAGGTTAGAACATGTTTTATGGTAATTTATTATTATTATAATATTATTTTTTTACCCTTATTTACTGGATTTACCCTTTAACCATGGTAAATGAAATATTTATCAAGGTAATTATTTAAAATGTCTAAAAATAAAAGATACCTATTTACACAATATGGAAATCCTGATTCCAAATATGGAATTCATTTTTCCAAATTAAAAATACAGAAGTGGAAGAAATTAATTTAAAATTAATTCCCACTGTCAAAACAGAAAGCGTGTTTTTAAGAGATAATAACTATCAAAAGATTGACACTAGTATATGTCCGGTTTAATTGTGAAATTATTTCCAATGCCCAAAATTGTATTAAATGGTAAAAATATATTCTAAATATACTTTAAAACCACTAAAATTCATAATTTATCACTATTAATTATTTTGATTTAAAAAGTTGTTTTTAATTAAAATTTAGTAATTTTGATTATTCATCAAAATATAAAAGTTATCCAAAAAGTACCAAAACTTCACCTTACGCTAAATTTGATATTACAAATCCAACAATGAACTCCATTTTGAGAGATAAAATTTATAAAATTTCAAAAAGTAGGTATTACTAATCATAACAGCTAGTTCGATTGGTTGTGGTGTGTGTTAGAACTCGAAATTGTGTACAAAACACGTTACTATATTATTCAAAGAGAATTGTACTGTGGAGGATTGGGGGGTTACATTCTCCCATCCTTCAAATAATTTCATCCTCAAAATTTCGAGAATATTATTGCATAAAAATACTCAGGTGGTTTTCCATCATAAGTTCCCCGGGTTCCCACGTTGCCTCTTCCATCTTATGGTTTCTCCATAGAACTTATACCAAAGGAGTCATCCGTTTTGTCAGCATTTTTTCTCTTGTATCAAGAATCCTAACGGGCTATTCGAAATAAGACATATCGGTTTCTAGTTCTAATTACTCATACGTGAGAACAAGTGTTGGGTCAGGCATGTATTTTCTCAACAGTGATACATGGAACACATCATGAACTTTGGAGAGACTTGAAGGCATTGCCAAACAGTAACCTACATCCCCAATTCTTTCTAGATTTTCAAAGGGTCTGATGTACCTGGGTCTCAATTTACCCTTCTTACCAAAATGTATAACTCCCTTCCATGGAGGTACCTTCAAAAAAACATGATTTCCTACCTGAAATTCCAAACCCTTCCTTTGGTTATCAGCATAGCTCTTCTGCCAACGTTGAGCTGCTTTGAGGTTGTTTTGGATTACCTTCACCTTTTCCATCGTTTCCTCCACCAGTTCCGGGCCTATAAGTTTTCTTTCACCAACTTCATCCCAACAGGTTGATGTGCGACATCACTTTCTGTATAATGCTTCATATGGTGCCATCTGAATACTTGAATGGAAGCTATTGTTATAAGAAAATTATACCAGAGGTAAATATTGATCCCTCATACCCTGAATGTCAAGTGAGCATGATATCAACATGTCTTCTATGTTTTGAATAGTTCGTTCTGATTATCCATCTGTTTGAGGGTGGTAATTAGTGCTCAAATGAAGTTCAGTATCCATGGCCTTCTGAAGAATTTTCTAGAATCATGATGTAAAACATGGATCACAATCCGAGACAATCAATAGGGGTACTCCATGAAGTCTCACAACTTCATTATTATATATTCCTGGTAGAGGTTCAAGTGGTAAATCATCCCTTATAGCAAGGAAATGTGTTCACTTGGTATGCCGATCAATTATGAGTCATATTGCATCATTCTTTCTAGGAGTCTTTGGTATTCCCATGACAAAGTCCATCATGATATTATCCCATTTCCACTCAGGTATGGTAAGAGGTTGCAATACTATACCAAGTTGTTTCCTTCCAGCTTTCACTTGTTGAAAAACCATAAATCTTGACACAAAATTTGCAATCTCCCTCTTCGTGTTGCCCCACCAGAAGTGTTCCCTAAAATATCTATACATTTTTGTGCTCCCAGGGTATATAGAGAAATTGGAACTATGAGCATCATCTAACTATTCTATTTTTAAATAACGTATATCGGGAACACAAATCCTCCTCCCAAATTTCACAATTCCATCTTCATACACAAAGTAACTCAATCTCCCATCATTCACAGCTTTAATCTTCTTTTTAAACTCTTCATCATCATCCTTAGAACTCTTATCCTTTCTAGTAAATATGGTTTGGCAACCATTTGAAAAAGTATTGATTTTTCACCTTCCATGGTGATTCCCATATCCATCATTACTAGATCCATGAGAATAGGATCCCTTTCCACTCTCATCATGTTCAAAACTCCATGATCTTTTCTACTCAAAGAATCTGTAACCTTATTTGTCTTCCCCGAGTGGTAGTTTATCATGTAATAATAATGCTTGAGTAGTTCAAGCCATCTTCTTTGCCTCATGCTGAGTTCTTTTTGTGAGAAAATATACTTCAAACTCTTTTCATTGGTATATATCTCAGATTTTTCAACATAGAGATAATGTCTCCATATCTTCAAGGAAATGATTACAGCAGCTAACTCGAGATCATGTGTTGGATAGTTTTTCTCATTAATTTTTAACTGTCGTGATGCATAGGCAATAACCCTATCATTTTGCATAAGGATACAACCACGTCCTTTCTTCGATGCATCACTATAAATAACGAACCCATTATTCCAAAATGGTAGAGTCAATATAGGAGAATTGAAAAATATTCTCTTAATTTCATCAAAACATTCTTCACACTCTTTTTTCCAAACAAATTTAACCCCTTTACATGTGAGCTTCGTTAATGGGTTATCTAATTGGGAAAAATTCTGGACGAAATGTCGATAATAACCTACCAAACCAATAAAATTGTGTACCTTAGTAATACTCGTCAGTGCTGGCCATTCCTGGATTTCCTTGGTCTTAGATGGATCAAAAAATATTCCATCCTTAGAGAAAATATGGCCAGGAAAAGAAATCTTCTAACTCCAGAATTCAAACTTGCTAAACTTCCCATATAATTCATGTCTTTTAAGAGTCTTCATGATAATTCGCAAGGGATTTTCATGATCTTCATAGCTTTTGGAGTACACCAAAATATCATCGATAAATAGCACCACAAAATCATCGAGATATTCCTCGAAAACACAATTCATTAGATAAATGAATACAGAGGGTTCTTTAGTGAATAAAAAATGCATTACTATAAACTCATAATTCCTGTACCTGGTTCGAAATTCTATATTAGGAATTTATTCCTTCTTGACACATAATCGATGGTATCTAGATTGAAGGTCAATCTTTTAAAAGTATTGAGAACCATGCCGTTGGTCAAATAAATCATCAATACGAGGTAGGGGATACTTGTTCTTTATTGTTGTAGCATTGATCTCCCTGTAGTCAATGCACAACCTCATAGATCCATCATTCTTCTTAACAAAAAGCATAGGGGATCTCCATGGAGAAACACTAGGTCAAATAAATTCCTTATTACTCAATTCCTCTAGCTATTTCTTTAGTTCAACTAATTCCACAGTGGCCAATCTATAAGGTGTCTTCGATATAGGCCTTGATCTAGGAATTAAATCAATGGAAAACTCAACATCCCGTTCTGGAGGTTGTCCAGGTAAATCTTCTGGAAACACATCTACATATTCATTACCAATAGGTACATCCTCTATTTGTTCATTCCTTTCCACACCCATAGTTATTTCATTCTCTTCCTCCCAGAAAATTGAATTTAGCTGAGCTACTGGGGGTCGATCTAGATAAGAATTAGGTGGTGGCAATTCTTCTCTAAAGATAAGGTGTTCCTTATCATCATCATCAAAAATCGTAACCTCATTTTTCTTATAATAAATCTTTACATCATGGCTGGAAAGCTAATCCATACCAAGGATTATATCAAACTCAATCATAGGTATGACAATGAGATCAGTGGATAAAGAACATTTATATGCTCTAATGGGTATTGATTCACAGAACTTTGTTGCAATGATACTTCCCATAGGGGTATTGACTAACAACTCTATTGTTAAATCAAATTGGAAATATCTAATATTCTTAGAAAACTAGGAAGATATGAAACAATTAGATGATCTAGAATCAAATAATATATTTTCTAATGTTCAGGAAACCATTAAATTGCCAGCCACCACGTCTTTCGGAGCTTCTACCTCAGCAGTAGTGATAACAAAAGCTTGGCTTTGATCCCTTGGACTTTTCTGAGGAACGTTCCCCTAACGCTTAGGAAATTCATTTGCATAATGTCCCATATCTCTAAATTTATAGCATTCCATGTTGGCAGCAACTCTCTTTTCCTTGAAATCATGATCTTGATGGCCTTTTTCACCACACTTGTAACAGACTCTCATTCCTTTTAGGAAAGTATAGGGGTGTTTCTTCCCACAATTACTGCAGGATTTATTTTAAACTTTTTCCTTCTTCCCATTATTTCCATTTCCATATTGATCAGAAGATATCATCTTCTCTTCCATTTATTTAATGTCATAAGACATAGAGAATTCCATTTCCATCTTGATAGAACACGAGACAAAATCATCGTATAACGAGAAGGTTTACACGACTAATTCTTGACGGAGAAATGGTTTTAACCCATCAAAGAAAACGATCAATCTTACTCATTGGGTGATGTATATAATCAGCAGTCTACCTCTCTAACCTTGTAAAGTTAGCCTCATACTTTGTGACATTCTCATCCTCTTTCTGCCTCAGACTCAGAAATTACCTTTCCATATCTGCTCAATGTCCTCGAGGAAAGTATTTTTCTAAGAAAAATACTTTAAACTCCCTCCAATCCATATCTGATACTTTATCATCTTCCTTCATGTTTTTTATCAATGACCACCATTGATCAACATCTCCAGTGAGGCGATAAACTGCCATGACAACATTTTCCCTTTCACTTCTCCCCAAGTCATGAAATATTTTCTCTAAGGAATTTATCTATTGCTTAGCTACTATAGGATTTTTACTCCCAGTGAATGTTGGTGGTTGTTTCCTCATGTAGCGATCTAACATTTCTTCATCCACGCTGAGGATCAGGGTGCTCCATATGGGTAAGGTTATTATTCATAACCTTAGTGAGTTGTCCTAGTATGGTGATTAGCTGTTCAACACCAGTAGAATCACTGGCACCACTATAATTATATTGAGTAGGAGGGAAATCCCTACATGGAATGAGTGCATTGATACGGTTTCCATTCCTTCCACTAGGAACCATTTCTAAACAATGGCATAAACTAGGTCAATTTATGAATCCGAATACATAATTCCATACTTGTAAAATAATTAACATAAATTGAACAGTTTATGGATATAATCCATAATCAAAAAAAATGTTTCTTTTAGGAATTATATATTCATAAACCCTTAATAATGGTGTGTAAAAAAATGAGAATAATCCTAAGCATATCCCCCGAGAGTGTCGTAACCAAGAGTGCAGCAAGGCCCATTGTCATGCATCGGTTCCCGTTCGAGTCTTGCTCAAAGAGGTGTTTTTGGGGTTTTCCCCTAGGTACATTTGTGCCAAAGCTACCTCTACTTGCTCATACACAGATAGGGATATATTGCTCGAAAAACTCACAAAATCTCTAAAATACCAAAATTCTAGGAAGTTATTCTTTACTAATCCTCAAAGTCCATCTTAGGTCTATGTGCTCTAATCAGAGTTTATCTAAATCTATCTTCCACGGTTTGTACTAAACATCCTATGATACCAACTGTAACACCCTGAACCCAGTTACCCAGAGTCGGTGCATTATTACATAACATTGGCATCATCATAAGAAAGATCCAATCTCAAAAGACATATTTTTTTAGTAGCCTTGGACACACTAGACATATTCATAAGTCTTACATTACATCATAAAAAATGAAAACAACAAAAACATAGTCTCCATAGTCCACACTCATATCCCCTTATACTATCCTTGCAGGTCATTCATAAAATACTTCTTCACATCCTTGGAAAAGGAAAACATACAAAGGGGAGAGCTCAGATGCCTAGTAAGGATAAAAATATAGAAGAAACATTCATAAATAAGCATAAACATTTAAGGCAATGCATAACTAAAACAAAAGCCTTTTAAACTTAATCTTCAGCATAATATGGAAAAGATAAAATGAAATAATGTCATTTACTTATTCACATGGACATTATACTAATCAAATAATCACATGAAATTTCAATAACCACTTTCATAATGATGGAATGAATAATTACAGACTATCATAACCACATAGTCAAGGCCTCAAACCAAGGCTAAAAATATGATTTTGTCAAGGAATCGTGCCAAAACACTATTTTGTCTCATCAGACCTATCGATGCATCGAGGATCTATAATAGGCTCCACCCGTCACATATTAAGTCCAATGCATTCCTCATATGAACAGGTTTAAACATAACACAAACATTCGTATTAAAACTAGTATACAAAATGTCAATACTTTTTCCATATACCATGAATGGCATAAAAATAACACATCCAAAGTCAAACATATCACAAAATCTTCAATACAATATAGAAGTTTTGTATCATAATAAATCAACTTCAAATAAGCTTAAAATCCATCAAAGGATGTTGACATAGATGAAATCAGAAATATTTGAGAGAAATGTCTTTTTTCGAAATAATTTAAAATCAAATAAGTATAAAATAAAAAATATTATTTGGAAGATATTCTTATAAGCTTGTAAGAGATGCTTTGAAGATTTGATAATGGTTGAAAAAATAGCAGCACCCACCGTATAAGTTAAAAAAGACATTCTTACCTTAATTCTGTCAAAAAGGATAAAACGGACCTTGTTCGGAAAATGACAGAAAGATTCCATTATAATCATCTTATAAAAAGTCAAAAAAGGGTATAAATGACATTAAAACATATTATGTAAAATATTAAGAATGTTTTGAAATAAATTTTTAAGAATCATGGATGTGGATGATAAAGAGGTATCAGTAGATAATTACGTATGAACAACCTCGAATAATGAAGAGATTGTGAAATAAACCCTTACCTTGTACTTTTCCATGGTCGGGGGTTGGTTAAACTCCTTTATAATGGTGGAATAATTGTTATTAAATTATAAAAGAATCATATACATTAATATCATATCATATATGATATTTTAATATTCCTTTGTTGATAATATCTTAGTATTATTGTTGTTTCGGGTGCTAACTTACTCGTTTTATTTTATAAGTTTTGTTACATAAGACAAGTTTATTTGGGATAGGATGTATCAAATTCATATCCAGAATGATATCAAGTCCATAAATATTATTTTTAATCATCCAATAAATTTTACTCTTGAAAGGATATGATGGGGAATGAATCTCTTCACGTTCGTCGAGACGGTAATCCGTACATACGCACGAGTGACAATATCATTAATTTGATATTAAAATAATATATAATTGGATGTCATATCATATAGAAAGAATCGTTATCATGTTATATTTATTATTTACATGATGTATACGTCATTATTATACCCATCTAAATAATAATATATTGAATAACAATTACACCACAATGTGGAGACAGTAGGCCGTACGTACGCATGTATGGTGACATGTCATTCAAGGGATGGATAGAATAATGAATTTGTTTGTTACATAATTATAATAACATCACAGTATATATAAGATACTGGAGTTATTATTTTATAATGGAAATAACCAGAAAATAAGAAGTTGAAGAAGAAAGGAACTTTAATGAGGGTGGTGAAGACATTTCTTCTTCTTCGGGTTCTTCCTTTTGATTTGATCAAAAGGGATCCTTAGGTTGGCTTTAAGATCAAACTAATTCCTCTAGGGTAGATTGAGGGACGTTGAGAGGATATTTGGATAGAGGTTGGATGAGCCAAATGTCTTTGAAGGTGTGAATTAATGAGAAGGTGGAGTGCCCTTTTATAAGAGGGGTGAGGGACTCTTTAGAAAAAACTTAAAGTAATATTTTATAATAAAATCATATTCTGTTTCTAATGGATCCAAAGTGTATTATTCAAAGTATATAGTTGGTATGGGTCGAAATTCTTTCAACCAATAGATTTTAGACAGGTTTGGGTCATTATATTAAACTTATCTTTTAGTTTTAACTCTTAGTTAATTAGTTTGACACTTACCATGTCACTTTGTATTTTTATATTATATAGTTAATAAACAGATGATATACCTTCAAGTGATCCCAAAATGGACCATTAACGATACACCAATAATTATATAAGTCTTATGGCCTAACCATAGATGTTTAGGAATAGAATATAAATTAATAATATATTTTTTTTAAAAAAACTCATTTACATCAATTTTGACACTACTCAATAATTGATTTTTTTAAGTCTTAAAAACATTACTAATTCGAACCAAATTCATTTGATCAATCTAAACATGTCATATTAACCAATAAAATTGGTGTATGTCATCAAAACATTGAAATTATATTTATTATAACATTTATAATACCAATTATTTGATTCTTTCATTAATAAAGAAAATACTGCATCATCATTGTGTCATATATATTTTTACTTTTTCAATGTCGAAAAATTATAAATAAAATACCATTATGTAGGAAATATTTGTATATTTAAAATTAATATTTATAATCTAAAATATAACATATATAACCCTATGTAAAAAATTTTCTTCTAAAATATATAAGCTTATGTAATTTTTTATCTCCATTAAGTTAATTAATATAAAGTTTCCCTATCACTGACAAGTGGATCCATGGGGTCCCAGAATCGAGCCAAAGATGCCCATGGTCGGACATGTACCCACCAATAAGGTTAGGACACGTTTTAGTGTAATTTATTATTATTATATTATTATTTTTTACCAGTATTTACTAGATTTACCCTTTAACTATGGTAAATAAAATATTTAATGAAGTAATTATTAAAAATGTATAAAAATAAAAGTTACCTATTTACATAATTTGGGAATCCTGATTCCAAAAATCGAATTTATTTTTCCAAATTAAAAACACAGAAGTGGAAGAAATTAATTGAAAATTAATTCCCACTGTCAAAACAAAAAGCTTATTTTTAAGATATAATAACTACCAAAAGATTGACACTTGTTTATGTCCGGTTTAATTGTGAAATTATTTCTAATGACCAAAATTGCATAAAATGGTAAAAAATATATTCTAAATATACTTTAAAACCACTCAAATTAATAATTTATCACTTTTAATTATTTTGATTAAAAAAGTTGTTTGTAATTAAAATTTAGTAATTTTCACTATTCATCAAAATATAAAAGTTATCCAAAAAGTACAAAAATTTCACCCTAGGATAAATTTGATATTCTAAATCAAAAAATAAAGTCTATTTTGACTGATAAAATTGATAAAATTTTAAAATTTTGGTATTACTATTCATAAAGGCAAGTTCGATTGGTTGTGGTGTGTGTTAGAACTCGAAGTTGCATACAACACACGCTACTATATTATTCAAAGAGAAGCGTAAAATGGAATATTGGGGTGTTACATTATCCCGTCCTTCAAATAATTTCATCCATGAGTTTTCTAGAATATTATTGAATAAAAATAATCTAGTGGTCTTTCATCATAAGTTCCTCGGGTTCCCATGTTGCCTCTTCCATCTTATGGTTTCTCCATAGAACTTTTACCAGACGAGTCGTCCGGTTTCTCAGCATTTGTTCTCTTTTATCAAGAATCCTAATGGTATCTTCGTAATAAGACAGATCAGGTTCTAGTTCTAATTCCTCATAGGTGAGTACATGTGTTGGGTCAAGCATGTATTTTCTCAATAGTGATATGTGGAACACATCATGAACTTTGGAGATACTTGGTGGCATTGTCAAACGGTAAGCTACAACCCCAATTCATTCTAGAATTTCAAAGGTTCCGATGTACATGTGACTCAATTTACCCTTCTTACCAAAATGTATAACTCCCTTCCATGGAGATACATTCATGAAACCATGATCTCCTACCTGAAATTCCAAATTCTTCCTTCGGTTGTCAGCCCAGCTCTTCTGTCTACTTAGAGCTACTTTAATGTGGTTTTGGATTACCTTCACCTTTTACATCATTTTCTTCACCAATTCTATGCCTACAAGTTTTCTTTCACAAATGTCATCCCAACAGGTTGGTGTGCGACATCTCTTTCTGTATATCACTTCATATGGTGCCATCTGAATATTTGAATGGAAGCTATTGTTATAGTGAAATTCAACCTAAGGTAAATATTGATCCCACATACTCTGAAAGTCAAGTGAGCATGATCTTAACATGTCTTCTATGTTTTGAACAGTTCGTTTAGATTGTCCATCTGTTTGAGGGTGGTTAGCAGTTCTCAAACGAAGTTCAGTATCCAAGGCCTTCTGAAGACTTTTCCAGAAACATGATGTTAAACAGGTATCACGATTTGAGGCAACCGATAGGGGTACTCCATAAAGTTTCAAAAATTCATTAATATATAGTCTTGGTAGACGTTCAAGTGGTATATCCTCCCTTATAGTGAGGAAATGTGTTGACTTTATAAGATGATCAATAATGACCCATATTGCATCGTTCCTTCTAGGAGTCTTTGGTATTCCCATGACAATGTCCATCATGATGTTATCCCATTTCAACTCAGGTATTGGAAAAGGTTACAATACTCCACCTAGCTGTTTCCATCCAGCTTTCACTTGTTGACAAACCATACATGTTGAAACAAAATCAGCAATCTCTCTCTTCATGTTGTCCCACCAAAGTGCTGCTTCAAATATCTATACATTTTGGTGCTCCCAGGGTTTATAGAGAAATTGGAACTGTGAGCATCATCTAACAATTACCTTTTTAAATCAGGTATATCGGGAACACAAAGTCTCCTCTCAAATTTCAAAATTTCATCTTCAAACACAAAGTCACTCAATCTCCCATCATTGACAGCATTAATCTTCTTTTTAAACTCTTCATCATTGGCCTGAGAAATCTTTATCCTTTCTAGTAAAGATGGTTTGGTAACCATTTGAAAATGTTTTGATGTTTCACCTTCCATGGTGAATTCCATATCCATCTTTACTAGATCCATGAAAATAGGATCCCTTTCCACTGTCGTCACGTTAAAAACTCCATGATCATTTCTACTCAAACCATCTGCATCCTTATTTTTCTTCCTCGGGTGGTAGTGTATCATGCAATCATAATAGTTGAGTAGTTCAAGCCATCTCCTTTTCCTCATGTTGAGTTCTTTTTGTGGAAAATATACATCAAACTCTTATGATCGGTATATATCAAAAACAATTTACCATAAAGATAATTTCTCCATATCGTCAAGGCAAATATTACAATAGCTAACTAGAGATCATGAGTAAAATAGTTTTCCTCATGAATTTTTAGCTGTCGTGATGCATAGGCAATAAACCTATCATTCTGCATAAGGACACAACCAAGTCCTTTCTTTGATGCATCTCTATAAAAAATGAACTCATCATTCCCCGATGGTAGAGTAAATATAGTAGAACTGACTAATCTTCTCTTTAGTTCTTCAAAACATTATTCACCCTCTTTTTTCCAAAATAATTTAACCCCATTACGTTTGAGCTTCATTAATGGGTTAGCTAATCAAGAAAAAATTCTGGACGAAACGTCGATAATATCCTGCCAAACCAATAAAACTGCGTACCTCAATTATACTCATCAGTGATGGCCATTCTTGGATTGCCTTGGTCTTAGAAGGATCAACAGAGATTTCATCCTTCGAGACAATATGGCCAAGAAAAGAAATCTCCTGAAGCTAGAATTAACTCTTGCTAAACATCCCATATATTTATTGTCATCTAATAGTATTCAGGATAATGCGCAAGTTATTTCATGATCTTCATAGCTTTTGGAGTATACCATGATGTCATCAATAAATACCAGCAAAAAATCATCGAGATATTCCTTGAAAACTCTATTCATTATATCTATGAATACAGAGGGTGCATTAGTCAATCCAAAAGGCATTACTGTAAACTCGTAACGCTCGTACCTGGTTCGAAATGTTGTCTTCAGAATGACTTCATTCGTCACACAAAACTGATGGTATCCGGATTAATGGTCAATCATTGAAGAGTATTGAGCTCCATGAAGTTGGTCAATTAAATAATCAATGTGAGGTAGGGGATACTTTTTCTTTATTGTTATATCATTGATCTCCCTGTAGTCAATGCACAAACTCATATAACCATCTTTCTTCGTAACAAAAAAGTCAGGGGCTCCCCATGGAGAAACACTAGGGCGAATAAATACATTATTACTCAATTCCTCATGTTGATTCTTTAGTTCAACTAATTTCGCAGTGGCCATTATATAAGGGTTCTTCGATATCGGGCTTGATCCAGGAATTAAATCAATGTAAAACTCAACATCTCATTCTGGAGGATGTCCAGGAAAATCTTTCGAAACACGTCTACATATTCTTTCACAATATTTACATTTTCTATTTGAGAATTCCTTTCCTCATCCACAATTATTTCATTCTCTTCCTCCCCGATAATTGAATTTAGTTGTGCTACTAGAGGTGGATGTAGATAAGAATTAGGTGGTGACGATTCTGCTCTAAAGGTAAGGTTTTCCTTATCATCATCGTCATCAAAAATCATAAACCCCTTCTTCTTATAATAAATCTTCACATCATGGTCCAAAATCCAATCCATACCGAGGATTATATCAAAATAAATCATAGGTATGACAATGAGAGCACCGGAAAAAAACATGTATGAGCTCTAATGGTGACGGATTCACAGAACATTGTTGCAATGATACTTCCCTTAGGAGTTTTGACTGACAACTCATTTGTTAAATCAAATTGGAAATATCTAATTTTCTTAGAAAACTGATAATATATGAAACAATGCGATGATCTATAATAAAATAATGCATTTTAGAAACTTGATGAAACCATTAAATTACTTGCCACCATACCTTTTAGAGCTTCCACATCAGCAGTAGTGATAACATAAGCTTGGCCCTGATCCCTTGGCCTTTTTCGAGGAATGTTCCTCTGACACATACGAAATTCATTTGCATAATTTACCATCTCTCTATAATTATATCTTTCCACTTTGATAGCAACTCTCTTTCCCTTGCAATCATGAGCTTGGTGGCCTTTTTCACCACACTTGTGACAAACTCCCATTCCTTTTAGGAAAGTACCGGGGTGTTTCATCCCTCACATAATGTAGGATGGATTTTCAAATTTTACATTATTCCCCTTATTTCCATTTCCAGACTGATCAGCAGATCTCTTCTTCTCTTGATTTTCTTTAAATTCATAAGACTTGTAGAATTCTTTTTCCGTCTTGATAGCACACAAGACAATATCTTCATATGATGAGAAGGTTTGTCAGACTAATGCTCAATAGAGAAATGGTTTTAACCCATCAAATAAACGATAAATCTTACTCCTTGGGTTACATATATAATCAATAGCATTCCTCGCTAACCTTGTAAAGTTAGCCTCATACTTTGTGACATTCTCATCCTCTTTCTGCCTCAGACCCAGAAATTTCCTTTCCATGTCTGCTCGATATTCTCGAGGAAAGTATTTTTCTAAGAACAACACTTTGAAATCCCTCCATTCCATATCTGATACTTCATCATCTTCCATTGTGTTTTTTTATCAATGACCACCATTGATCAACATCTCTAGTGAGGCGATAAACTGCCATGAAAACTTTTTCCCTTTCACTACCCCCGAAGGGATGAAAGATTTTCTCTAAGGAATTTATCCATTTCTCATCTACTGTGGTATTTGTACTCCCATTGAATGTTGGTGGTTGTTTCCTCATGAAGAGATCTAACATTGATCCTCCATGCTGCGGATCAGGGTGCTCCATAGGGGTAAGGTTATTATTCATAACCTGAGTGAGTTGTCCCAGTATGGTGATTAGCTGTTCAGTACCAGTTGCATCACTAGATCCACTATAATTATCTTGAGCAGGAAGGAAATCCATACATGGAGTGCATGAATTGATACGGTTTTCATTCCTTCCACTAGGCTCCCTTTCCAAACAATGGCATAAACTAGATTAGTTTATGAATCAAAATAAATAATTCCATAATTGTAAAACACTTAACATAAATTGAATAGTTGATGGATATAATCCATAATCATAAAAATGTTTTCTTTGAGGAATTACATACTCATAAACCCTTCATAATGATTTGAAACGAAAATGAGAATAATACTAAGCATATCCCCTGGGAGTGTCGTAACCAATAGTGCAGCAAGGGCCATTGTTGTGCACCAGTTCCCATTCGAGTCCAGCTTAAAGAGGTGTTTTTGGGTTTTACCCCTAGGTACATCTGTCCCAGAGCCACCTCTACCTGCTCGTATCTAGACAGGGATGTATTGCTCGGAAAACTCACAAAATCTCTACAATACCAAAATTCTAGGATGTTCTTCTATACTAATCCTCAAAGTCCATATTAATTCCATGTGCTCTAATCAAAGTTTATCTAAATCTAGCTTCCAAGGTTTGTACTTAACATTCTCTGATACCAACTGTAACACCCCCACCCCAGTTACCTAGAGTCGGTGCATTATTACATAACATTGGCATGATCACAAGAAAGAAAAAACCTTGAAATACCGACTAGTTTAGTAGCCTTGGACACACTATATATATTCATAAGTCTTTAATTACATAATAAAAATTAAAACTACAACAACATAGTCTCCATAATACACACTCATATCCCCACATACTATCCCTGAAAGTCATTCATAAAATACTTCTTCACATCTTCGGAAAAATAAAACATAGAGAGGGGTGAGCTAAGATGCCCAGTAAGGATAACAATATAGAGGAAACTTTCATAAATAATCATAAACATGTAAGGAAATGTATAACTAAAACAAAAACTTTTAAACTTGAATTGCAGCATAATATGGAAAAGATAAAATTTTATAATGCCATTAACTTATTCACATGGATATTCCACTAATCGAATAATCACACGCAATATCAATAACCACTTTATAATGATGGAATGAATAATGACAGACTATCATAACCACATATTCAAAGCCTCGTGCAAAGACTACAAATAATATTTTTTCAAATCCTCGTTCCAAGACACTAGTTTGTCTCATGAGTCCTACTGATACATCGAGGACCTATAGCGGGCTCCACCTGTCACTTATTAAGTCCAATGCATTCCTCATATGAACAGGTTTAAACATAACATAATCATTTTTATTAAAAATCGCATATGAAATGTCAATAATTTCTCCATAAACCATGAATGGTATAAAAATAACACATCCACAGTCAAAAATATCACAAAAAAATCAATACAATATGGAAGTTTTGTATTATAATAAATCAACATCAAATAAGATTAAAATTCATCAAAGGATGTTGACATAGATGAAATCAAAACTATTTGAGAGAAATATCTCTTTTGAAATAATTTAAAAGTCAGATAATTATAAAATAAAACATTTACTTTGGAAATATTCTTATAATCTTGTAAGGGAAGATTTGAAGATTTTATAATGGTGGAAAAATAGCCGCACCCGCCGTATAAGTTAAAAAAGACATTCTTACCTTAATTCTGTCTAAAAGGTTAAAAATGACCTTGTTCGGAGAATGACGTAAAGATTCCTTTATAAACCTCTTATAAAAATTAAAACAATGGTATAAATGACTTTAAACCATGTTCTTGTAAATATTAAGAATGTTTTCAAATGCATTTTTAAGAAACATTGATGTGGATGATAAAGAGGTCCCAGTAGATAATTACGTTTAAACAACCTCAAATAATGAAGAGATTGTGAAATAAACCCTTACCTTGTACTTTTCCATGGTCGATGGCTGGTAAACCTCCTGTATAATGGTAAAATAATTTTTATTAAATTATAGAAGAATCATATTGTAACACCCTAGGTAAATAAAGAATATGAAAATTTTCTTTTTATCCATATTTGTGAATTAAATATTAATATTACTTTAAAGGGGACTCTATGCTCAATGGAATACCCAACACGCAACAACGAGTTTCTTGGAAATCTTACGTTGCAATCTAATAATAAAATAATATTATTTTATATGGTAGTTAACATGTAGCCGTTGTATTGGCGAGAATGGATAGAAATAACTAAAATATGATTATAAATGTTTTTAAATGTTTTTACATTTATCCAATAAAAGATAAAGTCTAAAATATGGAAAGAATTCAATTTTAGGCGTGTATGCCCTGGTTTTCACTAAAGTGTCACTTATCGCCTTTTGATGGTGAAACATCATTAAATATAGTTTTGTTCACTATTATACATTCAATTGGACCAAATAAAACTCTTCTTAAGAATTTGGACATCAAAATTTACTTTGTCTAAATTTTTGGTATCTTTCCGATAAAGTTCGTTTTTTTAAATGAATAGTGTAAAATGTTGTATTTTAATTCAAAACAACTTTTTAATCTAATTTATTTTTATGATTAGATTATCTTTTTAATTGGTTTTAAAGTGAAATTAGAATATATTTTTACCGTTAAATCCAATAGTGGTTGTTGGAATTAATTTCACTTTGAAATCAGACATAAACCAGTGTCAATCTTTTGATACTTATTGTTTCATAAAAACACGTTATTTGATCTGACAGCAGGAATTAGTTATTAAATTAATTAATGTGACTTATATGTTATGAATTTTATAAAATAGACATCATTTTTGAATTCGGAATATCAAATATAGCTTAGGTTGAATTTTTGGAAATTTTTTGAAAAACTCCAATTTTTTATGAATAGTGAAACCACTAAGTGGTAATCAAGCAAACTGATTTTTCAGTTAAATGAATGTTGACCACTAATGTGTATTGAATTTTGAAAATCCGACATACATGGTTGTCATTAGTATGTAAAATGAGGTTCAATGGGATGGAAATAATTTTTTGGTGAATAGTAACTTTTTTTCATTAATCGCGATTAGAGGTAATTAGTGTAATTTAATGTAAAAATGATATTATAAAAATATGAAAACACCATGAAACTTGTCCTACAACTATTGGATGAGTCATGGCAGACCAAGAAAACCCATGGGTCAACTTGGGGACCCCATGGAGCCACTTTGGTTGGAAAATGACATTAATATATATTTATTTAATGTTAAAATTAAATTGACACAAACATGAGTTGTTTTACTAAAACAGTTTTTAAGTGGGGTTAAACAAGTCCAAATTTTGAATATAAATATTCATCAGAAATATAGAATGATTTCCTACATCATAGTATTTTTTTATAATTTTTAGATATTAAATATATTAATTTAATTACGACATCATGATGATGCAATGATGACCTCATTAATGAACAGTTTAAATAAAATGAAACGATAATATAAAATCTAAGACCTAAACTTGTCCAAAAACTATTGTATGGGAATATTTAGAAGCCTTATAATCTTATCTTAGAAATATATCAATTTGGGACCTTAGAAATTCGAAACACTTTTGAAAATAAAATAATAGTTTCATGATTTCCAAATGTGCCCCTCCTCTCCTCTTATAAAAGGCCCCCACCTCTACCTCATTTCACACACTCCTCAAGCCTTTGGCTCCGCCATACCGTACCCATTTACTCTCTCCACATCCCTCTCCTCATCCTAGAGGATTCCCTTTGGGAATAATCCTTTCAAAGAAGCCTTTAGGCTCAAATCAAAAGGAGATACACTTTTAAAGGTAATTTATTCTCCCATGTTCATTTGTTTAATTTTTCTTCTCCAACCCCCTAAACTCTTTTTATTTACATCTTTTGTAACAACACCAGTATATTCAATATACTATGAGGTTGTTATAAGATTTATTCGAGCTAAACTCTCACACAAATACATCAAATGGTTAAAGAACATACGGTTTCCGTGGATGGCGAAATTCAACCTCCCGAAACGATGATTGTTCAATACTCATTTAACACCTTCAAAGGTGGCCATAATGATGTCACTATTTTTATATATGATATATAATATGTTTATTATTTCCTTAATCTTCTGTATTTTTCATTTATGGCATACCATTATTGTTTCCATTATGGGTAAACACGATATCTTCATTTTTGGAAGTGCGGACTACCGCCCCCTGAAAGTGATTTGATTCGTTAATACCATATGTGGGATTTGTAAAGGATAAATTTAATGATATTATATATGTTATAATATACTCTTATATCATTATGATTAAATTCTAGAAAATACGAAATAGAAATGGAAGTAGCGTTCATGCGTACGTACGGCTTACCGTCTCCATGAACGGTGCATTTCATTTATTATATCTAAATGTGATGTAATATTATAAATATAGGTATATGCTGAAAATATATGATATATATTTTATCCAAATCATTATCATCATTCTGGATATAACGAACCTTTGACCAAATTAACAACATGTAAGTGTAAGAAGTCTATTTTTTTGACTTAAGAACCAAATACCGACAAAATGAACATTATTAACTTAAATGATTACATGATGTTGATAACATGGTATAAAAAGGATAATTAACTTGAAAAAGGTTCTTAAGCAAGTAGATATTAACTCAAGTTTATTATTCAGGAGATTAAAGAACGGTCGGGTCAAGTCGGATACGAGGTAAGGGATCATACTCCTCTCTTTCTTTATAAGTACACTCTTTTATGTCGTTTCTTTTAAGATCCTCTTTGTTATGATGGGGGATGTTATTTTATATTCTTATTACTGTAAATTTTATTGTAATATGATGATATAGTCTATTTGATCTCATAAATCCATTTTGAAAGTTTTAAGTGGCGCCGTTGGGCTGTCATGTTTTCGTAAGGGATTGTTCATCTCACTTTTATTCCCGTGAGATTTATGCTACATTTTCCATAATTTCCTTTGACTGGTGTATGTACTGCCCATTATAATACAATTTTTGTAGTATAATTTAATTTATTTGTATTCACATCTTTATTGTATGACCCTTCTTCCATTGGGTGTACGTTTCGAAAGTTACCCAACTCGGTAAGGGGACCTTTCACCCTCCTCTTTTTAGAAGATTTTTTTTGTTATGTCTTTTAATTCAAATACTATTATGTTGGGATATGTTCTTATATATCCTTATTTATGTAAATTTTATGTCCAAGTTATTATATACCCGTTATCTCTCTCATCAACCCTTTATGTAAAATTTTATGTGACGCCGTTAGGCTGTCGAATTTTACCAAGGGAACTTCTTAACCCAATTTCAATTTCTTTGGGTTCAACATGTAGTCATTGAATATGTCATCCTTTGAATATGTGTGAATAACCTTTTATTGTTTTAAACTTAATATCCACTTATATTGGGTGTATTTATTTTTGTCACACATAATTATGAGATTGATTTATCCTTAATTTAAGGATACCTTTTTTATAATGGATTTCATCTCATTTTACATTTCTTTTGAGACTTCACTGTTGTTATGCACCAATTCACTCTTATATGGTGTGTATACTGTCCTTTGACATATTATATCATCAATACTTTTATTCTCATGATATTATAAAGTTTGGATTAAATGTTATTCCGCTATTATTTGTATTCAAGAGTCTCTCACTTTGTTAAAAACTCTTTAACAAAAATATCATTTTAATTGTTTTAAAGATTTATTATTCTAAATCTTTAAAATTAATGTCCATGTTTTCAAAATGGTTTTCAGTATTTATTTATATGGACATAAATGTTTTAAAATTATAATTCCATTAAAAGCTTCAATGTGTTATGGGACACTTTGATTCAAAAATATCTTTTAAATGGTTTTTAAAAATGGATTGATTAATTCAATATCTGGGAATTATTTATTGTGATTTCAAATGAAATATTGTTATTGAAATGTTTATATTTTCCATATTTTATGTGTAATAATGGTACTTGGAAATTATGACGGGTGGTGTCATGAATACCAGGATGGGTGGTTACGTTATAACCTCAAATGCATTGGGTATGGAAGTCGGCCGTATGGATATTCCATTAAGTATGTATGAAAATTTTCTATATGGCTATTCCATTAAGCGATATGTGTGGAAGTCGACCGTATGGTTATTCCATTTAAGTATGTTTATGTCCCAAGTTACCTTTATATATGTTATGTGTTCTTTATATGGGTTTTATGGTAATCCTTTGGTTACAAAAAGGTAAGTAATGATACTTTATTCAGTGAAGAGTTTTTTTACTACTTCATGAAGGTGAAGGTATTACTTTGATAGAGTATACATGGTTTACTTGATGTTTGAAAAACTAACAGTTTTCTTTCTTTGTGTATCCCTTAATGAGCTTTTTATGCTCATCCCAATTTTTTGAAATGTTTTTCATAGGTCACGGGAAAGGTACATGATAAGATGATAGAGTCAAGGATGTTTCAAGAAAGAATCTAAGTTTTATTTTAAATATGTTTCCGTTGTTGGGAAGAATGAATCCTGTCTTTTATGTAACCACTTTGTTTAAAGGTGGAATGTAATGCAAGTCTCAAGATCTAATTATCTAAAACTCTAAACCTGAAAAGATCCTCAACGTGTAATCTTGTGATAACTCAAGATTATGTAAGGTTTAAGGCTGGGGCCTCATAGTTGGTATCAAAGGATGGTTTAGACAACATTAGGGATTAGGAGTTTTTGCGAGGCACATGATTAGTCCCTGTAACTATTATTTTAGTTAAATCCATGTTTTAAAACTTTTTTTTCCAGGTAAAGTAAAGTTGGTTACGAATGGAAGGATGAGGATCTCAATTGACATTCCTATCTCTTCCTGATGACATGCTTGCAATAATTATTGCAAAGTCATCTTCAGATGATTGTGAAACTTTTTCTAGCATACAACTCAGTTGCAAGCATTTGTTTGAGATATCAAACACCTCCGCTATACCTCGTTATCATCATGGATCATGGGTTGTTTTTAGAAAAATACTATTTTCACAATATTTTCATGTTTTCAATAGAGGTAAATATTATCAAGGTATTTTCAATTATTTTACCTTATCACAAGAATTTGAATCATATTATGATTTTAAAAATGGTGCCGATGAAGGAGACCCTTGTGCAACCTATTTATATTTTCTTTTAAAATATAGTCTCACATCACATACTTATGGTATTTTAAAAGGACCAATGATAGAAAGTTTTAACTCAATTTCGGTCCGACTATTTTTTTAGAAATCATGTTTTATCATATGTTTTGGAATTATATGTCATACATGATTATGTTCCAAAACTGTTTTTCTGTGAACACCCATATGACCCATGTTGCACGAGGTGTATTTGGATGGAGGAAGCAAATGATTTTGAAGGATCTCTAAATCATTGTTGTAATGCATGGGACTTCTACCTACGTGAGCAAGATGATGATGAAACCGAGTGGACTCCATGATCAAGGTATGATGTTATTCATTTTGGGAATCAATTTATTTTATCTTATGGTGGTGAAATAAGACTTCAAGAATTAAGGTGTTGAGATCATAATGAATTTGGATGAAAATTAAAGGTATAAGGAAACTATTGAGGTTCAAACATGTTTGGGTTATTTTTGGAGTTTTATAAAAAGGACAACATGCAGACCGTGTGACAACCTATCGCATCGGACAAATCTGCAGGAATCGAACCCACAAAAAAAGTGTAACTGGTATTTATCACCTACAACTATACTACGTGAAGTCCCTTGTTAGTTTGACCGAATCTTTTTAGTTAGATGATTTTATTAATTAAGAGTACGTTGATTTTGGGTTATCTATGGAAATTATTAACCAATCATGGAGGATATGTGATTAGGTTAATTACTTTTCAATATGAGACATTAAGAGTAACTGATGTTATTTGGAGATAAGTGTTAATTTGTACCTTGGAAGACTATGTGACTAAATCCTTCAAATATTTGGGTTTCCATCTTAGATTGGTTTAATTTGAAGAATTTTATGGACAAATAGTTTCTTGAATGGTCATTGTTGAACTTTGGGTATTGTTTGATAAATTTTGGAGATTAAGAATAGATTTTTTTAAGGATTATCCTTTTTGGGTATTATCTGATCTCATAATAACTTTTTTTGTTTTGGTTTTGGTTAAGGTCTAAAGACATGGGAAATGTATCGTTATCTTTTGTGGATTAGGTGATTCTCAAGAATTTGATTATAGTACTCTTAATGCGAACAAGTCTTCCTAAATACTCGTCGTTTGGGGAAAATATGTTTTTGTTTAAGGAATCTAATAAAAGTTGAAAGTCCACATGATAAGTGATTATGTTTTCTTATGAATAAATTCCCCAATAAAAAGTAATGTAAAACAAAAATGTTGTTTATTAACTTTTCCTATAGGGGAATCGAATACCGTTTAACCCATCACAAGTTTGTTATTTTTTATGGTTAACTTTCTCCAAGACATGTTTACTATCACTCTCCCTCAGAACATGACCCTTTGTTTTTTCTTATATGTCCATGTTTTCTTACATGGAATCATAGTATGGGTTAACTCGGGTGACCTCTGTACTCCTCTTTCTTTCTTTTAAAGTGATTGTTTTATTAACTCTTGTTTCGATGTGTGATTTTAAATAAAGTTTCTGAGCCCATTTTTAAAATTGCGAGGACGAAATTCCTAAAAGGGGGGAAGGATGTAACACCCCTGGTAAATAAAGAATATGACATTTTTATTTTTATCCATATTTGTGAATGAAATATTAATATGAATTTAAAGGGGATGCTATGCTCAATGGCGTACCAAACACGCAACAACGAGTTTCTGGGAAATCTTACGTTGCACTCTCATAATAAAATAATATTATTTTATATGGTAGTTAACATGTAGCCGTTGTATTGGCGGGAATGGATAGAAATTACTAAAATATTATTATATATGTTTTTAAATGTTTTTACATATATCCAATAAAAGATAAATGCTAAAAATATGGAATGAATTCAATTTTAGGCGTATATGCCCTAGTTTTCACTAAAGGGTCACTTATCGCCTTTTGATGGAGAATCATCATTAAATATAGTTTTGTTCACTATTATACATTAAATTGGACCAAAAAAACTCTTCTTTATAATTGGGACATCAAAATTTATGGTGTGTAAATTTTTGGTATCTTTCCGATAAAGTTCATTTTTTTAAATGAATAGTATAAAATGTTGTATTTTAATTCAAAACCACTTTTTAATCTAATTTATTTTTATGATTAGATTATCTTTTTAATTAGTTTTAAAGTGAAATTAGAATATATTTTTACCATTAAATCCAATAGTGGTCGTTGGAATTAGTTTCACTTTGAAATCAGACTTAAACTAGTGTCAATCTTTTGATACTTATTGTTTCATAAAAACACGCTATTTGATCTGACAATGGGAATTAATTATTAAATTAATTAATGTGACTTATATGTTATGAATTTTATAAAATAGACATCATTTTTGAATTCGGAATATCAAATATAGCTTAGGTTGAATTTTTGGTAATTTTCTGAAAAACTCCAATTTTTGATGAATAGTGAAACCACTAAGTGGTAATCAGGCAAACTGATTTTTCAGTTAAATGAAATTTTACCACTAATGTGTATTGAATTTTGGAAATCCGACATACATGGTTGTCATTAGTATGTAAAATGTGGTTCAATGGGATGAAAATAATTTTTTTGTGAAAAGTAACTTTTTTTCATTAATCGCGATTAAAGGTAATTAGTGTAATTTAAGGTAAAAATGATATTATAAATATATGAAAACACCATGACACTTGTCCTACACCTATTGGATGAGTCATGGAAGACCAAGACAACCCATGGGTCAACTTGGGGACCCCATGGATCCACTTTGGTTGGAAAATGACATTAATATATATTTATTTAATGTTAAAATTAAATTGACACAAACATGAGTTGTTTTACTAAAACAGTTTTCAAGTTGGGTTACACAAGTCCAAATTTTGACTATAAATATTCATTAGAAATATAAAAATATTTCATACATCATAGTATTTTTTTTATAATTTTTAGATATTAAATAAATTAATTTAGTTACGACATCATGATGATACAACGATGACCTCATTAATGAACAATTTAAATAAAATGAAACGATAATATAAAATCTAATACATACACTTGTCCAAAAACTATTGTATGGGAATATTTAGAAGCCTTATCATCTTATCTTAGAAATATATAAATGTGGGACCTTAGAAATTCGAAACACTTTTGAAAATAAAATAATAGTTTCATGATTTCCAAAAGTGCCCCTCCTCTCCTCTTATAAAAGGCCCCCACCTCTACCTCATTTAACACACTCCTCAAGCCTTTGGCTTGGCCATACCCTGCCCATTTACTCTTTCCACATACCTCTAATCATCCTAGAGGAGTAATTTTTGGCAGAATCCTTTCAAAGGATGCCTTTAGGATCAAATCAAAAGGAGTTACACTTTTAAAGGTAATTCATTCTCTCATGTTCATTTGTTTTATTTTGCTTCTCCAACCCCCTAATCTCTTTTTATTTACTTCTTTTGTAACAAAAACAGTATCTTCAATATACTAGGATGTTTTTATAAGATTTATTCGAGCTACACTCTCACACAACTACATCAAATGGTTAAAGAACATACGGTTTCTGTGGATGGAGAAATTCTACCTCCCGAAACGATGATTGTTCAATACTCATTTAACACCTTCAAATGTGGCCATTATTATGTCACTATTTTAATATATGATATATAATATGTTTATTATTTCCTTAAGCTTCTGTATTTTTCATTTATGTCATACCAATATTGTTTCCATTATGGGTAAACACAATATCTTCATTTTAGGAAGTGCGGACTACCGCCCCCTGAAAGTGATTTGATTCGTTAATACCATATGTGGGATGTGTAAAGGAAAAAGTTAATGATTTTATATATGTTATAATATACTCTTATATCATTATGATTACATTCCAGAAAATACTAAATAGAAATGGAAGTAGCGTTCATGCGTACATACGACTTACCGTCTCCATGAACGGTGCATTTCATTTCTTACCTCTAAATGTGATGTAATATTATAAATACAGGTATATTCTGAATATATATGATATATATGTTATCCAAATCATTAAAATAATTATGGATATAACGCACCTTTGACCAAATTAACAACATGTAAGTGTAAGATGTATATTTTTTTGACTTAAGAACCAAATACCGACAAAATGAACATTATTAACTTAAATGATTACATGATGTTCATAAAATAGTATAAAAGGTATAATGAACTTGAAAAAGGTTCTGAAGAAAGTAGAGATTAACTCAAGTTTATTATTCAGGAGATTAAAGAATGGTCGGGTCAAGTCGGATACAAGGTAAGGGATCCTACTCCTCCATTTCTTTATAAGTACACTCTTTTATGTCATATCTTTTAACCTCCTCTTTGTTATGATGGGGGATGTTCTTTTATATTCCTATTTCTGTACATTTTATTGTAATATGATGAGATACTCTATTTGATCTCATCAATCCATTTTGAAAGTTTTAAGTGGCGCTGTTAGGATGCCAAGTTTTCGTAAGGGATTGTTCATCTCACTTTTATTCCCATGAGATTTATGCTACATTTGCCACAATTTCCTTTGAGTGGTGTATGTACTGCCCATTGTTATACACTTTTTGTAGTATAATTTCATTTATGTGTATTCACATCTTCATTGTATGACCCTTCTTCCATTGGGTGTACGTTTCTAAAGTTACCCAACTCGGTAAGGGGACCTTTCACCCTCCTCTTTTTAAAAGACTTCTTTTGTTATGTCCTTTAATTCAGATACTATTTTGTTGGGATATGTTCTTATATATCATTATTTATGTAAATTTTATGTCCTTGTTATGAGATACCCTTTATCTCTCTCATCAACCCTATATGTAATATTTTATGTGACGTCGTTAGGCTGTCGAATTTTACCAAGAGAACTTCTTAACCCAATTTCGATTTCTTTGGGTTCCACAGGTAGTTGTTGAATATGTAATCCTTTGAATATGTGTGAATAACCTTTGATTTATTTACAATTAATATCCACTTATATTGGGTGTATTTATATTTGTCACACACAATTATGAGATTGATTTATCCTTAATTTAAGGATACCTTCTTTATAATGGATTTCATCTCATTTTACATTTCTTTTGAGACTTCATTGTTGTAATGCACCAATTCACTCTTATATGGTGTGTATACTGTCCTTTGACATATTATATCATGAATCCTTTTATTCTCATGATATTATAAAGTTCAGATTACATGTTATTCCGCTATTATTTGTATTCAAGAGTCTCTCATTTTGTTAAAAACTCTTTAATAAAAATATAATTTTAAATCTTTTAAAGATTTATTATTCTAAATCTTTTTCTTTAATGTCCATGTTTTCAAAATGGTTTTTAGTATTTATTTATATGGACATTAATGTTTTAAAATTATAATTCCATTAAAAGCTTCAAAGTGGTATGGGAAACTTTGATTCAAAAATCTATTTTAAATGGTTTTTGAAAATGGATTGATTAATTCAATATCTAGGAATTATTTATTGTGATTTTAAATGAAATATTGTTATTGAAATGTTTATATTTTCCATATTTTATGTGTAATAATGGTACTTCGACATAATGACGGGTGGTGCCGTGAATACCAAGACGGGTGGTTATGTTATAACCTCCAATGCATTGGGTATGGAAGTCGGACGTATGGCTATTCCATTAAGTATATATGGAAATTTTCCATAGGGCTATTCCATTAAGTGATATGTGTGGAAGTCGACCATATGGTTTTTCCACTTATGTATGTTTATGTCCCAAGTTACCTTTATATATGTTATGTGTTCTTTATATGGGTTTTATGGTAATCCTTTGGTTACAAAAAGGTAAGTAATGATACTTTATTCAGTGAAGAGTTTTTACTACTTCATGAAGGTGAAGGTATTACATTGATAGAGTATACATGGTTTACTTGATGTTTGAAAAACTAACAGTTTTCATTCTTTGTGTATCCCTTACTGAGCTTTTTATGATCATCCCAAGTTTTTGAAATGGTTTTCACAGGTCACGGGAAAGGTACATGATAAGATGATAGATTCAAGGATGTGTCAAGAAAGAATCCAAGTTTTATTTTAAATATGTTTCCGTTGTTTGGAAGAATGAATACTGTCTTTTATGTAACCACATTGTTTAAAGGTGGAATGTAATGCAAGTTTCAAGATCTAATTCTCTAAAACTCTAAACCTGAAAAGATCCTCAACGTGTTATCTTGTGATAACTCAAGATTATATAAGGTTTAAGGCTGGGGCCTTATACATATACATTAATATGATATCATATATTATAATTTAATATTGCTTTGTTGATAATATCTTAGTATTATCGTTGTTTCGGGTGTTAACTTACTCATTTTCTTTTATATGTTTTGTTACATAAGAAACGTTTTTTATGGATAGGTTTTATATTATTCATATACAGAATGATATAATGTCCTTAAATATTATTTTTAATCATCCAATAAAATTTAGTCTTGAATGGATACGATGGGAAATGAATCTCATTGCGTTCGTGGAGACGGTAATCCGTACGTAGGTACGAGCGACAATATAATTTTTTTGATATTAAAATAATATATAATTGGATTTTATATCATATATAAAGAATCATTATAATTTTATATTTATTATTTACATGAATTATACATCATTATTATAATGATCTAAATAATAATATATTGAATAACAATTACACCACAATGTGGAGACGGTAGGTCGTACGTACGCACGTATGGTGACATCTCATTCAAGGGATGTATAGAATAATGAATTTGATTTCTCCTTAATTATAAAAACATCACATTATATGGAAGATACTTGAGTTATAAATTTATAATGTAAATATCAAGGAATGAAGATGTTGATGAAGAAAGGAACTTTATAGAGGGTGGTGAAGATGTTACCTCTTTTTCGGGTTCTTCCTTTTGATTTGATCAAAAGAGCTCCTTAAGTTGTCTTTGTGATCAAACTAAGGACTCAACGATAATGTGACGGAATTTGGGAGGATATTTGGGTAGATTTTGGCTGAGCCAAATGATTTTGAAGGTTTGAATTAATGAGAAGGTGGAGTACCCTTTTATAAGAGGTGTGAGGGGCTCTTTTGGAAAAACTTAATGTAATATTTTATAATAAAACTATATCCAGTTTATAATGGATCCATTGTTTATTATTCAATGTATAAGGTGGGGTTGGGTCTAAATCCTTTCAAACAATATATTTTAGACCGGTTTGATTCATTATATTAACCTTATCTTTTAGTTTTAACTCTTAGTTAATTAGTTTGACACTTACCATGTCACTTTGTATTTTTATATTATATAGTTAATAAACATACTATATACCCTCAAGAGACCCCACGTGGTCCATTAATTATAAAAAAATATTAATATAAGTCCTATGGCTGATCTTTTGATTTTTAGGAATACAATATAAATTAATAATATAATATTTGTTTTAAAAACTCATTTATGTCAATTTTGACACTACTCAATAATTGATTTATTTAAAGTCATAACAACTTTATTAATTAAAAAAATCATTCAAGAAGTATAAACATGTCATATTATCCAATAAAATTATTTTAGGTCATCAAAACATTCAAATAATATTTATTTTCACATTTATAATACCAATTATTTGATTCATTCATTAATAAGGAAAATACTGCATCATTATTGTGTCATATATATTCTTACATTTAAATGTATAAAAATTAGAAATAAAATACCGTTATGTAGGAAATATTTTTATCTTTTTAATGAATATTTATAATCCAAAATATAACATATATAACCTTATGTAAAAATTGTTTTTCTAAATGTTATTAGCTTATGTCATTTTTTGTATTTACTTTAACTTAATTAATATAAAGTGTCCCTATCACCTACATGTGGCTCCATGGGGTCCCAAAATCGACTCAAAGATGACCGTGGTCATACATGTATCCACCAATTAGGTTAGGACATGTTTTAGGGTAATTTATTATTATTATAATTTTAATTTTTACCCTTATTTACGGGATTTACCATTTAACCATGGTAAATAAAACATTTACCAAAGTAATTATTTAAAATGCCTAAAAATAAAATTTTCATATTTAAACTATTTGGACATCCTTATTCCAAATAAGGAATTCATTTTTCCAAATTCAAAACATAGAAGTGGCAGAAATTAATTTAAAATTTATTTATGCTGTCAAAACAAAAAGCGTGTTTTTAAGATATAATAAATCTCAAAAGATTGACACTTGTTTATGTCCGGTTTAATTGTGAAATTATGCACAATGAACAAAATTGTATTAAATGGTAAAAATATAATCTAAATATACTTCAAAACCACTCAAATTCATAATTTTTCACTATTAATAATTTTTTTTAAAAAGTTGTTTTTAATTAAAATTTAGTAATTTTAACTATTCATCAAAATATAAAAGTTATCCAAAAAGTACCATAATTTCACCCTAGGATAAATTAAATATTCCGAATCCAAAAATGAAGTCCATTTTGAGAGTTTAAATTTATAAAATTTAAAATAGTAGGTATTACTGTTCATAACGGCTAGTTCAATTGGTTGTGGTGTGTGTTAGAACTCGAAGTTGCGTACAACACACGCTACTATATTATTCAAAGAGAATCATACCGTTGAATCTTGGGGTATTATATTCTCCCCTCCTTCAAATAATTTTATCCACGAAATTTCTAGAATATAATTTAATAAAAATACTCTGGTGGTTTTTCGTCACAAGTTCCTCGGGTTTCCACGTTGCCTCTTCCATCTTATGGTTTCTCCATAGAACATTAACAGGACGAGTCATCCGGTTTCTCAGCATTTGTTCTGTTGTATCAAGAATCCTGAAGATCTCTTTGCAATAAGACAGATCGGGTTCCAGTACTAATTTCTCATATGAGAGTACATGTATTGGTTCAGGCATGTATTTTCTCAACAGTGATACATGGAACACATCGTGAACTTTGGAGAGACTTGGAGGTATTGCCAAACGGTAAGCTACAGCCCCAATTCGTTCTAGAATGTCAAAGCATCCAATGTGCCTGGGACTCAATTTACCCTTCTTACTGAAATTTATAACACCCTTCCCTAGAGATAGCTTCATGAAAACATGATCACCTATCTAAAATTCCAAATCCATCCTTCGGTTGTCAGCATATATCTTCTACCTATTTTGACCTTCTTTGATGTGATTTTGGATTACCTTCAACTTTTCCATCGTTTCCTCCACCAGTTCTGGGCCTACAAGTTCTATTTCACTGACTTCATCCCAACAGGTTGGTGTGCGACATCTCTTTTCATATAATGCTTCATATGGTGCCATATGAATACTTGAATGGAAGTTATTATTATAGGAAAATTCTACCAGAGGTAAATATTGATCCCACATACCCTGAAATTCAAGTGAGCATGATCTCTACATATCTTCTAAGGTTTGAATAGTTCTTTTTGATTGTCTATCTGTTTGAGGGTGGTATGTAGTTCTCAAACTAATTTTAGTATCCAAGGCCTTCTGAATACTTTTCAAGAATCTTGATGTAAAACGAGGATCATGATCCGAGACAATCGATAGGGGTACTCCATGAAGTCTCACAACTTCATTAATATATATTCTTGCTATCCATTCAAGTGGTGAACACTCCCTTATATCAAGGAAATGTGCTAACATGGTAAGACGATCAAAAATGATCTATATTGCATCGTTCCTTCTAGGAGTCTTTGGAAGTCCCATGACAACGTCCATTGTGATGTTATCCCATTTCCACTCAGGTATGGGAAGAGGTTGCGATACTCCACCAGTCTGTTGCCTTCCAGCTATCACTTGTTGAAAAACTATACATCTTGACACAAAATCAGCAATCTCTCTCTTCATGTTGTCCCAAAAAAGTGTTCCTTCAAATATCTATATATTTTGGTTCTCCCATGGTGTATAGAGAAATTGGAACTATGTCCGTCATCTAAAAATTACCATTTTAAATCATGTATATCAGGAACACAAAGTCTCCGCCCAAATTTCAAAATTCCATCTTCACACACAAAGTCACTCAATCTCCCATCATTCACATCTCTAATGTCCTTTTTAAACTCTTCATCATCGGCCTGAGAACTCTTTATCCTTTCTATTGAAGATAGTTTGGCAACCATTTGAAAAGGATTTGATGTTTGACCTTCCATGGTGATTCTATATCCATCTTTACTTGATGCATAAAAATATGATCCATTTCCACTCTCATCATGTTCAAAACACCATGATATTTTCTACTCAAATCATCTGCAAACTTATTTTCCTACCTCGGGTGGTAGTGTATCATGTAATCATAATCCTTGAGTAGTTCAAGACATCACCTTTGCCACACGTTCAGTTATTTTTGTGAGAAAATATAATTCAAACTCTTGTGATCGGTATATATCTCACATTATTCACCATAGAGATAATGTATCCATATCTTCAAGGAAAATATTACTGTAGATAACTCAATATCATGAGTAGGAATGTTTTAATCATGAATTTTTAGCTATCATGATACATAGCCAATAACCCTATCATTCTGCATAAGGACACAACCAAGTCCTTTCTTTGATGCATCACTATAAATAACGAAATCATCATTCCCCGATGGTAGAGTCAATATTGGAGCATTGACTAATATTGTAACAGCCCAAGATTTTATAAAAAAAAATATATTCTTTTTAATTTTATTAATGTCTTGTGTTGTACGCTACAGCAAAAGGAGCTTGCACAACACACATCCTTGACTTGCCTTGCATTACACGCAATCGCGACCTTCCTCGATAGCGTGTGTAGTACGCAATACCGAGTTTCACTAAACAACGATATGCTATAAAAATATTATTAAAACTAGCCGTTATGAATAGTAATAACCACTTTTTGAAATCCAGTAAATCTTATTTTTCAAAATGAACATTATTTTTGGATTCGGAGTATCGAATTTAGCCTAAGGTGAAATTTTGGTACTTTTCGGATAACTTTCATATTCTAATGAATAGTGAAAATTACTAAATTATAATTAAAAACAACTTTTTTAATCGAAATAATTAATAGTGATAAATTATTAATTTGAGTGGTTTTAAAGTATATTTAGAATATATTTTTACAATTTAATACAATGTTGGCTATTGGTTGTAATTTCACATTTAAACCAGACATAATCAAATGTCAATCTTTTGATAGATTTTGATTCTTAAAAAACACGCTATTTGTTTTAACAGCGGGATTTAATTATAAAATTAATTAATGCAACTTCTATGTTATGAATTTGGTAAAATAGACTTCATTTTTGAATTCGGAATATGAAATATAGCTTAGGATGAAATTTTGGCATTTTTCTGAAAACTTTCAATTTTTGATGAATAGTGAAACCACTAAGTGGTAGGTTAAAAACTGAATTTTGCATAAAACTTAATTTTACCGCTTCTGTGAATAGAATTTCGAAAATCCGAGAGACACGGTTAATATCAAGGACTAAAATGTGGTTCAATGAGATGAAAATAATTTTTTGGTGAATAGTAACTTTTTACTTTTTTTTACCACGGTTAATAGTAAATAAGGTAACTAAGGGTAAATATGATATTAATATTACCCTAACACATGTCCTAATTCTATTGGACAAGTGTAATTCGACCAAAAACAAACTTAGGAATAAAATATGACCATTTAGGCCCACTTGGATTAGATTAGGACATTTATTATTAATTTATTTAAAGAAGGGTTAAAATAGTTAAAATCAATGTTTAATAAGTAAATCATTTTTAATATGGGGTTATACATAAGATAAATTCGACTATAAATATTCATTAGAAAGATAAAAAGATTTCCTACATGATGGTATTTTATTTGTAATTTTTAGACATCAAATAATATAATTTATTTATGACACAAAAATGATGCAGTAATTATCTTATTAATGAAATATTGACATAATTGATAATATAAATACCAAAATAAATGTAATTTAAGACTTTTTATGAATTCCAATAATTTTCTCGGTTACTATGATATATTAGTGTTGATTTAATTAACTTGGTTCGAACATATAATTCTGTTATGACTTTCACAAAAATCATATATCAAATAGTGTCAAAATTGACACAAAATAGTTTTTTAAATCAAATATTATATTATTAATTGTTATTTTATTCCTAAAAATCTAAGGTTCGGCTAAATGACTTAGATAAGGATATATGTATTAATAATATACAATTTGGGGTTCTTTTGGCATGTTATAGTAAGTTTATTAACCATATAGTGAAAGAAAACAAAAAGACACGGTAAAAGTTAAATTATTTAACTTAGAGTTAAATCTAATTGATAAGGTTAAAATAATACCCTAAACTTGTCTAAATCCTATTGGTTGATAGGATTTCGACCCATCCCCACTTTAGCTTCGAAATAAGACCCTTTAGAACCATTATAAACCGATTTTGACTTTAATATAAAATAATATTTTGAGATATTCCTAAGGTGCCCCTCTCCTCCCCTATAAAAGGACACCTCCTCCCCCTCCTCCTCACACCAATTTGAGCACTCATGCTCGGCCAACCCCTGCCAATTTCTCCTCTCCACTTCCCTAGCAACATCCTAGAGGTTCTGGTCTTCCTCAATGACCAATTCTAGTGCCCTAAGAGGAGGTCTCAAAGAGGCACTTCAAAGAAGAGGTAATTACCGTTACCAATTCTTTCATCTTTATTTCTTCTTCCACTTCTTCTTCTTAGGTTTTTTCATTATGAAGTAATAACATCAGTATCACTCATATACTGATATGTTATTATAAGTATGAAACAACCCTATTTCACCATCTATCCATCCTACGGAAAAAGAAATCACCGCGCGTGCGTACGTACGGAATACCGTCTCCACGACGCGATGAGATTCATTCTCCATGTTAACCAATTTAAGAATGATTATAAAGTATATATAAGAAATAATAATGAAATATATGACATTATAAAGCTACTGGATTTATGTATATATATATGTATGTCATCTACTTACTTCCATTTCAAGACAATAAGGAAAGTAAAACAGCGCTCATGCGTACGTCCGGACTACCGTCTCCATGAGCGGTGTTTTTCATTTCATTTATCTATCTATTATATATATATATATATACTGAATATATATGATATATAAATCATATTTTATATTCTGGAAGTAAGTAAATCATGATATAAGTAATAATAATGTCAAGAACAACAAGTCAAAACACCTACGATAAATGAAACGATTTTACCCAAAACGCTTCTTTAACATGGAATTTAAAAAAAGAACGGGTAATATAATGTCATAAGTGAACCATATATGATATCATAACAATGAATATGATTCTGTAATAAGTCAATGACATTATTTAAATCATTATACAGGAGGTTCGGACACATACGAAGCAAATCGGACCTAAGGTAAGGGAAATATCACAATCTCATTTTTATCCGAGATTGTTTTTACTTTGGTAATTACTGGGGTGTATTATATCATCCACATCCATGTTTCCTCAATATTTAATGTTATTTACATCCACCTACAATTGTTTAAATCAAATTTTACCCTTCGGTGAGTTTTTAGTAAAAGATATGAAAGGAATCTTTTGTCGTTTTTCATACGAGGTAATTTTTGACTTTTCCGACAAAAGTACGAGAAGAATGTTTTTTTTAACTTAAACGGCACGAACGGATTTTTACGGTTTTATAAAGCCTTATTTTTATGAAGATTCCTCCAAAAGATTTCAAGACTATTTTAAATAAAATCTCTTTCTTTTAAAAATTTCATGATGTTTTGTGAAAAGAAATTGATTTTGAAGAAGAAAGGATATTTTCATCAAGAATTCAATTCAAGTGTTTTATCAAAATTATTTTCCATCTAAGATAATAAAGGGTTCTGTTTTTATCCCTATTATTACATTGATTTGATCATGTTGTGATGGAATTATTTTTATGAATTACTTTATCTTATATGAATTGATTTATGATGTCATGATGTTTCAAGAATCCCATTTTTGTTTCATGTGTTATCCGATGATGTATGTTTTATGATTATGTGGCACACATAAGAAAGGATTCATTATAAGATGGGTGGGACCTATATCTCCCTCCAATGCATTGGGTAAAGATTTTATATCTCATGAGATAGACATGGCTGGAATGGTAGGTTATACCGGTTCAGTGAAACAGGACTGAAACGAGGATTACTCGATTCAGAAAGGGACTTTGTCCACTAAGATAGTCTTGGCAATGAGTCTTGACTAACAAGAAATGATTCTCTATGATTATGTGTGTATGCCACAATGAGTAATGTTTTAAGTTATGATTTCATTTCACTACTATGATTTATCCCATGTTATGAAATTATGCTCTCTTTTGCAGGTTAAGATTTCCAAAAAAGTTATGTTCTTATGAAAATTATGTGATTGATATTTCTTTTGTTTACCCTTACTGAGCATTTGAGCTCACCCTTTTATGTTTTCTTTTCCCCAGGATATAAAGAAAGGTTTTAGGTAAAAAAAAAGGGATGACCTTTATGGGAGATATTGAAGAACTTTCACCACGATTAGAAGATTACGTTCCGAGTTTCCAAAGACACTAAACTATTACGGTCCTTGTGTGTGTGTTTTCGTTATGTACTAAGTATTCCGCAAATGTAATGTAATGTCCATGTACGTCAGGCTTCGGGTCTCTACAGTTGGTATCAGAGGCAAAGGAGGTAGGAATGTATCCGATCCTTGGGAACTCTCACATGTGAGCGTTGGACGAAGCATGGCTCTCCGCCCAAGGGCTTCATGAGGAAATGGCTGCCACTGGGGATGGTGGTGTGTCCCGCCCAGGGGGTGTAGCCGCCCATGGAGTGCCCTGATAGGTATCAATTGTAGTCCACTGGAAGTAATTCTAGACCGCTACAGTTGGTATCAGAGGAAAGGTTTAGTCAACCTTTGGAAACTAGGACGCGAAAACGTTAGTGAGATCCCTAGAGATATTTCTAAGGTATGTCTAGGGATGTCCCTAAGGATAAGTATACGTATAGGATATATTCCTAGAACTATGGTAATGATATTAGATTAAACCTAAGAAGTTAGGTATTGAGGATACTTTCCCTTTACTATGTTGTTTCTCTAGCATGATTTTTGATTCTCACAAAATTATTTTTGTGTTTTAGTTAATGGAGGGAACCAAAAGGAATTCATTTAACATTGAATCCAATGGACAAATTGGTGACTATGATCAACAAAATTGTGTAATGCCTAGAGAGAAAGATGTTGTGATTATGCCGAATCAATCATCGCGATATATGATTAACAAGGTGAAATTTAGTGGTATGCCTAATTCTTCAATGAAGAGGAAGATAGACTATTATGCATGTTCGCATGTTGAGGAGCATAAAGAAAGGAAGATTGAGATTTCTAAAGAAGGGAAGAAGAACCTTGAGGAATACCTCAAATGGAGGGACCGATGTTATCTGTGTGGAGAAAAGGGTCATAGAGTGACAGACTGTTATGGAGTTCAATGTCTTATTTGTGGAGAACATGGGCATTACCCAACTCAATGCCCTGACCTAAAAAGTTACTTCTAAATCAAGGAAGGACTTATTCCAGTATAATCATTGATGTGGATGGACTAAAGTGTTTATGTATTGGTATTCAAGAATAATGTTGATGAGGTACTTTTATGGTGTGTTGAAATATTTAAGTATTGGTCTATTGTGGTTTTCAATAATTTTAAGGTACCAATAACTATGAAAAGTGATTCAAATATTTTGGAAAGTAGATGATAAGTGCATAATGAAAGGATAAGAAGATAATGAGATGTTTGATTGTATTCATGAGCTCATGATTGATATAAGGACTAAGTGATATCATGGTTTGAGTATATAGAATTTTGAGGATTTTGGTATGTGGAAAGTGTTAACTTTTAACTGCACTCATGTTTTCACTAAGGTATTCAAGAGAATACACGATTAAGGACATTGAATGTTTGGAATGTGACCAACAAGACATATCTTATGATATGTGGGGATCAACGACAGTATTAAATCTCTGGTAATCGTTGTCACTATATTATGAGAGTGGACTGCAGTATTATAAGCCTAAAGATTAGACTGGATTATGTTGGACATAAGTTAGTATTGTTTAAGGATAGAAGATTTTCGATATTATTGATGGGATGTTATAGTAACGTAGTTTTAGAAAAAGGGACAACCTGCAGGACGGGCGACAGCCCATCGCTTCGGACAAGGCTGTAGGAATCGAACCCACAACCAAAGTGCGACTGGCCTTTATCGCCTACCACTGGCCTACAGGAAGTCCCTGTTTAGTAGAAACTAGTTTTATTATATTAAGCAGTATGATATATGAAGTATAAGTCCATTTTAGGAACTATATATGATTAATCTCACTATAGAATGACTTATGTATATTTATAACTTTTGCTTATCTTTTGTTTGAGACAGATGGAATGACCCGTCATTCTATCACATGATCTGCTAACACTTCACGAATAACAAATTCAACTTCATTTATTTAAGAGATGAAGTGGAAATTGTTCAAGGCACGAACAACAGTGATATTGTATCAAAATAAAGTAAGTATTTATTCTAATTCAAATTTTCAACTTTAGGGAAATGATCTTGAAAACCAAAAATGTTGTCCTAGTGATCTTATACCTGATGAATCAGATGGTACCTTAGATCGTCACAAATTTACGGATTTGTGATTACTGGCTTTTCCATAGCCATGTTCTCTACCACTCTCCATCAGAACATGATGGTTAGATTTCTCTTCCATATCCATATTTTCACCTATGTGGAAACCCAGTGATTAGTTTATTTGGGTAATCGTTACATTTCATACTTTAGTTTTGGTATTCCCTTTTACGATGTGGGTTTCTATTAAAGAAACTTTCAAATAGTAAACCATTTATAACCCCGACGAATTTCGAGGGCGAAATTCATTTTAAGGGGGGTAGAATGTAACAGCCCAAGATTTTATAAAAAAAATATATTCTTTTTAATTTTATTAATGTCTTGTGTTGTACGCTACACCAAAAGGAGCTTGCACAACACACATCCTTGACTTGCCTTGCATTACACGCAATCGCGACCTTCCTCGATAGCGTGTGTAGTACGCAATACCGAGTTTCACTAAACAACGATATGCTATAAAAATATTATTAAAACTAGCTGTTATGAATAGTAATAACCACTTTTTGAAATCCAGTAAATCTTTTTTTTCAAAATGAACTTTATTTTTGGATTCGGAGTATCGAATTTAGCCTAAGGTGAAATTTTGGTACTTTTCGGATAACTTTCATATTCTAATGAATAGTGAAAATTACTAAATTATAATTAAAAACAACTTTTTTAATCGAAATAATTAATAGTGATAAATTATTAATTTGAGTGGTTTTAAAGTATATTTAGAATATATTTTTACAATTTAATACAATGTTGGCTATTGGTTGTAATTTCACATTTAAACCAGACATAATCAAATGTCAATCTTTTGATAGATTTTGATTCTTAAAAAACACGCTATTTGTTTTAACAGCGGGATTTAATTATAAAATTAATTAATGCAACTTCTATGTTATGAATTTGGTAAAATAGACTTCATTTTTGAATTCGGAATATGAAATATAGCTTAGGATGAAATTTTGGCATTTTTCTGAAAACTTTCAATTTTTGATGAATAGTGAAACCACTAAGTGGTAGGTTAAAAACTGAATTTTGCATAAAACTTAATTTTACCGCTTCTGTGAATAGAATTTCGAAAATCCGAGAGACACGGTTAATATCAAGGACTAAAATGTGGTTCAATGAGATGAAAATAATTTTTTGGTGAATAGTAACTTTTTACTTTTTTTTACCACGGTTAATAGTAAATAAGGTAACTAAGGGTAAATATGATATTAATATTACCCTAACACATGTCCTAATTCTATTGGACAAGTGTAATTCGACCAAAAACAAACTTAGGAATAAAATATGACCATTTAGGCCCACTTGGATTAGATTAGGACATTTATTATTAATTTATTTAAAGAAGGGTTAAAATAGTTAAAATCAATGTTTAATAAGTAAATCATTTTTAATATGGGGTTATACATAAGATAAATTCGACTATAAATATTCATTAGAAAGCTAAAAAGATTTTCTACATGATGGTATTTTATTTGTAATTTTTAGACATCAAATAATATAATTTATTTTTGACACAAAAATGATGCAGTAATTATCTTATTAATGAAATATTGACATAATTGATAATATAAATACCAAAATAAATGTAATTTAAGACTTTTTATGAATTCCAATAATTTTCTAGGTTACTATGATATATTAGTGTTGATTTAATCAACTTGGTTCGAACATATAATTCTGTTATGACTTTCACAAAAATCATATATCAAATAGTGTCAAAATTGACACAAAATAGTTTTTTAAATCAAATATTATATTATTAATTGTTATTTTATTCCTAAAAATCTAAGGTTCGGCCAAATGACTTAGATAAGGATATATGTATTAATAATATACAATTTGGGGTTCTTTTGGCATGTTATAGTAAGTTTATTAACCATATAGTGAAAGAAAACAAAAAGACACGGTAAAAGTTAAATTATTTAACTTAGAGTTAAATCTAATTGATAAGGTTAAAATAATACCCTAAACTTGTCTAAATCCTATTGGTTGATAGGATTTCGACCCATCCCCACTTTAGCTTCGAAATAAGACCCTTTGGAACCATTATAAACCGATTTTGACTTTAATATAAAATAATATTTTGAGATATTCCTAAGGTGCCCCTCTCCTCCCCTATAAAAGGACACCTCCTCCCCCTCCTCCTCACACCAATTTGAGCACTCATGCTCGGCCAACCCCTGCCAATTTCTCCTCTCCACTTCCCTAGCAACATCCTATAGGTTCTGGTCTTCCTCAATGACCAATTCTAGTGCCCTAAGAGAAGGTCTCAAAGAGGCACTTCAAAGAAGAGGTAATTACCGTTACCAATTCTTTCATCTTTATTTCTTCTTCCACTTCTTCTTCTTAGGTTGTTTCATTATGAAGTAATAACATCAGTATCACTCATATACTGATATGTTATTATAAGTATGAAACAACCCTATTTCACCATCTATCCATCCTACGGAAAAAGAAATCACCGCGCGTGCGTACGTACGGAATACCGTCTCCACGACGCGATGAGATTCATTCTCCATGTTAACCAATTTAAGAATGATTATAAAGTATATATAAGAAATAATAATGAAATATATGACATTATAAAGCTACTGGATTTATGTATATATATATGTATGTCATCTACTTACTTCCATTTCAAGACAATAAGGAAAGTAAAACAGCGCTCATGCGTACGTACGGACTACCGTCTCCATGAGCGGTGTTTTTCATTTCATTTATCTATCTATTATATATATATATATATACTGAATATATATGATATATAAATCATATTTTATATTCTGGAAGTAAGTAAATCATGATATAAGTAATAATAATGTCAAGAACAACAAGTCAAAACACCTACGATAAATGAAACGATTTTACCCAAAACGCTTCTTTAACATGGAATTTAAAAAAAGAACGGGTAATATAATGTCATAAGTGAACCATATATGATATCATAACAATGAATATGATTCTGTAATAAGTCAATGACATTATTTAAATCATTATACAGGAGGTTCGGACACATACGAAGCAAATCGGACCTAAGGTAAGGGAAATATCACAATCTCATTTTTATCCGAGATTGTTTTTACTTTGGTAATTACTGGGGTGTATTTTATCATCCACATCCATGTTTCCTCAATATGTAATGTTATTTACATCCACCTAAAATTGTTTAAATCCAATTTTACCCTTCGGTGAGTTTTTAGTAAAAGATATGAAAGGAATCTTTTGTCGTTTTTCATACGAGGTAATTTTTGACTTTTTCGACAAAAGTACGAGAAGAATGTTTTTTTTAACTTAAACGGCACGAACGGATTTTTACGGTTTTATAAAGCCTTATTTTTATGAAGATTCCTCCAAAATATTTCAAGACTATTTTAAATAAAATCTCTTTCTTTTAAAAATTTCATGATGTTTTGTGAAAAGAAATTGATTTTGAAGAAGAAAGGATATTTTCATCAAGAATTCAATTCAAGTGTTTTATCAAAATTATTTTCCATCTAAGATAATAAAGGGTTCTGTTTTTATCCCTATTATTACATTGATTTGATCATGTTGTGATGGAATTATTTTTATGAATTACTTTATCTTATATGAATTGATTTATGATGTCATGATGTTTCAAGAATCCCATTTTTGTTTCATGTGTTATGCGATGATGTATGTTTTATGATTATGTGGAACACATAAGAAAGGATTCATTATAAGATGGGTGGGACCTATATCTCCCTCCAATGCATTGGGTAAAGATTTTATATCTCATGAGATAGACATGGCTGGAATGGTAGGTTATACCGGTTCAGTGAAACAGGACTGAAACGAGGATTACTCGATTCAGAAAGGGACTTTGTCCACTAAGATAGTCTTGGCAATGAGTCTTGACTAACAAGAAATGATTCTCTATGATTATGTGTGTATGCCACAATGAGTAATGTTTTAAGTTATGATTTCATTTCACTACTATGATTTATCCCATGTTATGAAATTATGCTCTCTTTTGCAGGTTAAGATTTCCAAAAAAGTTATGTTCTTATGAAAATTATGTGATTGATATTTCTTTTGTTTACCCTTACTGAGCATTTGAGCTCACCCTTTTATGTTTTCTTTTCCCCAGGATATACAGAAAGGTTTTAGGTAAAAAAAAGGGATGACCTTTATGGGAGATATTGAAGAACTTTCACCACGATTAGAAGATTACGTTCCGAGTTTCCAAAGACACTAAACTATTACGGTCCTTGTGTGTGTGTTTTCGTTATGTACTAAGTATTCCGCAAATGTAATGTAATGTCCATGTACGTCAGGCTTCGGGTCTCTACAAATATTATATTCAGTTCTTAAAAAAACTCTTCACACTCTTTTTTCCAAACAAATTTAACCCCTTTACATGTGAGATACGTTAATGGGTTATCTAATTGGGAAAAATTCTGGACGAAACGTCGATAATAACCTGCCAAACCAATAAAACTGCGTACCTCAGTTATACTCATCGGTGCGGGAAATTCTTGGATTGCCTTGGTCTTAGAAGGATCAACAGAGAATCCATCCTTAGAGATAATATGGTGAAGAAAAGAAATCTACTGAATCCAGAATTCACACTTTCTAAACTTCCCATATAAATCATGTCTTTTATGAGTCTTCAGGATAATGCGCAAGTGATTTTCATGATCTTTGTATCTTTTGGAGTATATCAAGATATAATAAATATGTACCACCACAAAATCATCAAGATATTCCTTGATAAATATATTCAATAGATCTATGAATACAGAGGGTGCATTAGTCAATCCAAAAAGCATTACTGTAAACTCGTAATTCCCGTACCTGGTTCAAAATGATGTCTTCGGAATGTCTTCCTTCTTCACACATAACTGATGGCATCCAGATCGAAGGTCAATCATTGAAAAGTATTGAGCTCCATGTAGTTGGTCAAATAAATCATCAATGTGAGGTCGGGGATACTTGTTCATTATTGTTATAGCATAGATCTCCCAGTAGTCAATGCCCAACCTCATAGATCAATCATTCTTCTTAACAAAAAAGATAGGGGATCCCCATAGAGAAACACTAGGGAAAATAAATCCCTTATTACTCAATTACTCTAATTTTTTCTTTAGTTCAACTAATTTCACAATGGTTATTCTATAAGGGGTCTTCGATATAGGCCTTGATCGAGGAATTAAATCAATGGATAACTGAACTTCTCGTTCTGGAGGATTTCTAGGTAAATCTTTCAGAAACACATCTACATATTCTTTCACAATAGGTACATCCTATAATTGAACATTCCTTTCCTCACCCAGAATTATTTGATTCTCCTCCTCCCCGATAATTGAATTTAGTTGATCTTCTTGGGGTGGATCTAGTTAAGAATTAAGTGGTGATGATTCTGCTCTAAAGATAAGGTGTTCCTTGTCATCATCATCAAAAATCATAACCTCCTTCTTCTTAAAATAAATCTTCACATCATGGTCCGAAAGACAATCCATACCGAGGATTATATCAAAATCAATCATAGGTATGACAATGAGATCAGAGGATAAAGAACATTTATGTGCTCAAATGGGGACTATTCATAGAACTTTTTTGTAATGATATTTCCCGTGGGGTGTTGACTGACAACTCTCTTGTTAAATCAAATAGGAAATATCTAATTTTCCTAGAAAATTGGGATGATATGAAACAATACGATGATCCAGAATCAAATAATTAATTTTCTAAACTTGATGAAACCATTAAATTACCTTCCACCACGTCTTTCGGAGCTTCTACCTCAGAAGTAGTGATAGAATAATCTTGTCCTTGATCCCTTGTCCTTTTCTGAGGCAAGTTCCCCTTATACTCAGGACATTCATTTGCATAATGTCTCATATCTCAACAATTATAGAATTCCACGTTGATAGAAACTCTCTTTCCCTTGCAATCATGAGCTCGGTGGCCTTCTCACCACACTTGTAATAGACTCACATTCCATTTAGGCATGTACCAGGGTGTTTCTTCCCACACTTACTACAGGATGGATTTTCAGCTTTTCCCTTCTTCAACTTATTTCCATTTACAGATTGGTCATCAGATCTCTTCTTCCCTTTCTTTGCTTTAAAGTCTTAAGACGTATAGAATTAATTTTCTATCTTGATAGCACACGAGACAATATCTTCGTACGATGAGAAGGTCTGTGAGAATAATGCTCGATGGATAAATGGTTTTAACCCATCAAATAAATGATCAATCTTACTCCTTGGGTTACATATTTAATCAGAATCATGCCTCACAAACCATGTATAGTTAGGATCATACTTTGTGACATTATCATCCTCTTTCTGCCTCAGACTCAGAAATTGCCTTTCCATATCGGATCCATGGTCCTGTGGAATTAATTTTTTTAAGAACATCTCTTTAAACTCCCTCGATTCCATATCTAATACTTCATTATTTTCCATTGTGTTTTTTATCAATGACCACCATTTATCCGCATCTCCAGTGAGGCGATAAACTACCATGAGAACTTTTTCCCTTTCACTACTCCCCAAGGCATGGAATATTTTCTCTAAGATATTTATCCATTGCTTAGATACTATGGTATTTGTACTCCAATTGAATGTTTGGTGGGTTTTGCCTCATGAATCTATCTAACATTGATCCTCCATGCTGCGGATCAGGATTCTCCATATGGGTAAGGTTATTATTCGTAACCTGAGTGAGATGTCCCAGTATAGCGATTAGCTGTTCGGCACCAGTTGCATCACTAGCTCCACTATAATTATCTTGAGCAGAAGGGAAATCCATACATGGAGTGTGTGCATTGATACAGTTTACATTCCTTCCACTAGGATCCATTTTTAAAGAATGGCATAAACAAGATTAGTTTATGAATCAAAATACATAATTCCATACTTGTAAAATACTAAACATAAATTGAATAGATTATGGATATAATACATAAACATAAAAATGTTTTCTTTGAGGAATAATATACTCATAAACCAGCCATAATTTTTTGTAAAGAAAATGATAATAATCCTAAGCATATCCTCGAGGAGTTTCATAACCAAGAGTGCAACAAGGCCCATTGTCGTGCACCAGTTCTCATTCGAGTCTAACTCAATGCGGTGTTTTAGAGTTTTACCCCTAGGTAGATCTATGCTAGAGCCTCCTCAACCTGATCATATCCAGATAGGGATTTATTTCTCGGAAAACTCACAAAATCCCTACAATACCAAAATTCGCGGATGTTCTTCTATACTAATCCTCAAAGTCCATCATAGGTATATGTGCTTTAATCAGAGTTTATCTAAATCTAGTATCCAAGGTTTTTACAAAACATCCTCTGATATCAACTATAATGCCCCGACCCCAGTTACCCAGATTCAGTGCATTATTACATAACATTGGCACGATCACAAGAAAGATAAAATCTCAAAAGACCAATTAGTTTAGTAGCCTTGGACACACTAGATATTTCATAAGTATTACATTAAAGCATAAAAATGAAAACTACAACAACATAGTATCAATAGTCCACACTCATATCCCCACATACTATCCCTACATGTCATTCATAAAATACTTTTTCACATCCTGGGAAAAATAAAACATAGAAAGGGGTGAGCTCAGATGGCCAGTAAGGGTAATAATATAGCAGAAACTGTTATAAATAATCATAATCATTTATGGAAAAGTATTAATAAATCAAAATACTTTTAAACTTTAAAATAAACATAATATGGAAAAGGTAAAATGAAATAATGGCATTTACTTATTAACATGGATATTACACTAATCGAATAAACACATGCAATATCAATAACCACTTTCATAATGATGGAATGCATAATTCTAGACTATCATAACCACATAGTCTAGGCCTTGTGCTGAGACACTAGTTTGTCTCATGAGACCTACCAATGAATCGAGGAGCTATAGAAGTCTCCACCCGTCACTTATTAAGTCCAATGCTTTCCTCATTTGAACAGGCTTAAACATAACATAATCATTCATATTAAAACTAGCATACGAAATGTCAATAAATTCTCTATAAACCATGAATGGTATAAAAATAACACATCCACAGTCAAACATATCACAAAATATTCAATACAATATGGAAGTTCTGTATCATAATAAATCAACTTTAAATAATCTTAAAATCCATCAAAGGATGTTGACATAGATGAAATAAAAACTATTTGAGAGAAATATATCTTTTTTAGAATCATTTAAAATTAACATAATTATAAAATAAAGCATTTAATTTGAAAATATTATTATATTCTTGTATGAGAAGCTTTGAAGATTTTATAATTGCGAAAAAATATCCACACCCGTCGTATAAGATAAAAAATACATTCTTACCATAATTCTGTTGAAAAGGTTAAAAATGACCTTGTTTGGAAAATGATAGAAATATTCTTTTATAAACATCTTATAAAAAGTCAAACAAGGGTATAAATGACTTTAAACCATATTCTGTAAAATATTAAGAATGTTTTGAAATACATTTTTAAGAAACATGGATGTGGATGATAATGTGCTCCCAGTAGATAATTACGTATAAACAACCTAGGATAATGAAGAGATTGTGAAATAAGCCCTAACCTTGTACATTTCCTTGGTTGAGGGTTGGTTAACCTCCTATATAATGGTGAAATAATTTTTATTAAATCATACAAGAATCATATACATGAATATGATATCATATATGATCTTTTAATATTGCTTTTTTGAAAATATCTTAGTATTATCATTGTTTCGGGTGTTAACTTACTCATTTTATTTTATATGTTTTGTTACATAAGACACGTTTGTAATGGATATGTTGTATCTTATTCATATAAAAAATTATATCAACTCTTTAAATATTATTTTTAATCATCCAATAAAATTTAGTCTTGAATGGATACGACGGGGAAAGAATCTCATCGCGTTCGTGGAGACGGTAATCCGTATGTACGCAGGAGCAACAATATCATTCTTTGGATATTAACATAATATATAATTGGATGGTATATCATATAGAATGAATCATTATCATGTTATATTTATTATTTACATTAATTATACATCATTTTTATACCCATATAAACAATAATATATTGAATAAAAATTACACCACAACGTGGAGACGGTAGGCCGTATGTACGCACATATGGTGACATGTCATTCAAAGGATTTATAGAATAATTAATTTGTATCTTCCATAATTATAATAACATCACAGTATATAGAATATATTGTAGATATTATTTTACAATGGAAATAACAAGGAAAGAATAAATTAAAGAAGAAAAGAACTATATAGAGGGTGGTGAAGACGTAACATCTTCTTCGGGTTCTTCCATTTGATTTGATCAAAAGGGAACCATAGGTCAGATTTCTAATAAAACTAAGGCCCGTAGGATTAAGTGAGGGATTTTTGGAGGATATTTGGGTAGATTTTTTCTAAGCCAAATGGCTTTGAAGGTGTGATTTAATGAGAAGGGGGAGTTCCCTTTTGTATGAGGGGTGAGGGGCTCTTTAAGAAAAACTTAATGTTATATTTTATAATAAAATAATATTTGGTTTATAACGGATCCAAAGTGTATAATTAAAAGTATAGGGTGGGTATGGGTTGAAATCCTTTCAACCAATATATTTTATACATGTTTGGGTCATTATATTAACCTTATCTTTTAGTTTTAACTCTTAGTTAATTTGTTTGACACTTACCATGTCACCTTGTATTTTTATATCATATAGTTAAGAAAAATACTATATACAACCAAGATACCCCAAGTGGTCCATTAATGATACAACAATAATTATATAATTCCTCTGGCGGAACCATAGATTTTTAGGAATAGAATATAAATTAATAATATAATATTTTTTTTTTAAAAACTCATTTATGTCAATTTTGACACTACTCAATAATTGATTTTTGTTAAAGTCTTAACAACTTTATTAATTCGAAAAAAATTCATTTAAGCAATCTGAAAATGTCATATTAACCAATAAAATTCGTGTATGTCATCAAAACATTAATATTATATTTATTTTAACATTTATAATACCAATTATTTGATTCTCTCATTAATAAGGAAAATACTGCATCATTATTGTGTCATATATATTTTTACTTTTTCAATATCTAAAAATTATAAATAAAATACAATTATGTAGGAAATCTTTTTATCTTTCAAATTAATATTTATAATATAAAATATAACATATATAAACCTATGTAAAAATTGTTTTTTAAAATATATAAGCTTATGTCATTTTTGTATTTACTTTAACTTAATTAATATAATGTGTCCCTATGACCTACAAGTGGCTCCATGAGGTCCCAAAATCGACCCAAAGATGCCCATTGTCGAATATATATCCACCCATAAGGGTAGAACACGTTTTATGGTAATTTATTACTATTATAATATTATTTTTTTAACCTTATTTACTGGATTTACCCTTTAACCATGGTAATTAAAATATTTACCGAAGTAATTATTTAAAATGTCTAAAAATAAGAGTTACCTATTTACACAATTTGGAAATCTTGATTACAAATATGGAATTAATTTTTCCAAATTCAAATCATAGAAGTGGAAGAAATTAATTTAAAATTAATTTCCGCTGTCAAAACAAAAGGCATGTTTTTAAGATATAATAACTATCAAAAGATTGACACTTGTTTATGTCCGGTTTAATTGTGAAATTATATCCAATGAGAAAAATTTAATTAAATGGTAAAAATATATTAAAAATATAATTTAAAACTACTCAAATTCACAATTTATCAATATTAATTAGTTTGATTAAAAAAGTTGTTTTTATTAAAAATTTAGTAATTTTCAATATTCATCAAAATATAAAAGTTATCCGAAAAGTACCAAAATTTCACCCTAGGATAAATTCGATATTCCGAATCCAAAAATGAAGTCCTTGTTGAGAGATAAAATTTGAAAAATTTATAAAAGTAGGTATTACCATTCATAACATCTAGTTTGATTGGTTGTGGTGTGTGTTAGAACACGAAGTTGCATATAACCCTCACTACTGTATTATTCAAAGTGAAGCGTACCATGGAAGCTTGGGGTGTTACATATTTCATATTTTATTTGTATTAATATTTGTGTAATGGTATACATGAGGCTAGGAAGAGTCATTGTATGGTAATGATCTCGTGCATGGGAGAATCAAACCCAAGTATGGGAGAAAACCTATGTTCTCAAGGTGGGATGGTACTTGATACTATTTTCTATTACAATTGAATTTTATTTTACCATTGGTATTCAAAATTTTGTGTGATGTGATTATTGTTTCATATAATGTTTTATTATTTATTTGTGTCCCTAAATGGAACGAGATTTGAGTTTTCATGCATTATTATAAACAGTAAGGTTTATTGTGACATGAGTCATATTATGAATGCATAACAATATGGATTATGTGTATTTTATTGATAATGAAATATTCTATTTTGTTGTGATATAAAAAGATGATATTATATGATAATAATTTGGTGTCTAATTAATAAAAATGATTATAATAGTGTGTTTTCCCTTGATAACCATAAACTACATGTTTGATGGTTAAGGTTTGTGGTAGTGCCTCGGTTTGACCATGTAGTGAGAATTGGGGGGAAACATATTTTGTGACATATTTTGATTACAAGTCTTATGTAGATGGTTTAAGGATATGTTATGAGACCCAAGTTATGTGTTTTACATTATAGAGAATATTTATCCATGACACTTGCCGAGGGGCTGTATGAGGGGAATGTATTAGAATGGTTTTCCAGTTAGGGATCCCGTGGAATCGATAATGAAAGATATAGATAAAGTGGAGTAGTTCTAGGATAAATATTCTCATTTTATTCAAATCATGGAAAGAAAAATAGGGTGGTTTGTAAAATGTTTGTCGACGTTGATAAAGGGTTTTTAGTTACTATGGCCTCAAAATAATAATCTAGATGTTGGACATGAGGGAGATGAAATATGGGCGGATTCCATCAAGAATATAATTGAACATCTAGAAACACTAACATATAGGTGGTTCATGTTATCTTCTTATAAGCTATAAGCATCAGTGCTATGTTGGTGGGATGTTCATGTGAGAACTGGATAGATAGATGGTATGTTATTGATGGACTTCTTGGAGATGTATTTTGATCACTTTAATAGAGATACTTTGAGTTAAGAGAATGATGTGGTGTTCATGTTGATGAAGGAAGGGAAGATTTCCATGATAGACTATGCGGGACACTTCATAGATATATGGTGTTTTTGACTAGTGATAACAAGAGATGTGACAGCTACACGAAAACATTTTTAGGAAGTACTTATGTGAGAATTTTTGTGCCAAGATATCCTATATCAATTTAATATGTTTATTGGTGTGGTAGAAACATCACTCATAGAAGAGGTAAATTTGAAGGAGGTTTTCGGTGGGGCCCAACTGGTTTCTAAAAGGTGGTTAGTATGTGAAATATCTGAGAGTATGAATCAGCCTTATGAAATCTCTAGCCTGGTCAGCTGAAAATAGAGTGGCTAAGGGGAAATGTTTGTTTCAATGTACCTTACGGGAGTGATCTTATATCAATGTGGTTGTAATGAACAAATGTTTTCAATGGAAATATCCTTCTTATAATTATGTTATATAACCACATTATATAAAAACATGATGAACTATTATTTTTTATGTGACCTTTATATTTATGTTTGACACTTATGTGTTTGGAATTTTGAATATTTGACATATACGGTTCGATCAGTTGGTTATTTGGAGTCCTATAAGAAATACAATATTTTTTTAGTGAATATTAATATATAATTTTTAATAGTATCTTTACCTTATGAATTGTGATATACCCTAATTAATATTAACCTTAACTATGATAATATATAAATAACATTCACGTTTATTATATAATACACCTATATTTTAGAATAAGTAAATTAATTTTTTAAAACTCGTTTTTGAAAATACATTATGAATTTAATTAAATATTACATTAATCATATTTTAAAAATTATTTTGTAAAATTTTATTACATTTTTTAATTCAACACGTCGAAAAATGTTTATGGTTAGATTTTGGGATTTTTCTAAAATACTTGATTTTTTTTTGCACAATAGTAAAATACATTAATTTACTGTATAAATACATTAAAAATTAAAAACACTATTCCTAACATCAAAGTATGTAAGATCCCATATCTAAAACTCACATGAATTTATAACTATTCTTTTTCTTTTAATCATCATTATTTTTGGTCATGAGGGAAAATAATAAACTAATGATAAAAAAATTATGAAAACCCTATTCTCCACCACTATAAAACAACCCCTCACTCCCACTTCTCATCACTCCATTCAAGACTTGTTACATGCCAAGATTCTTCCCAGGTCTCCCCCCATGCTATTCCCCATTTTCCATAGTCCCCTAGTCTCTTCAAAATACCAAAACCCATACTTTTAAGAAGTTATCAATGGAGGTAGACTGAAGTGGTAAATTCCACTTTCCCACTCTTTCATTTTTTTATGTAATTTTTTTCATGTTTCTTTCCACACATCTATTAAACCATATGGTATGATAACTCCAAAAACATAAATTTAATGGAATTATATTATTATAATGGGATACTTAATTATCTTCTCTCATTTCTCCAGCTTTTATTTGAAAGTAATGAAACCACCGTTTGAGATGTCTAAATTTAGCACATTCAACGACAATAGTTTATAGGTTTCTATTATCATAATTAATTTGGGAAGTGAAACCATATCAATTCTGGTCTAACCAGATTATTATTTATATTATATACCATTTTTATGGTTATGTATTCCTTTTAACAAATTTTATTATGATATAAATCAAAACATGTTCGTTGTAATCAAAACCGACCGATTAACCAAAACGGTTATCCCTATGGTTTTCAGAATATTTAAAAATAAATCAATGTAACTGAATTAAATTTTTAACAATTTAAACTCTTATAAGTCTAATAATAACAAATAACATTAATTTGGGACTATCACATTCATCACATGTGTTTATCAGAACATGAATCGATCATTAAAACCAAGGAAGCCAACAGACCCAAACAATGAAATTGTACCTCATAAAAAACAAAAATGGAATTGAATTTCCATAAAAATGAAATAATAAATATTTTACATTTATAATAGGTTTTATAATTATTAAATAATAAACCTTGTTTTTTTATTTAGTCTTTTACAAAATGTGAATAACCCCAATGAACATAAGGAAAAGGATCATTTCGATTTCACTCTTAATCAAAATTTCTTCTATGAAATTCAATTTTATATGTAATCCTAAATGATGGGATATGTTTTATAAACACCCCCATACTGTCTCCATAATGTATAATTGATGATAAACCCCTTTTTCCTATCAGCAATCACTCTTATGTACACCCGACACCATGCCGATAAACAATAATAAATTCTACTCGAACCTTCTTTGTTCTTTCAGGTTGCCTTATATTTCTCTATATATAAATGGATTTATATTATATATTTATTTACATATTTTAAATGATGTATATTTTAGAAAATATCATTTCTGATGACCCTTTCACCACTCCCTATTAGGGGTATACATGTTTTTAAAAGATTCCCTCTTTAGACCTTTCTGATAAGCAATCATGTTTTAAGGGAACTTCCTGAATTTTTACACGATTTCAAGCGAAATATATCCTATGTTTTAAGAAACCATTGTATTTATAAAATTGGTATTTTTATTATGAAAAAAATTTTGGTTCAATTTTGGTTTTATTTAGAATATTTCTCTCTTTTAAATTTTAAAATCTCTACAGAAATTTCCATAAAACTGCAAAAAAAAATGGTTAAATGATAATGTCTCTAAAATACATTTCTTATATGTAATCACATCTATTTGACATAATGTAAAATGTTACACTTCTATTTTACATTATTAACATCCATTTATGTTCTAATCCTTTTATTTCCTGGAAACATTCATGATACTCCCATTGGTTTTGCTTTATGTTCTGATGTGGTACTCAATTCATTCCATGGGTAGACTTATGTTTATGTGTGGATGATTCTATATGATTATTTATGTGCAATGAATATTCAAGAAAAGGTTTAGTTAGGTGCACCCAAATAATTCTCTAATTCATTGAGTAAATTTAATTCTCATGATATGCGACGTGAAATTTGATTAGCGGTCAGCCACGACCCATACTATAATGGGAAACAAGGTTTGGGGTTAGTCATGACATGTACTACAATTCGAAACAAAATTTGAATTTAGACTTCACCTGTACTACTATATGAAATGAGAATGGAATTTATCCATGACTTCTACAAAAGACATGATTTATGATTCTACAACATTTACATGATTCCATGTTTATATGACCCATTTTTTATATGTTATGATATCATATGTTCCATGATTTTGATATTATTATGTCATTAATCATAGTTCATGTTCATAATATACATTCTTACATTCATTCCTTTACTATTATTTTTTTATCATCATGTTTTTCATGTGTTCCCCATGGCTCCCAATGCATATGTCTGAGATCAAAGGAAGTTAGGATCTTTTTTGGTGAATAAATAAATAAGTATTTTTTCCCATGTTATATATTTTACGTACCCAGTTTTCCATGATATTAGAGTTAATGATCTGTGTCTTGTATTATGATGTATAAATATCATTAAAATAATGTAATGTTATATGTAATAGTATAGGGTTTAAATATTTGGTATCAGAGGATGGTCTAGTAGTTTTTGGAGATTAATAATAGGGCACCTTAGTGATAAATACATGGATGATATGAAGTATAGGTAAACAAATTAATGATTGGGTAAGTGAAAAGTATGTGGTTTATTATGAAAATACACCCATGTATGGATATGATCAGGTAAAGGAATATCTGGCATAGATGTACCAAGGAGTGAATACTCGAACTAGGAGTTTCGGGCTTGACCTGGGGTATCCTGGTACATGGAAACGAGCCTTGCTACACTCTTGTTTTGACAATCCTGAGGTATAAACATTGGTATATTCATAAGCTTCATACGAACCATTATTGAGGGAATAAAAATAATCCATAAAAATATACATTAGGAGATAGATCACGAATAACATTGATTGAGGACTTGAAACACATAAGTTAAGTAGATGAGTTTAACTTGTATGTTGTCCCTTTAATGTCATTGGTTTCCCCCATATTTCATACGAATCCAAAATTTTCTTTTTATTCTCGCCAATGCTTGATAATAGGATGAATCTGGTTAACAAATGATGTGATGGGAATTGAGATGACTTCCAAAGAGATATCCTCAATCTGATGGGATCTCAAGAAAGACATTTCCTGATTATGTCAAACCAACTATACATGGTCGAATGCCCAATGGATTCAAGGAAGAAGAGTATGAAATCTCGTGAATGTTCATCTGAAAATGTTGATAAGGAATAGAAGACCCAATTTATTTTGGGCAACATGTTTGAATGTGGAACCCAGGAAAATGTCAGCAAGGTACTAGAATATGTTAGGTGTAGAAATATTAGTAAAAAAGTATCCAATTGTCATGAAAAAATGAATAATGTGGGGAATGTAAACAAAGTTCCATCTAAGGCATCATAAGTAGTTATATGTCATTTATGTGTAGAAGTTTCATATTATCCCCCACAACACTCTTTTTTAAGGGCTAAAGAGCATGATTAGGATCAACAATCTCCATGATCAAGGGAGTAGTAATGGTCCCATGCTAAGTAGGATGGAGATTAAAAAATTACATTCGTTAGAGTAGTTTATTTTATAATGTACTTTAATTAATTTATTATTTTTATATCATTCATGTTTTCTTAGAACATTTAGTTCCCACGTAAAATGATATTATAGCATTATGGAAAACATATATGATTATTTTTTGATCCTAACGTTAAAAATATGGTGGCATTATCTTTGTGGGGAGAAATGTGATATATATACTGAACAGAAGCATCTCAAATATATATTCACACAAGAAGAGCTTAATATGAACCAGTAAAAAATGGATAGATCTCATCAAGGATTGTGACTGCTCAATCCACTACCACCCTGGTAAGGCAAACAAGGTAGAAGATGCTCTATGTAGAAAGGATCATGCATCTTTATTAGTGATGAGAAATTAAAAGAATCTAATCATAATCAATTTGAATTGGATAGACATGGGAATCATTAAGTTATTAACATCATAAATCCTATCTCAAATTATTTCCCCACCATCCCTCATGGAGAAAATAAATTCCTCACAACGAAAAGATGTTGAAATTTAAAAAAGGGAGGAGGTTATCAGAAATGGGAAATCTTCCGATTTCAAAAATTAGGGGGAATTATTTTTATGATTTAGATCACAATTTTGTGTACCATCTGATCTAGAGATAAAGAATGAGATTTTGAATGACTCACATAGCTCGACATTCTCAATTCACCTAGGTAGCACGAAGATGTATCAAGAACTCTCAGAAAACATTTTTTGGGCCAATATGAAATGGGGGATTGTTATTTATACATCACAGTGCCTTGTATGTCAGCAAGTGAAAGCTAATAGTAAAAAATCTATGGGGATGATACAACCACTACCCATACCATCCTTGAAGTGGGGGAACATTACAATGGACATAAGAACTGGACTTCTAAGGACATCGATAATAAATAATTCTATATGGGTCATTGTGTACCATCATACAAAAACATCATACATTATCACAATTCTAGTGGACTTTTCATTCGGTAAACTTGCACACATTTATAACCAATAAGTGTTAAGGATGAATGGATTACCACAATATATTGTATTTGATCTTCATTCAAGATTCACCACATTGTTCTGGAAATGTATTAAACATGCTCTAAGCACAAAACTTATCATCAGTATAGTCTATCATCCTCAAAATGATGGCCAATCTGAGAATACTATTAAAACATTAGAAGATATGTTGATAGAATATTCTTTGGACCACAAGGGAGAATGGGACCAACATATTCCACTGGTTTAATTCTTCTACAACAAAATTTTTCACTCCTTCATTCGAATGGCACCATATGAAGCCGTTTATGTGAAAATATGTAGAACATTGGCGTGTTAGGATGAATTCTATAATGCCCCGACCCCAGTTACACAGAGTCGGTGCATTATTACATAACATTGGCATGATCACAAAAGATCATGTCTTGAAAGACCGATTAGATAAGTAGCCTTGAAAACACTAGTCATATACATAAGTCTTACAACACATCGTAACATTAAATCTACAACAACATAGTCTCCAAAGTCCACACTCATATCCCCTCATACTATCCCTGTAGGTCAGTCATAAAATATATCTTCACATCCTGGGAAAAATAAGACATAGAAAGGGGTGAGCTCAGATGCTCAGTAAGGTTAACAATATAGAGGAAACTTTCATAAGTAAGAATAAACATTTAAGGAAATGTATAACTAAATCAAAAGCCTTTTAAACATGAACATCAACATAACATGTAAAAAATAAAATGAAATAATTCCATTTACTTATTCACATTGATAATCTACTAGTCGAATAATCACATGAAAGATCAATAACAATTTTCATAATGATGGAATGTATAATGCTAGACTATCATAACCACATAGTCAAGGCCTTGTGCTAAGACTACAAATAATATTTTTTCCAAGGCCTTGTGCCAAGGCACTAGTTTGTCTCGTGAGCCCTACCGATGCATCTAGGATCTATAGAGGGCTCTGCCCATCACTTATTAAGTCCAATTCACTCCTCATCTGAATAGGTTAAACATAACATAAACATTCGTATTAAAACTAGAATACAAAATGTCAAAAAATTCTCCATAAACCATGAACGGTGTAAAAACAACACATCCGCGGTCAAACATATCAAAAACCCATCAATACAATATGGATGTTTTGTATCATAATGACTCAACTTCAAATAATCTTAAAATTCATCAAAGGATATTGACAATGATGAAATCAAAACTATTTGAGGGAAATGCCTATTTTTTTAAATCATTTAAAAGTAATATAATTATAAAATACAATATATAATTTGAAAATATCCTTATTAGCTTGTAATATAAGATTTGATGATTTTATAATGGTAGAAAATAGCCACACCTTCCATATAAGTTAAAAAGGACATTCTTACCATAATTCTGTCGAAAAGGTTAAAAAGGACCTTGTTTGGAAAACGAAATAAAGATTCCTTTATAAAAATCTTATAAAAAGTAAAAAATGGTATAAATGAATTTAAACCATAGACTATAAAATAGTAATAATTATTTGAAATACATTTTTAAGAAACATGGATGTGGATGATAAAGTGGTCCCAGTAGATAATTACGTATAAAGAATCTCATATAATGAAGAGATTATGAAACAATCCCTTACCTTGTAATTTTCCTTGTTTGAGAGTAAGTTAACCTCCTATATAATGGTGAAATAATTGTTGTTAAATTATACAAGAATCATATACATTAATATGATATAGTATATGATCTTTTAACATTTCTTTGTTAATAATATCTCAGTATTATCATCATTTCGGGTGTTAACTTACTTGTTTTATTTTATATGTTTTGTTACATAATACGTGCTTGTTATGTATAGGTTGTATCTTATTCATATCCAGAACGATGTCAAGTCCATAAACATTATTTTTAATCATCAAATGATAATTAGACATGCATGGATACGATGGGGAATGAATCTCATCACGTTCGTGGAGACGGTAGTCCGTCCGTACGCACGAGCGATAATATCATTCTTTTGATATTAAAATAATATATAATTGTATGGTATATCATATATATAGAATTATTATCATTTTATTTTTATTATGTACATCAATTACACATCATTACCATACCCATCCAAATAATAATGTTTTGAATAACAATTACACCACGACGTGGAGACGGTAGGTCGTACGTACGCACGTATGGTGACATGTCATTCAAAGAATGGATAGAATACTGAATATGGTTGTATCATATTTATAATAACATCATAGTATATATAAGATACTGGAGTTATTATTTTAGAATTGAAATAACAAAGAAAGAGTAATTTGAAGAAGAAAGGATCTTGAAAGAGGGTGGTGAAAACATTACCTCTTCTTTGGGTTCTTCCTTTTGATTTGATCAAAAGGGATCCTTAGGATGGCTTTCTAATCAAAAAAAGGCCTCTAGGATGAATTTAGGGAAGTTAATAGAACATTTGGGCAGGTTTTGACTGAGCCAAAAGGCTTTGATGGTGTGAATTAGAGAGAAGGAGTATTTCCCTTTTATAAGAGGGGTGAGGGGAACCTTTGGAAAAGCTAGAAATATTATATTATAATAAATTCATATTTGGTTCATAATGGCTCAAAAGTGGATTATTTAAATGTTAAGGTGTGTTTGGATCGGAATAATTTCATCCAATATATTTTATTCATGTTTGGGTCACTATATTAAACTTATCATTTATATTTAACTCTTAGTTAAATAGTTTTACATTTACCAACAGTCTTTGTATTTTTATATTATCTAGTTAAAAAACATAATATATACCTCCAAGAGACCCCCAAGTGGTCCATTAATGATACACCTATAATTATATAAGTCATTTGGACTAACCTTATATTTTTAAAAATATAATATCAATTAATAATATAATATATGTTTTAAAAACTCTTTTATGTCAATTTTAACACTATTGGGTATTTGGTTTTTGATAATTTAATAACAACATTATAACTTCGAAGAAAAATTATATAACCAATACTAATATGTCATATTAACATATAAAATTAGTGTAATTCATAAAAATAATCATATTACATTTATTTTGATATTTGTAATATCAATTATTTTAATATTTCATTAATTAGGTAATTACTGCATCACCACTGTGTCATAAATAAATTAAATTATTTAATATGAAGAAATTATCAATAAAATAACATTATTTAGGAATTCATTTTATATTTCTAATTAATATTTAAAATTTAATTTATCTTATGTATAACCCTATATTAAAAATGTTTTATTAATTAAACATTTATATTTACTCTTTTAACTCTTCTTTGAATTAAATAATAATAAATATCAGAATCTTATCCATGTAGACCTAAATGATAATTTTTTATTCCTAAGGTTGTTTTTGGTCGAGATAAACTTTTCCAATAGAATTAGGAAATGTTTTAGGGTAATATTAATATCATTTTACCCTTCATTACCAAATTTACATTTAACCGTGTTAAATAAAAGTAAAAAGTTACTATTCACCAAATATAATTTTTTTCTCATTGAATCAGATTTTACACCTTGATATTAACCATTTCGCTTGGATTTTTGAAATTCCACTCACAGAAGCGGTAAAATAATGTTTTATGTGAATTTGCAAATTCTCCAAAGAGGCGGGTAAAAGACAGTGAAAAGTTCAATAAAATGTTTATATATCTAAAATTATTCTAAACTAACTCCAATGAATTACATTGATCATATATAGGTATTATGTATCTATTATAAAATTATTTAAATTTAAATAACATAAATATTTATTTAAATAAATATTTGGTTTTAAACTATAACTCAGTGTTTTTTCACTATTCATCAAAAATTGAATGTTTTTAGAAAAATAACATAATTCACCCTAAGCTAATTTCGAAATTCCTAATCCAACAATGAAGTCCATTTTGAAATATAATATTTATAAAATTTCAAAAAGTGGGTATTACTATTCATAACGGCTAGTTTGATTGGGGGTGGTGTGTGTTAGAACTCGAAGATGCGTACAACACACGCTACTGTATTATTCAATGAGAAGCGTACAGTATAAGCTTGGGATGTTACATTATCCCCTCCATCAAGTAATTTCATCCTTTAAATTTGTAGAATACTACCACATGAAAAGACTCAGGTGGTTATTCATCATATGTTCCTCAGGTTCCCACGTTGCCTCTTCCATCTTATGGTTTTTCCATAGAACTTTTACCATACGAGTTGTCTGGTTTCTCAGCACTTGTTCTCTCGTATCAAGAATCTTGATAGGTTCTTTGCAATAAGAATGATCGGGTTCCAGTTATAATTCTATATAGGTGAGTACATTTGTTGGGTCAGGCATGTATTTTCTCAATAGTGATACGTGGAATACATCGTGAACTTTGGAGAGACATGGAGGCATTGCCATATGGTAAGCTACAACACCAATTCATTCTAGAATTTTGAAAGGTCTGATGTACCTATGACCCAATTTACCCTTCTGAATGAAACGTATAACTCCCTTCCATGGAGTTACCTTCATGAAAACATGATCTCCAACCTGAAATTTGAAATCCTTCATTCGGTTATTGCCATAGATCTTCTGCCTACATGGAGCTGCATTGATGAGGTTTTCAATTATCTTTACATGTTCCCTCGTTTCCTCCACCAGTTCTGGGCCTAGAAGTTTTCTTTCACCAACGTCATCCAAATAGGTTGGTGCGCAACATCTCTTTCTGTATAATGCTTAATATGGTGCCATCCGAATACTTGAATTGAAGCTACTGTTATAGGAAAATTCTACCAGAGGTAAATATTGATCCCACATACTTTGAAAGTCATGTGAGAAATATCTCAACATGTCTTCTATGGTTTGAATAGTCCATTCAGATTTTCCATCTCTTTGAGGGTGGTAGGAAGTGCTCAAACGATGTTCAGTATCCGAGGCCTTCTGAATACCCTTCCAAAATCATGAAGTAAAACAGGGATCATGATCAAAAACAATCAATAGGGGTACTCAATTAAGTCTCACAACTTTATTAATATATAGCCTTTCTAGATGTTCAAGTGGTAAAAATTCCCTTATAGAACGAAAATGTGTTGACTTGGTAAGACGATCAACAATGACCCATATTTCATCATTACTTCTAAGAGTCTTTGGTAGTCCCCGGACAAAGTCCATCTTGATATTATCCCATTTCCACTGAGGTATGGGAAGTTGTTTCATGACTCTTCCATGCTATTGCATTCCATATTTCACTTGTTGACAAACCATACATTTTGACAGAAAATCAGCAATCTCCCTCTTCATGTTGTCCCACCAAAAATATTCCTTCAAATCTATATACATTTTGGTGCTCCCAGGATGTATAGAGAAATTGGAAATATGAGCATCGTCCAACATTTCTCTTTTTAGATCAAGTATATCGGGAACACAAAGTCTATTCCCAAATTTCAAAATTCCATCTTCATACACAAAGTCACTCAATCTCCCATCATTCACAGCTTTAATCTTGTTTTTAAAATCATCATCATCGGCCTGAGAATTCTTTATCCTTTCTAGTAAATATGGTTTGGCAACCATTTGAAAAATTATCTATGTTTCACCTTCAATGGTTATTCCCATATCCAACTTTACTAAATCCATGAAAATTGGATCCCTTTTAACTCTCATTTTGTTCGAAACTCCATGATCCTATCTACTCAAAGCATCCTCCACCTTATCTGCCTTCCCTGGGTGGTAGTGTATCGTGCAATCATAATCCTTGAGTAGTTCAAGCCATCGCATGTGACACATGTTGAGTTATTTTTGTGAGAAAGTGTACTTCAAACTCTTGTGATCAGTATATATCTCACATTTCTCACCACAAAGATAGTGTCTCCAAATCATAAATGCAAAGATTACAACTGCTAAATCATGATCATGAGTAGAATAGTTCTGCTCAAGAATTTTCAGCTATCGTGATACATAGGCAATAACCCGATCATTAAGTATAAGGACACAACCAAGTCCTTTCTTCGATGCATCACTATAAATAACAAACCCATTATTCCCTGATGGTAGAGTCAATATAAGATAATTGACTAATCTTCTATTCAGTTCAAAAAAACATTCTTCACACTCTTTTTTCCATACAAATTTATCCCATTTACAAGTGAGCTTAGTTAATGGGTTATCCAACTGAGAAAAATTCTGTACGAAATGTCGATAATAACCTACTAAACCAGTACAACTGCATAACTCAGTTCTACTCGTCAGTGCTGGCCATTATTGGATTACCTTGTTCATACAAGGATCAACAGAGATTCTATCTTTGGAGACAATATGACCAAGAAAATAAATATCTTGAAGCCAAAATTTATACTTTCTAAACTTACCGTATAATTCATGTCTCCTAATAGTCTTCAGGATAATGCGCAAGTGATTTTCATGATCATATTTGGTTTTGGATTATACCAAGTTATCATCAATAAATACCACTATAAAAACATCGAGGTTTTCCTTGAAAATGATGTTCATTAGATCCATGAATACAGAGGGTGCATTAGTCAATCCAAAAGGCATTACTGTAAACTCGTAATTCTCATACCTAGTTCAAATTGTTGTCTTCAGAATGTCTTCGTTCTTCACACACAACTGATGGTATCTAGATCGAAGGTAAATCTTTGAAAAGTATTGAGCTCCATGCAGTTAGTCAAATACATCATCAATGCGAGGTTGTAGCTACATTTTCTTTATTGTTATAACATTGATCTCCCTGTAGTCGATACATAACCTCATAGACCCATATTTCTTCATAACAAAAATGACAGGGGCTCCCCATAGAGAAACACTAGGGAGAATAAATCCCTTATTACTAAATTTCTCTATTTGTTTCTTTAGTTCCACTAATTCCACAGTGGTCGTTCTATAAGGGGTCTTCGATATGGGTCTTGATCCAAGAATTAAATCAATGGAAAATTCAATTTCTCATTCTGGAGGATGTCCAAGTAAATATTATGGAAACACAACAACATATTCTATAGAAATAGGTACATCCTCTATTTGAACATTCCTTTCCTTACCCACAGTTATTTCATTCTCTTCCCCCCCAATAATTGAATTTAGTTGAGCTACTGGGGGTGGATCTAGGTAAGAATCATGTGGTGACGGTTCTGCTCTAAAGATAAGGGGTTCTTTATCATCATCATCAAAAATTGTAACCTCCTTCTTCTTATAATAAATATTCGCATCATGGCCCGAAATCCAATCCAAACCAAGTAATATATCAAAATCAATCATAGGTATGATAATGAGATCAACAGATAAAGAACATTTATGTGCTCTAATGGGGACTGATTCACAAAACATTGTTGCAATGATACTTCCCTTAGGAGATTAAACTGACATCTCCCTTGTAAAATCAAATTGTAAATATCTAATTTTCATAGGAAACTAGGAAGATATGAAAGTATGCAACGATCCAGAATCAAATAATGAATTTGCTAATCTTGAGGAAACAATTTAATTACCTGCCACCACATCTTTTGGAGCTTCTACCTCAGCAGTAGTGATAGCATAATCTTGGCCTTGATCCCTTGTCCTTTTCTGAGGTAAGTTCCCCTAAATATTCAGAAATTCATTTTCATAATGTCCCTTCTCCCAACATTTTAATCACTGAACATTGGTATCTTCTTTCTTCCCATTGCAATCACGAGCTTTGTGGCCTTTTTCACCATGCTTTTAACAGACACTCATTCCCTTCAAGCAGGTATCAGGGTGTTTCTTCCCACATTTACTACATGATTGATATTCAACTATTCCCTTCTTCCCCTTATTTCCATTTCCAGAGTGATCAGTATATATCTTCTTCTATTACTTTGCTTTAAAGTCATTAGACTTAGATAATTCTTTTTCTGTCTAGATAGCACATGAGACAATATCTTTATACGATGAGAAGGATTGTGAGACTAATGCTCGACGGAGAAATGGTTTTAACTCATCAAAGAAATGATCAAACTTACTTCTGGGGTTACATATATAATCTACCACATGCCTTGATAACCGTGTAAATTTAGCCTCATACTTTGCGACATTATCATCCTTCTTTTTCCTCAGACTCAAAATTTTCTTTTCCATATCTACTCGATGGTCACAAGGAAAGTATTTTTCTATGAAAAGAACTTTGAACTCTCTCCATTCAACATTTGATAATTTATCATCATCCTTATTGTTTTGAATCAATGACCACCATTGATCAGCATCTCCAGTGAGGTTGTAAACTTCCATGATAACTTTTTCCCATTCAATACTCCCCAAGGAATGGAATATATTCTCTAAGGAATTTATCCATTTCTCATATACTAGTGGATTTTTACTCCCATTGAATGTTGGTTTTTGTTTCCAAATCAAGATATCTAATAATGGTCCTCCAAGATACAGATCTGTGTGCTCCATACAGGTAAGGATATTATTCATAACCTGAGAGAGTTCTCCAGTATGGTGATTAGCTGATCTGCACCAGTTGCATCACATGCTCCACTATAATTATCCTGAGCAGGAGGGAAATCCCCACATGGAGAGCATGTAATGATACAGTTTCCATTCCTTCCAGTAGGCGCCATTTCTAAACAATGACATAAACAAGATCATTTTATGAATCAAAATACATAATTCCATACATGTAAAATACGTAATTTTTTTTAACTATTTATGGATATAATTCATAATCATAAAACTATGTTTCCTTTGAGAAATTATATAATCATAATGCCTTCATAATGGGTAGTAAAGAAAATGAGAATTATCCTAAGAATATCCCCCAAGAGTGTTGTAACCAAAAGTGCACCAAGGCCTACTGTCGTGCACCAGTTCATGTTCGAGTCTAGCTCAAAGCAGTGTTTTCCGGTTTTACCCCTAGGTACATCTGTACCAGGTCCGCCTCTACCTTCTCATATCCAAACAGGGATTTATTGCTTGGAAAACTCACAAAATATCTACAATACAAAAATTCTAGGATGTTCTTCTATACTAATCCTCAAAGTCCAACTTAGGTATATGTGCTCTAATCAGAGTTTATCTAAATCTAGTTTCCAGGGATTGTACTAAACTTCCTCTGATACCATCTGTAACGCCCTGAACCCAGTTACCCAGAGTCGGTACATTATTACATAACATTGTAATGATCACAAAAGATCAATTCTTGAAAGACCGATTAGTTTAGTAGCCTTGAAAACACTAGAAATATTCATAAATATAACATTACACCGTAACATGTAATCTAAATAAACTTAGTCTCCTTATTCAACACTCATATCCCCTCAGACTATCATTGTAGGTCAGTTGTAAATTAATTTTTCACATCCTAAGAAAAATAAAACATAGAATGGGGTTAGCTCAGATGGTCAGTAAGGATAACAATATAGTGGAAGCATTGATAAGTAAGCATAAACATTTAAGGTAATTTATAACTAAAACAGAAGGCTTTTAAACTTTAACATCAACATAACATGGAAAAAATAAAATGAAATAATGTCATTTACTTATTCACATTGATATTATACTAGTCGAATAATCACATGTAATATCAATAACCACTTTCATAATGATGGAATGCATAATGCTAGAATATCATAACCACATAGTCAAGGCCTCGTGCCAAGACTAAAATAAGATTTTTTTTCAAGGCCTTGTGCCAAGACACTAGTTTGTATAATGATACCTATGGATTCTTCGAGGAGCTATAGAGGGCTCCACCCTTCACTTATTAAGTCCAATGCATTCCTCAAATAAACAGGTTTAAACATAACATAAACATTCGTATTAAATATAGCATACGAAATCTCAATACTTTCTTCATAAACCATGAATGGTATAAAAATAACACATCCATAGTCAAACATATCACAAAACCATCAATACAATATGGATGTTTTGTATCATAATGACTCAACTTAAAATAATCATAAAATCCATCAAAGGATATTGGCATAGATGAAATCAAAACTATTTTAGTGAAATACTTTTTTTTGAAATTTTTTAAAAGTCACATAATTATAAAATAAAACATTTTCTTCAAAAATACCCTTATTAGATTATAAGGAAAGCTTACGGTGGAAAATAGCAACACCCACCGTATAAGTTAAAAAAGACATTCTTACCTTAATTTTGTCCAAAAGGTTAAAAAGGACCTTGTTTGGAAAACGAAAACAATATTACATTATAAACTTCTTATAAAAAGTAAAAAATGGAATAAATGACTTTAAACCATAGTCTGTAAAATGTTAAAAATGATTTGAAAAACATTTTTAAGAAACATGTATGTGGTTGATAAAGAGGTCCCAATAGATAATTACGTATAAAGAACCTCGGATAATGAAGAGATTGTGAAATAAACCCTTAACTTGTACTTTTCCTTCATTAATGGTAGGTTATAGTCCTTTATAATGGTAAAATAACTGTTAGTATATTATAAAAGAATCATATACATTAATATGATATGACATATGATCTTTTAACATGGCTTTGTTAATAATATCTCATTATTATCGTCGTTTCGGGTGTTAACTTACTCATTTTCTTTTATAAGTTTTGTTACATAAGCTATGTTGGTTATGGATAGGTAGTATCTTATTAATATACATAATGATATCAAGTCCATAAACATTATTTTTAATCATAAAATAAGAATTATACTTGCATGGATACGATGGGGAATGAATCTCATCACGTTCGTGGAGATGGTAGTCCGAATGTATGAATGAGCGATAATATCATTCTTTTGATATTAAAATAAAATATAATTGGATGGTATATCATATATACATAATTATTATCATCTAATTTTTATTATTTACATCAATTACACAACATTATCATACCCATCCAAATAATAATGTTTTGAATAACAATTACACCATGACGTGGAGATGGTAGGACGTACGTACGCACGTATGGTGATATGTCATTCAAAGGATGGATAGAATACTGAATATGGTTGAACCATATTTATAATAACATCATTGTATACAAAAAGATACTGGAGTTATTATTTTAGAACGGAAATAACAAATAATGAAGAATTAGAAGAAGAAAGGAACTTGAAAGAGGGTGGTGAAAACATTACCTCTTCTTTGGGTTCTTCCTTTTTATTTGATCAAAAGGGCTCCGTAGGTCAGCATTATGATCAAAATAAGGCCTCTAGGTTGAATTTAGGGATGTTGAGAGAATATTTGGGCAGGTTTTGGCCAAACCAAAAGGCTTTGATGGTGTTAATTAGAGAGAAGTGGGAGTTCCCTTTTATAAGAGGGGTGAGGGGGACCTTTGGAAAAGCTAGAAATATTTTTTATAATAAATTCATATTCGGTTTCTAATTTCTGAAAAGTGGATTATTTAAAGTTTAAGGTGGGGATGGGTCGAAATCCTTTCAACTAATAGATTTTAGACCGGTTTGGGTTCGTATATTAACCTTATCATTTATATTTAACTCTTAGTTAAATAGTTTGACATTTAACATGTCTCTTTGTATTTTTATATTATATAGTTAATAAACATATTATATACCTCCAAGAGACCCCCAAGTGGTACATTAATGATACACCTATCAAAATATAATTCCTTTTGACAAAACATAGATTTTTAGGAATATAATATCAATTAATAATATAATATTTTTTTAAAAACTCTATTATGTCAATTTTTACAATATTGGGTGTTTTGTTTTTTCTAATTTCATAATAGCATTATTACTTAAAAAACAATTTATATAACTAATCATAATATGTCATATTATCCATGAAAATTAATTTAATTCCTAAAAAGTCTCAGATTACATTTATTTTGATATCTATAAAATCAATTATATTAATATTTCTTTAATTAGGTAATTACTGCTTCACCATTTTGTCATAAATAAATTAAATTATTTAATGTATAAAAATTATAAATAAAATACCATAATGGAATAAATATTCTTAGATTTCTAATTAATATTTACAATCTAATTTATCTAATTTATAACCCTATATTAAAAATGTTATAGTAATTAAACATTGATTTTAACCCTTTTAACTCTTCTTTGAATTAAATAATAATAAATGTCATAATCTAATCCAAGTGGACCTAAATGATAATTTTTTATTTATAAGGTTATTTTTGGTCGAGATACACATGTCCAATAGAATCAGGAAATGTGTTAGGGTAATATTAATATCATTTTTACCCTTAATTACCCTATTTTCTTTTAACTTTGGTAAATAAAAGTAAAAAGTTACTATTCACAAAAAATTATTTTTATCTCATTGAATCACATTTTTCTCCTTGATATTAACCATGTCTCTCGGATTTTCGAAATTTCACTCACAAAAGCGGTAAAATTTTGTTTTATGTGATTTTGAAAATTCTCCAAGGAGGTGGGTAAAAGACGGTGAAAAGTTCAATAGAATTTTTATATATAAATAATTATTCGGAACTAACTACAATGAATTATATTAAACTTATATAGGTATTATGTATCTATTTTGACCTTAATTAAATTTAAATAAAATAAATAATTATTTAAATAAAAATTCTTTTTTAAACTATAACTCAGAGTTTTTCACTATTCATAAAAAATTGAATGTTTTAAAAAAATACAAAAAATTCACCCTAAGATAATTTCTATATTCCGAATCCAAAAATGAATTTCATTTTGAATGATAAAATTTAGAAAATTTCAAAAAGTGTATATTACTATTCATAACGGCTAGTTGGATTGGTTGTGGTGTGTGTTAGAACTCAAAGTTGCGTACAACACGCGCTACTATATTATTCAAAGAGAAGCGTACCGTAGAAGTTTGGGGTGTTACAAATTCATTAACAGTACGCTTCTAGTACCTAAAATGGTCGAACAAATGGTTGAGAAGAAGGAAACCATTCGATAGAATATCAAAGCAACCCAAAGTTGATAGAAGAGTTATGCAGATAACCGTCGAAGAGACCTTGAGTTCAAAGAGGGATACATGGTATTTCTACACATATATTTATAGAAGATGTTCATGATATTTGGGATGAAAAGAGAGATATGTCCTAGGTACATAGGCCCCTTCGGGATTCGTGATCATGTTCAGGATGTGGACTATCAACTAGCACTTCAATCTACCATGGCCAAAGTATGTGATCCTTTTCATTTATCCCTCTTATAGGAGTACATACCAAACCCATCAGATGTACTCTCATTAGAGGTGATACACCTGGGAAATGATCTTTCATTCAAGGAGCAGCCAGTGAATATCTCATATCATAGAGATAATGTTTTACATAATAAGACTACTCACCAGGTCAATGTACTATGGAAAAACCAGATGTACGAAGGGAAAAATTGAACTAAAGGTGGAAATGAAGTAAAAGTACAAGAACTTATTTTCGGCCTAAAATGGAAAATGAAAATTCATGGGTGAAATTTCATAAGGGGGGAAGAATGTAAAAATCCAAACATTTCAATGGAAATATTGTTTTTTTAATTATGTTACATTATCAAATGAAATCACTACATAATTAAATATTATGTACTTTTGGATCTTTAAAAAAATATTTTGAATTATGTTTGTGGAAATTCGATAATAAAACCTTTAATTTTCAATCAGATAGTTTTTTGGAGTCCGATAAAAAAACATAATTTATTATGAATAGTAATGTATCCCTTATGAATACTAACATACCCTTATGAATAATGATATATCCTAATGAATAGTAACCTTACTTATGATAATATATATGTAATATTCAGGTTGAAAGTATGATATACCTATATTTTAGAATAAGAAAATGAATAGTTTAAAACTATTTTTTGATAATAAATAATGATTTTTATTAAATATTCTATGAATAATATTTAGAGAATTATTTTTGAAAAATGGATTTCATTTTAGGATTCTACTTGTCAAAAAATGGTTAGGGTGATTTTTTGTGATTTTTTTGCAATACTTGAATTTTTTATTAAATATTTAATATTTTATTTTTTCATATAAAGATATTATAATTTAAATCCACAATTCATGACAATACATGTGATGTAAGAACCAAAATCTAGAATAAATATGAATTTGGGACTATTATTGGTATTGGAATCATCACTATTTCTAGTTTTGAGGGAAAATAAAAAACTTGTGATTAGAAAGTTATGAAAACCCTCCTCTCATGCACTATAACCCCCCCCCCCCCCACCTCACTCCATCTTCTCTACACTCATTTCAGTCCTTGTACGTTGCCAATATTCATCCCAAATCACTCCCCAAGATCCTCCCCCACGTCCAAACCCCTAGTAACTTCAAAATACCAAAAACACTCCCATTAAGAGGTTCTCAATGGAGGTAGAATCAAGAGGTGTATTCCACATCCCAATTCATTCATCTCATTTAAGTTATTGTTATTTTTATTGATTCTTTCCACAAAAACCTTCACTTAAATGGTATGATAACTCAAATAACAAACATTTACTAGAATTATATTATTCAAATGGGCAACGTAATTATATTATCTAATTTCACCAACTTTTATTTGAGTGAAATGAAAACACAGTTTGAGATGTGTGCACCCAGATATTTCTCCAATGCATTGGGTAATGTTATGACTCATTATTTGCGATGTGAAATTGGATTGGTGGTCAGCCATGACTAGTACTATAATGGGAAACATGGACGGAGGATAGCCTTGACCCATACTATAATGTGAAACAATATTTGTAGTTATCAATTACGGTTACAACTATGGGAAACGAGATAGGTGATTAACCTTGACTAATACTAAATTACTGTTTTATGGTTCAACTATATTTAAAAGATTCCATGTTTATATAATCCCATGTTTATTTGTTATGATTTTATATGTCCTTAATTTTGAGATCATTATGTCATGCCTCATAACCCATGTTATTAAGATTTATTTTTATGTTCATTACCATACTGTGATTTTCATATCATCACTCTATTTATTTGTTCTCCTAGGTACCCTATGTATATGTATTGGATCAATGGGAGTTTGGATCATCATGTGGAAATTAAATAAAGAATTATTTTTTTAGTTCTAGGTTTAATTTTTTATGTACCGAATCTTCCAAGTACTAAACATAACAATCCATGTCTTGTAATCTGATTTTTAATTATAAATAAAATCATGAAATGTTTTATATAAAAGGATAAGGTCTCTATAGTGTTAGAATAGAAAACTATCCTCGACACTATCCCAAAAAACCATTAGGGTGTCGTCTTGCAGAAATATGTGACATCTACCTATGTTCTGCATATGGAAGTGACAAACTGGTATCGAGGGAGAATATTGGTAGATTCTATGTATAGTAAGGGGCTCTTATATACCTTGATGGTATGATATTTGGAGTTATACTGGCCATGGAAATAGAGGTTGTGGACATATTGATTCTATTATAGAGAGCCCACATTAGTAGATTGGTTCTACTTAGGGTATTCAGGTAACATCATAGAGAAATTGGCCATGAAAGTTACGTGTGATGAATCCTACACATTTGGAGAGTGGTGAAGCCCCATTGATAGTGAGAGGTAATATTCTCGTAGATTCTACTTTATCTAGTTCTTAATTTGATACTGGTACCTCTCATTTCATTATATATGAATATCATGTTAATGGTTTATTTTTATCGGCATAGTTATTGAGCGGAGTAATGAATATCAATACGCATTTGGGAACATAGTCTATATACATTTGTCTATGTCAGGGATGTTAAATATAGATCAGGAAATATAAGTTTCTATGGGATCTCTATTTTCATGATATGATACACTTCAACCTAATTATTAGTATGGAATAGAAAGTCGCATAACAAGCCCGCATAATCTATTAACACAGGTGAGTTACATTTACATAGCCTATAGGTGACCTTTATATTCACCACGGTTAGTGGGATATCTAGGTGAGCCGGGAAGGAAAAATTATTCAGAAACATTGAGAGATCATATCCCCAGTTTCTAGTCTAATTCTGGATGATAGGGTTGTCAGACACGATGTCCTGCACCAATAGTGGAACTATTTCAGGATGATTTTCCTGAATAGTTCTCTAGGAAACCACCTCAGGGAGATGTGGATATCGCAATTGAACATTTATAAGGGATAATACAGTTTCAATTTCACTATATTGGATGTAATTGATAGAGATTCAAGAGTTGAAGACTCGGTCTGTAGAATTAGATAATAATGGATTTATTTGTCTTTGTATGTCATCCTGGGGATCACCTGTAATGATTACAATGAAGGCCAAAATGAGTTTATGTTTTTGTGTGAATTACCAGAAGTAGATCCAAAGTATTGTGAAAAAACTAATATAATATCCCATGCACCTATTATATGTTTGATCATTTTAATAGATCTTTAATTTTCTTAAAGATCTATTTGATTTTAGGGTATCATCAGTTGAGAGTATGAACTTTTGATATATCGAGGACTCATTTAGGGGGAAAGTATGTCCTTTATGTGTTTTTTTGAAATGATGTTTGGGTTAAAAAATGATCCAATATTGTTTATGGATTTGTCAAACCTGATATTTGTTCAATTTCAAGATCATTTTTTTGGGTGTTTATGGAAAACATCTTGGTGTACTTCAAGACTCATGATGATAATGCCAAATATCATGACATCATCCGAAGTATGTGGAGAGAGAATCATCTATACACTATGCTATCAAATTTTTTTTGGATTGATTAGGCACACATAAAAGAACACATCATCATTAATGAAAGTGTTTTAGGGGACCCATAGAAAGTATGAGTAGTGGTTTAAAGGGAATCTCCCATGAATTTTGTTAATATCTATATCTTTTTAGAATTAGGTAGATACTATAGGGGATTTATCAAAGACATCTTCCATTTGGTAGTGCCTCTTTTATGATTGACCAAAAAGTGGATTATATTTTAGTGGATGTAAGAATGCAATAATTATTTTCATATGTTGAATAACCTTTTGAATATGACACCGATTTGGATTCATCCTAAGCCAGGTGAGTAATATAAAACTTATTATAATTCTTCAAGGATCAGACTATGAACTGTTGTGTTGCAAGAGAAACAATTCATTGTGTATGGATCTCAACACCTATGACCTCATGAAAATAACTAACATACACAAAACCTCAAGTTGGAAGTAGTTGTGAATTCTCTTAAGTGTTGGAAACATTACATTTAGAGAGAATTTTTTTTTGATTTATACAGATCATAGGAGCTGGAAGTACATATTTTCAAAGCATTATTATAATCATTATTAGTGGATATGGGTAGAGTGTATGTAGTCTATTTATATTTATCTAGAATGTATGCTCAGGAGGAGAAATAGTGTGTATGATTCCTTGAGTATTAAAACTCAGAATCATAAAGTTCAAGAGTCGAGTGCAAAGTTGAAGATGATGACTTTGCTGGGTGAAATGCATGTGGTTGTTTGGGGGAGTTAAGAGAATATGACTCTAGGATATGTTTTAGTGTATTCTTCATATTTGAGACGGATCGTGGATAGATAATGTGATGATCCAGAGATCATAGTCTAGAGGGAAATTTTTTATTTGGACAGAAACCTTTGGAATAGTCTACATATGAGGATGTGATATTTTATATGAAGAATCAAGATGTTTTGCCGACCAGCATATGAGTGGAGTTCATGTGAGAATTTCATTTCTCAGTCTGGGCAGTGGATCCAGGTGTAACCAAAATGTATCGTGAACTGTGATAATAGTTCTGGAGGCTATTCATGAAAAAGGATATTGCAGGGATTCTGATAAAATTCTTCAACTATCATTTCATTAATGTAGAGAATCTACCACCAAGAGGTTTACTGCATCCCTTTTCTATTTTAGATTTGATGTTGGATGAAATTAAAATTTATTTTTTTGTGGGTACTCTAAAGACTCTGGTGATGAATGGAACTATTTTGGTCATTTTTGGATCGAGTAAATAATGTATCAAATTTCATTCCTATTAGGTAAACCTTTACAATAGTTCAATTAAGAGAATTATATGTTCGGAAGGAATTTGGTCTACATGGGGATCCATGGACTATAGTTTTTGATCATGATTCACACATTATTTCAAACTTTTTGAATGTTTTCATTTACATTCTTGGAACACATGTAGTTTTGAGTATGTTTTTATACCCCTAGAAGGATGGGAATTATGTGCGTATAATATAAGTGCTTGTGGATATGATGCATGATATTGTGCCTATCTTCAGTGGATCTTTGAATAAGCACATGTATATAAAGTATTTTTCTTATAATAATAGTTCTTAAGAAACTATAAAAATGAAATAATATGTGTATATTTATGGTAAACAATGCAGATGACCTCTATATTGGATAGAGGTTGGTGGGGGAGAGTTGTTGGGACCGAGTCTCAAGAAAGAGACATTATAGTAGGTAAAAATAATTTGGAAATATAGGGATACAACTAAAAGTATATTGAAGTTGTATTATAATAGAGTAAGATGAACCCTAGTGTTTATTGAGGGTGATCATGTGTTCCTTTCGGTGTCACCTAGGTTGGGTCATCACAAGGTGCAGAGGCAAGGCATGTTGGATCCAATGCTAGTTTGACCATTTGAGGTGGTGGAGAGAATTGGGTTGGGGACATACTTATTATCCATTACATAGAAATACAGAGCTATGCATGATGTATTCCATGATTTATAACTGCAACATTATCACCCTAATACATCTCAATTGATTGATGTGGATGAGTTTGATCTTGATATTGTAGTGTCCTTTGAGGAGCATCTGATACTTGTTCTAGATCAGATTGAAAAATGGTGTTTTGGGTAATGATATTGTATATATTTTTTGTGTTATCGAATTATGGACATCTGGAAGAAGAACCATTAGAAACACAGGTATATATGAGGGCTTAATGGACTAATCATTTTTTCAAAGAATCATAAAATGGTCTAGAAGTACAGTTCATGGATTATATGATTTGAGATGGGGATATTTTATGATTTTGAAAATTCCTAGAGTATTATTGGGGTCAAATACATTTAATTTTCATTCTTATTTGTGTAACATTGTTTTGAGTTATGACTTGATGTTTTTTTGGGTTGAGTTACTAATATATTTTTAAATAAATGGTTTGTGAACTGTTGGTGCATTTTTAGGGTAAACCATTCACACATCCCATCTAACTGTGTGTACCAAAGAAGAGTGGTTCACATCGATGGAACACAGTTAAAAAAATCACCCCAACCTAAGAATGTGTGTGACCATGGGTAGTGAGGTACACATGGTTGGAGCACAGTTTACCTAACAGTGCGCCCATGCCATGAACATGATAATTAATCAGTACATAAATTATTTTAAAACTCCCCAAACCCCCAAAACGTCTATTATTTGAAATAGAGTTGGGGGAAAACATTTCTGGTCTATTATATATCTTATAATAGGGGTTCCAATGTTTTTCAACCTCCGTTATACAGGATTCAAAGATTTAATCAATGATTCTCTTTTCTCTCGAAAGGTAGATCTCATCTTGATGTGTATCTATTTCATTCTTATTTCATCCATAATAAGCTTCTGGATTTTATCCTTTGTTTCATTAAATATAAAACATTTTGGGTATATAAAGATCTATTTTTATATATAAATTTTTTTAGATCTTGATATCATTGATCATGATTTTGGAATATAGATATAGAAGTCAAATCTCAATCGTTGTACTGCAATGAATTTTGGGGATTTATTTTTGACGAGATTCTATTAATAAATTGAGTTATGTGGTATAAAATATGATTATCATAGTCATGGATTTGATTCATGTTGGAGTTATTATTGAATTTCTGGATTTCATTAGTAATTGAATTTCTATGTAGTGTTATTTAGGTCGACTAGTTGACTTATTGAAGGATTGCTGAATTAAATGATTGACTGGGGAAATAATCATGAGACTCTAGGGGTGATCTATTAGATAATTAATTTGGTTGAATTAATTATTAGTGTTATGGGTTGAAATCTATATAATTAGTCAAGGGATTGATTGTTTACCTTTATGTTATTATCTAAATAATTAATTGTTGAAGTAATTATTATGAGTTTATATTTAAAGTGATATAATTAATTCTAGAAATTTTTTTATTGGTAATGAATTATGTTATTGATTAATTAAAGGATGGTTTAATTAATGGGATTGTTATACTTAATTAATTGGAATGTTAATTGAGTATATTGATGTATTTATCTAATTATTGAATTACTAACAGAATTGTTGTGGGAAATTAATTTTTAATTAATTATTTGTGAATGAATGGGAACATTGTAATTCAAATGAGAAGTATAAATTATAACATGGTCATTGTACTTATGATTAAAGGATTGGGAACGTATTCATTAAATTGAGATGTATAAATCGTAATATAGTCACTGTACTTATGAGTAAATGAATTGGAATAAGGTCTTTCAATTGAGATGATGTATTGGTAAAATGATAACCATATGATTGTATTTATTATTGGAAACATCATATTTTATATGTGAATTTAATCAATAATAATAAAGGCACTCAGAGAAATTGCATCACTGGGTCATTATTTGAACTCTTGCATGAGTTGAATCCGGAACTGAGATATCATATCACATTTCATTACATTGAGCTCCGACACAAGTCGAAATAGGTCTTAAGATATTATATTACCTTAAGAACCCTTTGAAATTTGGCATGAACCAATGATAGTGTAAGGGTTCATGTATCCTTGGTAAACCTAGAGTTCATATAATTAAATGAAAAATAAATTAAGTTGTGATAACTAATTATTAATGAATTTTATTATTTTCTTTTTAGAACCATTTAAACAATTTTTTGAAAGGACTCATTTTAGACACAATTTATGGGGGACTATAGAGTTTTACTAACACCATACTCAATCCCCCAGATTGGTACCCAAACATATTTTTTTTGCATGATAGGTTATGGACAAGGGACCAATAACACACCATCCTTCTAGGGTATGTCACCATTTGAATGATGCAACAACATGCATTTTATGCAACTTGGATTTTTAACACACCACAACCAATCAATGTAGCTGTTATGAATAGTAATACCCACTTTTTAAAATTTTATAAATTATATTTTTCATAGTGGACTTCCTTATTTGATTCAGAATATCAAAATTAGATTACGATGAATTTTGGGAATTTTTCTGAAAACATTTAATTTTGGATGAATACTGAAAAACAATAAGTTATTGTTTAGAACCAAATTTTAATTTATATAATTAGTTATTTTAATTAAATTTATATTAGTTAAAAATAGATTCATAGTACCTATTTATCTTCAATATAATTCATTGGAGTCATTTTATAATAATAAAGAGGTTGTGAAATTATTACCTCTTCTTCTGGTGTTTTAATTTTATATGATCCAAAGGGATCCCCAAGTTGGTTATATATTCATCATAAGACCTCAAAGTCGAATTTAGAGTAGTTTGCAGGATATTTTGGTGGGGGATTTCCAAGAAAATGGCATTGGGGTGTGATTTTTAGAGAAAGGGAAGAACACTTTTATAAGAGAGGTGAGGGTCATGTTAGGAAAATCATGAAATATTATTTTATTATATAATAATATTTTGTTTATAGTGGCTCCAAAAAGATTTATTTAGTGAATATAGTGGATCTGGGATGAAAAACTCACCACCAATAGGTTTTAGATAGGTTTAGATCACCATAATTACCTTATCTATAATATTTTACTCTTTGATAAATAGTTTAACTTTGTTCATGTATTCATGTATTATTATAATAAATGGTTAATGAACATACAATAAAAATAAATCTGATTATCATGTGGTTAATTATTAATATATCTAACCATATATAAGTACTTTTGTTGATCTATTGATTTTTATGTATATTATATCAATTAATAACATAGTGTTTCTTTTTAAAACTCAATTATATCAATTTTGACAATATTTTGGTATTTTGTTTTTTTAGAAAGTAATAAAAACATTATCACATCGAACAAAAATTATTTAATCAACTCTTACATGTCATATTAACCGATAAAATCAGTGGAATTCATAAAAAGTCCCAATTTAAATTTAGTTGGTTTTCTATAATATAAATTTTTTAATCGTTCAACAATAATGTAATTACTACACCATCATTGTGTCGTAAATAATTTTAATTATTTAATATATAAATATTATAAAGTAAATACCAATATTTTGGGAATATTTTTATCATTCTAAAGAATATTTATAGTCATATTTATCTAATTTGTAACTATATATTAATAATGATTTAGTTATTAAAATTTGAATTTAACACTTTTAACTCATCATTAAATAAAAAATAATAAACGTTCTCATCTAATCCATGTGAACCAAATGGATAATATTTTATTACTATGGTTTATTTTTTTTGAAATAAAATTATCCAATATAATTAGGACACTTGTTATGGATATTATAATATCATTTTTTACCTTTAATTACCCTATTTACTTTTTACCGCGATAAATAAAAGGCAAAAGTCTCTATTCACAGAAAATTATTTCCATCATATTGAAATTTTTTTACATAATTATGTCAACCTTGTCACTCATATTTTGTAAAATAAAATCACATAAGTGGTAAAATCATGTTTTATACAAATTTTAAACTGCGCCTAAAAGGTGGGTAAAAGATGGTAAACAATTCAACAGCATTTTATCTATCTAATGTTCATTTCTTTTTCCCCTTCCTCTTTTTTTTGTTGTTTCCATACCAAAATAATATCACCAGTACCTTTTATATACTCTGATGTTGTTTTAAATATGGTAAAACTATATTAATTATTCTACCCACCCTCTGATGGTCATGTCACCATACGTGCGTACGTATGACTTACTGTCACCACCTCGTGGTGTAGTCTATTATTAAAACACATAATTATTTGTATGGGTATAATAATGAGTATAACTAATGTAAATAATAAATATCACCTGATAATGATTCTGTATATATGTTATACTATCCAATTACATATTATTTCACCATTAATAGAATTATATTTTCACTCTTACGTACGTACAGATTACCATCTCCACGAACGTGATGAGATTCATTCCCCAGTGTAACCATTCAAAAATAAGATTAATTTTAGGATTAAAAATATTTTTTATGAAATTAATATAATTATGGATATGAATCAAATAAATTATACCCATAAAAAACATTACTTACGTAACAATACATATAATGGAAAATGAATCAGCTAACACCCAAAATATTGATATTACTAAAATATTAATAACAAATAAATATTTGAAGATCATATATGATATAATATGTATGTATGGGGTTATTGTATATTTTAATAACAATGATTTAACTATTATACAAGAAGTAACCATACCCACGACCGAGGAAAAGTACAAGGTAAGGGTTAATTTTACAATTCTATTATTATCTGAGGTTGTTTATACATGGGTATATACAGGGACCTCTTTATCAACCACATCCATGTTTCAAAAAAAAATTAAAACATTTTAACAATATCCAAGATTATGGGTTAAATTCATTTATACTAGTTGTTGACTTTTTATAAAATGTTTTGAATGAAATATTTCCCTTTCTTTCTAAACAAGATTGTTTATGACATTTTCAACAAATTGAGGAAAAAATGTTTTCTTAACTTATACTGCGGGTGTGGATATTTTTCGCCGTCATAACACCTTTGAAGATTCCCTTACATTTTTATAAGATTATTTTCAAATTAAATGTTTTCTTTTATAATTATGTGACTTTAAAATGATTTCCAAATCGAAAGAGATATTTCTCTCAAATAGTTTTGATATCTTCAATGCCAACATTCTATGATGGATTTTAAACTTTTTTGAAGTTGATTTATTATGATACAATACTTCATATTATATTAAAGGGTTTTTTATATGTTTGATTTTGGATGTTTTATTTTTATACCATTCATGGTTTATGGTTAGATTATTAACATTTAGTATGATATTTTTAATATAAATGTTTGTGTTAAGTTTCAAACTTTACATATGAAGAATGAATAGGATATAGTAATTGATGGGTGGAGCCCACCAAACCTCCTTGATGCATCGTCTGGTCTAATGAGGAAAACTAGGGTCTTATTACAAGGCCTTGAAAAAATATTATTTGTAGTATTGGAACGAGGCCTTGACTATGTGGCTATGATGACCAACATTATGTATTCTATCATTATGAAATTTTCATTTGTTATTACATGTTAATATACGACTAGTATAATATCCATGTGAATGATTAAATGGAAATATTTTATTTATCATTGCCATATTATGCTGATGTATATGTTTAAAAAGATATTGATTTAGTCTTATACATTGACATAAATGATTTTGATTATTTTTTATAGTTTCCACTATATTGTTATCCTTACTGAGGATTTTAGCTTACCCCATTCTATGTTTTATTTTTTGAAGGATGTGAAGAAGTATATTATGATTGACCTGGAAGGATAGTCTAAAGGAGATGAATTTGTTTAAATGAAACACAATGATGATGTTTTTCATTTCATAATGTAATGTAAAACTTATCTATGTATCTAGTACATCCAAGGCTACCAAACTGGCCGATCTTTCAGGCTTTTATCCATTGTGATCAAGGAAATATTATGTAATAATGCATCGAATCAGGGTAACCAGGCTTGGGGTGTTATAGTTGGTATCATAGGGAGTTTAGTAAAAATATTGGAAGCTATATTTAGAAAAACTATGACAAGAGAATATGACCCTATGATATAATTTTACAATTAGTATAGAATAACATCCTATAATTTTGGTAATATAATGATTTTATGAGTTTTCCAAGAAATACATTCTTGTCTGGATATGAGCAGGTACAGACTGTTATGGCACAAATTTCTAGAGTAGTGAAAAATCTTACAAGGAGTTTTGGGATTGACATGGGGTATAATAGTACACAACAACATTCTTTATTGCACTCTCCGTTATGGAACTTCTAGGGTATTTTCTTAGGATAATTCAAATTTTCATTAAAAACCATTATGATTGATTTATGAGTATATACCTCCTTACAGAAACCATTTTTATGATTATGGATTATATCCAAAAACTGTTCAATTTGTGTTAAGTGTCTTATAAGTTTGGAATTTTGTATTGTTATTCATAAACAAATCTAATGTATGCCATTATTTAAAAATGAAGCCTAATGGAATTAATGGAAACAATATCAATGCATGTAATCCATGTATGGATTTACCTCACACTCAAGATAATTATAGTGGAGATTGTGAAAAAATGGGGGCTGATCATCTTATCCCCATAATGGGAGAACTCACTCAGGTTATGAATAATAAACTTACCCGTATGGATCATTCTGATCTATAATATGGAGGATCAATGTTAGACCTCTTCTTGAGGAAAAACCAACCCACATTCAATGGGACTACAAATCCATTTATAGAAGAGAAATGGATATATTCCTTATCGAATATATTTCATGATTTGGTTAGTAGCGAAGGGGAAAAAGTATCTTGGAAGTTTATCGCCTCATGGGAGATGCAGATCAATGGTGGTAATTAAGTCAAAACACAAAGGAGGATGAAGAAGTATCTAATATGAGATGGAGGTACTTTTCTTATAAAAATACATTCCTCATGACCATCGAGTGGATATGGAAAGACAATTTATGAGTCTAAGGAAATTAGAAGATGAGAATGTCACAAAGTATGATACTAACATTAAAAGTTTAGAAAGGCATGAAAAAGATTATACACATAACCCAAGGAGTAATATTGATCGATTCATTGATGGGTTAAAACCTTTTATCTGTTGAGAATTAGTCTCAAAATATTTCACATCATAAAAAGATATTGTCTCATGTGCTATCAAGCCGAAAAATGATTCTATAAGTCTTAAAATTTTAATTCAACAAAAGAAAATAATAGATCTACTGAACACTCTGGAAATAAAAATAATGGGAAGAATGTAAAATTTTAATTTCCATCATGCGGTAAATTTGGGAAGAAAAACCTCAGTACATGACAGAATCGAATGACTGTATTTTACAAGTGTGTAGAAAAGGCCACCAAGCTCATTATTGTTTGGTGAAAGAAAGAGATTGTCAATGTTGAATTCTACAATTTTAGAGAATTGAGGCACTATGCTAATTAATGTCCTATGCGTCAAAGAAACATACATTAGTAAAGGCCAACAGAGAAAGGCCAAGCTTATGCTATCATTACTACTGAGGTTTAATCTTTTAATGTTGGGGTGGAAGGTAATTTAATGGTTTCCTCAATTTTAGAAAATTCATTAATTGATTCTATATAATCAAACTATTTAATATATTATCAGTTGAATAAGATGTTAGATATTTCCAATTTTATTTAACAAGGGAGTTTCCAGTCAGAACTCATAAGTGATGTATCAATGCAACAATGTTCTTTGAATAAGTTCCTATTAGGCATATGGATTTTTTTTATCTTATGATCTTGTCAAAATACCCATGATTGTGTTTGATATAATCCTTGTTATTGATTGGATTTCGGACAATGACGCCAAAATCTATTTTAAAAAGAAGGAGCTTTCAATTTTTTATGATGAATAGGAGTACCTTCTCTTTATATTGGTAACTTCACTACATGATTCTTATCTAGATCCACCCCCAGTAGCTCTACTAAATTAAATTATTGGGGAGGAAGACAATTAAATAACTATGGGTGAGGAAATCAATATTTAAATAGAGGACGTACCTATTGTGCAAGAATATGTTGAGGTGTTTCCAGAGGATTTACCTGGACATCCTCTATAATGAAAAGTTGAGTTTTACATTATTTTATTTCTTGGTTAAAGGACCATATCGAAGACCCCATAATATAATGGACAATGTTTAATAGTGAAACTAAATAAAAAAAATAAAAATTTCATAATAAAAATTTATTCCCCTATTATTTCTCCATGGCGATCCCTAGTTCATTTTTTTATGAAAATGTATGGATTTATGAGACTATGCATTAACTAGAAGGAGATCAATGATATAATAACAGAGCACAAGTATCCCCTACCTTGCATTATTTTTTTTATACAATTCATGGAGATAAATAATTTTCATAGAATAACCTTCCATCTGAATATCATCTGTTGTGTGTGGAGGAGGAAGTCATTCTGAAGACAGCATTTTGTACCTGGTATGTGCATTATGAATTTTTAGTAATGCTTTTTGTACTGAATAATGCACCTGATGACTTCATGGATGTAATAAATATAGTTTTCAAGGTATATCATTATGACTTTGTAGTTGTATTTATTGATGATATCATTGTATACACTAAAATATACGAAGATCATTAAAATAAATTGTTCAATATTTTAAATTCACGTAGAAGAAATGAATTGTATGGAATGTTTGGAAAGTGTAAATTATTGCTTCAGGAAATTTATTTTCGTTACCATATTGTCTCTAAGGATGGAAACTCTATAAATCCATCCATGGCCTAGGAAATCCATGAATGACCAGTGCCAAAATTTATAACTGAGGTAAGATATTTTATTGGTTTAACATGTTATTATTGGTGTTTTGCCCAGAATTTTTCCCAATTTGAAAACACATTAACCAAACTCACACGTAAAGGGGATAAATTAGTTTGGAAAAATATTGTGAAGATTGTTTTGAGGAACTAAAGTTATGATTATTGAATGAACCTATCATGACACTACCATCGGGGAATGATGGGTTTGTTATTTAATGTGATGTTTCAAAGAAAGGACTTGGTTGTGTCCTTATGCATAAGGATAGAGTTTTTACCTATCCATCACGATAGAAAAAATTCAGGAACAAAACTATACCTCTCATGATATTGTGATTGTAGTTCTAATAATTGCTATGAAGATATGGAGAAACTATCACTATGGTGAAAAATGTTAGATTTATATAGATCACAAGATTTTGAAGTAAATTATTTTCACAAAAATAACTCAACAAGAGGCATAGACGATGGCTTGAAATACTCAAATATTATGATTTCACTATACACTAACACCCGGGGAAGGAAAATTAGGTGGCATATGCTTTTAGCATAAAGTATCATCGAGTTTTCAACAAGGTGGGAGTAGAAAGGGATCCCATGTTCATGGATCTAGTTAATATAGATATGTTAATAATCATGGATGGTGAAGCATAAATTCTTTTTCGAATGGTTTCCAAACCATATTTACTAGAAAGGATACATTCTTCTCAGACTGAGGATTATGTGTTTAAAAAGAAAATTATAGCTGTGAATAATGGGAGATTGAATGAATTCGTATATAAAGATGGAATTTTGAAATTTAGGAAAAGAGTTTGTGTTCCTAATGTACCAGATATAATATGGTAATTCTTGGAGGATTCCCATAGCCTGAATTTCCTTATACACCCTAGTAGCACTAAGATGTATAGTGATTTGGAAGAACATTTTTTTATGGAAAATATAAAGAGGGAGATTGCGGATTATGTGTCAAGACGTATGTTTTTTCAACATGTTAAGGATGGAAGACAACATCATGGAGGATTCATGCAACGTCTTACCATATATGAGTGGAAATTGGATGATATTATGATAGAAATTGTTATTGGGCTACCAATGACTCCTAGAAGGAATGATGTAATATGGGAAATTATTTATCGTCTTAAAATGTCATCATATTTTGTTTCAATAATATAAGATTTTACACTTTAATGTTTAGAAATACTACATATTAATGAAGATGTCAAACTTTATGGAGTACCCCTATCGATTGTTTCTTATTATGATCAATGTTTTACATTAAGATTCATGAAATTTATTTAGAAGGAATTGGACACTAATATTCTTTTGTGCACTGCCTACCACCCCAAACTAATGGACAATCAGAACAGACTATTCCCACCATAGAAGACATGTTAAGAACTTTCTCACTTATCTTTCATGGTATATGGGACCAGTATTTACCTCTGGTAGAATATTTCTTTAACAAAAACATGCATTCATGTATTCATATGGAACCATATTAAGTGTTATATGGAAATTTATTTCCCAAACCAACATATTGGGATGATATTGATGAAATAAATCACATATGACCACAACTTGTTGAGAAAACAATAGAGAAGGTGAAGGTTATCCAATCCCACATCAAAGGAGCTCAAAGTTGGCAAAAGAGCTATGCTGATAACAAAATTAATGATTTGGAATTTCAAGAAAGAGATCATGTTTTTAAGTTATCTCAATGGAAGGGGGTTATATGTTTCAGTAAAAAAGGTATATTATATACTATGTAGATCAGACCTTTAGAAATTAGTGAATTAATTAGAGTTATATCGTATTATTTTTCAATGCCACTATGTCTCTCTAATGTTCATGATCTATTCCACATATCATAGTTAAGAAAATACATGCTTGACCCAATGCATGTTCTCATAAATGATGAAATATAATTGGAACCCAACATTTCTTATAGTGAAGATCCTATTGGAATTCATGATACCAGTGAACATGTGTTGAGAAACTGGATGAATCTTCTGGTGAAAGTTCTATGGATATATCATAAAATAGAAGAGACAATGTGGGAACCCAAGGAACATATGATAAAGTACCACACGAATCTTTTTATGCAAAATTATTCTAAAAAATCTGAGGATGAATTAATTTGGAGAAGAAGAGAATGTGACACCCCAAGCTTTCACGGTACGTTTCCCATTGAATAATTCTATAGCTTGCGTTGTACGCAATATGATGTTTTAACACAACACGACCAACAAAACAATCCATTATGAATAGTAATACCGAATTTTTGAAATTTCATAAATTTTATTTTTCAAAATGGACTTTATTATTGGATTTAGAATATCAAAATTAGATTGGGGTGAATTTTTGGAAATTTTTTGAAAACATTTTTTTTTATAAATAGGGAAAAACACTACATTATATTATTTAACAGAATGTTTTTCTAACTAATTAGATAATTTATATAAAATTATATTTTGTAAAAATAGTTACAGAATACCTATATATTTTCAATGTAATTTATAAGAGTTATTTTATAATAATATTAGATTTATAAAATTTTATTGATGTTTTTAGTGTCATTTACCCACCTTCTAGTCCCATTTGAAAATTTCTATAAAATGTAATTTCACCACTTATGTGAATTGAATATCATAAATTTGAGAGATACAGTTGACATCAGTAAGTAAAATGTGGTTCAATAAGTTGAATACAATTATAGGTGTGTAGTAAATTTTAACTTTTATTTACTATGATTAAAAGTAAATAGGGTAATTAAAGGTAAAAACTGATCTTATAATTACCCTAACACATTTCATAATTATATTGGATATATTTATCTAAAAAAATAATATTTAACAATAAAATATGATCATTTTGGACCAATTAGATTAGATTAGTATATTTATTATTATTTTATTTATAGAAGAGTTAAAAGTGTTAAATTCATATTTTAATATTTAAAAAAATTAATATAGTTTTATACATAATGTAAATTTGAAAAAAATATTAATTAGAAAGATAAAATTATTTCCCAATTTTTTTTATATTTCTACAATATCTAGACATTAAATATCTTAATTCAATTATGACACAATGAAAATAAATTAATAACCTTTTTATTGAATGATTAAGAAATTGATATTATATATATCAAAATAAATATAAATTGAGGCTTTTCAACAATTACACTAATTATATAGGTTAATATGAGATATTAGGGTTTATTAAATAATTTTTTTGAAGTTATAATTTTTTTATGTCTTTTTTAAAAACAAAATATAGAATAGTGTCAAAATTGACATTATTGAGTTTCTAAAACAAATACTATATTATTAATTGATATAATATTTCTAAAAATATAAGGATCAGAAAAAAGGACATAGAAAAGGATATATATATATATATTAATAATGAACCACTTTGGATTCTCTTATCTTTTTATAGTATGATTTGTAACTATTTATTATAATAATAGAATAATACATGATAAACGTTATACTATTTAATTAAGAGTTAAATCTAAAAGATAAGGTTGTTATGGTGACCTAAAATTATCTAAATAATATTGGTTGAGTGGTTTTCGGCCTACCCCCACCATAGTCTCGAAATAAATACAATTAGAGCCATTATAAACCAAATATGAATGTATAAAAAATAATATTCCATGCTTTAACAATAGTGACCCTCACCTGTCTTATAATAGGGCACTTCCCTTTCTCTCAAAATAACACATCCAATGCCATTTGGATCAGCCAAAACCTACTCAAATATATTCTCAACTACCCAAAATTGTACCTATTGGGATTAATTTGATCATAAATTTAACCAATAGAGCTCTTTTGATCAAATAAAAAGGAAACACTCAAAGAAGAGGCAATAATTTCATTATATATTTAAAAGATAATTTCATCTTCCACATCTGCATTTTCAATTAATTCCATACCAAAATAATAAATCAAGAACCTTATATATAATGTTCTGTTATTTTTAAATATGGTATAACTATATTCATTATTCTACCCATCCTATGAATGATAAGTAACTATACGTGCGGACGTACCAGTTACCATCTCCACATCGTGGTGTAGTTTATTATTCAAACACATAATTATTTGTATGGGTATGACAATGAGTATAACTAATGAAAATAATAAATATAACATGATAATGATTCTTTATGTATGATATAACATCCAATATCATTGGATTTATTCATTAATAGAATGTTATCATAGCTCATGTGTACGTACAGATCACCATCTCCACCAACAAGATAAGATTCATTCCCCATCATAACCATTGAGGAATAAATTTTATTTTATGATTAAAAATAATGTTTAGGAACTTAATATCAATATTGATATTAATAAAATACATCCAATCCCTAAAAACCTAGTCTTACATAACAAAACATATAAAATAAAATGGATTAGTCAACACATGAAACAACGATACTACTAAAATATTATTAATAAAGCAATATTAGATGATCACATATGATATCATATTTATGTATGTGGTTATTTTATAATCTAATAAAAATTATTTAACTATTATAAATGAGGTTAACATAACATCGACCAAGGAAAAGTTCATGGTACGGGTTAATTTTACAATATTTTTATTATCAGAGGTTGTTTATTCGTGAGTATCTATTGGGACATCTTTATCATCCACATCCATGTTTCTTAAAAATGTATTACAATTTTTCTTACTATTTCCTAGATTATGTGTTAAATTCATTTATACCTTTTTTTACTTTTTTTAAAATGTTTTTAAAGTCATCTTTCCGTCGCATTCCATACATGGTATGAACTTTTTGAAAAATTGATGTAAGAATGTTATTTAACTTATACAGTGGGTGCTTATATTTTCAAGAATTATAACACCTTCAAAACATACATTACATTCTTATAAGTGTATTTTAAAATTAAAGGTTTTTATAATTAAATGACATTAAATGATTTCTAAATTTTAATATATATTACTCTCAAATAGTTTCGATTTCATCTATGACAATATCTTATGATGAATTTTGTACTTGTTTGAAGATGATTAATTTTGATACAATCATCCATAATGTATTGAAGGTTTTATAAAATGTTTGACTATATAAGTGTTATTTTTATACCATTCATGGTTCCTGGTTAAAGTATTACAATTTTTTATACAAGTTTTAATACGAATATTGATGTTATGTTTTATACTTTTCATATAAGGAATGAATTGGACATAGTATGTGATGGGTGGAGCATGTTATAGCTTCATGATGCATAGGTAGGTCTCCTAGAAAAAAAACTAGTGTCTTGGAATAATGCATTGAAAAAATATTATTTGTATCTTAGCATGAGGCATTGACTAAGTGGTTATGATGTTCAACATTATGCATTCCATCATTATAAAATTGGATATTGATTTTACATGTGATTGTTTGGCTACTAGAAATTCTATGTGAATAACTAAATGAAATTATTTGATTTATCATTGCCATATTATACTATTTTTTATGTTTAAAAGTCATGTGTTTTAGTCTTATACATTTTCTTAAATGATTAGGCTTACTTATGTTATTTTTTGTCATATTGTTATCCTTACTGAGAATCTGATCTCACCACTTTCTATGTATTTTTTTTCCCATGATGTGAAGAAGTATATTATAACTAACCTGTAGGGATTTTCTATGGGAGATTTAATGTTTTCAATGGAGTCACAATGTAGTTTTTTTATTTCATAATGTAATGTAATAATTATGTATATATCTAGTACTTCTGATGTAACTAAACTAATCTTTCATTCAGGATATTATCCCTTGTGATCATTCCGGTATTAAGTAATAATGCAACGACTCTAGGTAACTGGGGTTGTGGTGTTACCTACCCTATGGTTTATTTTTGATATGGATTAGATCTTGGATGAGGAAACTGACATTTTGGGTACTTTTTTGTGGGTTCATATTTTATTTTTTCAATTTCATTTTAGGAACATTTACACTTATATATGCATATCATTTTTTCCCTTTCAATTAAATATTTTATCATTCATTTTGGTTATCTTATGACTTTTTAATTATTCTGGTTATATATTATTCTATATTTTTTTACCTATTTTCAATGGCCTTTTAGTCTTATAAAATAGGGTTTTGTATACACATGATGACTTAACTGACCCTCACTACTAGTCAGTATCCTCTAGCATATAGGGAGGAACGCATGTGGTCATATCACAAATCAGCTTGAGGAACCATTCCATGTAACTCGATTTGGGATGTTATAGGTTGTAATGTTTTTGAATATTATTTAAGGAAAAGATAGATGAAATTATTTTTTAAATTCGATTATTTATACTCCAATACATCCACTACCAATATGTGCAAATATTTTTATTATATAAAGAGTTTATTTGAATATGTTCTTAGATTATATCCTTATGAATACTAAATAATTGACATCCTTATCCAAAAGGATAATGATTTCTCATATGTATATTTAACCCACTAATTCTATAGAGTTGTAAGGAATGATTTTTATTAAGAAAATGTCATAACTTTATCTCTATGGTGAGAAGTAAAATATATATACAGACTATAGGGGACTCAAATATATTTTCACATAGAAGGTGCATAATATGTTCCAATAAATATTGTTATTAGTTATCATGGACTATGACTACTCAATCCTTCAGCATACTATGAAATAAATCAATGAGGCTTTTGAGTTAAGTAGAAATGATGTCGGAACATTATCCCCAAAGATAGTTGAGAAAAATATAATATTCTTAGTCTTGAAATTAATGTACCTGAGAATAATGAATGAAGGGAAATTATTATTAATTTCTCAATTGATTCCATAAGCATCCCTTCTATTAAAGATAATGGATGATCGAAATGATGATATAGAGATTTAGAAGAAGGAAAAAGATTATAAAAAACAGACATCCATAGAGGTAAAAACCGATAATGTGGTGGTACGACATGGTTCAGGACTATGTATACAATCAAATCTGAGATAAACTAGAAACTATTGAATAAATCACATAACTAATGCTTCTCCATCTACCTAGGAATCATAATGATGTATCGACATCAATGACTGAACTATTTTTTTGGTCAATATAAAGAATAACATCATGAAATATAAATCAAAATGTCTGGTATGTCCACAAGTTATGTTTGAAATTAAAATTCTAATTATTTTATTGAACCTTTACCCATAAAAACATGGAAATGGGAAAACATCACTATAGAGAATGTCACTAGTCTTCCAATGAAATCAATATGAATAAATTCCATATGCGTTGTGGTGGACTATCTTATAGGTACTTCTCAACATATTGTAACTTTAGATTAGTAATCACATGATTATCTTGCAGATAGATACATCAGAGTGGTGGTTATGATACCTAGAAAAACACCTTTTATTGATTTGGAAAACAATTAATGATTCTGTTACATATTATGAAATAAACTCCAAAAATTTATTAAATGTAATTTTATATTCCTTAAAATAATTTATCCACACAAGAATTTGAAATATAAGGGGTCTATTCATACAGAATTACTTATGTTGGGATAATTTTAAATATATATTTTAAGTGAATGGGATTGATATCATTCATTTTTTGAGTTGTAATATTATAATATCACTCACTTATGAAACCAAACATCACCTTATGAAGCCATTTATGTGATGAATTTTAGAGAAAATTTGTATTGAGATGAAGTTGGTGAGTCCATTATCTTTGAAACATAAATGATTTTTGAGATGATAGAAGAGGTTAAGAGAATTTAGAAACACATTCTACCTACTAAAAGTAGATAAAATATCTATGCATTCAATCGACTATGGGTGATGGAGTTTGTGGTTAGGGATAATATTTGTTTCTAAATATCTGCATGGATGGGTGTTCTGATATTAGAGAATAATGATATTATATTAACTATGTCTATAGACCCCTTCAATATTTTTAATCTTATTAGAGATATGGATTATCAAAAAAGAACCCCATATCACCTATTCTACGTATTTGACATATAAAATATAATCCTTCGAGGGAAGAACGTACAAAATTCTTTACATGTATATAATTTATAAGTAGTGTAGCTAGAAAGTTATTTTCCTTAGGAGCATCCACTGTTCAATCCATATGTAACCATTTTCTTTTATAGATTTTCCATAGTACTCCTCCTTTAAATAAATCCTCAATTGTTCCATCTTTCAAAACATGACCACCCGATAATTGGAGTTTTTAAAAAACAATAAGTGTTAATCATTACACATTCTAAAGTAAGAAAAATTTTCTAAACTCCACAATGATAGAAAATCAAAAACATTATCCATATCCTCTAACATTATAAAATGAACAACTAACAAAACATTATTCACATTTTACGAAAAACTAGTTAAATCATCACTATTACTGCACACATGGATTCTCCCACATGTACTAATCGATTGTACATGAATCATTTAAATTCAATTTAATATATAGGTTCTTAGTATACCACTATTAAATCCCATTGAGATCTATATTTTAAGATCATATTATGAATATTTTATATAATCTTAGCCATAATTTCATGATTTAAGAACAAATATCTTAAGATCTTTTACATAACCAAGTGACTAGCCATTATCAAGGAATGTCACATAATTTTAAAAATTATAATCCTACATTCCCCCTTATAATAGGCCCAACATCCGAAAATATGACAAAAAATATATGACACAACCATCATAATATTAAACATTAAAATTAACCAAAAAACAAACATACTTTGCTAAAATGTACCACATGTAAAATAAAAAATGTCAAGGTCTAGAATCATAAAGATTCCACCCTACAAAACCTAAATAAAAACAATTCCTTATACTATTGATGTGGAAACATAACACTATCAAACTAGAAGAACTATACATGAATTGATCACATAGGATGAGTCATCCATTGGGACCTCACATTAATAGTACAAAGACATGATTTCTTTAACCCCTCACATGGGTTACAATCAATGGTAAAAATATAAAAACTAATACAACCTGAGATTTAACACAACTAAAAATAGGGGTTTACCAAATGATAGGTATTTAACAACACTAGATAAAAGAACTATGAAAGATACCCTTTTTAGTTACTAAATAAATGATTGGTAAAGGGGGGACTTTATCAATCCTTATTTACATGTAATGATAAATTCCCACCTTTTATCAACTCTTCTAACAATGTTATGCTAAATGTGGTATTTTTTTAACACTTGTAAACAAATGGTGATGCATGGTGGGTTTATTAGTGCAATTTTAGAAGCACTTATATTGGCCCCACATTATCAATACTTTTCAATAATTTTGAAAGGTGTATATTGTAAAAAATTATATTTCATTGAAAAAACAATATTAATATTTAAATATATTTATAATGATATAAATATAATATATATATTTTTAAATATGTTTTAGATAATTTATATAATAATTTACACATAATATTAATTATATTTAGTGAAAATATATTATAATATAAAAATTATGTTTTCCATAAACAATTTTCATATTACTATTAAGTAATAGTCCTTTTAGTATCAATTGAAATACTAAAAAATAAAAAAATTAAAAAAATATCTAAAATATGATTAAAATGTTACTCAATCATCAAAAAACCAATCCATTTGATCCTGGTATCCATTTGGGCTCTACCATATATCAAATCGATGTGTGCGACAAGCATTACGCCTTTGGGAATTTTGTTAAACCCTTTGTCAGATTTGTCAAGGGAAAATACCTTGAATTTCTCCAAAATTGGGTTTTTAGTTGGGGTAACCATGTTTTTTAACATTTTGTGGATTTTAAACCTCATTTAATGGTGTATTTTTCCCATTTCTATGGGGAATAAATTTAATCCCAGGTGTTACATTCATAATGATATTATGGATTTGTTATTTTATCATTGTTTTCAATGTACTATCATTTATTATATTACATAGAACAACATATATATATATTTTATATATTCACAAAAAATGTTTAATTTTACAAATAAGTTATTAAAATAATTTTAATGAAAATATTATTTATTAATATTTAATCATATATAAATATATATTTAATGTAATATATTTAAATATATATATATAGAAATATGTAAAACAAAATAGTATAGGGGAGTGTAATGGTCCCTATACTATAATTTAAAGCATATATGTTTGAAACTAACTAAATTAAAGGTGATCTAGGGAGGGTCTGATCCTATAATGTGATGTTAAATGGGTCTGAGAAGTGCTGATAAAGAGAAGGGTGGGAGAAGAATTTATTCGAGGGGCTGGTGGTTCATGAAAAAAAATTAAAAATAATTTATACACTTTATCATTGGGGAATTTATCAGTTCTTTCATAGCACAGTTAAAGGACCCCATTAGTAACGCTTTTTAACAATATCTAATGAATCCATCAACAAAACATTATTACCACTGATTACATCTTCACTAATTTAACCACAATCATGTTATCAATTCCATTTTATCAGTAATAAAAGTTAATTACAACATTGTTAATGACATTTTTTAGTAGTGTAATCAGATGATCAATTGTTGTCACACACTCCAAAACTCATGGGAAAAAACATAACCCTTTTTTAATCACACATAATGTACAAACATAAAAACATCTAGTTCAGGGTTCTATTTCATATAGAATTACATGTAACCCCAAATAATTGATACAAAAGTTCATATAAAATGGGAATTATTTGAATCCCCACTACCCATACTTGGTACATTCCTATCAAGGAGGCCCCTACATCACTATAAACATGAATACCCCCTTTCCACATATCAACTATGAAATAAGGATTACATTAAAAAATGACCCAAAATAATGGATAACTATAGGTATTTCATATTAAGAAATTCTAATTTAATTTTCTAAAAGCATCACATTACGAAGATTGACACCATAAAATTCTAAGGCTCATAATCTTCACATTTGAAAATATGTTATAACAAACCACTTTTAAAAAAATATCAATTAATAACATAATAAAATACATTTCATATGATATATGTGAAAAAAATTATTGGAATCTTACTATAATTTTATTAACTAATATGATAAAAAAATAAATTATTATATTTCTATATGAGTTTAGATAATATCATAGTAATTTATCATGAATGACTCTCCAATATATTTATTTCGACAAAACCATATATGATACAACAAAATTATAATATAATAGACCTTAGTTATATTAATCATTGACCACGTGAATAAATAAATTAAACTTTTATCATCAATAAATATAAACACATGCTAAAATGATTCAGAATCCAATACCAATCACATGCAGCATAAAATAATCAATTAATCCAAAAAATCATGCAATAAGAATATAATTTGAATCCCCACATTCCATAAATGATGTATGAACATAACAAAAACCATTTTCTATTCTTTTATATTAGTATGAACCCCATAAATAATATAACCTAACACAATATCATTATTCTAGGTAAAAATAAAATATTGTTTTAACAAGTAAAACCAAATGAACAAAAAAACCATATTACTAAAATCTCAGTTTTTACATAATGAATTTTTAAATCTCTCTATAGATTTATATAAAAAATATTTTCATAAATATATATTACATATTTTTATGTGAATATTAATTACATTATACAAACACCGTTAGGAGGATCGTAAAGGTATAATATCTTTGGAAATATAAACACCCAAACAACTTATACATATATAAGATACATTATCTTGAACTATTTTCTACATAACTATCATCTTTAATAGATATATAAAACATAATACGTTTAATATATTCCAGGAGAAATGAAATAAATGAAATAGAAGGCCCATTAACAAAACATGGTTAAACAAGGTTCATATCAACACATAATGAATTTAAGGTTATGAGAACATGATTATAATATCTTAAAAAACTACCATACATATCATATATTATGAAATCTATTCGTGAAATATGTCATGGTAGTTTGAAAGACTTCAATAATAATGGAATAAAAAATTAACAAATAAGGAATAATAATGGTTTGTATTTGTGGCTTACAGGTAGATATATATAAACAATTATGTAGAAGCTCGAGGATCATTTCCAAAACAATTATATTGGATTGAATTCACTAACCAACACATCAATGTATTCATGGATAAATCCCAATATATTAATTACGGATAGATTAACTGACTAAATTGGGTTAACCACATATTAATGTCTTTCTATTCTCATGAGAAATCAATCATTATCCAATCGATTAGTGGTAGATAAAGGTCTCACCTACACATAATAAAAATCCTACATAGGTGTACGGCAATATCATTAAAAAATAAGAATATAAGATCCCAGGAAATAAAATGTGTTTAATCAAAATATAATAATAACATATATATTTTTAAAATAAAAAACATTATAATCATTTTATCAAATAATAAAATTATAAACCATGAAATATAAGTTTTTTTCAAAATCATTTTATCATGATATAACCCTTGGATGTGAAAAAGAATACAAAAATAAAATTTCATCATAGTGATAAATTAATCTTCAATTTAATTTGACTGGTATCATTTGGACATATCCATAATAAATCATAAGTAACATTAAATTAAGTAATAATATAAGGGAAACTATTTAGAAAAAAAATCACCTGAACTATTTTTTGAGGAAAAATTCATATCAATGGAAACAACATATTTTTAATAAAAATTTCATAAAATATTGTATGAATTTTTTTATATTAAAATATAAAAAAATTATGTTTCATTGAAATTAATTTTCACGGATTCATTAATTTTCATAAAATATTGTATGATGCCCGCCTTCCATAGGCCTGGGGCTAGCGACTAGCACCAAAGGCATAAATCCCTAAACTAGGAAGGCATTGCATTTATAACTGAAAAAACACATCAGAGTACAAAAATGGAAGCAAAACACTAAGTAAAACTATATACCAATGATGTGTTGGAAAGAAAAAAAGGGGCTGGAAATACAAGCCCAACAGGAAGGTACAAGTAAAACTAAATGCAAGTACAACTAAAGAAAAGTAAAGCTGTTGTTGGGTCATCATCCAGGGTTCTTACCTGAAGGGTATGTACATATGGCCTCCTCATCACTCACGTCTGTATGTCTCCTCCATGTACCATCACACCGAGTGGTCCACCTCCAGGTATCATCCAGTCCAGCTACTCTCTGCCTCAGTCATCATTGTCCGTCATCTGCAACCAACATAACGAGGTTCGGGCATAACCCGTGCATGGGTGAGTATAATGATACTTAGTAGGGAACCCGATACCCTCATGGTCTCACAAAATCCAACAAGGATAAAACAAAAATTAAGAAATCAATGTATAAACATTAGTTAGTTATATGCCCATAAATCTACCATTGTTATCTAGTAACCCATCTCAATCATGAGGAAAACAAAAAAGTCAATGTCTCAGCTCAACCAGGATTTTATTCTACGGGTAGTGTCAATCGAAACCCTCAGATTCTAGAGAACTTCTTTCTATCTAGTACAGTGGGAATTCCATGTCACAGAGAGGAGCTTTCTACTTACATGGACTGCTGAGGTACTCCTCCTGTCGAGTACAGTGGGTCTGTCACGCTCACACAGAGGCGCACCCCACCGTGGGTCTGTTGTCGTCACATGGAAGCGCTCCCCTTGGTAGCCTGCTGGGGTACTCCACCAGTAGAGTATCATGGTTTTGTCGTTCTAACATAGAGGCACTACTCACTGTGGGTCTGCCATGCTCACACAGAGGTTCTCACCACTGGTCTGGTCGAATCACTCCAAGTCGAATCGATCAGTAGTCATCATGTCTCAGCCACCTACTAGGTTCCCACACTAATGTATTCTCGTCTCTGGAAGATCCTCTCCACAAGCTAATGTTCGATGCTCCAACTATCACAAAGTACCACGTAAAAGTGTCTCAAAGGTCTGAAATGTCATAGGGGACTCAATGCAACAGACGACACATCAATTGGACACCCGGTATGTCAGTTATTAGCCTTTTTGTCCCAGGGGCCCGGTTGGAATCGCGTACGATCTAACCAGGACATACCTCAACAATACCCCAAACCCGAGTGGGGTATTCTCAAAGGGATGGATTCGCTCCAGGAAAGCCACCAGCGCTGGTGGTTCAGCAACCGAACGTCCGATTCCAATGATATGGCCCAAGAAGGTAATGGTGTCAGTAGTAGGCCCAGGTCCGGTCCGACCCGGTCAGACCGACTCGGCTCAACCCCGTCTAGGACATCCTGGTCTGGGATGACCCGGTAAAACTCACTGGGACTGACCCGGCCCGTTGGGTGGGTCTTCCCGCTAAGTTTGGCCCAATCCTCTTGGGTCGGCCCAGTGGACTGTGAGGGTGGTTCAGCCCGGTGGTCACCACGTAGGTGACTCGACCTGAAGGATGGGGCCAGTTCGGCCAGCACCGCGAGGGGCACGGCTCGAGCGACTCGGCCCAGGAGGTCGAGTAGGGAGGGTGGCCAGCGGGCAGACCACGCAGAGCGTGGGTAAGCCAGCTGGACGCCGGGAAGGCCGCGGGTGCACCGGCTATGGCGTTGTAGGGGCCGGGCAGGCCGCGGGGGCACAGGGTAATCCGCGGGGGCGCCGGGCAAGTCCCGGGGGGCCGCAGGGCATGAGGCCAAGGGTGTGGGCTGCATGCAGGTGGTTCGCGTTCTAGGCAGGGCGTCGAGAGGCCGCGAGCTGGCGGGTCGCATGCCGGGAAGGATGCCGGGAGGCTGCGGGTCTGCCGGCATGGCACCGCTTGGGCCGTTGGTGTTTCGATGGATGCATCGGTGCGCCGCAAGGGAGCGGTGTTATTCACAGAGGCCGTGGGTAGTGCAACCTTCATCATTTCCGCCTTCTTCATCTTCTCCTCATCACCTTGTTATAGAGACATCACTAAATATTGGCGGAGGGTGTCGGGCCATGTTACTTTGGCCCGCACCCTCAGCGTTTAGATGTGATAGCGATTGATTTGTAAGTATGAAGCACAACAATTCCACAGTCTTCATTTTTGAGAGAGAGGATTAACCATGGTAAAGATCATACTTAGTTGAAATTAAAACCCTACCTTGCTCGTAGATGGTTGATATTGGCGCAAAAAGGGGAACTCCGTTCATTGACGGAGTCATGGAAGAAGACGTAGTGGATTATTGTTCGTCTTGTCTACCAAGCACTTCCAAACCTGAGTTCCGTCGGCTCATTGAAGATGCTCCATGTCGGTAGGTGTCTGAGAAAGAAGTCGAAGAAGGTCAGAATTCTTCATTCTTCATTAGAGACGGCATAATCATCCATGTGTTGGGCGTCGCGTCACTTTTCCAATGTTTGGTCGCTTCGTGAAGTCGTCCGAAATCCTCCTCCCAAGATCCCTATATATAGGAGAGGGGGAGAGGCATGTAACCATCATCGAATTTATGATGAATAATTTATTAGGAACCATCCTAAATTCCATCAATTCATTTATTTAATTTAAAACGGGGGTTCAGGCGAATTAAATGGCGTTGGCTCAATTTAAAAGGTGCATTGTCTTTATTATTGGGAGGATTCCCAGAGGCATCCCCCACATGGACTACATCAAAAAAATTATTGGATTTAAATTTATGTTGACACATAAAATTAATTGAAATAATTTTATTTTTGTTGACACATAAAATTAAATTGAAAGAATTTAATTTTATGTTGACACATGAAATTAATTGAGGGAGTTGAGAGGTTTTGATCTCAGGTGGTCCCCACAGCGTAACCTCTCATAAGGGAGGGGGGTATGTTCGGGTGGTCCCTACCACCCTAACCTCTCATAGAAGGTTATGGTGTGGCGGTCCCACCTGCAACTCCGAAGTGGAGGTTTTAACCAAAAATCACACACATGGTAGCTTAAAATAAGATAAAATGTTTTACACTTTATTTTATTATTTTTTTATAAAAATACAAAAAATAAATTTTATTCTCGACCAACTACCGTCGAGGTGAAAGTATTTATAAGATAATACTAGCGCTACAGGTTCAACGGTGCCCTCGGTTTTCAATTCGGAGCACCTCTTCAAAAGATACCAAATGCCATTCGCACATTTACTGAATGTACCCAAATATGATGGGAAAATTATTACTAGTCACCCTCGACTCGCGCCAACCGAGGTTTGGCTCTGCCTAGTTGAAACACGCCCCGAAAAACCCAACCGTACTCTTGTATTTTCATTCTGATATACCATTTAGAAGTTATGAATTTTACAATAAAATAATTTTCACTTAATTATTTTATTAGCGGCCAAAAACTAATAATCTCTGGTGGCCTACACTGGACAATGTTAGTATCTTCATAAATAAAGAATACACTAATGAGTTCAGAGGTGGTCTCATATTTTTAATCTGAGTTACCATTTGTGAGTGATAATAATTTGAAAAATAATATAATTTATTTAATTATTTTATTTACAATTATTCAATTTTTGGGTTTTATCATAGGAGGCATGTGCTGACTAATCATAAGTTTCGCCAACGGTATAACCGCCATCCTAAGCGCAACCACTCCCTCAGATTTCTGATCCGAGTTACTGTTTATGGGTTATTCAACTTTTTCAGGAAAACTGCTTAGTGCATTAACTTAAGATTAAAAAAACAACGACAGATCATTGCGGGCACTCCGGGCCTCAGAATCGCATGCCATCAGATTTAGCAGACCCAAAAAATTCCCATTAAAATAAAAAATTAATTTACATAGAAATTCCAGGTGTTTACATTCTCCCCACCTTAGGGCTCTACATCCCCGTAGGACACAACAAGAAACTAAGAGAACAAGTGGGGGTACTGAGCACGCATCTGAGCCTCCCACTACCATATTCTCTCCTAGAAGTTTCTGTGCTACCGAAGAATGTGCACCAAAGGTATCGACCATCCACGAAGGGCCTGCTTCAATCAATCCTCAATCTCTATTGTAACCTCCATTAAAGATTCCCCGTCATCGATGTCCAACTCTCCAGGGTCGATGATGTAGGAAGGGTTGTGAATTTATCTCTTCAGCAGAGATACGTGGAAGATGACGTGCACCTGCTACAACTGAGGTAGAAGAGCTAGGAAGTAGGCCACCTCGCCTACTCTTCTAAGGAACTGGAAAGGTCAGATGAATCTCTGAGATAACTTGCCACCTTGGCCAAATCTCTATAGAACTCATCAATTTGAGACTCATAGAAATACATGGTCACCATCCTCGAACACCAGAGGTCTCTGTCTCCTCTCACCATACAACTTCTGTTTGCTCTGTGAAGACTCCATCCACTCCTGGATGATCTGCACCTTATCTATGGTAGCCCGTACCATCTCTTGTCCCACTAGTGCTTACTCCCCCAGATTTTTCCAGCACAATGGTGATCTGCAAGGTCGACCATACAAGGCCTCAAAAGGTGAAATCCTGATGGTGGAGTGATAGCTGTTGTTATACACAAACTCCTCCAAAGGCAAGTGATCCTCCCAGCTATGACTGAAGTCGAGGACACAGACACGTAGCATGTCCTCGAGGGTATGAATGGTCCACTTGTTTTGGCCATCTATCTGAGGATAAAAGGTGGTGCTCAGACGTACCTGCATCCCGAAAGCCTCCTGGAACCCCTTCCATAGCTGGGATGTAAACCATGTGTCCTGATCTGAGACAAAAGAAATAAGGTACTCCATGTAGCCACACAATCTTCTGCATGTAGATGTGTCCAAATCTCTCTACTGAACCCTGCTATCTGATCAGTAGGTAGTGGGCCGACATTGTGAGTCAGTCAAAGATCACCCAAATCGAGTTGTGACCTTTATATGTACGTGAAAGACCCGTCACTAAGTCCATGGATATCCCTACCCACATCCACTCTGGGACCTCTAAAGGCTATACAAATCCTACTAGTACCTGGACTCTACCCTTACTTGCTGACAAGTGAGGCGTTGAGAGACAAACACTGCTACCACCTTCTTCATACCTGGCCGCCAGTTTTGTCGCCGATGGTCCCGGTACATCTTCACCACTCTTGGATATACCACTGGTGGGGATGAGTGGAACTCCCTCAACACTTCCTCCTGATGTGCTACTGGAACCAAGGTACATCCTCTGAAGAGGATGACATGCTCCCCACCTTCAAAAAATCCATCAGGTGCATGCCCTGTGGATATCTAACCACGTCACGTCTCACAGTCATCATCTCCACATTGCACCTCACTGAATCGCTGAATAAATGGTGGAGTGACAATAATAGACTATATAAATTCTTCCCATTCTATATCTACAAAATATATCTATAAAGTATCTAGCTGCTCAATTTCCGTGCCTAGCAGCTGTATACCAAATCTCTTGATGAGTGTATCTGCTACAACGTTCCCCTTTCCAGTAGTATAGACTATCTCGAAATCATAGTCCTGGAGGAACTGGAGCCAACGTTTTTGTCTCAGGTTCATGTCCTTCTGAAAAAATATATACCGAAGACAATTGTGATCAAAATACATAGTAAAACGCTTGCCCATCATATAGTGTCACCACATCTTCAAGGTGAAGAACACTGCTGCTAACTCCATGTCATGGGTAGCATATTTCTACTCTTGGTGTATCAGAATCTGAGAACCATATGTGAACACTACTGGTTCCTACATCAGGACACACCCAAGTCTGGTCCCTAATGCTTCACAATAAAATATGCACCCTATGCCTTCCTCTGGATGCCTCAATATGGGGGAACTAGTGAGCCTTTGCCTCATCCCTTGAAAGATCTTCTGGTATATCATTGACCCAACGAAGGGTCTCCCCTTCTTTGTCAAGGATGATAATGGTGTTACATCTCTGGAGAAGTCTGAAATGAGCCTCTGGTAGTATCCGACCAAATCAGATGTCCATCCACCTTTGTGGGGGGGGGGGTAATATTGGAAACATATTTTGAAAAGATGTCACTATGTTCTGTCACTCCTGTTTGGAACAAAAAACTCCAAACTCCTATTCCCTTGAGGGTAAGGTTGGCCATCTCAAGAGCGATCGGCTTCACCCTCCAATACGTGAGTTTAACCTGTGCTTCCTGGGTTTTATTTTCACAGACCAATGAAATCCCCATCCCAATGATGTAGATAAACCACAACCTCTTTTCATAATACAGTCAATATGAGTGTGAACTGTGGATGTCATTTCCAAACCCAAACTAACGTCGTAAGGCCTCAACGCTGCACCCAAGAGGTTCCAACCGAAACTCTCACCTCAAGGGTCAGATCACACTGTCGGTGTAACTGTGATTATCAAGTCTCCACCCAACGGTATCTCCAAACGTGAGGGTCAAGTCAATGGTTTAACCGAAAACTCTAGGACTTGGACAAGATTTATGGAAGGAATGAATGAGTGGTACCTATGTTTATTTATACAGAAGCAAGTAATTGACACAGAACATACCTCGAATCATTCCTAGAGCCTTTGGTTCGCACTCCATGACCGCATGCAGCTACTCTCTTCCATTGTCCTCAAGCTCCATGAGCCCTGCGGGATCCACATAAGGGGGTAGTTGTAACATGTCTAAATGTGCACTACTTCATGCTACCCTCCTTGTTATCCTTCTATATCTGATGCCCTGAAAATTCATCTATCCTTAACTCTTCCACTTCCTGAAACATTTTTACACACTCAATTTTATATGACTGGAACTGGTTTCATACATTCCCACTGTTAACATTCAATGGTTGTATCCGCTCAACCGGAAAACATTCTACCACAATGGTTATCTCTAGCATCCTAACATAAGTATGCATTCTTAGAGGAATTGTGCTGGATCAGATGTCCTTTAAGCACACCTCACTCAAAATTTCGAACCCTGAAGCACTAATCGTACCATATTAATCGAGTACCGGGAATGATTGGTAAGACACTATAAATACTCATCTACTGACACGTCATTCTGCCGAAGCTATAGAAGTTATAGGGAACTGTCAGCCACCTCCTCAAGCTAGTCTGCATCCTCCTATGAGTCGAGCTCACCTCAAAACCTGAGGGGTATTTGATGTTGAAACACGCGTAAGGCACTAAGCCTAGAAGTATCCTCTACTGGTACCTACTAGTTGCAAAATCTGACCAACAAACAGTGATATAGAAGACACACTTCCTGGAGGTACTATCTCAGTTAATGGTCCATGTACCGAGGCCTCATCACTATGAAATCCATCCTCATGGTTACTCATTGAAAAATACTAGTAGATAAGACCACATCTTCTCTATTGGTGTCTCATCTAGGTGGAAAACTGTATCAATCTCCTCCATCGAGTCCTCTACTCCTTGGGAATTTGTCTCTCCTCGTAAACTCGGAGGCCTCTTTTGTTGGAACTCATGAAACATGCTCAGTTGGTGTGCACCGTCTGCCAGTACGGCTGGTGGCATCTGTTGCCCAATGGGTGGAGGTGCTAAAGGTACACCACCCAAAGGTTCCAACAATGTAAGAGGGCCCTCCACCAATGCCACATCGCTCGGTGTACCGTCATCGAGTACTCTCTCACACCTCTAACTAGAAGTCTGTGTGGAGGCATCCTGAACAAATGTGGCACGGTCTAATGTTATACATGGTGAGATGACCTGGTTGAGATGACTTAAAGGAAACTTTTGAAAACACACACGCAATCCGTGTTTTCATGAATTGAGTTGAAGAGCAGTTGTCAGGGTCCTGGTTTATGGATACGTCGGCTGCCGCACCAACACTGGATTCCCTCAACTGAGAACCACACTCAGTACCCTTAACACTATTGCTTCACATAAAAGAAAGAACGGATTCTTATGTTATGCGGTAGAACCGTCTTCACTGATACCAATTAGTCATGACCCATCCCCTGGGGCCCGTATCATGACTACCCCAATCCCGCCTTCCATAGGCCAGGGCCTGTCGACGAGAACCAAAGGGGTAAATCCATAAATTGGGAAGGAATTGCCGTTATAACTGTAAACAAAAACATCAGAGTACACAATTCGAAGAAAAACACTAAGTAAAACTGTATACAAAATAAGTGCTGGAATGTAAAAAGGGGCTGAAAATACAAGCCCAATATGAAAGTAGAAGTACAACTGAAAGAAAGTACAACTAAAGAAAAGTAAATCATCTATTGGGTCGCCCTCCAGGGTTCCTACCAGAAGGGTAGGTACATATGGCCTCCTCAACACACCCATCAGTCTGTCTCCTCCATGTACTATCACACAGAGTGGTCCACCTCCGGGTACTGTCCAGTCTTGCTACTCTCTACCTCAGTCACCACTATCCATCGTCTGCAACCAACACAACAAGGTGCAGGCATAACCCGTGCATGGGTGAGTATAACGATAATTAGTGGGGACCCCGAGACCCCAAAGGTTTTATAAAATCCAACAAGGATAAACCACGAAGTATGAAATAAATTGAAAACCATTACTTAGGTATATGCCCATACATATACCTATGTTATCTACTAACCCATCTCAATAATGGGGAAAACACAAAAGTCATTGACTCATCTCAACAAGGAGTTTATTCGAGCGGTAGTATGAATCTGAACCCTCAGCTGCTAGAGAAATCTTTCCTTATCGAGTACAGTGGGCCTGATGTATCCCACAGAGGAACTTAACTCTAACTTGGACTGCTAAGGCACTCCTCCTATCGAGTACTGTGGGTCTTCCGAGCTCACACAGAGGTGCTTCCCACCGTGGGTCTACTGCGCTAACACAGAGGTGCTCCCCTGGTAGCCTACTGAGGTACTCCACGTGTCGAGTACCGTGGGTCTTCCAGGATCACATAGAGGTGCTCCCCCCAATGGGTCTACCACTCTGACACAGAGGCGCTCCCCACTAGGCTAGTTTAATCACTCTGAGTCGAATCGATCAATAGTCATCAAGTCGCAGCCAGCTACTAGGTTCAAGCACAAATGTCTTCTTCTCCCTGGATGATCCGCTCCACAACCAACTAGTTGATACTCTAACTATCACAAACACCCACGTAGATGTATCTCAAAGGTCCATCGTGTCATAGGTGTATCAATGCAATAGACGACACATCAATCGGACGCCCGATCTGTTAGTTATTAGCCTATTTGTCATGGGGGCTCGATTGGATTCGTGTACGATCCAACCTAATTGTACCTAAACTATACCTCAAACTCTAGTGGGGTATTCTCAATGGGACGGATTTGCTCCAAGAAATCCAATTCTGATGACTGTTCATGAAACGGACGTCTAGTGCCAAAGATATGGCCCATGAAGCTAATGGGGTCAGTACTGGGTCCGGGTCCGGTCCGACCCAGTCGGACCGACTCGGCTACACCCAATCATGGCCAACCTGGTCTGGGTTGACTGGATTAAAATCACTGGGTAAGACTCAGACCATTGGGTGGGTAAGCCCACTATGTTTGGCTCGATCCACTAGGTCCGCCCTATCGGACTACGATGGTGGTTCATCCCGGTGGTCGCCACGTAGGCGACTTGACCCAAAGGCCCGGGTCGGATCGGCTAGCGCTACGAGGGTCACAGCTTGGTCAACTCCACCTGGGAGGTCGGGCTGGTTGGGAGGCTAACGGGTAGACTGAGCAGAGTGCGGGTAGGCCGGCTAGATGTCGGGCAGGCCGCGGGTGTGCTGGTTAGGACGCGACAGGGGCCGAGCAGGCCACGGGGGCGCCGGGTAGGCCGCTGGTGCACTGGGCAGGGCGCAAGAGTGTCCGAGTAGGCCACGGGGGAACCAGCCATGGGCCCGATAGGGTACATGGGCTGTGTGAAGGCGGACCGCGCCCCAGGAGGTGCACTGGTAGGCCACGGGCAGGCGGGCCGCACATCGGGCAGTGCATTGGGAGGCTGAGGGTGCACCGTCAGGGCACCGCCCGGGACGGTGTTGTTCGGATGGAAGCTTTGGTGTGCCACAGGGGAGTATCATGATTCGTCGAGGATATGGGTAGCGCAACCTTCGTCATTTCCACCTTCATGATCGTCTCCTCATCACCTTGCCGTAGTGACATCACAAAAGATAGGTGGACAGAGTCGGGCGATGTTAGTTTGGCCCGCACCCTCCTTGTTTTGAGGGGATATCAATTGGTTCTTAAGTATGAATCACAAAAATTCCTCATTCTTCATTTTTGAGAGAAATGAAGAACATAGGTAATGATCATACATAGTCAAAAGTAAACCCCTAACTTGCTCATATTTGGTTGATATTGGCACAGAAAGGTGGACATCGTTCGTTGACAGAGTCACAAAAGACGATGTAGATAATCGTTATTCGTCGTGTCCGCTAATCAATTCCAACCACAAGTCGTGTCAGCTCGTTGATGATGCTCCACGTCTTTAGGTGTCCAAGGAAGAAGTCGAAGAAGGTTGGAATTCTTCGTTCTTCATTGAAGAAGGCATAATCCTCCCTGTGTTGGGTGTCGCGTCACTTTGCCAGCGTTTTGATGCTTGCTGAAGCTATCACAAATCCTCCTCCAAAGATCCCTATATATAAGAGAGGGGAGAGGTACTTAACCAACATGGAATTTATGACGGTTCAATTATTAGGAACCCTCCTAAATTCTAACAATGTGTTTTATTAATTAAAAAATGGGGGTCAAATGAAGTAAATATTTTTTACGCAATTTAAAAGGTGCATTGTCTAAATTATTGGGAGGATTCAACGAGGCTTCCCCCACATAGACTGCATAAAAAAATGATATGTTTTAATTTTATGTTGAGAGATAAAATTAATTTATATCATTTTTTTGGCACATATAATTAAATTGAAATCATTTAATTTTACGTTGACACAAGAAATTAATTGAGGGAGATGACAGGTTTCGATCTTGGGTTGTCCCCATGTCGTTACCTCTCACTGGAGGTTATGTTCAGGTGGGACCCACAACCATAGCCTCTCATGGGAGGCTAGTGTGTGGAGGTCCCACCTCTAACACCGAAGTGGAGGTTTTAACCAACAATCACTCACATGGAAGCTGAAAATAATATAAATTGTTGTACACTATATTTTATTATTTTTTTATAAAAAGCCAAAAACTAACTTTTATTCTTGACCAACTGTCGTCGAGGTGAAACTATTATTAAGAGAATACTAGCACTTCAAGTTCAACTATTCCCATGGTTTTCAATTCTGAGCACGTATTCTAATGCTACAAAACGCCGCTCGCGTGTTTACTGAATGTACCCGAAAAGAAGTTTAGAAAATTATTATCAGTCACCCTCGACTCGCATCGGTCAAGGTTAGGATCTTCCTAGTTGAAACATACCCCAAAAAACCTAATGGTACTCTCATATTTTCTATTCGACTTACCATTTAGGTGTTATGAATTTTACAATAAAATAATTTTCACCTATTTATTTTATTTGCGGCCAAAAACTAACTTTCTCTATTGGCCCGCGCCGACCAAAGATAGTGTTTTCATAATGATATCATACACTCACAAGTTCAGTAGTGGTCTCAGATTTTTAATCCAAGTTACAGTATATGAGTTATAAGAATTTGAAATATAAAATTATTTATTTAATAATTTTATTTACAATTATGCAATTTATGGGTATTCTCACAGGAGGCCGACACTGACTACTCTTAAGTCACGCCAAGGGTAAAACCACCATCTTAAGTGCAATGGTGCCCTAAAATTTCTGATCCGAGATACCATTTAAGAGTGATTCCAATTTATCAGAAAACCTGCTTAAATGTGTTAACATAAGCTTAACAAAAACTTCAACGGATCATTGCGGGCACTACGGGTCTCGGAATTGCGCTCTGTCAGATTTCACAGACCCATAAAATTCCAATTTAAATAAAAAAAATTTGCATGGAAATTCTAGTTACTTAAAATATATGTGATGCCTAAATTAATAATGGGTCATAAATTATATACAAATAATGATAATTCATTCTTCTTATCTTTATACATCATCCAAATAAATAAATCTCACTGTTTATCCAAAATATTTAAATATTCATATGATAAAAGTATACCTTAATCTCTAACACAACATTAATGGTTCTATTAAAATTTCCATAGAATGAATATAATTTCATCCATCCAAAAGATTAAAATTAAAAATATTATAAAGAAGGACAATATATTCATAAAAATCATCTTAACAATGGTACCCAATATATCATTAAGTATTCCTTGATATCAACATTCCAAAAATTTCAACACCTTAGTCATATATTCTCTTAAATAATAGTAAGAACCAAAATTACCATAAAATATCAATGAAACATAACTACTTATTAATTAATTTAATAAAAAATTATATTATACAACAGAATACATAGATCCAATAATGTTGTAAACTACACCAATGATAAAAAGAAACATATTTCCATCAAATCATTTATGAGATTTGAGGTCAGAATGACATTCAAATTTAGGTAATCCTCATCAATCTCCAGTTTATCCAATATAAAGTGTATTATAACAACATTCATAACACATTAAGGGTTTCATTAAATTATTAAAATTATCAAATTTAAATGGAATAACTCATATATGTTTCCATTATAATAAAAATCTATCTTTAAAATCTATATTAAAAATCATATACTAAAAAATCATTATATATTTAATAATTATATAATTATGATTCATAGTTGAATTAATTATTCTCCCTCATCCTTAATCCATTATGTATTCACTATTATGTCATTATATTAATTCCACAATCCTATATTTTGAAAATTGAATCATATTTTTGCATTTATAAATCTGAATTTATTAAGAATTTTCAAAGTTATTACAAAAAACATTTAGAAAAACCCATACCTTTCAGAGGCCAATAGATGTCTCATAATCATAAAAAAATATACACTTACATCTTAAATGATTTTATTTATGAGTGTTCCACTTTACACATCAGTTTGAAATATTCTAAATCTTATTGCGCATGAAACACTGGAGCATGTGTGGTGAATTATTTGGTTTTTTCTTCCTCGTTATTTTATTAATAGGTCCGGTAATAACATCTGAACATTATTTATTTTTATGAAAATCTATTCAACATTTTAATCCCCTCCTAGTTCCTTTCAATAAATTCAAATTATTCTATATTGAAAAAATTTAGTATATATTAAATTGCATCTTCATTCTTCCATGGTATTCAAGACCCAAAATGTCATAAAACTCTATCATATTTTTCATTGGTGAGTCCAAAATTTGTTTAAGGGGAATTTTTTTTAATATTTATACTTTTAGTCTCATTGTGAATAAATAATGTATCCTTCACTCTATCCATCATTTAATTTTGATGATCATTGTAAAAATTTACAATGCATTCAATGATAACCATGTTCTTTATTTTTCCATCCATTAAAATAAAACCAAAAATAGTTGTGTATGAAACAATAATCATATTGGGGAAACAAATAAATATGAAAATAAATTATTAGGGGACTAATTCTTGACACCATTTTTTATTTTTGGACAAATTAGGGTATCCAAATTCCATTCATATTCACATTTTTATTAAATCCATTATGATGATTCGAATAGAGTTTTTGAATTTTTAAAACATATCAACCATGGGTATTAAATCAACTGTGAATTATAGCCTATTTTGATACATATTTTCCCAATTAAGTCGTTCTCAATATTGTGTTATCATATTTTTTACCCCTACGTAAATCAATTACAGAGAAACATACAGTTTTATTTTCAATATATAGATGAAATTGATTTATATCTAATTTCACTGTACATTACCAGAATTATAGGACATTTCCAATACGTTGGATCATCCAGAGACATATATTTAGATACATCCCTTGACATACCATTAATAATAATCATTAGGATCCACTTATTTTTATTCATCATATATCGAAAAGATATCTAAACATTTCAATTGATAGAAATTATTGTGACCCTATATTCTTATACGTGGATATTTAATATTCTTATAAGTATACTAATTATATTTCATAAAAATATTCATGAGAATTGTAAAATTTTAGTTCTATTAGAATAATTGAAAACAATTTTATAATATAGTGAATGATATTCAATGCTTCCCACAATGATCTCTTCATTTAGTACTCATTATAGACATACCTTATTTGAAAACATTCATCACAACAAAGGGAAATGAATCGTATGAAAGGGTTAGCATAGAAAAACAGTAATTGTAGACAAAGGAGATATTAATAAATGACCATTTGATGAATAACAAATCATTATAGTATATGATATTGAAAAAAATAATTTCAAACCCAAAAATTCCAATATCATAAACATGAGTCGTCGAATAAATAATGTCACTTCATAATATCATGATCATAATAAATTCAATGAACATCAGTTGAGATTGCATACCATTGGCATAAAACAGAGATTTCATACCTATAAATAATACTATAAAATATTATTCCAGGGATACACACCAATAAATTATTAACATGTTAGGATTTTGATAACCACATATGTTTGTACTTATGGATGGGCCTATTACTAGTGTTCCATTTTTTTGGCTTGGGAATCCACTGGTATACCCTCATTATGCTGCATGGGATGACCCCATCTATAACCTATTTTTTAGGATTTTGATAAAAAACTAATCAAATTCCTTTTAGGATTTAGAAGACCACCCATGTTCCCTTCATTTCTGGAATGGGCTGACAACTCATGCACCCGATGAGTTCATATATAATTTATCATTACCAAATATTGTGGATTACATTCTGGGTTCACACATTATCTAAGTTATAATGGGATCACTCAGTGAAATGTGCCCCCACCCATCGTATACTTTGTAATAACTGACCCTACTATATATGGGCCACCACAATGAATAATATATACTGATATTACATCATTCTATCTAGTTCTCTATATCATATTAATAATTTCCACAAACTACTATTCCAATAAATTAAAATGATACATTATATCATCCTAAAAACTCATAAATACGTGATTATTTATATAATAACCTGATCAACCAATAAAAAATCGGTTTTATCAACTTGAAATATTATTAACCCATTGAGAAGAATCATGTCTCATAACAATCTATTTAAAACATTATTGGACAATAAAATATAACTTGGTTCTATAAAAAACATTCCATCAAAACATAATCCATTCAGAGAAAGAATAAAAATGGTTTCTTAGGATCTTATTCCCATTATGAAATAGGTAACACCATAAGATGATATCTTAGATAGAGAATATTTCTTAATCTTAATTTAAAACATTCCTTCTGTAAAATTTCCTTTCCACTTAGAGAAAAACATTATAAAATATATTATCTTTGTACAATATTTTTTTATAGTTTTGATAACAAATAATTGGAATATAAAACATAATTTAAAACACATTTTAATAAAAAAAAATTACACAGTAATTATTATTTTATATTATCATAAAGGGTAACTTTTTATAAAAAAGTCATTATAATGGAAGGAAATATAATTCTGACCGAATAGAAATATAATTTAGAATTTTCATAAAACAAGCTCTTTAATTATATGAATTATAAAAAGTGGAAAAATTTCACCATTAATAGAAGATATCTTGAATAATCATAGGATAATAAAACTCATTATAATTCATGAGAGATAGATCATGATATTTCATAGTTTGAGACCAAATCCTAAACAATCCTGATAAATTGTGACATTGTGACCTAAAACTCATACTACATTGCTACCCTAAAATAAAAATTCCCATGATGCAATAAAATTAAATGAAAATTAAAATATCATTTTTATGATTACATTCATGATATTAAATTTCCAAGGGGATTTTTATACACGTCATGAAATATTATAGGTGTATATCATAATACACATCTTATGGATGGACTGTTGAGAAAAAGGCCTTTTCCATTTGTTATATTAGGATCAATTAACCCCATGAATGATTATCTCAAATGGATATGTAAAGAGAATATTCTTTATGAGATTAATATTAATAATTTTAATTCATCTATATTATACATTCAACATCAAATAAATTCATAGTGAATATGGATCGTGTCTCATAGAAAATGATGGTGAGACCGAAATCCATTATAACTTTTGTAACTATAGAGTCTTGAGATCCGTGAAATAATTTCTACAATTAAAAAATTAATTATAATTAATTATATTAAATTTATTTTATAAAATTTCATAGGGTAGTATATACCCCACATATAATAAATGAGTATAAATATGTCTAATGTCATGCAGAAATGAAAATGATATTTGAAATATATTACCTTACGAACTGACTTATATCATACAGAGTAAACGTAATATACAGTAATTAAAATTTAGTATACATATATTAAATGAAAATTTATATATCATACCATATTTTATCTTCATAGGAACTTTTATTACAATTTTATTAACAATATCATGTTAATATTAGGATTCAGGAAATAACAGCTTTATAAAAAATATATTGAAATGCTTTGTTTTGCCGCTTAATTTTATAGTTATATAATCATATAATGAAATTATAATATGAAATAAATATCATATTTATAATTAAATATTTATTTATATCAATATTTTAAATATAATTATCAGAAATGAAATACGCCATTCATGGAGATGGTAGGACATACGTACGAATGGATGATGATTCAGTTTTCTTATCTAATTGTATAAATGAAAAACATATGATATAAATAATATAAATCAATTTAAAATTTTATGTTATATTTATAAAAAATCTCTATTAATCCCTTTCTTAATACATTCCATGCAATGGGTGAATGAATCACATTAGTTTATGAGGTGGTAGTCATCCGTATACATGAATGATGTTAATGCATTCACATAAATTAGAAAGAATGAATGAATGTGTGATATAATAATTAAAAAGTAATAATAAAATCATAAAAATTATTAAAATCATATATTAACTATAAATTGATCACTATCACTGAACATGATAGGTAGTAATTAAAACAATGATATCGATCCCTGATGCGGTAGTCCACCGTATAGAAAACCTATGATTTCATAACCAATTTGATGGATGTGTTTTAATTTTTTTATGTAATCCTTAAAATTAAAAAATATAAATATATATAAGAAAATTAGGTTACTATATTGCATTGATATAAAATTAAGAGAGGAATGATGAGAAATAAAAAAAATGAAAATGCTCATTGAAGAACATTACATATTCTTTGGTGTCCTCCGTAGGTTTTCACCAAAGAATTCCGATAATTTATTTATTCACATTATAAGAACTATAAGATGATTTTAGTTGTGTTAATGGTTTATTTTTATAGTGGTTTTTCTAGATGAAATTATTTATAGGCCATAATAATGTTCAACTGTGACTCCCATTTTTTAATTTAGGAGGGGTGTAATTCTTCTAAATAACAAAATGTATTCAATATTTTGTGGTATTTATTAGCTCATGTGTCTCTAAAATATATTAATAATTTAGGGGAGAAATTAATTGGTCATTGAATAAAACAAAAAAATAAAACAGAATATTTTTTTTCATTTCATTCTTTAGTTATCATGTTTATTCAATTCTATCCTATGACATTTTTTACCAAGGATCTCATATCTATTTTATTCCAATGTAATTTTTACATTAAGACTAATAAAATATTTATTATATTTTATATGAATATTTGATCTAAATTTAAATTCAATTAATTAGATCAAAACCTGGATGTGTATGTGTAATTAAGTATTATACAAATTTATGTAATGCACAAAACCTTGGTTTAACCTTAATCGTGGTCATTAATTTCAAATTTTCTCAATTTTAAATATGGAAAAAATAATTTGAAATTTATTAGATAATATAAATCAAGAGTGTTCCAAAAAATTTATCCAATTTTTTGAATTCACATTATAGAACTGGAATTTTAAAATTTAAAATAAATCCCTATAATGTGATTAGAATGAGTGTTTTAAAGAAAAAATGATAAAAATTATAAAATTCTTTCTATTTTTAATGTCAATATCAATTTGCTAACAATGAAAAAATTGATTAATATAATTTTATGTGATGTAAAAATTCATTAAAACCTATTTAAAAAATAAAAAAACTTTTTAAATAATTTAATCTTAATGGGATATTTTATTTTTAACTATTTAACAAAAAATGAAACCTTCCAGAAAAATTAAAATAATTAAAATAAGATAATTTTTTTTAATCAGAAAAATAATGATTAATTTATCATACTAATTTCATAATATTTTGTTAAATTTATTTATAAAATAAGTGTTCCATAAAAAATAGACATATATGATTTTTAGAAAAATACCTTTTTTAGCTAAAAATTGTATTTATTATTATATATTGCATAGAAAATATATAATATACTATATATAATTAAATAATTAAATAAAATATATATTTTGAGATAATATAAATATTACACTCTTGTGCGTATAAAAAATCATAGAAATATTACCTTTTATCATATCAGGGGTTTTATTTTCCTATCTAAATAAATTTTGATTAATGAATTCATTTTATATACATCATTGAATCATATTTTTATAATTCAATTAATCATATTTAATCCTTTCATTGTAATGGTAATTTGATAAATATCTTATTAAATATTAAAATTGTAATAGTTTCATAAGTTTTTCATAAACTCGCTGTTTTCTGTAATGAATGATAAACTCATTCTTCAATGTATCGTAATAAAAACATAGTTTGGTTTGTATATTATAACATAATCAATGTTTTTTTGTAGTGAAATATTAAAATTTTTTGTATTAAGAAACATTAACATTGAGTATCATGCATTAGAATCCATCAACGAATATCAGTTTTTTTAAAAAATAATACTTCATAAAAAATAAACTTCCTACAATAGTAGATTATTATCACATATATTTAACTACTAATAAAATTAACTTAACCATTTCATAATATTCTAATTATTAGGATATGAATAATTTTTCACCCTATTTTAATCCACAAATATCATTTAATATGGTACAAAAAGGGGGAAACATACACATTCTTTATAAAATTTATTATTTATATAAGTGATTCTAAATGAAACTCATCCAAAATGGTCATTTATTTCTATGTGACTATTAAGAAATATAATAGTATTGTCATGCTTAATTATTTTTATTACGGATTATATCACTAGGTATCAAATTTAATTGTTAAAATTGTTTTGGTTTAGTGTCATACATCGGATTGTGGATATGGGACTCATTAGTTTGTATTAGAATATTATTTTGGTTAATTTATGTAATATATTATTATTATTATAAATATTGGAGAATTATTTTAAAATCTATATGGATACTTTCATGAATAGAAAATCATATTAACGTATTAGTACTGTATACATTGTGTTGTTCTTCTAGAAACTACACCCTTATCAGGATAATAGAATGTTGATATAGTTTTGAAATATATGTACCTATGTGTAATCACCTAGAAATGGTGTTATGGGTATGAACTCAATAATGACTCTAGTTTATGATGATTTGTAATAACACATGAAACCTAGTCAAAAACTCCAAGGTGATATTATCTGGTCATTCACATTCTCCTTATAAATAAATATGAAGGATTTTTTTCTTATAATATGGGGTTCAGTAAAGATGTATGGCCAAACAAGAAATAATTTAATATAGTTAGAAATAGATGATTAATTAGTTTAAAAAATATGAAATTAGTAAAATTATTTTATTATGGATTCTAATGAATGTTTCAATGGGGAATAAATATTGGAATTGAACTTCTATATTAATTTGATTTTTTACACCAATTTAGTTAGATGATATCATTATAATTTTTAATATAGTATTGGTATGAAATATGATAACAAAAATGATGATGAAAATTGTATGTACCAAAAAATAACTATGTATTATATTATAATATTTTAGAATACCTTATCTAATGACAATTTTATAATATTCTTATAATAATTGGAAAAAAGAAATTTTTATAGTCTTTCCTATGAAAGAGATATTGGAATCTTAATATAATTAAACATTGCTACTTATATAAATTTTATTTACTGATTATAATTTATTGATGATATTAATCTATATTAAATAATTTATAAGGATTATGTTAAAAATCATAGTACTTTTTATATGTTGTTTTTTGAAATTTATATTAAAATATAAATTAGATTGTGTAAATTGAATTGAAATGTGATTTTATTTTTAGATATATTTCTCGGGATAAGTATCAGAAAACAGATGATCTTAGAGTGTATAATGAGTTGGTAAAACAATATTGAAGACATTTTAATAATGTGAATATAAATATTTGGAAAATTGAGTTAGATAGTATTGATAACCTTATAATCAATTAGTTTTTTAAGAAAAAAGTGATAGATGATTTATTTATTTATTTTTATTTTGATTTTATTAGGATATATAATGACAATTTTGTCACCATGCGAATGGGTTGTTAATACCATTTTACAGTTAATGATATAGTTAATTTTTTTATGAATAAGAAGATTCATTTTTATTTAATTTCATAAATATTTAAATGTTTTTTCAATATTTGGGTTATCAAAAATATATTATTATATGACATATATATATATATATATATTCACTAACATGGTTGTAAAAATAATTTATGTCATTTGAGGAAATATATTTTCTTTAATATAGATTATGAGACTATGGTTGAATATCATAATAACAGTTAAATATTAATTGATTAATAGATTCAAAATACCCTCATCCTATTACACTTTTAAATGATAATTAAAATTATGAGCACAAAATTTATTTAAGGTTATAAAATGTATCAAACAATTATTTTTTTTAGTTTAATTGATTTTTTCCTGAATATGTCTTGTCACTAGAAATATGGAACTATAAAAACATCATAAAAAAAATTATAGCGAAATATTAATATTAGTTGAATAACAAAATCATTATTATATTAAAATAATTAATTAATATAAATAAAAATATTATTTTCATTGATTTTTTAATAAACGAATATTTTTGTAAAAAAATATAAAACTATTAAATAATTTTGTTTAAAAAAATTATTGTATAACATTAAAATTATTATTTTAATATTTTATTTTTATATTTCTAAAATATTTTATCTATATAATATTATTTTGATATTTACAAAAAAAAATTAAATAGGATTTATTTTTAAAAAATATATTTCTCTAATAAAATCTTTAAATAATATATTTTATTTTTTAAAATGATGAATTATAATATTTTAATTTTTTATAAAATAAAAATAAAATATTTTTCCATTAAAATTTCAATAATATATTAGTGTTTATATTTGGGGTTTTAAAATTTTCTATTTTTAGCTGAATGCAAACAAATATTATTTTAACTAATAATTTTTATTTTATTAAAAAAAATTTATATAACTTTGAATCAGAAGGTCCATAAAACATTATATATTGGATACTATATATTTTATATGATAATTAATAAATTTTAAAGTGTTATTTATCATTAAAATCCATATTTATCATTTTAAAACATTATAAATATTTATTAGAAAATTCATTTCAATACAGTACCAATTTATTATTTAAAACAAACTTTATTCACATTCATTAAAATGATATAATAAAATGTTTTTAAAATATTGAGTAATTATTTATAAATTTTATAACAAATACATATTTATATTCAATCATAAATTAAAAAATACTTTGGTATAAATTAGTTATATCAGAGAAAATCAAAATTGTTCAAAAGTGTTTAAACCAGATGGAATTAGTGAAAACATGTTTGAAATAGGTGTAGAAATGGGTGGTTTTGGAATTTCATAATCCACACCCTCCCATATATTTATTTTCCTTAATTTTAGTTAATATTATTTATGGTGATGACACATTATTTATATTTTTGGGTATTTATAGATATTCCAGCCATTTGGTCTTATAAACAAGGTTCACCAATCCTTGTATATCTTCATAAGAAAACAATATTTTTCATCCAAAAATATTCTCTATTCACAAACTAAAAATGTATATTTAAATTATATTTGTATTAGTATTCCAAAAATACCATATTTTAAACTATTATCCCCATTTTAAATGGATATAATCATTAAAGTGATGTATAAATCTATTACCAATGCATCATTAATTGAATTGCTTTATATTATATTATAATCTCTCATATATGATTTAACTATCATGAAATAAATTCATCAGTATAATTAGTAAAATGATATTTTAATAATGTGATGGAATAATGCTTAACTATCATTCCATTTTCCTTTATGAAAAATAAAACAACTATTTATGCATATTTGAGGATTAAAACCAGTGCAAAAAAATATGATTTTCATTCAGGAAAACATTAATAGAATTATAACAGTAAACAAATTAATATATAATCATGAAAATTTTGAAATGCCATATATTTTTTAAATTTAAATCCTCGTTACTCTTTTTCCTCACACAGTGAAAAATGAAGTCCTCAACTATGTATATATATAGACTACCACCTATATGCCATTATTGATTTCCATTTTTCTTTTCATCAAAACCATACATAGATAATTATGATAATGGTTCTAATTTATAAATTTTATTTTAATGAAATTATCATGGTTCTAAAATAGAAAATTTGTTAACCAATTCATTATATGATCATTAACTAAATATGGTAAATTCAACTATCCCAAAGAGTTTTTAAATATAAAAAATTGGTATCTTCATATTATGTTACAACTATGTATATTTTTTATTAATCTAAATTTTTAAATTTATAATATATTACACTAATTAAAATAGTACGTTATTCCTCTGATTATGGTATAATGACATTATAAATAAATTAAATCGTAATAAACAATTAATTATAATTTCTTATTATTTTAGTTAGTTTAACCACCATCTTACTGAATGGTATAAATTTATATCATCATTTAATAAGAGAATTTACAATCTTATAATTTATTATACAATCACATGAATATTTATGTGTTTTCTTTGTATTTTTGATACATTAATTTAATTAATAATTTTGAAAATAACCATCATTCACTAGGTTTCATTGAAACATGATCAATGGTAAATTAATTATTAATCAGTGTAACCAAAAATTACTTGTAATTATATATTAATATTAAATGAAATTTTAAATACTTGATTATAGTAACATTTCAAATTATTTAAAGATGATTTATGGGATATAATGGAAAAATGACAACGCTTTTTTGAAACCAGTTCAAAATACTGAACATTACTCACACCTGTTATCAAAAATAGATATCAAATAACTAATATAAAATAATATAATTATTTAAAATGATGTTCATAAATGATTCTAGATATTCAAATAGTTCTTAAAATGAGTGATTGTGATTGTTAAATTTGAAAAATAGTAGTATATATAGGGTTGTAAATAATAAATCATTAATATAATGGGTTCTTTTATAAAATTTTACTCATTTGCATATAATTAAAATTCTAGACAATGATTTCATTATAATTCAGTGTCCACAATCATATTAATTTTTTATAAATCTAACAATTTTTCAGGAAATTTACTAGAATATATTAAATCATAACATTCAATGGGATTTATTATTTGAATTCCTATAACTTTTAATGAGGTTTAGTATTTTAAATCTATATTCATTAACACAAAATACATTTTTTCACCATTTATTCCAGATATTTTTTATTCAATTCCCCTAAAATTATCATCAAAATAATAATTATATATATATGGATATAAAATTCCATTTCATTTTCACATGACCAAATATCCATGGATTCAATTTTTTGTAGTAGTAAGGATTTTTGGAACTATACATGTTCTCATTGAGTTATGATCTATAGCTAATTTTATTTTATATAAAATATGTACATTAATATGTTGATTTTATAACATGAAATCCAATGAATTAAATTTTTTTATTTTAATTCGAACCACAAAAATCCATATCAAATATTATTTAACTTATTGAGAATGATTTTCATAAAGGATATGGATACCTCACATCTCCTTACATTTGGTTATATGTTTTTATATAAGAAATTGTTCTTTTATTATTATGTTATATAACCATATTAAATAATAAAATTTTATATTATAATAATAATTTTTAAACTAATATTTTAATAAAATGAATCTTATATTACTATTTAAACAATGAGGGTTCTTAAAAAATATAATTTCTATATATTAAATAGGTTCTTTAAATAATAAAATGATTAATATTATAGCAAAACATTTCATAGTGAAAATACTATATCATTTAAATTCTCAAAAATATTTGAAAACATTTAATGCAAATGATATAAATATAATTAAATTAATTTTTTCAAATGATACATCATAATGAGGCATGTAGGATTATATCTTAACTCAATGTTAATTTAAAAATACAAAAAACATTTATTTTATTAAATATTTTTTTTGATATTCAAATGAATTTAATCTAGTAAGATTAATGTTAAATGAATAATTGTATAATTAATATATAAATCTAATATTTGAGTGATTGAACTAGTGGTTTCAATAACATGAATTCCTTATCAATTCTATTTCTATATCATTTGAATCATTCAATTTTAACGATACTATTAATCTATGAAAACATAATTATGGCATTCAATTGTTAAAAATTTTAGATGTTATATTAAAATCATTGATGAAGCTTCCTCTAATGGATTTTAAAATTTCATTATATTTTGGAGGAATGACACATCACTAAATCATATATGTGTAATTACCAAATATTTATAATCCATACTTTTAAGCCATTATGCTTACATTGTGAATAACATAATAATGATTGAATTTATTTATGGGAGTTCACCAATATTCTATTCATCGTTTTAATGGAAATATTATTTCCAAAATCATATATTATTATTAAATATGGTATTAATAAAAAATTATACATTTTTAAGAATTAATAATATTTTACCTAAAAGAAAAAAAAATCAATAGAAAATAATAATATTTTATTTAATTTGTAAAACATGATGTATTTTCATTTAAATAATTTATTAATATTATTTTACATCCATATGTAATTTATAATATTATATGTTAGTTATTACCACATGTCCCTAATACATTATTATTAATTATTTTTTCAATCCTATATCAATATACAATTAAATGATTAAATATTTATATAACATGAAATATGTATTGAAATGTAAAATTAAATATCTATATGTTTTCATACAAGTCATATAGGTCATGGGTATATTATTCACCATATATATATATATATTAAATTTCAAGGAAATCATGGTCATATCCCCTCATGGATCTCGAATATTAGATAATATTTCAAAAAACATCAATTCAAATAAATTTACTTATGTTTTGATTTGTGCTCTATAAATTTTAATTTATAAAATCTATATATTTCCAAATTACTCAAATATGCTCATATTAATCTCACATATGATATTTGAATATAACATCCCATGTACATCAATATAAATCATTTAATCTCTCCCATTTTTTATGATTCTATTCTCCCATGTTATTGAGATGAGATTCACGATTTTAAGATTATAATAGTGTTAAATGTGGTTTTGTTGCATGAAATGTCAGAAAAGATTTATAGTAAAGGTTTCATCTGTAACTTGTACCAAAAAACACTAAACTAAAGGGTTGTCTTATTTATTTTGATATTGTGGTGAGATTAAATACTTATATGATTCATTTGAATCATTCTCTTAGATAATATCATTCATTATCAATGATTAATTTTAAAAATATGTGATTTTTATAACATATGCTTGAGTTATAGTATAGGGTGTGTCATTTGATAAAAAAATATTGATTATTTATTTTAATAGTTTATTTATTTCTCTAATTTTATTTGTATTAGTTATCCTTAGTGAACGATATATATATATGTAAAGGATGACATCTATATGGTTATAAAAATTTGAGGTTGTGGGGTCTTCATAAGAACTTCATCCCTATATAAATATAGTAACTAAGAGGTAGCTATGGAACACTCACACCTATAGGTAATCACACTTAAATAATATGGTTTAATATATATTCCATATTAATTATATTGAACAGTGAGTGAGAATAATACTATATAATCAACCAGCCATTCATAGAGGCTATACCATAGTTAATCAAATTTTGATTACAAAACCTTTTGGGAAATTTTTTTCTTAATTGCATCAATGGATTTGGTTAATAATTTTTTTAGAATACAATATAATGTTACCTACGATGATCCATTGTAGTTATAAGATGTGCCCATGTGTGAAATATATAATGTTCTGATATCATTAGATGAATTTAATTTTTTATTAGAGAATACTTATTGGAATTGATCATTCATAAAAATATTATCATTTTGTATTATTTTTAAAAGAAATTATCAAGATGATTTGGGGTTTACAATGTGGTTGAAATAAGATCAAAAAACATTATATAAGAAATATATGTTTCCAAAATCTACTATGTCATACTACAAATTAATATTGGATACATATATGGTTGAAAATGATATTATATACAAGGTATGATGAAATAAAGGTTGGTGTCCTTGTGTTGTCAATGTTATTGAGATCATTGTCCATATATTATTCAAATCTTAATACCCATACTTTCTTTCAATAGATATTTAATTTTATCAATTATATTATTGTACATTTGAAATATAATAAGGATTATATGAATCATTTAATGAAATCTAATTAGTAGTTTTTCTTTAAAATTATATGAACATATTTCATATTATATAAATAACCTTGGATGAAATTTTATTTCAAGGATTTATTCTTTGGAATAACTAATTGGTAACACATGAATGTAGAAAAAATTAATTTCTGAATTAATTTATTCATTATTTTGATGTAGTTATGTGTTTATTTTTATTATAAAATAATCCTATATAGTATTGATATATATATAAATTTATATTGATATTATGAAATGGGAAGTGTGAATGTTTATTTAATTTTACATTATTTATTAGGAATATAACATATATTCATTAGTGTGTGAACATATGAACTAGTGGTTAATACCATTTTATGATTAATTATATAGGTAATTCTTTGAGGTATAAATAATTTCAATGATTTTTAATATCTTTATGATTAAAATGGTTTTTTATAGTGATAATTTGGAATACTAGATAAGGTTTTATTTATAATATGAAGTATAATTGTCTATGACTAATGTTTTTATAAAATAATATAGTTAATGCATGTATAGAATACTTAATAATAAAATTTACATCCATATTGGTGAAAATGATAAGAATCAAATCATCTACTTTTATTATTATAAAATACTTAAAATTGTGTAAAAACAAATTATTTATAGGGGAAATGTAACGGCTTGACATTTTTTATCCTTTCTATTCATATTCTATTAAATAGATCATGTCACAAAAAACAAATACCTAAAAAAGCCCCAATAAAATGAAAAATATATTAATATCAAATAAATAATATACTCATTATTAGAAAGAAATAAAACATTCAACCCAAAGGATATTATTATTATTTTTAACATTTTTAAATGGGTTTCATTTAGAAAAGCCTATTAAAAAAAATTATCTTATTTTAATCTAATATATTAATTAGATAATATTGAAAATATTATTATTATGTGTAATATTTATATTAATAAAATTTTAACCATCTATTAGCTTATTTATAATTTAATATGACATAGGATTGAAGACACATCATGTTTACGATGACGTTTTTCAATAAAAAGTGATATTATTTATATTTGATATATTATTAAAATAACAAAAATATGAATTAAAACTTCTAAATTTTATAAATATTATATCGTTAATTAATATATTATTCAAATTTTATATTACTGTTATTTTTTGTTTTTTTCCTACAATGAATCAGTTTTAGGTGACTAGTGAAAAATACAATTTTTCCCTATAACATGACTTTTATGAAATTATATTAATATATGAATTAGTTTAGAATATTTGAATTATTTTTATAAAAATAATTTGGTATTTAATATTGGAATTTATAATATAAAAATTTATTTTTCAAATAAAAGTTTTTTAATTTAAATTTTATAAAATTTTAAATTTTATTCAAAAAGATGTTTAAATACACTAAAAATAGTTATCAAAATATCATTGTAAAAATATTATAAAATAAATATTAATAATATATTTACAAAAATGTCATATTTATCACCAATGTATTTTATATGGGAATTTTTTTTGAATTATTTATAAATAAATACTTTTGTCAATATGTGTTAATGATTTAATAAGGTTTACTTATGACTTTTTCGTTCCTATATGTTTTGAAATTCACAAACTCATTATCTAAAAGAATATCATATTTCCATTGGGATTATATTGTTAGGAAAATTTTCCCATCCATAATGAAAATTTTATCCTTGCCTTTGATTTCATTGTCTAATTTTATAATCTCTTTAAATAAAACTGATTTTATTTCTAAGTAAAAAAATCATATTTTTTTTAAACCTTGAAATTATATAAATCTATTGATATAGATAGTTCTATTTTCAGGCTCCAAATTCTCTTATATATAGATTCTTAATTCACTAAAATTCAGACTATGAATTTTATGAAAAATAGACACTGAATTATCTAAAATTAAAACTTCAAAATCTCTGAAATTCTGACTTGAAATTCCATAGAGTACCGAATCTGAATTCATTAGTATTTAGACACAGAATCCCTGAAAATTCAGTCACTTAATTTATCAATATTTAAATTCTACATTCATTAAAAATCATATTATGAGTTTCTCAAAAATCATACTACTGATTGCTCATAATTCTGTGTCGGAATTCCTTGGAATACATAATCTGAATTCCTTACGATTAAGACATTGAATTACAAATAATTTCGATTCTGAATTCCTCTTAATTCGGATTACCAATTTCACAAAATTTTGATTCTGATTTCCTTATAATTTAGACTAAAAATTCCTTAAAATTCAGACTCCATAATCAATAGATTTCATATCATGAATTCTAAAAAAAATCAAATTTCTCTATAATATATCATCTGATTACTTACATGATTAGACTCTAAATATTATTTTTTCATAGATTCTATATTTTGAAATATTTTTATACTACCTTATTATCCATACACATTTTATTATTATTAAATGATTTCATACAAAGTGTTTCTAACTAACCATTGATTGTGTGAAACATGTACAGGTCCCTCTGAGATTCAAAGAATATTATGACCATTAGAGGAGGGAGCTGAACATTTGAATATTACTTATAAATAAGAGCTCATTTTAACGATATACACATCGTTCCCTCAATCTAGATATTAATTACTATGATGTTATTTTTATAGATAGAGAGACTATTATGCATTGTGCATTCTGAACACCTTGTACATATTACTTCAAGTGACTCCAATTTTTACTAAGTACAATCAAGGTCTTCGAGGTATAGTAAAAAATAGGGTTTGACTACCTTAATGTTCATGGGATTCTAGGTATAAGAAGACAAATGATCCAACTAACTTAAAGATCAATGGATTGTGATGATAGTAAGAAACAAATTCAATATTCCTGTCGAGGGATTACTCAAATGTGTGTAAGGTAGTCTTTTGTGATTGTATAAATAAAAGTAATTTTATCCAAGGTCGTTGGATACCCAACTCTTTAGGTTAAAAAATTTGATTCAGGTAACATGTTTTGATACATGTTTTATTTCTGTTGTATTCTGATAATGTAAGAAATTATAACATTCTTATACATTCTTACACTTTTATTTAATCTGATAAGTATGATCCTATAAGATTTATGGTACAATATTTCCTAAAGTTAACTTACTTTTTTTCATTTCTAGAACAATATTTCTGGAACCTAAGTAACTTCATTTCATAGAACTATTTTATGAATTTTGAATTTAGCTTGTTTTACAATGATAATCATTATTTTCATTATGGTTAAAAATGAAGGTTTTTAAATATACAATTATCCCCATATTGTAATTCAACATCTTCATTTATTATTTTGATCCAACAATTGATATCATAGAATTTTTCTGAAATTCATAAACTCACCTATATGTTTTCTCGATCATGTATTCCAAGTTCTAAATTCCTCTTTCTTAAATTATCTTGATAATGTTTTTCTTAATGTTTTATATCTTAGTTTATAAAACTATTACTACAAAAATGTTTTTGTGGAAATGTATTTTCATTTATAATTGTAGGAATGAATATTGTTTCTACTGATAATATAAATATTACCAGACAACCTATTTTTTATGATAATGATTATGATTACTACAGAGATAGAATGAAGACATTTGTTATTAGCAATATAGTATTCAATAATGTCATGATTACTGGTGAATAAAAAATTACTGAAATGGAATCAAAAATCTTCAAAAACCCTGAAAAATAAAAATATCAACTAAACTACAAGGTACACAATTCTTTCATGGGTTCTACGCCCAGGAATATATATATATAATAAAATATATTCTTGTGAATCTTCCAACTGCATTTAGAGAAAACTTGATGTTACACATTTTAGTACTTCCAAAGTGATTGAAACTAGTAAATATTAGTTGAGAGATGAATATCAATGATTTATATTTCTTTACAGAGATATTTTTTTCAATGTTGAATAATTATTTATGACTATCATCAATAGTATTTAATCTATGGAAGAAAATGGTTTTTATAATGAATCTCTTGTGGACTAGATTATTAAAATTATTCCTAATGATTGGGAGTTAAAAAGGCAGTTATTGATGAAAAAAAGAAAGTATCACATATTAATCATAATGATGTTTTTAGAACTATTCTTCAATATGAGACCATAATTAAAGTATATATTGATATGAATAATAAGACGAATATAAATAAAAGTATATCCTTTACTACTACTAAATACATGAATCTTGAAAGGGTTGCAAGATCTATGTCTATGAAATTCACTATTCTGTCTATGTCTGGTTAAGGTGAACATTATGATAATGAGTTATATAATTTTTCTTGAATGGTGAACAATATAGTGGGAAATAAACACTATTAGTATATATATAAGAAGAAATAATGAAAAAACAATAATGACTTGGAGGTCACATTATTTGAATAAAAAATATTTGGAAAGATCAGGCCAGATTTTCCCATGCTTAAGAGAAAATAAAGGAAACAAAAGCATTCTGAAAGAAATAGGAATATCTAATAAAAGACTACGTATGTGACTGTTTTGAATGAAAATGACATCTGGAGTTCTAGTGGTGGTTACTTATTAGATAAATCGTTAGATTATGAATGTTATGGTCAGAATAATATTGTTCTTAAAGCCAGAGTACCGAAGGAAAATCATTCTATTATGGCTAAGGTAAAATTTTCTAAATCCTAAAACAATATGTCTTTAAATGAAAATTTTTCAAATGAAGAGTATTATTATTCTTCAGTTTTGAATCTTCCTCATCTAGAGATAATACCTTACATTCATTTCAAGGAGTCTCTTTATTTTATAAACTTATTGAAGATGAGTATTTTAAGATAAAAATGATGTTAGAGATAAAAATTTCTAGAAATGTTGTTTTAAATAATAAAGTTTCATATATTTCTAAATATAATGATCAGAAAACAATAGATTTTGAATGTGTTTCTAAAAACAATAATAATGTTTATTCTGAGAAGGTTAAACATTCTAATGATTTTAATGATTTTATTTCTAATAATAATATGTTAGACAATAACTGTAGTTCTAAAACTAATAACCATGATGATAAAAACATGGTTATTAAGCTATTGTCAGAATTATTTTCCTTATGGAATTTTTTTTAAACATTACCTCTAATAAGGAAATGATTGACAAGATGTATTCCCAAATTATTTCATTATGATATTGTTCTAGATTTGGTTATACTCATTTTAAACCTATTTTTAGTAATAACTATTTTCCACCCTAATGTGCTCTATTTTTGTACTAAATGTCAGTGTGGTAAACATTGGGTGAAAAATTTCTCTTTAAACAAAACTAAATCTTTAGGTTTTTAAAAAGCCTATTTTTGTAAGAAAATGCGGATTCCTAAAATCTTACATTCTGAAATGTTCGGATACAATAAATTTTGGATTCCAATAGTGTAAAACTTTTATTTTAAAGAAAATAAAGAAATTACCAACAAAAATACGTGGCACTTATAAAGATGATGTTCCCAAAATATTTCTGGAAACAAAAACTTATTTGGAAATATTGTCAAGACCAAAGGAAAAAAATTGACTTTCAGAGATAATTCTTATGGATATATTTATTGTATATGTAACAATTTTCTTCTTGGATAAACATAAATTTCTAATGTTTTATTTGTTAAAATTCATAATCAAAACATCATTATAATAATTTAATTATGTGATTAAGGTTACCTTGTGAATCTTTTGAATGAGAATTGTTTAGTACACAATTCCAAGGAAGATATTACTCTTTTTTCTCATAGGAAAGAGAATAAATACCCAATAAACATAGAAGACCATAAGATCCAAGTTCAACCTTTTCATAATTCAATAGAAGATCAATCGTGGTTATGGAATAGAATGTTATGACTTTGTATGATTAAAAACCTATGCAAACTCTCAAAGAAAATACTTGTTAAGGATCAACCATTTTATAGAATAGAATCTTAAAAAGATTGTGATATTTGTCAAAATGAAATGTATTATAAATAATGTAATAAATAAATTGGGGAAGTCACATCTTCTAATGCTTTATAGTTAGTGCATATTAATCTTTTACTTCCAACAAAAATTGGAAGTATTAAAAGAAAATATTATGTTTTTTAGTTGATGATTACACTAGGGTTATGTGGGTCAATTTTCTAGCAATGAAATATAATGATATTTCTAATTTAAAAATGTTTATATTCAAAGTTAAAAATCACAAAAACCTTCCTATGATCACTATTCATAGTGATCATATAAGAGAAATTCAAAATTCATTTTTTGAATCTTTTTGTAGTAAAAGAGGAATTTCTCATAACTTCTCATATCCAAGAAACTCTAAACAGAATGTTGTTACTGAAAGAAGGTGTCGATTTATTTAAGATATATCATAGACCATGTCGGGTGAATATTCTAAAGCTAACACTTTTGTGATAAAGCTGTTTATACTTATTTTTATTCAATGAATCGTGTTTTTATCAGATCTTTTATTAAAAAAACACCTTATGAATTGTGGACTATTATAAAACCTAGACATTCATACATTAACATATTTTATTGAAATGTTATCATCCGGAATACTAAATATGACATACATAACTTTTCATGCAAACCTGCGAATGGAATTTTCCTAGGCCACTCCCCTACTTCTAATGTTTATAGATTTTTTAATAAAATTTAATATATTGTTAAAGAAATAGTTCATGTTAAATTGGATGAAACATATCCATTCATTTTTAAACAAACTCTACCTACATCATCATTTGTGTTTTCAAAAACCAATGATCAACCTTTAATAGTAGAATATTATAATAAGGAAAATGCTAAAAAAAATATTTCTGCAGAATTTACCCTATAATATTTGTTACTATATGTTGATGAACATGTTTTAAAATACAATAATCAGTTGTATATTAAGAATATTCCCAGTGGTTAAATCATTGGTGGTGAAAATAAACTTTTACGGTCCAGAGGTTCCTTATAAATGAATTAGAATATCTAGCAATTTTTCCCAATTAGAACATAAAAGCACTAATTATGTTTAGGTGATGACGGTTGGATTGAAGCCATGTAAGATGACCTAAATGAATTAAAAAGGAACAAAGTCTAAACCTTTCTTAAAATACATAAGGAAACCTCGGTACTAGGATTAAAATGGTTCTTCTAAAATAAGTGTGATGAAAATGGAATTATAGTAATAAATAAAGCTATTTTATTTACTAAAGGATATAATAAACAAGAAGGAATACTGTATAAAGAAACATATTCTCTAGTATCTAGCGTTGAATCTATTATCATTTCACATGAATTTGGGGCATAATTTAATTTATTACATTATCCAATGGATATAAAATTTGTTTTCCATAACGAATATGTTCAACAGAATGTTTTTGTTGAACAACATCCTGGTTTTGAGGACACAAAATATCCTAATCATGTTTTCAAACATACGAATGCTTTATATGGACTTAAAAAGACCCTAGATCTTTTTATGATATAATTAGAGTATTTTGTTAACAAAACAATTATGTTAAGGGAACTGCTGATCCAACTCTATTAATAAATAATGAAAGAAAAATGTTTTGATTTTTCAGATTTATGTGGATGGCATTATCTTATTTCTAACTCAACAATAATTAACTGATTCATTTGTGAATATAATAAAATATGATATTGAAATGAGTAACATTGGGGAGGTTATATTTTTCCTAGTTTTTAAAAAATTTCAAAAATAAGAAGGAACATATATATCACAACATAAGTATATTAAATATATTCTTAAAAAGTATTGATATGACAACAATAAAAGTATAAGTATTAAAAACAATAACACAAATTCCCTTGATCTTGATGAATCTCGAAATCTAGTAGATCAAAAATCATAGAGGTATAATAAGAAGTTAGATATACCAGAAAGTTATTATTTTAGACATAATGTTTTCAATATTCCTAAGTGAAAGATATCACTTTATTCTGAAGGAATATCATTTAAATATCGTGACATTTTTTTTATATTTAATGGGAACCATGGATTTATGACTTATCTATACTTTTGAGAACTAAATTTTTTTAAAGAGTTTTTTGGATAATGATTTTGGTTAAAGTATAGTGAATAAGAATATTACATCTGGATCATGTCATTTTTTGAGGGATTAATTGGAATCTAGGTCATGGAAAAAGAAACACTCAGTAGTAATTTCCACATGTGAAGTTGAATATAAAGAAGCTGGAAGTTAAAACAAAATACAGATATTGTGCAATAATTCTACTTCCATTTCCCTATCAAACTATTCAAGTCACTCTCTTGAAAAACACATAGATATTAGGATTCAGATTCATAGGGACCACACACTTAAATAGAGATATCATTTTAAAATTTATCAGAATCCAAGATCAACATGATAATATTTTCACAAAATATGTTCCCTCTCATAGATTTGAAGACATTAAACAAAATTTTGGAATGATAACAATTATTCAATCTTACATATTAAATTTTTTTGAAAAATTTAATATTATATTATGAAACTCTTTTTTATAAAGGGAGTAAATTTTCTCGATTAACAATAAAAATTTCTTAATCAAATTCTTGGTTATAAATTTTTTTTCTAAATCAAATATTTTTATCATTTTTTTAAAAAATTGTATAAATAAAAATCTGACATAGTTCAAAATTCTGGTACTCAATTTTTTTTATTTTCCTGCTTAAAAATTTCAATGATTCAAAACAAAATGCCTTATTAAAAAATTTTGGAATTTAAATTTTCAAAACAAGAATATTTTTCTTTACTAACAATTTCTGAGAAATTTGGAAGGTATGTTTCCTTTCATATTTTTCCATAAAATAATTTTTTACTTATTGGTATTTTTACATGTTTTATGAAAAAAAATTGGACTCACATTCCCTGAATCCAATTATTACCGTAAAACCCTCAAAATATCGGAACCTACCAAATAATATTTCAACATTCATCTCAACCATTAGACTCGATTGTGCGTGTTTCAACCGATGGATCAATTTCAGAATTATAACCATCAATTCAACACCTATTGAAATACTCTATTATTTATTGTCCCACATTGGTTTTCATGATGTTTTGTACTGGTGCTATGACTCTCTTCAAAAAAAATTCCACATTTTCAGAGTTTCCTTGGATTATGGATGCCTTTGGAAGCCACTCCCCAAATGAAACCTTTTCTACTTAAAGAGATATCATAGTATCAAATTTGTAGAGAAATGTTTGTAGATATGAGTTTTAATGGGTTGTATAATTTTCTCTTTACTCAAAATTTTATTCTTAATCAATTGGAGAGTTTTTTCATAGCCGTACTGAAAGGAAAAGAGCTGGTTTATCCAGATTTTATTATTGAGTTTTGCGAGACATTATGTTTTCTTAATGAAGGTCTTAGTGAAATTTTTTTGTTAAAAAAGATTGGGAAAACCTATTACCGTTTCTGAAAAATGTATTCTAGTGTCATTGGAATACCATTTGTAGGATAAGTGATTTTCTACACCCACAAGACACAAGATCATTCAGGATGATTTGAGAGGGACATAGAAATAGAGGTCTATGGGCTCAAAGAAGTGAACATACCAAAGATAAAACATATCTCCACAATATTTAAGTATTATATTATTATGGGTAAATAGTTTTCTAATTATAAGAGAATGATACAAGGATTCTGTGAATAAAAGTGACATCTATGTTATGGATTTATTGTGAACTTGAGGACAATAAATATGGTGAACTACATCCTTCTAAAGAGTAATAATATCAATAATGGGACCATGAAATCGAAAAATATCATGTATCCATAAATTCTATCTAATATCATAGTTTTATACTTATATTATTTCAAAATAACTTACAGTTATAACCCAATAACATTCATGATTTTTCTACTGAGAGATGATACATTGAAGAGGATTAATGTATGTTTCCATAGTATATCTAGATAATTTTATAACTAATCAGAAAGTGAGATTAAAGCCGTAGATTAGAAAATTATATTAGTAGAGACTTCCAAGAAATCACAGATGAAGAGAAATCATAAGGATCTGAAAATTATAGAAAAACATAGTGTTCATGAAACCCAGTCAGTACCCCCAAAGAAAAAGAAGAAATTTTTTTTTCATGATGAAGTAAAAGCTATATATATGGAAGACAAGAAGAATAAGAAGGAAGTTGATCATATATTTTACTTATATCCTAATGAGGTAATGACACTGAACATTATCGATGCTATGTAATTTGAATGGTAAGAAAAAAAAATAATCAAAGAAGAAAATATCTGACAAAAAAATGTTCATGCTCTTCTCAAGGATACTAATAAAGCTTCTGAACAAATTCAGGTACCAAAATATTTTCTACAATATCAATACTAGTGACTCTGAGAAAAAATATGACAAAACCCGAACCTGATGTTGAGAAATAAATTGGTCATGATGAGTTATTAGAAGAATAAGATGATGAATAAGGATATGGGATTGATGATGTGATTAAGAAAGATGATGAATATAAAGAGAAGGAAATCCATTCTAAAAAACTATCAATCCTGTTATCCTAGGCTGAATAAACAAAAATTATTTCTCAAGGAATAGAGGACGGGGTTCATAAAAAAGTTAATAAACCATCTAATGATGAAATAAGAAATCAACTTTTTGTCTAACCTAATGATATTGAAGGATATTTTGAGAATTGAAAGGATGATGAAGATAAAATCGTCTAAGTATCAGATAATGAGCATATATCCCCAATGGTAGAAAATTACATCTATAGAGTAGATAAAGGAAAATAGGTGATAGTTGTTACGCCTGATAAAACATTCATGTTCAAGAAGTATGATGGTGGATCATTGAATAATAAGGATTCATAGATTGAAAAATAATCCTCACCTACAAAGAAATCAAAATTGAACTCATCTTTGGTGGGTCAAGACATTATTATACAGCTATTGAAGAAATTAGTTGTCATTATACGCTTTTTTTGGGTATTTACTTGACCTGTAAATTTCATTAACATTATATCAATAAGAAATCATATTTAGTTAGAATAAGAATGAAAAAATCATCATGCATGAGAATTATTTCAAAACATTTTATATCAAGTATGATGTGCACAGAAGGTCTTGTAAATAGATTATAAAGTGGTATAAGAAAATAATTTTATATTCTATAATTCATGATGAATTTCAGGATTCAATAAAAAATTTATAGAGTATTTGAGAGGATGTAATATCTTAGAAACTTTTTACAGGATGAAAAGTTCAAGGCTATGGAAAATAAAAATCAAGATCAGGAATAATTGTTCAAGTGCATTGTAGGAGACCATAATGATCTCAATAAATTGAAGATTGTTGTGAAGAAGATCGTGCCATGGAAAAAAGAAGGATGGATATTTTCCCTTTAAATTCTGGTCTTTTGTTGTTTTTCGTTTCTTATACCTATTTATACATTCATAATGATAATTTGGTTGTTCAATATTTGTTTTGTTCTATAATTCAAATATTTTTGGTTCCATTATTTTCATTCTCTATATTCCTCTTCGAAAATAACAAATTTGAATATAAGAATGAAAAGAAGAACAATAAGTATAATGAAGATAATTCCCTAAGTTAGGGGGATTTTATGTTAGGGGGGACTATTTAATGAAGTCTTTCATGTGCAAGAAAATGTAAAATTTCTCTAAATAATTCACGAATATTATTCTTAGGTATTTCAAAACATAATGGATAGTTAGTAATATTTATAATGATTTATTAGTGAAGGGAGATAAGTTATTTTTTAAAATAATGATAGAAAAATCTTATTCTTTATAATATTTTTGATATGGTTGTTTTTACTTTCAAAAAGGAGAGAGATTGTTGAGTAAATAATGTTTTCTTAGGAATATTACATACCCCTATGTTTTGAAATTAAAAAACACTTTATCATATTGAAAATCATATTTCCATAAGGATTATTTTCATAAATAATTTTTCCCTTCTATAAAGAAAATGCAATCCTTACATTTATCTTTGTTATGTCATTTTATAATCACTCTAAATCAATGTACTTTTATTTCTATGTCCATAATTAGTATTTTTATATAAATAATTTTAATCTTATAATTCTATAGATATGGAGTGTTTTGTTTTCAGAATCTGACTTCTTTGCAATTCATGCTCTAAATTCTATGAAATTTAGACTTAGAATAATCTGAAATTCATTATCTGATTTCTCAGAAATTCAAACACTGGATGTCTATTAATTAGAACTCCAAATTCATTAGAAACATAATTATGAATTCCTCATATTACAGACTGTAAATTATTCATAATTTAGACTCTTAATTCCACATAATTTTGATTTTGATTTCCTCAAAGTTCATATTCAGAAATCTCCATAAATTATATTCTGAATTATTTAGAATTAAGAGACATAATTCTTCCAAATTATTATTTGGAATTCCTCATAATTTAGATTCCAATTCCTTATAATTCAGAATCTGACTTCCTTAGAATTCATTCAAATTCAGACTCCAGAAAAAATAGATTTTTTATTTTTTATTTATTTTATAAAAATCTAAATATCCATGTTTTGTAGAATCTGATTATTTATATGATTAGACTCCAATGATTATTTATCCTTAGACTCTGGATTTTCATATTTGGTTAATCTACGTTATTTTACATATATATGTTATTATTATGAAAAAATGTCATACAAACTGATTTTAAATAACTATTGGTTTAGTGGAATGTGTATAGGTGCCTCTAAGATTCATTGAAAAAATTTGATCATTGAAGTGGGGAGATGACCGTTTGATTTTTTCCATTAAATAGATTCCCATTTTAATATTCTCAACACTATTCTATGAATCTTGAGATTACATGTTATGAAGTGATATCTAATGTGATATACTCTCATTCTTTGTGCAATATGAACCCCATGTTCAAATAACTTTATGTTACTCCAATTTTTGATGATTACAAGAAAGGGATGATAGGTAAAGGAAGATAGAGGTGTCAACTACATTAATGTTTGAGGGCATACAAGGATATGAAGATAATGGTGATGACTATATTAATGGTCTAGGACTTGTAGGGATATCAATATATATTCTGAAATTCCATTCGAGGGATTACCCTTTTGTGGGGAAGATAGACTATCTTAAAATTATAAATCAATGGACCTTTATCCAATTTTTTTGGATGTCCAGCTCTTTCGGTTAAATGATTTACGACTTGTTACTTGTTTTTCTTCAAGTTATATGTCCTCTATATTTTGATAATGAAAAAAACATTCATATAATTTCTTATACTTTTATTTAAAATAATAAGTATGATTCTATATGATTTAAGGTAGAATCATTTCCTATGCAATCCTTTCTTATGTTTCATTACTGGAACAATATTTCTGAAAACTCAGGATGTTTGTTTGGTATAAATTTTTTAGGTTTTCTGAATTTACCTTTTTTAACTTGGTAATCGATAGTTTTCTATATGGATACAAATGAATGTTTTTAACTCTCAATTTACCCCCTTGTAATTGAGTTTCTACATTTACTATTTCGATCCTTCTTGTGTTACCATGGTAAAAAAGACATTGATTAAAAGTTATTATCAATAAGGGGATGAGCCCATGAATTAGTAAACCATGTGTAAAATTGTATTTTTGGAAAATTATCAACCCTGTCACTTCCCATATAAAATATTTTTATATTTTGGAACTACATTCATAAATATTTACTTTAAATTTTTTAAATAAATTTTTTATTTAAATAAATGTCATGCATTTTTAATTATAAAATGGGGTCACCTCTCTACACATTACCTATAAAAACACTTCCATAAGACAAAAAACTAACCAAAAATATAATAAAAATTATTATACACCATAAATAGTTTTGGTATTTTGGAAAATACCATCCCTCAAAGGAAAAATCCCATTGACTAAGATACAATTCAAGATTTAATGTATAAACTTTAATCTACATTTTTTATTTTCATATATCATTATATGGATATAATTTTCCAAAAATTAATTTACCTAATAATAATAAAAATAATAGAAAATATATTTGTGTAATGTTATGTAATTATAATGATGGTGTTTTCATTAACTATTTTCCACATTTCCTTCAATAAAAAAATTTGAACTCTTCTTATAAATAAAATATATTAATTCCTTTATAGGGAAATTTATTTAGTTATTACCCTAGTACTAAATGTTTTTAATCTCAACATTAATTCACTGACTAATGATAATTACACATAACTTATTTAGTATACTCCAAGTTTATTCTCAATGTGATTGAATAATGTGGGTGTTATTATTATTTAAAAAAGATTTTTTTATAATAAACAATTACTTTTTAAAATATATTTTACATTATATAATATTATTCACAAACAAGATATAATTATCTTAAACAAAATATATTTATATATATATATTATTCGTGGACATCATTTTTCTATGATTGATTCTCAGAACAAAATATTTTATAATATGGTAATTTATAATCCTCTTTGGAAATATTTGTTTTAATTAAAGTATTATTTTAATATTATTTTAAAATTTTTTGTTTACTACAATGGAAATTTATAATCATTTGAAAGGTTCCTTATAAACTGATATATAATATTTTAATTTTGTTCAATGATAAAAAAATTGTAGACATTTTATATATCCATTTTACATTTAAAAATCATAAAGATTTAGGATCATAGTATTTAAATAAAATTAATTAAATATATATATATATATATATTGGATTGAACTTGTGTAATAATCAAACATGATTCTTGAACCCATAATGTGAGATATCTTTTGAAAATTCCTTCAAAAGGATGTTTTTCATTGATGTGAATATAATTTTTTTTATTTTTAAAATATGGATATATATTTTTAGAAATAGAACAAATATTTTTAAGGGTAGATATAAAATTTTTTAATTCTTTGTGACTAATGATCAGTCACTACTTTTGACTTTCCAAATAATCTTTTATGTATAATAATAATTTTTATCCTAATTAATTTCAATTATCGATAACCATTTTTGAATAAATTTATTGTGTTATCTAATCATGATGTCATTTATCGATTAAATAGTGAAAATAACATATTAACAGTATATCCATTATCAATGTGGTGAAAATAAAAAATGCATTATTATCATTATTTATTTGCATTTACTTATATAGTTACTTGAATGAATTGGAAAACTAATTTTATTTTATGGTTTCTTTATGCTGTAAAAAATGAATGATATTAATTCAAAAGTATTGTAAAACAAATTATATTTCATTGGTTTCAATAATATGTTCTATGTTAATAAAACCTAATAGAAACATATTATTATGTATAAGTGATGGGTGGGGTCCTATATTTCTCTATAATTCTATGGTAAAATTATAATATCTTATTATATAATTATTTATAAGAATTGTTTAGTTTCACATATGTGTGTGAGCTAATATAGTGGCTACCAAAAGTAATGTTAAATATATTAATATTTTTTTAAATATTTATAAGGTATCATGATGTTACAATATAAATGATCATATTTATTTATTAATGATTCCTCAATATTTTTATTTGTGTTCATTATTCTTATTTCCTAATTTATGATATATTATTATTTGGGTTAAATATTCTTATGTATCCTCACTGTAAAATAATATTCATCTTATTCTCTATAATGATAATTATATTCAAATCATATCTCTACCCTTATAGATAATATGATCATAACCCAGGTTGTGAAGAAGATTTAGTCCTCTATCAATAGAAATCCATGAACCTTATTTTAACCATAATTTCATATCTGAACATTAATAAAATATTTGTTATAGTATCTTTTAAGATACCGAGCTTTAGAGTATTTGGTCATAACATAAACATAAAAAACCAAAATAATAAATGTTTTAAACTTCATATTAATATCCATTCTCACTATAATAATTATTTTTATATGATATGAGTTTACATTAGCAGTAAAAATTAAAAAAAATATTGACATTAATTTTTATTATTATTACTCATATTAAAAACTAATAAAATTTATTTATTAACATTGGATGAGAATAAAATTATAATTTAGGTTTTATAATAAATGGAATAAATACTTTATCCAATTATATAACCATGATATCATAAGGATAACATTATTTTAACATAATAACCATTATTTTCAATGTAACGCCTTGGTCCTGGATGCTGCCCAGAGGTGCCCCGTACCCATTTGGTAACATGGACTCAAGTGAATTTCACCGAACCCCATAGGCTACCGACTAGCAGAGTGGTCCTTGGGTGTGATAGTGGGGAAACTATTCCCTCATTTCCAGAGTAACACAACCGATGTAAAACAGACAACAATAGCTGAAGCTATAATAATTCCAAACAACAATAAACAACATATTTTTGAATATAAAAAACAAATGGATAAAATAAATAAATGATGAATGATTAATATGGTTAGTAATTTTTCAAAACAATTAATAATGCTACAATACAGTAATAAACCAATGCACCATGAAATGGAAGTAAACATCTCCACAGCATCTCAAGCTCCAGCTTGGTCCAATGCTCCTCAACTCCACAACAATAAAGCACCTATAGTAGAAAGGCGCTCTCCCTTATCTATACCTGTAGCAATATAATCTATTTGGTCCCAAAAGCATGACCCAAATAGGGTGTGATACTAGTCCCAGTAGGAAACCACCACATGATATGTGCCTACCTATCAGTTAATATATATGGTAGGGAATAAGGAAAGAGAAGAAGTAAACAAGGAATTTCCAGAAAGTAAACCATCATACAGTTTCAATTGCATCCAATATTATACATCATGTAAGAAAACAATCACAAATATGTAAAACTATGGGAATTACTCATTGTTTAACCCCTCTGGTATGTCTTTAGCATATAATCTCTGAGGAATCACTCACCGTTAATTCCTCCTATAGTCTCGTTTATGAAACTAATAAGCACACCGGGGAAGCACTCAATGTCCAATTCCCCTTATGGCATGAATCGAGTAACTATAGACACTCTGAGGGATCAATCAACCTCCATCCCTTCTATGGTCTCACAACATAAATGTAAACATACACTATAGAGAAGCCATCAATGTCAATTCTCCATATGGTCTACTACACGAGGTTCCCACAACCCTGTGTAAGTCAAACGTGCACAAATGACTCTAGGAATCCAAAGTAAAGCTCATGAACTACATTTATAAACAATATAATACATTTCATAGCATATAATATAATAATCACTCCATCCTAACAATACTAGAAATCGGAATAAAATCAGTCTAACATGCTTGCTGGACCAAACTGTCAAAACCAGAGGACATGGGAAAACCTCCATTACAAGGAAAAATTAACCCTATTCATAAACAAACATACTCTATCCAAAATAACATGGAATAGAAGCAAAAACATGGCTAAAACCATAAACACAGAATTCCCAATTCTTTGGTATTGGGCACCATTGCATATAAAATTCAGAGACTACCTATAGAAAGGAAAAAATCACCTACCTCAACATTTTGAGATCGATATAGGTGAATCTCATGACTTGAATCAACCTACAATGACGTAGATCTACAAAAATGTTAAAACATTCAACGTAGGATCACTCATGAGAGAAGAGTAATCAGGTGATGATGTTCTAGAAGAATGGAGGACTCATCGGTGCGATTCCAATGAAATCGACGACAGTCGATTCAGAGAATGGAAGGTGAGTCGAGGGATTAGAGAAGATCCCAGTCGTACGATCTCTCCTAAAAGAGATAGAAAAATAAGAATAGGGTAATATCAATTAGACATGACTGAAGTCCATTTAATGAAAAAAAATAATGTACACAGTGTGTTCATTAAAATTACACGACGTTTAATTTCATTTTCCGAAATTCGCTTTTTGTGGTCTCCAAGTCACAACAAACAGCTCTGTGCTCAGTCGTTACACAGCTAACACACACAAACATACAGAAAATGAGTACACATTGTGTACTTATATGTACACAACTTGTACTACAGAAATTTCCATAAAATTCTCTTTTCCCTAAAAAACAACTCGAAAAGAAAACATACCTGAGAAAAAGATTCAAGTTCTTACAAACGCCTCCCCCTAATGATATTTGTCCCTGAATTTCCCTATTATGGTGGAGTGGAAGAAGAATCATTGAATAGATCCAGCCACTGTGGTCATACATCAGCCTCCATCTCCCAAGTCTTGACATATACTCCCCCATGTTGTCGTAGAAATCATTCTAGAGAAACAGACTGGCTATAGTGAACCTTACCACCTCTGTCAACAATCTGGATAGGATTAACATCGAACAAGGTGTCCATATATAAATCAACCTATTCGGGTTGAAAATCATACGACATGTCTATGAAGTAACGTCTAAGTTGAGTAACATGGAAGACATCATGAATAGACTAGAACCTCTGAGGTAACTGCATCCGACTCTCTCCAAAATCTCAAACAGCATGACGTACCTCGGGGAAAGCATACCCTACCTCATAATCCTATTATGTCCCAACCTAGGTTCGAAATCCAGGAAAACCTGATCTCCGACCTCAAACTCTAAAGATTCTCTCTGTTGATCAACATAAGACTTCTGTCTTGACTGTTTAGTAGCCATCCTCTTCTAAATCAACTCTATCTGCTTCGTGGTCTCTAAGAGAAGATGAGGTCCCTGCAAATCTACCTCTCCTACCACTATCCATTATAAGGGTTATCGGCATGGCCAAAATTACACATCTATAAAAGGTTCCATATAAGTAGTTTATTGAAAAAAATGTAGGAAAACTCTACAAGAGGTATGTGTTTCAACAATTAATATCCAAAATCCAGGATTCATGCTCGAAGCATGTCTTCAAGCACCTGAATCATATGCTCGGTCCAACCATCTATCTGGGGATGGTAAGTCGTACTCTGAAATACATGTGTACCCAAATCCTTCTTAAGTCTCTTCAAGACCTATGAATTAAAATGAGTATCCTTGTCCAAAACAATGGTGTGTGGAACCCCATGTAGATATACAATCTCTCGGATGTACAGTCATCCTTTCTCATTAACACAGAATGTCTCCTTGATCGATAACAGGTGAGAAACCATTTTGAGTCTGTTAATGACAACCAGAATAGAATCATTACCTCGAGGAGTCCTTGAAAAACTATCACGAGGTCCTTCGTGATATCATTTCATTTTCACCCAGGAATGGGTAATATCTAAAAAAGACCTTCTGGACGCAGATGCTCCACGTTCATTTGCTAATAGGTTTAAAAATTCATGACAAAACTAGAAACATCTCTATTCATACAAGGACAAAAATACTGATAATGTATATCTTGGTACATCTTGGTGACACCAGGATGAACTTCCCAAACCAGTGAATGAAAGTCTCACATCAGCTCCATGAGTATGTATACTTGCACCCAAACGTGTCCATGAAAATGCGAGATCTCGTCATCTCCTATAGTCCATCTTGTAATAGGATCCTCTCCTGACACAATTTCCCATAAGACTAGTCCTTATTAATCGAATATCTTCCACATGATTACTCGATCAGGAAGTGTAGAGGTAGTAGCTATAGAATATAGAATCATCTACCCATGTCTATCATGCACCTCCAAATGCATCTCAGAGAATAGATCAACATGCTGTCACTCACAGCGTGTCTGAAAGCTCAATGTCAAAATACTGAAGGTACTCAACCCACACTCACGGTCTCAAATTTTGATCGTGCTGAGTGAAAATATACTTGAGACTTTTGTAGTCGGGTAAAACCAAAAAATGGTTTCCCTGAAGATAATTTATCAAGAAACATAAATCAAGAACAATAGTATCCAACTGAAGATCATGTGTCAGGTAATCTCTCTCATGTGTCCTCAACGGCCAAGACATACATGCAACACCACCTTCTTCATACATAAGCACTAATTCCTTACCGATACCTGATGAATTACAGTACACAGTATAGCTCTTTCCCAGATCTGGAAGAATTAGTATTGGTGCTAAAGTGAACCTCAATTTCAACTCCTGAAATGATAACTCACAAGAATCAGACAATAAGTACATCACACCCATCATTGTTAGGCCTACCAGTTGCACTGCTAAGTAGGAAAAGTGTTGTATGGAACGTCTATATGAACAATCCATCTCTAGAATCCATCATACATAAAATAAATTCGTTGGATTCTATAAGGAAACTACTTCTATCACATTCTCTAGATGTACTGATAGTCTTATCGTTGAGATAACATCACCAAAGAAGTGAATTTGTTCCATCATAATGTTTTATTTTAATTGCATAGAATATAATTGATGCTCTATCGGTGTACTTAAAATGATATCAAGATGTGTGGAATGTTCGTGTCTAGTCAGATAGTGCAACAAAATATAGTCCACAAAGACTACCATGAATGAATCAAAGTACTGATGGAACACTCAGTTCATCAGTTCCATAAAGGCTACAGGCGCGTTTGTTAGACCTAATGTCATAACCACAAACTCGTATAGACCTTACCTACTCCTAAAGGCTTTAAGAGGTAAATATGATGGTCTAATGTGCAAATGATGATAAACAGATCTCACATCAATCATTGAGGACACCCGAGAACCTCGAAGCTGATCAATGAGATCATCAATAATCAGAATGGGATATCTGTTCTTAATCATCAACTGGTTCAAATTCTGATAATACATGAAATGTAAGAGGGTATTGTATGTCTTCATCACAAACAGTATTGGTGAACCCTATGTAGAAGTACTGGGTCGGATTAACCCCTTATACTGCAACTCCTCCAACTGCTTCTTGAGATCCTGTAACTATGGTGTAGAAATCCAATATGGAGAAATGGAAACTGGTGTCCTTCTGGGAACAAGCTCAATAGAAAATTCCTCCTCATAATCCATAGGAAAACATGGAAAGTCCTCTAGAAAGACATCTCAGAAACCATATACCACTAGATGAAAGTCCCTATGTGAGTTCCCCTTGTCATCTAGATATAGAATATAAAACTAGGATGTAACTCCTCCTGAACCATGATGCTCGAGTCACGCTCTGCTCCCCTGCACATCCCATTCACCCTTATAAAGAAACGATCATCGCTCTGGCGATGTGAAACTCACCCTACAATGATAGAAATCAACAATAGCCAGCAAGGGAACAAACAGGTCTATACTGAGAATGAAATCATAACATGTCATCTCTAGGACATAAAGGTCTCATAAAAAGTGACGCCAACCAACCTCTAGAGGGAACTCCTTGCACTGTCGTACACTAGTCATTCTTCTCCCCAAAGGACATTCTAATGTCACAATATTATTATAAACAAAGATATAGATCCAAAGACTCTCAAAAATAGAAATTCAAATAATGATATGGGAAGCCACTTTATTGAAATGAGAAGAACTTGAAACTAAAGGAACTAGTATCATACATCGAATGATAGAGGGTCCAAGGTACTACTCATGTTGGGTATGCTCCACTGCAAACGCCTGACCTACATCGTAGCCCGGTGACCAAGCCTAACCACTAAAAGCTTATCCACACTATTGTCTCTGAATTCATGGCAACAGGATTCCACAGCCATGACCTCCACCTCAGCCTCAATGACCAGAAGAACTATAGTTCCTAGGCTGGTGAAAAAATAGTGGTGTTGATCCCAAACAAAGAGTTATAGAATAACCCCTACCACCAGCTTCTGGTGAGAAGATCTGACCGAAGCACTAATGATGACCCATCTTGCTGCATGATTGGCACTCCATGGGGTCTCTTGGGCAATGTGTCCTGGTATGCCTGCCCTTCTTACATTGGTATCACACCACCTAGATACCATATGATGTGTCCCACCTACTTGGATCCCAAAACATTGACTCCCTACGATGCTTCCTGCTTTAAGAAGGAAGGATTCCATCACTAAATGTAAAAATTTCGAAGCTCACCACTCCATAATCCCTCAGATTTCACTCCATGATAAGTGATTAGTTGAGTATTGATGAAATGGAAGTCAAACTGAATATGATCACCTGAGATCACATTTCATGCCTAAGACCATCCTAAAAAATCATTGCTAGTAATAACTCATCACCTTAGGGAATAGGCATGAAGCACTGCAGCTCTATGAAAAGAGATGTGTACTCCAGGATTGAGAGAGTACCATGGTCTAGACTCATGAACTCTCGAGCTCGATCGACCCTCAATGTCTCTGTGTAGTATTCGTAAAATGCATGATAAAATTCAGCCCATTCAATAACATGCTGGCATCCCACCTTTGAGATCACATACCACCATCTATCTGTGGAGTCCCAAAGTATATACATAGTAAGCTTCACCCTCCGCTCAGGAGATGTCTCCAAATGATCGATGATAGATAACATGGATTCAAACCATGAATCTTTATCCTATGTTCCTCCTTCCCCTGTAAAGGTGGGAGTATGTTGGAGCTAGAAAACCCTAGTCAACTCTTCCTTAGAAGGTTCATGATGCAATACTTTTCAAAAGGTCTCCATCATCCACACAAATTCTTCTCAAAACTGTGCGTCAACATCATTTTATAGAATAACAGCTGGTTTAAAGACTGGCACAACTGGGTGATTTGCTGGTATTCACTGATCAGCCATATATGGTGTCTGATCACTTCCCTATAAATGGTGGACAATCAAATGATGTCTTGGTAAAATAACTCTACAAGGACAAGCAGACACCTTAGATCATGATTAACAGGGACAGAAACATAGATGTGTAAGAAGAGAACAAGATAAAAAAAGAAATATTGATTTTCAAAACATGGACACACGGTGTAAATAATTCTTATATGTTTTTTCCCTTAAGCCTTAAAATGGTCTTATACTTCTGCCACCCCAGGTTGTATAACACCCCATACAGACAGCGGGTTGTCCTAACACACAACATGTACTTGAATCCTCTTCCCCTTCTAGAGATCTTCTACGCAGCTAAACCACACGGTTCTCCTATAACTATACTACATGGCTCTCCTGTTCCAGACATAGTTTAACACCCCAAGAATCCACGGTACGCTTCTCTTTGAATAATACAGTAGTGTGTGTTTTACGCAACTTCGATTTCTAACACACACCACAACCAATCGAACTAGCTCTTATGACTAGTAATACCTACTTTTTGAAATTTTATAAATTTTATCTCTCAAAATTTACTTCATTATTGGATTATTAATATCAAATTTATCCTAGGTTGAAATTTTGGTACTTTTCAGATAACTTTTATATTTTGAGGAATAGTGAAAATTGTGAAATTTTAAGTAAAAACAACTTTTTTAATCAAAAATAATTAATAGTGATAAATTATGAATTTGAGTGGTTTTAATGTATATTTGAAATATATTTTTACCATTTAATACAATGTTGGTGCTTAGACATAATTTTACAATTAAACTGGACATAAACAAGTGTCAATCTTTTGATAGTTATTATATCTTAAAAACACGCTTTTTGTTTTGACAGCGGAATTAATTTTAAATTAATTTCTGCCACTTATTTGTCTTCAATTTGGAAAAATGAATTTCATATTTTGAATCAGGATTTCCAAATTGTGTAAATAGGAAAATTTTATTTTTATACATTTTAAATAATTACTTCGGTAAATATTTTATTTACCATGGTTAAAGGGTAAATCCGGAAAATAAGGGTAAAAAATAATATTATATAATAATAAATTACACTAAAAGGTGTCCTAACCATATTGGTGGATACATGTCCGAACATGGTCATCATTTGGTCGATTTAGAGACCCTATGGAGCCACTTGTTGGTGATAGTGACACTTTATATTAATTTAGTTAAAGTAAATAAAAAAATGACATAAAATAATATCTTTTAGAAAAACAATTTTTACATAGGGTTATATATTTTATATATTCAATTATAAATATTAATTATAAAGATCAAAATATTTCCTATATAACAGTATTTTATATATAATTTTTATACATGAAAAAATGTAAAAATATATATGACACAATAATGATGCAGTATTTTCTTTATTAATGAAAGAATCAAATAATTGTTATTATAAATGTTAAAATATATATAATTTGTATGTTTTCTTGACATACACGAATTTTATTGTTTAATATGACATGTTTATATTTCTTAAATAAAATTTTTTCGAATTAATAAAGTTGTTAAGACTTTAACAAAATTCAATTATTGAGTAGTGTCAAAATTAATATAAATGAGTTTTAAAACAAATATTATTTTATCAATTTATACTCTATTCATAAAAATATAAGGTTCAGCCATAGTAATTATATCAATATTGGTTAATCATCAATGGACCACTTGGGGGTCACTTGGTGGTATATATAATGTTTATTAACTATACAATATAAAAATACAAAGTGACATGGTAAGTGTCAAACTAATTAACTAAGAGTTAAAACTAAAAGATAAGGTAAATATAATGACCCAAAACTGTCTAAAATCTATTGGTTGAAAGGATTTAGACCCATATACATTAGACTTTGAATAATCCACTTTGGATCAATTATAAACCGAATATGATTTTATTATAAAATATTACTTTAATTTTTTCCTAAAGAGCTCGTCACCCTTCTTATAAAAGGGTACTCCCCCTTCTCATTAATTCACACCTACAAAGCCATTTGGCTCGGCCAAAATCTACCCAAATATCCTCCAAACTTGTATGAATTCATCCTAGAGGCCTTAGTTAGATAATAAAGCCACCCTAAGGAGCCCTTTTGATCAAATCAAAAGGAAGAACCCGAAGAAGAGGTAACGTCTTCACCACCCTCTTTAAAGTTCATTTTTTAAACATCTTAATTCATTGTTATTTCCATTCTAAAATAGTAATTCCATTATCTTTTATATACTGTGATGTTATTGTAATTATGGAACAAAAAAATTCATTATTCTATCCATACCTTGAATGACATGCCACAATACGTGCGTACGTATGGCCTACCGTCTCCATCTAGTGGTGTAATTGTTGTTCAATATATTATTATTTAGATGGGTATAATAATGATGTATACATCATGTAAATGATAAATATAACATGATAATTATTATTTCTATATGATATACCATCCAATTATATATTATTTTAATATCAAAACAATGATATTATAGCTCGTGCGTACGTACGGATTTCCGTCTCCATGAACGCGATGAGATTCATTCCCCATCGTATCCATTCCAGACTAAATTTTATTGGATGATTAAAAAAATATTTAAGGACTTGATATAAATATGTATATAAATAAGATACAACCTATCCATAAAAAACTTGTCTTATGTAACAAAAGCTATAAAATAAAACGAGTAAGTTAACACCCGAAACAACGATAATACTATGATATTATCATCAAAGCAATATTAAAAGATCATATATGATATCATATTAATGTATATAATTATAGTATAATTTTATAACAATTATTTCACCATTATAAAAGAGTTTAACCCACCCTTTACAAAGTAAAAGTACAAGGTAAGTGTTTATTTCACAATCTCTTCATTATCTGAGGTTGTTTATACATAATTATCTACTAGGACCTCTTTATCATCCACATCCATGTTTCTTAAAAATGTATTTCAAAACATTCTTACTATTTTACTGAATATGGTTTAAATTCATTTACAACATTGTTTTACTTTTTATAAGAGGTTTTTAAAGGAATCATTCCATCGTTTTCCAAACAATGTCCTTTTTATCCTTTTCGGCAGAATTAAGGTAAGAATGTATTTTTTAACTTATACGGTGGGCATGTCTATTTTTCATCCATTATAAAATCTTCAAAGCTTCCCTTATAATCTTATAAGAATATTTTCAATGTAAATGTTTTATTTTATAATTATTTTAATTTTAAATTATTTAAAAAAATAGATATTTCTGTCATATTGTTTTGATTTCATCTATGTCAACATCCTGTGATGGATTTTAAGCTTATTTGAAGTTGATTTATTATGATACAAAACTTCCATACTGTATTGATGTTTTTTTGATATGTTTGACTGTAGATGTTTTATTTTTATACCATTCCTGGTTTTTGGAGAAAGTATTGACATTTTGTAAGCTAGTTTTAATATGAATGTTTATGTTATATTTAAACATGTTCACATGAAGAATTCATTAGACTTAATAAGTGACGGGTGGAGCCTGCTATAGCTCTTCAATGCATCGGTATGTCTCATGAGACAAACTAGTATCTTGGAAAGAGGCCTTGTCAAAATCTTATTTGTAGTCTTGGAACGAGGCATTGAATATGTGGTTATGATAGTCTGGCATTATGCATTCCATCATTATGAAGGTGGTTATTGATATTGAATGTGATTATTCGATTAGTGGAATATCCATGTGAATAAGTAAATGGAATTATTTCATTTTATCTTTTCCACATTATACTGATGTTCAAGTTTAAAAGGATTTTGTTTTAGTTATACATTTCCTTAAATGTTTATTCTTATTTGTGAATGTTTTCGCTATATTGTTATCCTTACTGGGCATCTGAGCTCACCCCTTTCTATGTTTTATTTTTCCCATGATTTAAAGATGTATTTTATGAATGACCTGTAGGGATAGTATGTGGGGATATGAGTGTGGACTATAAAGACTATGTTATTTTTTTTCCATTTTTATGATCTAATGTAATACTTATGAATATATCTAGTGTGTCCAAGGCTACTAAACTAATTGGTCTTTCGAGATTTGGTCATTCTTGTAATCATGCCAATGTTATGAAATAATGCACTGAATCTGGGTAACTGGTGTCGGGGCATTACAGTTGGTATCAGAGGAATCTTACTACAAGCCTTGGTAGCTAGATTTAGATAAACTCTTATTAGAGCACATAGACCTAAGATAGACATTGAGGATTAGTAGAGAAGAAATTCTTAGAATTTTGGTATTGTTGAGATTTTGAGAGTTTTCCGAGCAATACATCCTTGTCTGGATACGAGCAGGTAGAGGTGGCTCTGGAATAGATGTACCTAGGGGTAAAACCTGAAAACACCTCTTTGAGATTGACTCGAACAAGAACTGGTAGACGACAACGGGCCTTGCTGCACTTTTGGTTACGACACTGCCGGGGGATATGATTAGGATTTTTCTCATTTTAATTACAAACCATTATGAAGGGTTTATGATCATATACATCCTCAAAGAAAACATTTTTATTATTATGGATTATATCCATAAACTGTTCAATTTATGATAAGTGTTTTACAATTATGGAATAATGTATTTTCATTCATAAACTAATCTAGTTTCTGCCATTGTTTAGAAATGGCGCCTAGTGGAAGGAATGGAAACCATATCAATGCATGCACTCCAGGTAGGGATTTCCCTCCTACTCAAGATAATTATTGTGGAGCTAGTGATGCAACTTATGCTGAAAAACTAATCACCATACTGGGACAGCTCACTCATGTTATGAATAATAACCTTACCCATATAGAGCATCCTGATCTGCATTGTGGAGGATCAATGTAAGATTTCATCATTAGAAAACAACCACCAACATTCTATGGGAGTAAAAATCCCATAGTAGCTGAACAATGTATAAATTACTTATAGAAAATATTCCATGCCTTGGGGAGTAGTGAAAGAGAAAATGTTGTCATGGTATTTTATCACCTCACTAGAGATGCTAATTAATGGAGGTCATTGACAAAAAACTAAGGAAGATAATGATGTATCAGTTATGGAATGGAGGGGGTTCAAAGAGCTGTTCTTAGAAAAATACTTTCCGCGAGACCATTGGGAAGATATGGAAAGGGAATTTCTGAGTCTGAGGCAGAAAGAGGATGAGAATGTCTCCAAGTATGAGGCCAACTTTACAAGGATAGCGAGGCGTGCTGCTGATTATATACATAACCCAAGGATTAATATTGATCGTTTCATTGATGGGTTAAAACCATTTCTCCGTCAAGAATTAGTCTCACAATCCTTCTCATTGTACGAAGATATTGTCTCGTGTGCCATCAAGACAGAAAAGGAATTCTCTAAGTCTTATAACTATAAAGAAAAGCAAGAGAATAAGAGATCTGCTGATCAATCTGGAAATGGAAATAAGGGGAATAAGGGAAAAGTCGAAAATCCATCCTATATTAAGAGTGGGATGAAACACCCTGGTAATTGCCTAAAAGTTATATGAGTCTGTTACAAGTGTGGTGAAAAAGGCCACCAATCTCATTATTGCAAGGGAATGACAGTTGTTGTCAATGTGGAATTCTATAATTGTAGAGATATGGGACATTATGCAAATGAATGTCCTAAGAATTATGGGAACATGCCTCAGAAAAGGAAAAGAGATCAAGGCCAAGCTTATGCTATCACTACTGCTGAGGTAGAAGCACCGAAAGACATGGTGGTAGGTAATTTAATGGTTTCCTCAAGTGTAGAAAATGCATTATTTGATTCTGGATCATCGCATTATTTCATATCATCCTAGTTTTATATGAAAATTAGATATATCCAATTTGATTTAACAAGAGAGTTGTCAGTCAAACCCCCTATGGGAAGTATCATTGCAACAAAGTTCTGTGAATCAGTCCCCATTAGAGCAAATAAATGTTCTTTATCTGCTGATCTCATTGTCATACATATGATTGAGTTTGATATAATCCTCGGTATGGATTGTCTTTCCGACCATGATGAAAATATTTATTGTAAGAAGAAGGAGGTTATGATTTTTGATGATGATGATAAGGAACACCTTATCTTTAGAGAAGAATCATCACCACATAATTCATTTCTATACCCACCCCCAGTAGCTCAACTAAATTCAATTATCGGGGAGGAAGAGAACGAAATAACTTTGGGTGAGGAAAGTAATGATCAAATAGAGGATGTGCCTATTGTGAAAGAATATGTAGATGTGTTTCCAAAATATTTACCTGGACAACCTCCAAAATAAGAACTTGACTTTTCCATTTATTTAATTCCTGGATAAATGACTATATCGATGACCCCTTATAGAATGACCACAATGGAATTAGTTGAACTAAAGAAACAACTAGAGGAATTGAGTAATAAGGGATTTATTCATCCTTGTGTTTCTCCATAGGGAGCACATGTCCTTTTTGTTAAAAAGAAAGCTGGATCTATGAGGTTGTGCATTGACTACAGGGAGATCAATGCTATAACAATAAAGAACAAGTATCCCATACCTCGCATTGAGGATTTATTTGACCAACTGCATAAAGCTCTATACTTTTCAAATACTGACCTTCGATCTAGATACCATCAGTATTGTTTGATGAAGGAAGACATTCTGAAGATAGCATTTTGAACCAGGTACGGGCATTACGAGTTTACAGTAATTCCTTTTGTATTGACTAATGGACCCTATGTATTCATGGATATAGTGAATAGAGTTTTCAAGAAATATCTCGATAATTTTTTGTGGGTATTTATTAATGATATATTGGTATACTCCAAAATCTACTAAGATCATGAAAATATCTTGCGCATTATCCTGAAGACTCTTAGAATACATGAACAATATGGGAAGTTTAGCAAGTGTGAATTCTGGCTTCAAGAGATTTCTTTTCTTGGACATATTGTCCCTAAGGATGGAATCTCTGTTGATCCTTCTATGACCAAGGAAATCCATGAATAGCCACACCGATGAGTATAATTGAGGTACACAGTTTTATTAGTCTGGAAGGTTATTGTCGAAGTTTCGCCCAGAATCTTGCCCGATTAGCTAACCCATTAATAAAGCTCAAACGTAAAGGGGTTAAATTTTTTTGTACAAAATAATGTGAATAATTTTTTGATGAACTTAAGAGAAGATTAGTCAAAGCTCCTATATTGACTCTACCATCGGGGAATAATGGGTTCACTATATTTATTGATGCATCAAAGAAAGGACTTTGTTGTGTCCTTATGCAGAATGATAGGGTTTTTGCCTATGTATCATGATAGCTGAAAATTCATGAGAAAAAGTATTCTACTCATGATCTCATGTTAGATTTTGTAATTTCTTCCTTGAAGATATGGAGACATTATCTCTATGGTAAAAAATGTAAGATATATATCGATCACAAGAGTTTGAATTATATTTTCACACAAAAAGAACTCAACATGAGGCAAAGGTGATGGTTTGAACTACATAAGGACTATGATTAGACAATAAACTACCACCCAGGGAAGGAAAATAAGGTTGAAAATTCTTTGAGTAGAAAATATCATGGTGTTTTGACCTTGATGAGCGTGGAAATGGATCCTATTTTCATGGATCTAGTAAGGATGGATATAGGAATCACCATGGAAGGTGAAACATCAATAATATTTCAAATGGTTGCCAAACCATCTTTACTAGAAAGGATAAACTGTTCTCAGGCCAATGATGAAGTGTTTAAAAAGAAGATTAGAGCTGTGAATGATGGATGATTGAGTGACTTTGTCTATGACGATGGAATTTTGAAATTTTGGAGGAGACTTTGTGTTCTCGATATAACTGATTTAAAAAGGGAATTGTTAGATGATTCTCATAGTTCCAATTTCTCTATACACCCTGGGAGCACCAAAATGTATAGAGAATTGAAGGAACACATTTGGTGGGACAACTTGAATATGGATATTTCTGATTTGGGGTCAAGATGTATGGTTTTTCAATAAGTGAAAGCCGGAAGGCAACAGCCTGGTGGAGTATTGCAACCTCTTCCCATACCTGAGTAGAAATGGGATAATATCAAGATGGACTTTTCCATGGGACTACCAACAAATCCTAGAAGGAACGATGCAATATGGGTCATTGTTGATAATCTTACCAAGTCATCACATTTCCTTGCTATAAGGGCGGATTTACCACTTGAACGTCTAGCAAGACCATATATTAATGAAGTTGTGAGACTTCATGGAGTACCCCTATCGATTGTCTCAGATCGTGATCCCCATTTTACTTCATGATTCTGGAAAAGTCTTCAGAAGGCCTTGGTTACTGAACTTTGTTTGAGCACTGCTTACCACCCTCAAATAGATGGACAATCAGAATGAACTTCTCAATATTTATAATTCATGTTGAGATCATGCTCACATGAATTTCAGGGTACATGGGATCAATATTTACCTCCGGTAGAATTTTCCTATAACAATAACTTCCATTCAAGTATTCAGATGGCACTATATGAAGCATTATACAGAAAGAGATGTCGAAAACCAACCTGTTGGGATGACTTTGGTGAAAGAAATCATATAGGCCCAGAACTGGTGGATGAAATGATGGATAAGTTGAAGGTAATCCAAAACCACATTGCAGCATCTCAAAGTAGGAAGAAGAGCAATGCTGACCACCGAAAGATGGATTTGGAATTTCAGGTAGGAGATCATGTTTTCTTGATGGTATCTCCATGGAAGGGAGCTATATGTTTCGGTAAGAAGGGTAAATTGAGTCCCAAGAACATCAGACCCTTTGAAATTATAGAACGAATTGGGGTTGTAGCTTACCGTTTGACAATGTTGAAAAGTCTCTCCAAATTTCACGATGTGTTCCACGTATCACTATTGAGAAAATACAAGCATGACCCAACACATGTACTCACATATGAGGAATTAGAACAAGAACCTGATCTGTCTTATTGCGAAGATCCTGTCAGGATTCTTGATACAAGAGAACAAATGTTGAGAAACTGGACCACTCGTCTGGTAAAAGTTCTATTGAGAAACCGTAAGATGGAAAAGGCAACGTGGGAACCCGAGAAACTTATGATGTAAAACCACCCAAGTATTTTTATGCAATAATATTCTATAAATTTAGAGGATGAAATTATATGAAGGAGGGGAGAATGTAACCCCCCAATAATCCACGGTACACTTCTCTTTGATTAATACAGTAGAGTGTGTTGTACGCAACTTCGAGTTCTTACACACACCACAACCAATCGAACTAGCCATTATGAATAGTAATATCTACTTTTTAAAATTTTATAAATTTAATCTCTCACAATGTACTTCATTTTTTGATTCGTAATATCGAATTTAGCCTAGGGTAATAATATGGTACTTTTTGGTTATGTTTTATATTTTGATGAATAGTGAAAATTAATAAATTTTAATTAGAAACAACTTTTTTAATAAAAATAATTAATAGTGATAAATTATGAATTTGAGTGGTTTAAAAGTATATTTATAATATATCTTTAACATTTAATACAATGTTGGTCGTTGGACATAATTTCATAATTAAACCGGACATAAACAAGTGTCAATCTTTTGAAAGTTAATATATCTAAAAAAACACGCTTTTTGTTTTAACAGCTGCAATTAATTTTAAATTAATTTCTGCCACTTCGGTGTTTTGAATTTGGAAAAATTGGTCCCATATTTTTAATCTCGATGTCCAAATTGTGTAAATAGGTAACTTTTATTTGTATACCTTTTAAATAATTACTTCGTTAGATATTTTATTTACCATGGTTAAAGGGTGAATTCAGTAAATAAGGGTAAAAAAAATAATATTATAATAATAATAAATTAACTTAAAATGTGTCCTAACCTTATTGGTGGATATATGTCCGACCATGGGCATCATTGGGTCGATTTTGGGACCCCTTGGGGCCACATGTAGGTGATAGGGACACTTTATATTAATTAAGTTAATGTAAATAAAAAAATGACATAAGCTTATATCTTTTAGTTAAAAATGTTTTAAAAAGGGTTATGTATGTTATATATTAGATTATAAATATTCATTAGAAATATAAAAAAATTTCCTACATAATTGTATTTTTTTTATAATTTTTAGACATTGAAAAACTAAAAAATATATATGACACAATAATGATGCAGTATTTTCCTCATTAATGAAAGAATCAAATAATTGGTATTATAAATGTTAAAATAATTATAATTTGAATTTTTTGATGACATAAACGAATTTTATAGGTTAATATGACATGTTGAGATTTCTTAAATGAATTTTTTTCAAATTAAAAAAGTTTTTATAACTTTAAAAAATCAATTATTGAGTAGTGTCAAAATTGACATAAATGAGTTTTTAAAACAAATACTATATTATTAATTGACATTCTATTCTTAAAAAATCTGAGGTTCATCCATAGGACTTATATAATTATTGGTGTATCATTAATGGACCGCTTGGGGGTATCTTGGAGGTATATAGTAAGATTATTAACTATATAGTATAAAAATACAAAGTGACATGATAAGTGTCAAACTAATTAACTAAGAGTTAACACTAAAAGATAAGGTTAATATAATGACCTAAACCTGTCTAAAATCTATTGGTTGAAAGGAATTAGACCCATACCCACCTTATAGTTTGAATAAACGACTTTGGATCCATTATAAACCGAATATTATTTTATTATAAAATATTACATTAAGTTTTTTCTAAAGAGCCCCTCATCCCTCTTATAAAAGGGAACTCCCCCTTCTCATTAATTCGCACATTCAAAGCCATTTGGCTCCAGAAAACTCTTCCCAAATATCGTCCCAACTTCCCTAACTTTATCCTAGAGGCATTATTTTGATCATAAAACCTACTTAAGGAGCCCTTTTGATCATATAAAAAGGAAGAACCCGAAGAAGAGGTAACGTCTTCCCCACCCTATTAAAAGTTCCTTTCTTCTTAAACTTCTTATTTCCTTGTTATTTCCATTATAAAATAATAACTTCAGTATGATCTATATACTGTGATTTTATTATAATTATGGAACAATCAAATTAATTATTCTATCTATCCCTTTAATGACATGTCACAATACGTGAGTACGTACGGCCTACCGTCTCCACCTTTTGGTGTAATTTTTATTCAGTAAATTATTATTTAGATGGGTATAATAATGATTTATACATCATATAAATAATAAATATAACATGATAATGATTCTATATATATGATATACCATCCAATTATATATTATTTTAATATCAAAAGAATGATATTTTCGCTCCTGTGTACGTACGGATTACCTTCTCCACGAACGCGATGAGATTCATTTCCCATTGTATCCATTCAAGACAAAATTTTATTTAATGATTAAAAATAATATTTAAGGACATGATATAATTCTGAATTTGAATAAGATACAACCTATACATAACAAATGTGGCTTATATAACAAAACATATAAAAGAAATTGAGTAAGTTAACACCCGACACAATGATAATACTAAGATATTATCAACAATGCAATATTGAAGGATCATATATGATATAATATTAATGTATATGATTATTTTATAATTTAATAACAATTACTTCACCATTATATAGGAGGTTAACCAACCCGTGACCAAGGAAAAGTATATGTTAAGGGTTTATTTCATAATCTCTTCATTATCTGAGGTTGTTTATACATAAATATCTACTCGGACCTCTTTATCATCCACATCCATGTTTATTAAAAATGTATTTTAAAACATTATTACTATTTTATAGAATATGGTTTAAAGACATTTTTAACCTTGTTTGAATTTTTATAAGAGGTTTATAAATGAATATTTCTATCTTTTACCAAAAAAGGTCATTTTTATCCTTTTCGACAGAATTAATGTAAGAATTTTTATTTTAACTTATACAGCGGGTGCGGAAGTTTTTCCACATTTATAAAATCTTAAAATCTTACCTTTCAATATTATAAGAATATTTTCAATGTGAATATTTTATTTTATAATTATGTGACTTTTAAATGATTTCAAAAAGAGATTTTTCTCTCATACAGTTTTGATTTTATCTATGTCAACATCCTTTGATGGATTTTAAGATTATTTGAAGTTTATTTATTATGATAAAAAACTTCCATTTTATATTAATGTTTTTGTGATATGTTTGACTGTGGATGTGTTTTTTTATACCATTCATTTTTTAGGGAGAAATTATTGACATTTCGTATGGTAGTTTTAATAAGAATGTTTATGTTATATTTAAACATGTTCATATGAGGAATGCATTCGACTTAATATGTAACAGGTGGAGCCCACTATAGCTCCTTGATGCATCGGTAGGTCTCATGAGACAAAATAGTGCCTTGGAATGAGGCCTTGAAAAAATATTATTTGTAGTCTTGGCATGAGGCCTTGACTATGTGGTTATGATTGTCTGGCATTATGCATTCCACCATTATGAAAGTGATTATTGATATTGCATTTGATTATTCGATTAGTGAAATATCCATGTGAATAAGTAAATGGTATTATTTCATTTTATCTTTTCCATATTATGCTGAAGTTCATGTTTAAAGTTCTTTTGTTTTAGTAATACATTGCCTTAAATGTTTATGCTTAATTTTGAATGTTTCTTCTATATTGATATCCTCACTAGGCAATGAGCTCATCCCTTTCTTTGTTTTATTTTTCCCAGGATGTGAAGATGTATTTTATGAATGACCTGCAGGGATATTATGTGGGGATATAAGTGTGTACTATGGAAACTATGTTGTTATAGTTTTCAATTTTATGATGTAATGTAAGACTTATGAGTATATCTAGTGTGTCCAAGGATACTAAACTAATCGGTCTTTCGAGATTAGATCTTTCTTCTGATCATGACAATGTTATGTAATAATGCACCGAATCTGGGTAACTAGGGTTAGGGAGTTACACACAGCATGTACAAGACCAAATTCATCGACTCGTGTTGTTAGTTATATGACCAGTTACACATATGACTCTACACTGCGTGTTCTAGATGGACACGACGTGTACTAGAAGGATTTCACCAACCTGTTTTTTTAGTTACACAGATGAAAACAAGGGTTACACTTCATGTCTTGTTCAATCGTGACATGGCATGTATGACTTATGTTTTCAACCATATGTTTCATTAGTCACACAGGTGGACACATGGTCTACAAAACACAACGTGTACATCCATAACATCACATGTCCAACCAAGATTTCCCTACCCTATGTCTCTGCCCACACATCTAGTGACATAGTTATTGACTACACAGAGTTTACATATAGTACACAGTGATTACTTAAAGAAAAAAAGTTACGCCCCGAACAGAAGGACACGTGGCATGTATTTATGATTTCACATAATGCATTCTATGTTATTTCACCTAGTATTTTTCAGAAACTAATCAAAAACCTAGAAAATCATGGAAGGAAACATTAAAGTTCTATATTTTGATCCATGAATGGCCCATAATCCTCATGAATGAGTGCATGGCATCTTATACATGTCATGTTTTGTCATAACTTTTTAATGATCCCCAAAATTATGATCCAAGAGGGCCAATAATACCACATGAACCTATGTCTAGTGTCCATTAAAATGAAAACATACATAATGCAATACCCATTCAAAATTAGGTATCATATCAAGGAATCAATCACAACAACATGCATATATAAAACAACATCAATCACAACATCATGAAATCACTAATGCACCCTAAATGGCATGGATGGAATATATGACATGTGATTCTTAAAAAGATCATATGTGATGCATGAGATGGAATACCACAATCTCATCATGTTTGAAATAGAAAGTGAGCGTTAATAATATAAACTATAACTACAAAAAACGTCTGAATCACCCAATTGTGAAATCCATAAACTTTTAAAATAGTAGAACACAAAAAATTACAATAAAGAAGTAGATTGGTTTTTACTTGTACATGGGTTAGCTAATCATGGGCACAACATATTACCATGAACATATTCCATAAAATCCTTGACTATAGGCTCTAAATAGTATGTCCAAAATAAAATAATCGCACTCATACAACTTTGTGACACCCCAGTTCTGGAAGCCTCCTAGAGGCACCCCGTACCTGGTTGGTCAAGTGGCCTCAAGCACATTTCCCAGAATGCCAAAGGATTACAACTAGCACCGAGGGCCATTGGAGTGATATTTTGGAAACTATTCCTTCATTGGTAGAGTAACATAGTGGATGTAAAACAGGAAACAATAGCATAATAAATTAAAATACTAAACAACATTAAAAACCAGAAGACTGAAAGTAAATAAAAACTGGAGCACATATATAAATGATGCATGATAAATATTCCTATGAATGTAGCCAAACATGTCAAAATGCTGGAATACAAAAATAAAACAAAGTATACTGAAAGGAATGTAAACAGATCCACAACATTGCAAGCCTCATCTTGGTCCCACGCTCCCTATCTCCACAACAATCAAGTACATTATGTAGAAGGGAACAAGAAATTATCTATACATATAGAAATATAATATATTTGGGCACAAAAAAATGACCCGAACATGGTGAAAGGGTAGTCCTAGTAGGCAATTCACCAATGATTTGTGCCTAACAGTCATTGAATATATATAGCAGGCAATAAGCGAAGAGATGTAGTAAAGGGGAAGTACAGAAAAGAAAACAATTGTATAGTTTCAATTGCATTCAATTTAATACATAATGTTAGTATATAATCACAAATAGGTTACCCACTGGGAAGTACTCATAGTATAACCCCTCTAGATCAGCTTTAGCACATACTCTATGAGAATCAATCGATGTCACATCCCCAAATAGTCTTTTATCAGAAACTAATAGGCACTCTAGGGAATCACTCCACATCTAATTCCCCATGTTGTCTGCATCGAAGAACTACATAAACTCTGAGAGATCTCTCAATGCCCCCCCTAAGGTCTCACAATGTAAAACTAAACAGACACTCTAGAGAAGACCTCAAAATCAATTATTTCTATTTTCTACTACCCCAATGTCCTACAGACCTGTGTAAGTCAGTCATGCATGAACTATACTTGACAACCATTGTAAACCTCAAGAACAATTTGAATTAACAATCTACAACATATCATATCATGTAAGATAATAATATCCCCAACAAAATAATATTTACAATGGATGCAATGAAACCTAACAGGCAAGCTGGACCAAACACCCAAAATAAGAAAACATGGGAAAAACCTCCATAGCATGGAAAAATTAACCATATTCATAAACAAGCAACCTTTATCCAAACAAATAGGGCATAGAAGGGAAAACCGATCTAAAAACCAAAACATGCAATACCCCGTTCTAGGGTATTGGGAACTTTTGGACATAATACTCAAATACTACCTAAGAAAAGGTACAAACCACCTACCTCGATTTCGTGAGATCGATATACATGATTATCATGCATTGAATGGAAATTGTACATTGTAGATCTAAAAAAATGTTAAAATTTTCAACTAAGTACAACTTGTGAGAGAGTGGAAATCAAGAGATGATGATCAAGAAAAAGGTATAATCAACTTATGTGATTCTAATGGAATCGATGGTAGTTTATTCAGAGAAAGGATGTCCATTTGGGGGCACATTGAAGATATACAGCCATACAGTCACTCTTAAAATAGACCAAATAAGAAGAATAAGGTGTTTTCGATTAGTCGCGACCCTATTCCATTTAATGAAAGAAAAATAGACGACCTATTCATTAAATTTACACATCATGTACTTGCCTTTTCGAGCCTCCACTTTTGGAGGCCTCCAGGTCACCAAACATGGTTGTGTGCTCAGTCATTACCGGGTAAGCACACAACTACATGCGGCAACTAGTAACATGGTGTGTACATATATGTACATGGAGTGTACTCTAGAAATTTCCAGAAACATATCTTTTTCTTCAAAAACAACCTGAAAGGAAAACATACCTGAAAAGAACATTTGGGTTTTTACACTCAAATAAAATAATCATATAATGCCATTGGTTTATTATTATTGTTTTCAAAAAAATAAAATTTCAGTGATATATTGAGTTGAAAACAACACCATTTTATTCATTCTCAAGTTAGAACAATGGGTTAGCTTTCATTACACACGACACTACATTTTACAAAAACCATGATAAAATTTTAATATAGTCATGTATTCGTGACCTTTATATCATAAATGTTAAAAATAGAGATAAGAATAGTATTAATTAATTCATAAAAATTATTCATAATGGTTTTTCTAAATGATGGGGAAAACCCCTTTATTATGATGAAAAAAACACAATCCCCATTTGTATGAAATGGGTAAGGGGAGAGCCCAGCAAAAACCAAATATCCATAGTATGAAATTTATTTAACCTAAAAGACCCAAAACCACAAAGACCCAAAACCAAAAAAAAATTTCCATAGGATAAAAAACCACACTACAGCAGCCATAAAAAGAACACAGGCTCATGGAGAAGCTTTTCATAGATGAACCGAGAACTCAGGTAGTGCATAGTCTTTACCCCATGAAACCAATCAATCACATGCTAGGGCCACCGAACACAAGCAGAGATAAACCAGTTTATAAATCCATCCCACTACAGTGACTCCAAGAAACATCTCTCATCGGTGACTCCAAGAGTAACTTTTCTATACCCATGAAACCACAGCCCATCCTAGAAAATGTTAAGACAACAAGAAGATATGAACTAATCCTCTGAGAAAACTATCAAAAAAATACATATAACCAATCCCCATAACAATACTCAAAATAGATAAAAATACCAGACAAGAACAATAAAAATAGATAAAAGCATCTTTCAATTACTTTAGCTTTTTTTAAGGGAAAAAGAGACCATAACCAAAATAAATTATCTTTTAATGAAAAATAAATAAGAACATACCCCAAACTAAACATGGAAGATAAGTCATATTATTTTTTAATAAAAATAATAATAACATCTGGAACAAGAATGTGACATGATGATCACTATTAATATATAGCACAAAAAGTAATCCAAGTCTAAAAGAAAAAAAATTAATCATCCCTTTGAAAAATAGGGATGGATTCTTTAGGAATTTGATCATAATAAGGATGGTTCCCCCATCTACTCCTTTGATATCTAGACTATCAGCTAGAGAATTTCAATCCCTAAAATCTGGTGTAATAATTTAGTCAATATATGAGATAAATTTCAATCAATTTATCAATATATTTATAATCCTCTAAAGGATATGAGTAGAAGAGGTTCTGATTGAATGAAATATTGTGGTCGTATAAAACTCTAACCATATCTTATTCAAGCCCCCAATTAATTGCAATATCTAGAGGAAAAATGAGTTATAAAATCACTGCCTCATGAGAGGAGGCAATACCACAGGATTTGGAAGAGGAAACCAAAACAATACTAAAACTATTCCTGAAAACAAATCCATAACCTGATGGACCCATATTTCCTCTAGAAGTTCCATCATTAAAAATGTTAATCCAACCCAAAAAATGAGGATGCCAAAAAATATACATAGTACCCAAAAGAGGCTGAAAATTACCATTAACATTGAAATTCTTATGTACTGAAAAATAATGAACTATGTTTTGACAATAAGCTTTACGGGGAAGCTTAAAATTTTTCATGGCTGAAAAGTTTCCAGAAAGGCGGGAATGAAGATTGAAACCAACTCAATCATGATGTCCCTTGTTTCTCATCATACACAATGAATTACCATGTTCAGCAGCAACAACCTTTAAAAAAACAACATCATAGGATATAAGGTAAGGAAAAACATACCATCATGAATATCTCAAATAGTAGATAAATAATACATTTGATCATAAACAATATCATAATGTGGCTTCATAATTGAGGTTGTATTTTATCAACTCACAAAAAAGGTGATCCATGTCCTCCGTATTCTAATGATAGGGAATGAAAACAGAATAAAGATAAATACCACATACCTGTAAACATGTGTTAGAAGGGACTTTTCTATGGGATAGTATCCACAATAAATGAGCCAGGAAAAAAGAATGATTCTTCTATTAAACATCCAAATCCTATCTAAACCTTACACAATAGTGTTTTTAGGAGTTTAGAATAATTTATAGGTTATCATATCAGAGGGGTCCAGTTCCCAAATCCATAAATAACCAATGGAGGAAAAGAAATATATAATAATAATCTATTAAACAACGTCATGGACTACAAAAATATCATATAATCAATCCTTAATAGAAACATCTTGATTCAGGTTTGAAGCTTCATGACTAACAAATTAAATAAGAAGAACACCACTCCAATTATATTTCCAAAACATAATAGAAGATTTCTGAGTTACATACCATATTCTATCAACATGAATATTACAAAATGAAGATTTAAAAGAAGTACAAATAGTTAAATCCATGTAATTTATGTTACCACTTTAGAGTTTAATAATGAATCTGGACCTCCGAAAAGAAGTAGCTTCTGAGTTATCATTTACTAGTTTCCTAATAAACGAAACATCATGGGAATGATTAAAAAGAATGTGATTTTTAATACCATGGGCCCCCTCTCAAATGATTTGAAAAAGGTATTCCAAGTCACAATTATCTTCAATCCAAAATATTACTAGTACAATTAACTTTGTTGATGGCCACATTAGTTGATTTGATATGAGAAGAAGTCCGTGAAAAAAATGGCACATCCTGTGCCGGTGTAAGAGGTAGACCGGTGTTCCCATGACCTCTGATTAATGTCACTATCGACCATGAGGGGTCACACGAGGGGTGATCCCTATGGACCCCATTGTGTATGTTCAAACCAATCCACATATCTAAAATCCCATTTAGTGATTCGAAACCGACCTAGATTAAGATGAAGGTTACCTGTCGACCATGCCATTCTTATATCATCTTCATTCGAAAATACCAAATAGAAATAGCCCTTAAAAATTGGAATACGTTTCCATGCACTTATACCACACCATATGGAAATTTGATTCTTGATGTTAATATACGACCATGACTTATCACCCCTAGAGAGTATTATTCGTTATTGAAGTGAGAATTTTTAATTATTGAAATGGTGTTGCAAGGAGTTCGGATCTGCCACCACCAAGAAAGAACCATCATCCAATTTTTTGATTGATTATGAATTAAGAGTATCCCATTTTACCAGATCTTGAAAACCCGATTGGGCTTTTAAAAAGGAAACTCCAACCTTTAAAGTGAAGGAGCATAAAAAATACAACTAGATGAAGAACTTAGAGCACCCTTAATGGGGAACTCCTATTATAGATTGAACAAAACTGAACTATAGTGAAAGTGACGAATATAAGAATGGATCAATTACAATGATGAAAATATCCTCTCTTCACTCCTGAGCAAGACACCATCTCCAACTCATAATGATTTTATATGTAGAAAACATACTGATAAAAAATCACATTCATTTATGTAATGTCTTTACATGATTTGAAAATAATATTTTTATAATGAAATTCCATTTTATTAAAATTAATAAAATAAAATTTTCAAAATACTATAAAATTAATTTGATAAAAAAAAATTAAATTTTTAAATCATCATGAATAAATTTTCTCATGTTTAATTTTTTATATTTTTCAAAAGAGTATTATTTTTTATAAATAGTGAAAGATTATATATTTTTATTTAATAATATATTTTCTTTTTAATTTTTTTATAATGTTAAAGTATTAATTCGTTTTAAAGTAACATAAGTTAACTAATAAATATTAAAATCTAATTTCTGTCAATTTAATCTTTAATTTTGTTAGAAAAAATTCTAAACTTTTGACCATTTTCTCTTTAAAACACAACTTTCTCATATTGATTATGGGATTAGTTTTGAATTAATTTTACCTGTATGTATGAATAGAAATTTTAAAAATGTAATCCAAATTTAGAATAATAATAATTTATAATATATAATAAGTATTGCTAATGTTTTTCGAAAATCAATTGAAAAAATGGAATACAAAATTTACCTTAGTTAACATAAAATGGGTTTACTATGGAATAAAACTATAAAAATAAGGGTTAATATTAACAATAAGCATGTAAAATGACCATTTATGGAATTATATCGACCTTATTGCTTATTGGATTGATAATGTTAAATTAATATATATCTTTTTCAAGAAAAAACTAGTGTCAAAATATTCTTTTCAATTAACGACATGTGTACCGTTCACATCACTTATAAAAAGCTACCCATTATTCTGTCCACATAAAAAATTAAAAAATGGTTTTTATAATAAAATAACTTTAAAAAAACATCTTAATTTTTTTCTTATAATATTTTAATAATTATATTTAACCGAAATCCAACCATGTAATTCTTTGTGTGCAAAATGAAGGATAATACACGATCAATGGGTAACATTCATCAACAAGAATATTTTTTTTATTCATCCACCTAAATAATTTAATATTATCAAATGAATATATGATTTCCTTATAAATACTATGTATAAAAAGATTTTTTTCATTTTATGGATAAGAAATTCAACCATCTAAACATCAATAAAATTCATTAAGAATTTATTTAATGTGCGTACGATGTATTATCAGCTAAAGAATTGATTTTATAATTATTTTCATTCAATAAATCTCAAGAATGTAAATAATGATAAATTTTTTATATACATTTGATATTTTGGTCATTATTATACCTATATAATTATTCTATGATGCATACCTTCATAATCTATATTTTTGTGGTAGTATGAGTATATCTCTCATTAGTATGAGATATTACAACCCTATGATGTGATGATATTCATTAAAAAAGTACTTGGATGGTAATATGGATGGATATTATTATAATATGAGATATATATAAAAAATATTTTTTTTTAGTTATAATATATCAAATACATTTATTTCATTCAATTTGACATATAAATAAAAACAATGTTCATTCTTTCATATGGCCTACTATCTCGATTAATGGTGTATTTAATTTTATTCAAAAAAATAATGGAATAATATGAATAAAAATATTATATATATATATATATAATTATATCATTGATATAATTCTATATATTCTGTAATAAAAAACATGGAAAAAAGGCCAAAAATAATTCATCCTAAAAATTATAAAAAATAAAGAATTTATTACACAAAACATAAAGTTAACATAGTGTTGTTAATAAAAAGTTAGTAAGAGGTCACTGTAAATTGTATTACATATATAAATATTGCATATAATAAATGTATAATTCACTTAAATTTACAATATAAGTGATTTTTAATGTGTACAAATGATATCAAAACATAAGGTAAGATATTTTTGTCTTAATTTCCCTTATTTGAGAAATAAGATATGTAACACATCTATATTCATCCATAAGGTGTATATATCGAAAAATTGAAATTAATTGTAATAAATTTATTTATCAAAATGATATTTTACATTACATTTTATTTTATTCATTCATTGGGATTATGATTCAATGTTACCACAATTGTAATGACTTAATTTTAAATACCATCATTTATCATGACTATTTATGATTATTACTCTAGTGATGAAATATTGTGAATCATATATCAATAATGTTATGAATTTTACTCTCTTGTGATTATTAGAGATTTCATTATTTAATATTAAAAATTAATACTCTCTAGTATATAAAATAATTGATAATTATTTAATAAAATATATTATATTGATCTCTTCGGCCAGAAATACATTTTTTACATGTATTATAATAATGATTCCAATAATTTATTTAAAAGTCTACTTTATTTTTTAAATGAAATTTTTACACGTTTTGTTTTACTTCATAGGTTTTTAGGTAACATTCTTTTCATTTCCAAAATAATTCATGTTAGTATTTTACAAAAAAAGTTAAAAGAGTATTTATTTTAACATGTATTAAATGAATGAAACAACCCATAATTAGGAGCATTATTATTTTGAGATTATTTTCAAGGAAGTTGATTTTAAAAATTCATTATGTTCTAAAAAAATCAATGATGAAATGACAATTCCTCATAATATTTTTAAATGATTGATCAGAATAGTTCCCCATATATGATGGAATCCCTTGATGTTTCCAATGATTAACTAAATTTTTTATCTTAGAATACAAATATTATTTTTTTTTAATGATTTTAATTTTTTAAGTATTTATTTTTTTGAAACCTTTTTCTACTAAATGGGTTTCACCAAGAAAACTTTATTATGATACACACTTTTTTACATGGGTTATGCAATGATTTAATGATGAAATGAATATGTAACTTATATCATTTCGATAGGTTATGATTTGATGATGTTTTTAAGAAACCCTTTTCATTTTATCGGATTGATAATAATTATATTTCATGATCTCATTGAATACAAATATATGAGGGTTTTATTAAGATATGTGTGGGACATATGTCTCATTACAATTCATTATGTAACTATTTTTATCTCATGAGAAATACAAATATTGAATATGGAGTGGATGAGGTTTACTAATATTATATTTCTATTATGATGGTCTTGGGAGATATCCTTTATGACATTCATTGTTTGGGGAGTGAACACATTACAATTTGATAGTCTTGAAAATATTCATTTTCTAATGTGGAATTTTTTTTTATTCTTATTAGGATTCAAAAAATCTATGTTTTATTCCAATGTTATTATCTCATATATCATGTTCTGTGATTCCATTATGATTCATGTTATTTGACCTATGAATATTTATTTCACGACCCCTTTCTAATATATTTGAATTGATTCATATGGTTTTTAAATATTATAATCATTTTATCATACACTTATATTCATGATATTATTATATATCTCTTTTTCTACACTTAATGATAATATGATAACACCCTTTCTAATATATCCCTTCCCATAGTAATGAATAAATGTATTAATTATGATATGAGTAAAAAAGGATTTTAGTTATGGTGATAATAATGTGATATGATGTATATTACATAATGTAAAGATTATTATGTCTCAAAGATAAATAATATAGTAAACTATTATGGCCATCAGACATGTTCTTTTGTAATGAAATGTGTATTAAAAAAAGTAATATATATATATATCTGTTATTCTTGGGTGAAATTGTTTTGAATCAAATGATAGGTTTTGTTAACCATTTTAATCTTGGATGATAAATCCATAGTTATATCCCTAACAAAATGTATATATATAAGTTTAAGTGTGAAGAAATGTGTAATTAAATTACCATTATTTTTTCAGATTGAGAAAGTAGTTTGCAAAAAATTACATTCCATTGTGGATAATACAAGTGGATTTGGATCAAGAACATATGTACATAGTGTTAATGACTCAATATTATGAACATTAATTTAGACACAACTCTCACCTAGTGGACTAAAACAGACATTATTGCACACTGAGTTTAACATTCATCACAGATACGATTTTAAAATTATAAATCACTTTAATAACCACAATAATGTATTTAAATATATGACAACAATGGATGACCAAGGATAAAAAAAATTACCCTATATTAGAGATGAATATAATTTTTAGACATCAACTTTGTAATTTTCAGTGATTATGTGTTTCCCTAGAATGATTATTTTTTCTAACACTATTCTTTTCAGTTTATTCCAATCGACGGACCCGAAATTAACATTGTTAACATTGAGTGTGACAGACAGTGAAAGCATTATACTCCTAAGAATACAATGATATATGATATGGAATTATAATTCTTGTTTTTATTCAAAAAAAACTATATTAGGATATGAAACATTCTAGTAATCTCAATGAACAATAAAGGGAACAACATTCCATGTTGTCCATCCTAAGGAAATATCCACAAATATTTATTGGGGATTATAATCTCCTATTTATTAAATGGTTGATGATCACTAATAAAATGATATATTCCATTCTAGAGTGATTGGATATGGAAGTGGAAATTAATTTCTACCAACTATTTAGAAGTGGAAGACCATAAATGGTGTTATCTAATTAGGAAAATGATAAATTATGAGGAAATTAAACACAAGTGTTGGGAAGAGGATAATGTCTTTTTCAATTATCCTCAAATTTCTCATGTTTATTATAAGAATATATATAAATATTTCATTGGGATGAAGAATAATTGAAATGAATCAGTTGGTACCTAAAAGGAAAATTGTACATGACCTAGAGTGTAATATTCTATTATTACCATATATCCTTAAATAAGATTGATTTATCCTTCAGTGGCATAAAAAAATATCCCATGTGAATTTTCCATAATATACATCAGTAGATGTAAATCAATTGTTCTTTGTGATATCAATATAGATATAGTGGCTAAATTATGTATCATTTTCTTGGTTTTGATAATATGATACTATTTGAATAAAAATTAATATACAACAAATATTGGGTGAAGAAAATGAAATATAATATATGAAAAAAATAGTTGGATGTGGAATGGAGGTATTTTGCAAAAGGTGAATAGTAACTGTTTTAAATGTGAAAGGGTTGGTCAACTCTAAATTGATTTCTGAGATACTAGAAAGATGATATAAAACTATTTGAATATATAATTAGTTATAAAAAATTCATTATCCACACTCCAATTATTCCAATTCACGAAGCATGGTAACTATGAGAACAATTTATCAAATCTGATGGGTAATGATGATGATCAACATCACCAACCACATAAACCAAGAGACAAAGTGAAATCTCCTTAAATAATTTTTTACTGAGGTATGTGATAAAGGAATTTTCAAATACACACCTATCATCCACACTAAAAATAATAAGTTCTTATCTAAATCTATATCCACCAAATCATTTATATATAAATAATTTTTTGTAGGTATCAACAATCTACCAAAATGAGTAGATATAAAATTATAGTAGAAAATCCCCAGTGGTACGATGATTACATTTCTTGTATATGAGTCTAAATTAGTTGATGTTGGTGGAAATGATCTTTTTGAAAATGTTTTCATTTTTATTCTTGTTGATTTTGATGATATCATGTGCTTGGATTGTCTTTATTAACATAAATCCTATATCAATTATTGAGGAAGGGATGTTACATTTGATATTCTAGAACAACATATTCTTATATATTAATGTGAGGATATATATGAATTATGGTGTATATAACATAAATCTTATGGGTATCATTCCAAATTTACAAGGGGTGTATATCTCATATGGTTGGGGAGAAACATGAAATCAATAATTATCATATAGTGTAAGAATTTATAGATTTATTTTAAGAATTGTTCCTTATCCATCCACATAAATTTTTAGTTTTTTTTAAATAAAAATCATACATTTTTCTACATAAATATGAATGAATCTAAATAGATTTTCCTTAGTTGGGTAAAAGGAATTGAAGAAGATACACTATAAGAACATTGAAAAGTGATTCATTAGGCTTAGTGTGTAACCATTGAGTGTACCAATTAATTTAATTAAAAATAAATTTATATCATTGAGACTCTAAAAGTATTATCAGGTGGTGAAAAAAATTCCAATTAATAATAGGTAACCTCTTCCCTTTGTTGATGACTTGTTTGATCAACTCCATCATGCCCAAATTTTAGTAAATACTATCCTTAATTATGGTCATAATTAATGGTGTTTCTAAAGTGAGGATATATCCAATATATGATTCCATAAATATAGTATACATTATGGATATATAGTGATGTTATTTGATCATAGTAATGACCCCACTATCTTCATGGATATTATGAATAGTATCATTAGCGATTATCATGATTTGTTTCTGGTAATATGTATAGATGATATTTTTTCTATTCATAGAGAATGTAAGTGAAGATAGATCCATTTATAAATTTACTAATGACCCTAATGAAAGATAATTAATATGAAAAATTTAAAATGAGTGAACTTTGGTTTCAAATTATTTCACTTTTATTTCATATAATATCAATGTAAGGTATGCAAATAGATCCTTAAAAGGTAGATACTATTGAATGTTGGCCTATACCGAAAATAGAGATTAAGATCTATACTTTTCATTGTTTATATTGTTATTATCGATGATTAGTGGAGAATTACTCATTAATATCTTACACAGTGATGATGTTAAATTAGATGGGATCCACATACCCCAGTACCAATAAATGTGATTAAAATATTAAATAACTCGTGAAAATATGACCCATTAGTAATATGATTACATTACCCTATAGATGAGTGGAGTTTGGAATATATATTTATGCCTCAATGAATTTATTGGTATGTTTTCATATATAAAATTAAAGGGTTATATCTTATTCCTCATGATTATTTATGATTCATCATAAATATTACAAAACTCATTATTTGGAGTTATAAAATGAATTTTTTTCATTAAATATATGGAATAATTATCTTTATGAAGAAAATATTGATATATAAAAAAACATAATATTTTATATTATATATTCACAAATAAGTAGTTGAACATGAGACAAATAATATGGTTATTAATGATTATTTATAATTAATTTTGAATATATTACAACTTTTGGGAAGAAAACATGGTGGCCGAATATTTTATTTGAATGGACCACGCTATGTTGTCCATGTCTCAGATTGAAAAGTTTAAATTATTTTTTTATAAGAAAAGGTTAATTACGAAAATTCTAAATCATGGGAAAAAATATTATCTTTATCATCTAAAAGTTTAATCATCCATCCATGTAAATATTAAAAAGGTAAAAAATATATAATGATGTTAACAAATAATGTACATTTTATACTGATTAACCTTGAAGTTTATTGAATGATAATGTTTAAGAACCGAATATGATTTTTGACCAAACCATATTTGAAGAATGTGTTTTTAGAGTATGTTGACAATTCATCATTCATTAAGAATCTATACAGAGTACCATTCTTAACATACATGCATATTACATCATCTTAGATGAATAATCAACACATTAAAAAATATATTCTTGGTGAAAATAATAGTTTACTATCATTGGAAACATGGAACAAAATCTTAAAACAGGGTGAAGGAAATTCAATGTTTCCCACAATGAATATTTATTTTAGTACATCTACTTATAACTTTTCCTTATAACTCAGGGAAATAAAATTAATGAAAGCGGTGAGTTAAGATGCACAGTAAGAGTAAACAGAGGTGATACATAAGAATATCATGAGAATAAGGGTATTATAACAAGAGAGTAAAATTTAAAGATCATACCATGCATATCAGATATAATATATATTAATCATGGAATAAAGATAGTAAGTTCTTAATAATAATCATATATGAATTATGTGCATAAATCATGAAATTATTACATATTAATAATCCATATAATTTTGGGAAGACACATTAGAAAATAGAATTATTTTTATATTAGTCATTCGATCGCTTCCATGGTCATATTATTAGTATGGGATCACTCACCATACCATCTATTCAGACTTGGTTAAATCTAATGAACATCTTATTTGTCAAAGTTCACTGCCAGGAAAATCATGGTGGAATCAATACATTAAAAAACTGAGTTCACTCCCCATTCCAACCATTTATATATATTAAGATATGAAGCACTTCCCAATGAAATTGAGGGAGATATAAATCCAACCCATCTCATAATGAAATCATAAAAATGTGTACATAAATATCATAATTTTTTTATCAATTTCCCTAAAATGAAATGGGTATCATAAACATATAATCATTTTATAACATATCAAAAATATATTGGTTTCATAATCATTCATCAAATCATATCCAAGTAAAAGAATATGGTTCGATAATAATATAACCAATTAAAGAGAAATAGGTTTATTAAAAAATTTACTCTAGAATGGAAAATTGGTTTCACAAACTACATTCTATAAAAATATAAATCATTAGAGAAAGAATATGAATGAAATCTTTAGAGAATATTCCTAGAAATGAATGATTAAAACCAATAGATGTCTTCCTTGATGAAAAATAATTTTCAATGATCCTTTAAAACCAATTCTTGATGAAAATATTTATTTTTCTTTGAAGAGTTCTTTTTTAATCATTAATCCAATTGAAAAAAAATTGTTTGAAAAATATTATGGATGCTTGAAAACATGTGGAAAATTTTTGTTTGAATATATCATTTAAAACTTATAAATTAATATTTGAAAACATTTAGAAAGATATTTTCTTTGAAATCATATTCAAGAAGACTGTAATTTTTTCAAATACCATTTCTATTAAAATAATTTTAAACTTATAAAGAAAGAGTGAAAATGTTTGGAAAAATATTTTCATTGAAAATACATTTTAAACTCATAAAATAAGGTTCAAAATCATTAGTATAAATTTTTTTTTAAATTAAAATTTTGAAATCATATAAATAAATCTTTAAAAATAATTTAAAACTTTTTTTGAACATATTTTTTTTAAATTTATTTTGTTTTCAAATAACATTAATAAATTATTTTCCAGAATAATGAGAAAAAAAAATTCATAAAAAGAAATATTTTAAACTTCTTAAGGATGCATAAAAGGTAGGATGATCATGATGGGTGATAATTCATTACATGATGAACATTTTTTTTCACCGTAATAATTTTTTAAAAGTGCATAGATTAGAAAATAATAACAATATTTATATTTAAAAAAAATATCTGTAATGGAAAATCATGTGGAAAATATCTTTTAAAGTTCATTAGATGCAGGTTGAAATCTTTTGACATAATTATTAGGAAGCATTGTTTTGAATGAATATTTATTTCTGATCGACGATAGAAAATAAGTCAAATCTTCTTAAAAACACATGATTAAATATCATAAGTACCAAAGAGCCTAAAATTGGAAATATTAATTTATGATATCATGAAAAAATGTTGGTAAAAAAATTCAATAGTTTTCTTGAAGAATGGATCGTAATTATTCTTCAATGAAAGAATAATCATAAACTATCTCAATGAAGGATAATATTGTTGCGATGCCATCATAAAACATGGAAACATTGAATCATATTGTACATGTAATAAAAAATTTACATGAAGAATAAAATATCTTGTGAAGAACTACATTCATAATATAACCTATCAATAGTTATTTTATACACCTTATAGTAGAATGTGGGTTCATAACATGGCTTATATTTCAATGAAAGCAAATTTTGGAAAACATTCTTTACAGATTTGATAACTTTTGAAACATAAACATAAGGATAGAGATTTCATAAATGATTTTGAAGTTATACATAAATTTTTATATTATGATAATATATTATTTCCAATGACATTATTCAAATTAAATATAAAAAATGTGGTTAACAGTTCTTGTGTCTCACAGAAAACAAAGTGAGATGAGAAAACCCTTAGCTTATGTCCTGAATTTATTCATTCATGTTCAAACCATATTTATAAAAAATAAACTCTTTTTTTAAATATATCACAGAACAATATTGTTATTCTATTACTATATATTATTTGTTTATGACTTTATATTACACATTTTTTAGAAACATTATGTTAATGTTACATTTTTTTTAATATACGTTTTTTTCATATATGTTTTGGCATGATATTCATGAAAATATTACTTAGATAATGATTTTCATATACCAAGAATGATAAAAAAAATTGTATAAATATAATATATATTATGTATATATATACTTATAAATATATGTACAATATAGAAATATTAAATGGAATACACCGTTCATGCAGATGGTATATCGTACATGCAAATAAACAATGTTTTTGTTTTATTATCATATTGACGGAATATATTAAATGAGATATACATGTCAAAAAATATATAATATCGTTAAAGTATTCATATTATGGAATATGTGTCATATATTTTTACTAAAATCAACTTAAATGAATTATGTGAAGACTTTGAACAAATAACATCACTTTGAGGAAGCGATAGTCTATATGAAATTTATTGAAGTTATAGTATTTACTAAAAATTAGAATGAATGAAGGTATATTTTATATAAAACATACTAAAGAAAAAGAAAACTTGAAAAATATCATAAATTTCACACAAAAGTATTATTTTTATTATCATTCACAACTATGAGAGGTGTTAATGCAAAATGATCAAAATTGTTTTATTATAAGGTAATTCATAGTGCACAAGAACGTTATGTTTGTTTCCCAGTAGATGGAATTGTGTGTAACTATACATCAAAAAAATAAAATATCAAAAAATCAGTATACTTATGATACTGAGATATTTATAAAACCACATAATATAAATATTTTATGGGGGTGAGAATTAAAATAATATAATGGATCATTGTGGTGTATGTAGCATATTCATTGGGTAACTCATCTTAGTTTTCAAAAAATTAATTCCAGGGTTGGATTTATTCCCAAATGTGAAAATACTGTATTATTTGATAGATTTTTTTATTATTTGAAAACTTTTTCCACTACGAAAAGTTCATGAGATGAGTGATTATGTGTAGGGTGGGTGAGATCCTTTTTTAAATTCAAGTGGCATCTTGTAAATTTCTAAAAATGTAATTCCACTCATGTTTTCTTATGTCAATTTTCATTAATAATGGTATCAAAAAGATAAATGGGAGGGTTGGGTATATAAATATGTCTAGAAAATAACATTTGGACTATATTATAGGTCATTTTTTCATGTATTATTATGGTTTAGTCTTTTCTTCAGATAATTTTTCTCTTAATTGATTTAATTGAATTTTAATCAAATTTATATATTTTTTTTCCGTAAAATTCATATTTCACCATAATATAAATTATAAATTTTTATTATTATAAATATGGATTCATATTTTCCAAATTATAATCAACGATTCTGATTAAATTAATTAACATTTAATCCCATATATTGGATGAAAAAACTGGGATTTAAAAAAAATCACAGGTTAGGACTGTTGGTATTTCCAAAGGCAATGTAAAAATGATTCCAGTTACATTATTTGTACAAAATTATGTAAAAATTAACCAATTATTTTTTTTAAACGAAACTAAACTAGTAGTTTACCACATAAACAGATTATATGATATTGTAGTTTTTATTTAAAATTTAGGGTTATTTGTTATTTCTCAAAAAAATGAAACTTCCCATTATAATAAAAAATAACAAATAAATAATATTTTGACATTTCTCTTATAAAAAAGTTAATTTTATCATATAAACATTATTTAAGTGTGAAAATTTATATTTAAAAATGACTTATCTTTATAATCTACTAAAATGACCTTCTACTACAAATACATCGTTTAATTACTATAATTGTATTTCTTCCTATAATATACATATGAAATCTAAAAAATGAGTTTAAAAATTCTTGATTTATTATATAATATTTAAATTTTATATAGAAAATTATTATAAAGTTTAATGTTTACTTTGTTGATAAATTATTTTGTTTGTACTAGTGAAATAGTTTTATTAAAAAAGTAATTTCTTTATTTTCAAAATAGTTTATACATTCCCATATAATAATTAATAACCCAAAGATTAATTTTATATAAATTTGTTAATCATAATTTCATATTTTATTCAAATTTTTTCATAACATAAAGTATGACTTCTTATTGGTATAAATAATAATATTTTGATAAATATATTTATAGTATAAAGTAATTAAAAATCGGAGTGGCATGTATCACAAGCTATCAAATTGAATTCAAAATTTATTTTATTAAATCCAACAATAGAATTTCCTATACTGAATTATAAACTAAGAGTTATGTGTGTTTCAAGGTTAACTATTTTTTTCATATATTGCTAGCCAATCATATTTTATAGATTTATATAATCAATATTCATTTTCTGTGAAATGAAAAATATTAAATGATTAATATATTTCAGAAAAAAGAAATCAAAAAATCAATGGTGTCACATCTACCAATAAAATGAATTTATCCTTCAAAATTATTTTTGGTTTTCGATGTTTTCATACATGAAAGTACAAGTCATATAATTCCAGGTGGTGATTTTGAATATTAAACACTCATTTAAAAAGGAGATTCTGAAAACATGATAGTTAGACTATATAACTCATAACTCTGTTTAAATATAGAATAACATGGGCGGAAATGTAAAATTAGACATAAAAGAAAATAATATATATTTGTAGAGTATTATAAGATTCATTGATCATCATCATGTGAATTGTCAGTGGAAAGAAAAAAGCCACTTAACCATAAATTTATTTTGATTTATATGACCATCAATTCCGTGGTTTCAGAGGTTTTGGAGAAATTCATTTTTAATATCATTTTAATAGAGTCTAGTAATTTTTCAACTCTCTAAGATCATCCAATAGTATACATAATTGATTTTATACCTTTTTTATATGCACAATATCATGATTTGGTTTTTCCATACTTGATTTCAAATTTATGTCTTACTCTATGAAATAAAGGATAATTTGTCATTCTTGATGTACAAATAGATCATGTGGTATAATGATATGTCATTCAATCTGTTTTTAGTTATCATCTCTAAAAAATGGATAATATAGTTTAATACACATGCATAAATCCACATATTTGAGATAATAATTTAATCGTACAATCATCATCTGATGTATAACGTAAATCTTCCATAAATTGATAGCCTTTTAACCATTTGAAGTAATGAAAATAAAAAACATTCGATATAATTTTAATAACTGATCTTAACATTGATCTCCGATATATCATAAAGTATCTATTGGTTTTCACATTCCCAACATATTAATACCCCCATCATATATTCTATTGATACTTGTTAATAACCTAAATTACCATAAATACTATTGTGAATATCCATTTTTCCTGTCATAAATGACTATTGAATATATTCATTAAATCCAAAAATACTATAAACATCATCCATGGTAACATAGTCTTCAATATCATTAAATCCTTCTTTATTTATATAGTAATCATTATCGTCCAACTTACTAATTCCTATCCAGTATATCATTATTCAATCTTCATTGTGTTGACATTAAGAACATATTAAGGGTTATATTTCCCATAATAATGTGTTTACCAAGAACGACAAATTAAAAAAATTACTTTTCTAGTCCATCAGAACCATTCAAAACATTCTTATAAATCATTAAAAAATAAAAAAATAAAAATACATCTATATTTCACAATTAATAATTCATGAATCCAAATTTATAAATACATTGAATATTATACAACATTCTTTATCCATTAACAAGGATACATCATCATATTTTTTTAATACCACTTTTCTTTAACATTTGAACTATAATATCATCATCAGCAGCAATATAACCATTACCCAAACCACCTTACTGATTCTCTTCATAATACTTATACATGGGACATCGATTGGGATTATGACCATTCATTCCATACTTAAAACATTTACAATTTAATTATTTCTTAGGGAGGAAAATATTCTCATCCAATTTGTTAACTAAAAACATCATCATTCATTTTTATATACATGATCTATATCATTCATTTTCATATTTAATACATCTTCTTCTTCCAATATGAAATCCACTTATGTGATTATTTCATTATTAAAGACATGAATAAAATAACATATTCCACAATCCATTTTCCGCATTTCCTAAACATTTAATGAACACCTTTTGTCTCTTCTATAGTGAGTCTGAGAGTTGCTTAAGGTAAATATTGTTTATCATGTTCCATGAGAATTGACTATGCATTTTCAAAACATCTTCTACCCTAGTGATCGTCCCATTTTACATGTCACTAGTAGATTTTCTATCATATTAATCATTTACCAGATTCTATCTAGATTCCACCACTGTCTATAGTGCGAGAAACAGTTTTCAATGGGGAAAACCACAAAATCATGAAAAATAACATCTAGGAAGCATAAATTATGAAACCACATTTTAAATAAAAGAAAATATAAGATTATCATTAGATAAATTCCTAAGAATATCCATAGAAATATCCAGATGAAAATCACTAATGTTTTCTTGTCATTGTTTCCAATGGTTTTTAATCCTTTACATTGATACCAACTATAGTGACCCAAGCATAACATGCATGGATATTGCATTTTTTTTGAATATTCAACACATTATAAATATACAATCCTAAGGAACATAATAATTTAGTGTATTTGGAATCATAGAAAAAATTTCTATCATGGTGATAGATACGCAATGCTTCCAATAATGTTATTCCCCATTTAGTACATCTATATAAAAATTGCATCAGAGCATGGGTAGTGGAATCACAATAAATGTGTGATATCAGATGCATAGTATATGTAAACAAATGATATACACATGTTTAACATTATCATAAGGGTATGATAATATAACAATAACACTTGACGGGAATACCCTACATTTCAAATATCATATACATGAGTCGGGGTATAAATATTTGATGCTCATCAGACATGAATATTAAGAGAATGATGATGGAAATCTATGGAATCACATTATAAGAATAAGACAGATAATTTTTGGAACGTATAAAATAATTTAAAATGATGTTCATAGTATTCAAGTCCTTTATAACAAGGCCATCTAGGTTTTATGTGTTCACTCTCTATTCCATCATCTTTGGCATGGTTCATCACCATGACCAGTTTAGTTGTTAATGATCACTCCAACGACCATATTAGATGAAATAATCTTGTACTGAAATGGGTTCACACCACGTTCTATCCATTTACAACATGTAATATATAAATTCTTACCCAATTCATTAAAGGTATACATAGGTCTCATCAATCTCATAATAAAATCATTTATATGTGAGATAGAATATTATAAAAAAATCATATCCTAACCCTTCAAGTGATATGGTTATAATAAACATGTAATATTATTATAACCTAAAGAAAAGAGTTATGTTTCATAATCATCTGATAAATAAGATAACCATGAAAAAATTTATTTTTCATAATCATATATCCTATTAAATAGAAATTATTTACATAAATATATAACTTGTGAATGGGAATTTGGTTTCATAATCATCACTACATGAAACCATAAACCATTTATAAAAAAAATATGAATGGATCATTCTGGTCATTTTCCCAAAAATTCCCAAGTAATACCTAAAGATATTATCTTTAATGAAAACAACTTTTAATTATCCTTTAAATCCATTTCTTGAAGAAAATATCATTTCATGATTAAAAAATTATTTTTAAACCATAATGACGATCAAAATATTGTTTTATTATAAATATATTAATGATATAAAAAACATGATGAAACCCATTTTCGTTGAAATTATTCATGAAATATTATAAATAAATACTTTAAAAAATTTTGAAAAACATTTTCCATTAAAAAAGAGTCATCAAAAAATTTGGAACATTATTTTCATTCAAAATGTAAAAAATATTCTTCAAAATTTATTATTAACATTTCATTGAAAATACTCTGAATCATATATATAAATAATGAACTTGGTATAAAATCTCATTTAATTGAGAATTTTTATAATAATTATAAAAGAAACTTTTAAATCAATTAAATCATTTTCATTGAATATATCCTTCTTGAAAACATTTAATTTATGCTCTCATAATCAATTAAAATACTTTTTAAACAGAAACAAATTTTCGAATATATTTTTCATTAAAATAAAATTAAAAAAACATAATTTTCATAATATTAGGAAAAACAGTATTATTAAAATGAAAATATTCAAACATGAAAAATGAATATTTGATATAAGGATGGTCAGGACAAGGGATAAATCTGTACATAAAAGAACATTCCTTTTGGTAACATAAAATATTAAGAAAAGTTCCTAGAATAATGAATTTTTAAAAATATACATCCTATTTAATAAGAAAAACATAGGAAAAATTTATTTTATAGATCATATGATAATAGTAGAACAATTTCATAAAAAAAATTAGAAACCATGGTTTTTGATTGAATACATATTTTTGATCGAAGATAAAAAAAGTCATATATTCTTAAAAAAATATAAATTTTTTTTCATTGACTATCAAGTTTCCTCCCCTAGGGAATATTATGTGACTACCATAATTATTCCAACAATTGCCAAGGGGATGGAGAGTGTAATATAATAGAGATATATTGGAAATGTGAGAAATTTTCCTAAGCACATGTACACATGTACCCATATCCAAACCCAAGATGATAACGTTGAAAACACTAAGTAATCATGTATGTGTAGTATTAAGATACCAACAATAGATTACATAATAAAAAAAATGATAATATCGATAGAATAAAAGCACAAACAAAACTAAAAGTAAAATCTCCTAAATAATGTCTCTATAATCCCCTACCTAATGGTCTGTATAGAAATATTTTTCTAATGTCAGTGAAGAACACCACTTTTGTCGGAGGTCTCTTTATGAACAACATGGCTCTATCTCAATAAAGACATTGTCAAAGCATTGATCATCACAATAAGACATGACACGAATTTTTATACACTGTGAGGGTGTGAGTAAAACAATACTCAGTAAGGAAACAAAAACCATAATAGAAAAATAAAACTAAGTATTAAATAAATTGAACCACAAAGGAAACACATGAAGTACAGTCAATACAGTTAGCTCACATTGGTATTTGTCTAAATCATAAAGATATAGATTTGTAGTTGTAGTCCATCGATCTCCCAATATCTTTGTCACTAGAAGTGCTGATGTCGCATGGAGTTTTGATGGTGAACTGAGTGTTTATGGTACATTGATCACTGATGGAACCCGAATCATTGATGATGCTCAGAGGGCTAATGGTGCTTGGAATGATTATGCTACCTATGTCGTGGGAGATGCACAAAGAATATATGGTTCATGGTGTATTTATGGTTCAATGACCATTATTGGTTTATGGATCATCGATGGTTCATCCAGCACCCATGTTACGTGGTCACCAATATTACATACTGACTGTCAACCAAATTCATTCTCTTGTAACACACTTGTTCTGGGTGAAACTACACTTCAGAAAATTATGTCTTAAACCAACATCCTTAAAAACTAACATAGATTATCTCAGTAGTGTTGTCTCTTCACAAGGGTCCTAATGCTAAAAAGGTATCATCCATTGGACACATAGTTTGATTGATATAACCAACATTGTAAATAAATGTCTAGTCTGGTCTGGGTCCAACCCAACTCGTTAGACTATTGGGGCGTTTCCCCCACCCCGCGGGGCTGCTAGTGAATCCTAGAATGACCAGCCCAGCCCAATGCAAGCAGGGAGGCTCTTTAGTGAATATCCCGACCATGAACTCTCAATCTATTTGTTCTCCTCTATCTACGCTGAATGCAATGTGTCCCAACCCCCTACCCCACTGCTTCCACTTCCACAAGTTCCATGCAGCTTCCACCACAACGGGTTCCCCTCGGTCATGTTGAACCATGTTTTTCCTTAGACAGGGCTTCGACCTATGCCCAATTGTAGTCTTTGTGTATTATGGTAACCACTTGTGGCCTCCTCTAAATCATGATCCTCCAACGAGTTCTCGCATGGACTGCATATCATTGTCTTTGTCGGTCACCCTATGAGTGGCCCATTCCTACCTCGCCTTTCTTGGCCCGGCCAAGCCAGTTATGTTGATTCTACCTATCCTACCAATATACTTTCCCCAACACACTCCTCCTAAACCAACTATAACTACCACTTTCAACCACCCACTTTCACTGCAACCTCCTTGCACCGTAATGGGATTGGACCCCCCAGTTCTAGGATCATTTCACCACAAATCGAAGGCACAATGATAAAATTATTTTTTTTTGAAAAGAAAGAAGATTGAGTAATGAATGAAAGATGGGAAGAATATACAAATCACATGAATGCAGAAATGGACAGATCATGTCCTTGTTAATGTTGGCCTTGATCCATTCATGTGAGAAGGATTAATAACGAATAAGAATTAGATATTCAAAAACATTTAGCATTACATTAGTCCCCGTAAGAAAATATATACTGCATGAATGATAGAACAATAGACTAACTTATTCATGGGTTGGAACAAATTCTTCATTGAATATATTATGGGAAAATAAATCAAAAAGAGATTGACACCATATATTGAGACTGGATCAGATGTTAATGAATAATGGAAGTCTAGGTCATCATCGATCCTTGATCCAGCAGCATTTTTTATCGGGGTAGAGCATCCTTCTCTTTTCCCAACATAAATTTTGTTATTTTGATAAAAACAATACATTTACTAGAAAGCACTTATTAAAAAAACTGCCACTACATCATGATGTATTTTTCAATAAATTTTTTTACTAAATATTTTAATGATGTTCACACATAAAAACTAACTTTTACCCTTGACGCAAGCCAGTCACAGTTACGCCAATCCAAAAAAAACCCTACAGAACTCAATTGTGAGATTTTATTTCCATTTTAAGTTACCATTTCTGTGTTATTAGTATTTCAAAATAAAATAAATTTTATTATAATATTTCATTTACGGTAACTCCCCTGGTGATTGTTTCTACAGATTAATCAAGCATGCCAATGATAGGTTGTGCCTAGTGATAAGAAAATACTATGAGCTCAACAGTGCCCTCAGATTTATGATTTTGGAATCCATTAAAGTGTAATTTCACTTTTTTAGGAAAAACATGCACACATGATACTAAAAACATAACAATTTTCAATCAATCATTTTGGGTACCATAGGCCTCAGAATCACACATCACCTCAACACTTGGTCTATGAATTTCCCCAAATAATTTCTATAAATATGATATATCAAATAAATTTCATCTCATTCTCCCCACCTTTTGCCTTTACATCCCTTAAATCCAAAAAAAATAGTTAACTAACAAAAATATGAGTGTACTAAGCATGGATATGAAGCTCCCTCTTGAAATTTCTCCCCTAGTGTTTCTTGTGCTTCCAAAAAACATGCAGCAGATGAATCGACGACCCACAAACGATATTCTCCTTTATATCCTTGATATATACTAGGTACACCACAAATGATTCCCCCTCGTTAATGTCCATATCACTCTATCCGATGATGTGGGATGGATCATGCACGTACCTCCTCCCATGTGACACATGGAAGACATTGTGAACCCTGTTAATCTTTGGGTGTAGAGCTAGGTTGAATGCCACCTCAATAGCTTTACTCAGAATATGAAAAGGGAATATTCTTCTTGGGGATATCTTGCCTCGTCCAAGTCTCTGCAATCCCCATCTAGGTGACAGCAGGAGGAAAAAATGGTGTTGCCCCACGAACAACAGAGGCCTCCTCTTCAAATACACATACAATTTCTACAGGATATATTCATTCATCATCTATTCACGGATGATCTACTCCTTCTCATTGGTATCCCATACAATCTATAGACCAATGAGTGCTGACTCTCTTTGGTCTATCCATTATAGTGGTGACCTGCATGGTCAGTCATACAAGGCGTCAAATGGTGCCATACCAATACTCGAGTGGTTTCTATTTTTTTTGAGAAAACTCCCCAAGAGGTATGTATTCCTAGAAAATATTTCCAAAGATAATTTTATAAGCACGTATAATTTCCTCTAGAACATGGATGATCCTCTCCATATGGCCATCCAACTAGGGATGAAACAATTTGATCAAACATAACTAATTTATAAATTCCTAATTCAATCCATTCAACAATTGGGATGTAAATCCAGTATCATGATCTGATACTATCATCGATGGGACTCCATGGAATCAATCTATCTTTGGAACATTGAGGCATTCATGCTTTCTATTGAGCTCGGCTGAAGGATTGGTAGGAACTGTGTGGACTTTTTGAGTATGTCATCATTCACACAAATTGTATCATGCCCTTGGATGTAGAAGCTAAAACCATCAAAAAATTAATTGATATACCATCCCTTTTACACTATTGAATTTTAAGGGGTTACATCAATCCTTCTAGAACATGGTACTCAACCTTCACTTGTGGAAAATTAAGGCATCGATAAATAAACTCTACCATGACCTTTTTCATCCCCATCCACCATAACTAACATCAGATGTCATGATACATAATTTCCACTCTTGGATGTTCCACCAAAGGGGATGTATTTAACCCCAACAACACCTCCTCCAACAATGTTACTGATGCTACTACGTTCCGTTTGAAGAGAACAACATGATGCCCACATTTTTAATGTCCATCAAGGGAATGACCTAAGAACATCTGACCACATAATGTCTCATAGTCGATATCTATGATTGGTTCCACTCTATATTTATATCAGAGTGGAGGAGTAACTACCTTCATATAGATATAAGAATCTATTTCTACATCCACTATGGATATCTATAACTTGCTCAATTTCCCTGATGCCTCTATTAGAAACTGCATGCTAGATCTCTTGATGATAGATTCTTCCACTATGTTCCCCATCCCAAAAATATAGGGAACGTCAATGTCATGGCCTGGGAGGAACCATATCCATTGTCTCTGTATTCTGTTTATATCCTTCTAAGAGAAGAAATACTTCATACTCTTGTGGTCAGAATAGACAGTAAACTAATGGTCCATCAGGGTGTGTCACCACATCTTCAATGTGATTACTAACAGTGTAAGATCAAGATCGTGGGTTATTTAGTTCGGCAGATGATTCCATAACTAGCTTGAACCATAAGCAATCACTGTATTCATCTTTATTAGGAAACAACCTAGCATGTTCCCTAATGCATCACATAACACCTTCTACTGAATACCTACCACTAGTAATCCCAATTTGGGTGCACTCATAAATATTTTACATTCTTCCTAAAAACACTACTGGATCTCTTCTACCCAAAAAAAAGTTTTTCCATTCATTGTCAAGGCCATCTAGGGTGCTACTACCTTGGAAAATTTGACTACAAACCATTAATAGTACATAACCAATCCCTGGAAAATCAGAACCACTGTAACACTCTTGGGTCGCTCTTAAGAAAGCACTGTTTTAATATTCACTAGATATACAACAACTATAGCCACTAAAATTGCGAAACCATGAATGTGGACCTCCATATATAGAAATAAAACATCGACATCTTCCCATAAATCAAGTTCTCTTGTAGTATGTACACGACCATCTTCAAGTGTATCATGTGCTCCTCCTTTAATGCTGAGTACACTATGATGTCTTCAGTGAAGACCAAGATGAACCAATCTATTTATGGACGGAAGATCTTATTTATGATTATCATGACCAATATTGGGGATTCTATCAAACTAAAAAAAATCACTACGAATCGGATTATCCATACTGACATTTGATGTTGGTCTTCCATAATTAAACATCCCGTATTTAAATATGGTGATCACCAAATATGTGTTCTATATTCAAGAACCACTTCACTCCAATCATCTGATAAAAGTGGTCATCAATCCTTATTAGAGGATACATGTTCATAAATTTCACCTTGAATGACACACATAATCTCATTCTCGTAATTTCCATATTGGCAAACAAAACATGGGTCACCCAGGGTGAGACAATAGGTCTCAGGAAGCCCTTCGTCTGTAAAGACTCTAGCTACACCCAAAACACATGACCCTCAATGGGAGACATCTAATATAAAGTTGTAGATATTAGTTTCAACCCATGGTATTGATCAATGAATAAATCCACATCCCTAATATGAGGTAATTATGTAACAACATGTTGAAATACTTCCCTATACTGGTACAACACTGAAGGAAATTGATCACTCATCTTATCCATGACAATGAAAGTCATGATAGAAAACTGGTCTGTGATCAAAAACACCCTCATGTGTGAGATTCCATCATACACTGCATCAGATTAATTTTAACTTACAAGGAATAATAGAGTGTCGTCTATACAGACACATCGCAAAATGTGCCAAAAATATTCAATAGTAGAATGAACCATAGATATTAACTCCATACCATGAATGATATTATCATGCCTTGAATCTCCCACCAAGGGATCTCAACCAAAAAATCTCACCCTCAAGTGTATGGTCACACTATCAAAACTATTATTTGACCATAAAATCTCCTTACATAAGATACTATCTACAAGGGAATAGAGTAAACATTTTTATTAGAATCTATGTGTATCAAAAAAGGGTCCTAGCTTGAAAAGAGTGACCAGAACTTCTGTCTATAATAACTAAATGTAAGGTGTAAAATACATTGATAGTTCCTTTATTCATCTTTGGAGAACCTGGTTCAAAGGCCTATATCACATGAATATTGCCTCATTCATGTCCACCAGCTCCCTAAGACCATGGATAACCACCTAGGGTTGGTGATGGGAGTACATCAAACCCTCTCCCCACCTTCTACTTCTTATATAGCTACTCTGCCACATCCACCTCTTGGTGGACCACCAAATTTCAATATTCACCCCTACTTCAGCAGTCCCTTAACCATCTTTTGATAATCTATGTGATGAGTCAAGAAATTTCATGCCATGTTCCCCTAACCACCGCATGAGTAGCACGTCATGTCCTTTGGATGACCTGATTTAACATGGGATCCACACACCACTGACCTCGTGTAAAAGGGCCATCCCATGAACTATCTGGTCCTCTTGGATCCCTATGTCATCTCTCGCCCACGAGCATCCAATGATTCATCTACATGACACCTGATGGTAGCCCCTGCTTCTGAGGTCTGCACTATAAGAATGCTCTCAAATATAAAATTTTTCTACAGTATCCCATGATATGTAGGGATGCTAAGAGATATCATGGATGCCCTGATCTCCTGATTATCCAATTCTCAATAGTATGTGCCCTGAAAAATGGGTCTCACACCATATTCGTGGAGTAGTGAGAACGATCTCTAAATCATGTGGACTACTCCACTACAGTATGACTTCCCAACTATGGATATAGTAGCTCATATATATTCATAGTGTTTAACATCGCAAGAAAGAACTATTACCTAAAGAGACACTCAACGTATATCCAAGTGAGGATCGTATCCTCATGCGTCTAGATCAATAAGCTCCACCATGTCCCCACTAAACAACATAGAATACTCGTAACTAGGAGTTCCATTTAGTCTAGAGGCATCCTCTCCAGGTGGTAGACACCTGTAACTACCTCCAGCCGATCCTCAACTTCGTGGGTTCCTATATCACCCCTAGTCCTATGTGTTAACTACCTATAGAACTCATACAACACACTCACCCTATGTTCATTCTCTAGACGTAATGTTGGTAGTAACTATTTCCCTTTAAGACCTGGTATCATTGGTAACCCACCTAGGGTGTAATCTTTGATATTGGTCCCTATAAATATGCATCTTTCATTGTAGGATCATATGCATGTTCACACATCAAAATCCTAGAAAGCTATCTAGGTGGATGCATCATTAAATTGATCAAGACACACCATAGTCAATAGAGAATCCTTGGTGTGATGACAGTAAAATAATATGGAAAATAAAACGTAGTCTATCTTATATGATTAACACACTATTATTTTCCACAAAACTAGTGTTTTTAAGTACCGAGAAAAATGTAAAACATAGAGTCCAACTGTATCTATATGTTGGCTGCCACACCAATAATGGATTCCGGAGCCTGAAATCCGATCACAAAACACTCTACACTGTTTCTTGTAACAAACTTCAAAGAATCTGGGTTTGTTAGGTTGAAAAAACATCCTCTTAAACAAATATATCATAAAACATACCATGTGGATTGTGTTGTGACTACCCTGATCCCTCTTATAATAGGGCAGGGGCTGGTTACTAAAACCATGTATGCACATCCCAAAATAGAGAGTCATTTTCGTATGTACCTTTACACACACACATCTCATATCCCAAAATGATGAAACTGAAAAAAATATGTGTTAAAATATATGTGTACCACTAGGAAACCAATAATCAAGCATGATAGTATAAAACTCAAATGAAAATTGGGCAAAAATAAAAGTCCAACCAAAAGGAAAAGTACAAGATCCTGAAACTTATGTGAAGAAAACTCTACTAGATGTGAAGGTATTGAAGTAGTTGTCTAATGTAATTGAAGCACACCTCATATGTCAAGTCTCTTTCATTGCACCACTTGGCCCTGCCACACCAAGGACTCCAACAAAGAGCTAATCATAGTCATAATTCATGAAATGTGTGGGAATATCCCATGCAATGGTGTGTAAAATAAAACTCAGTTGAGACCTAGAAATTACAATGATAAAATAACACCAAGGATTACATGAAGTACACCACAATGGAGACACACAAAGTACATGAAAAATGATATGATCACACAGGATTTAGTCTAAAGTATGAAGAGATGGATTTACAGTTGTTTTATACAAATATCAAAATATCAATGAAACTAGATTTGTTGTCAGTTCACGGAGCGTAGATGGTGAATGAAGCCTTGATGGCGTACCAGGTGTATATGGTGCATGGAGAGTTAATGTCACATAGAGAATTCATGGAATCTTTTGGGGAAGTGGGTCACATGATGCAGATGGAACACAAATAATCAGAATATCATAGAGATTTGATGGATCAAGAAGCATCGATGGTTCATGCAGCCCCCAAGTCACATAGTCACCTTGATAACATTGTCGGAGTCACCAATAAGATTCTTCTTATAGAGATATTTTTCTAGGAAAACCTACTCCTCAATACATTATGTCAAAAACAAAATTCTAGAAAACCATAGTTATAATATCTCAAAATTAAATTATATCCTCATGGGTTCCAATTCCACAAACGAATCATCAAATAAAAACATTTTTTGAATGATCTGTCCAATTAAGTAAAAAATTGTATGTTTGGTCTCCAACCAACTCGACCTGATCTGACAAACCCGACCCGGTCCAACCGGCATGACCCCACCCTTTTGGTTAGAGCCTTGCACATCCTAGCCAATTGGATTTTTGGGACCGACCCATTGGGCCTAGAGTGGCCCAGTCCATCTAGCCTAGTATACGACATGAGGGCTAGTTCATTATGCACATGGCCCAACCATGTTCTCTCAGTCAACATGGTTTCTACATTCAACACAGACAACACCTTGTCATGGCCCCCTTCCCAATACCTTCCATTGCCACATGTTACACATGGCATCCTCAAACCATCTTTTAAATCGGATGAGGATTTGAGACACGTCCCACCAAAGCGGTTGTGGGGTCCTTCGACACTAACCCTCATAAACTGAATCTCGCTGCTGTAATCATCCACTCTATCGGTGGCCCACTCCGGTCATGCCTCTATTATCCTGTCCACCTTATCTGGTTGGTGCCAGATCCACTAATGGTTTCCCATCGAGAAACCATGCCCTTCAGTGCTCTAACATAGGGCATTAGGTCCTGCGTTTCTGGCCACCACCTTGCATATCCCCCCCCTCCCCCACCCCCCCCCCCCCCCCCCTATGCTTGGCACCGCCTCGATATTAGACCCTCAATTCTCATATCATTGCACCACAGATCGAAGGTGCAACATTCTATTGATAATTATTCCTAAGGAATAATTAATAAAAAAAATAAAAAATTCATGAGATTGAGGGGAATATGAAAATCACATGAATTCCCAAATTGAATGATCATCGACTTTTTCATGTCTTCCATGATCCATTAATGATATAAGGTTTAATGAAAAATTATAAAAAAAAATTCACAAAGACTTACACACCATTAATCCCTACAATAAAATCTAATCCACATGATAGATCGAACCATAGATCAACCTATTGTTTAGTCGGTCCATGATCATCATTGGAACTAGGAATGGAAAATAAATCACAATGATATAGACACCCTGCATTGAGAATTGATGATTTATTAATGAAGAACGGACCACTGTGATTTCATTGAACCTTTCTCTACTAAAATTATTCATCGGTAGTGAGTTTTGTACTCCTTTCCTCATATAAATTTCACAAGTATTGAAATAAAACTGAATTTCTCTTAAAAGGCAATTCAATAAATAAGAATATCCCTACGTCAACATGTAATGTTTAATAAAATATTTTTATTAAATTTTCTAATGATTTTCAAATAAAAAAACCTAACATTTACCCTCGACCCACGCCAGTTAGGGTGATACTTCCTCAAAAGAAACACACCCTTAAAAACTCAATGTTGGAATCAAATTTCCATTCATAGAAACCAATTCTGAGTAATTTGGATTTCAAAACAGAATTATGTTTATTTAATTTTTTTATATACAGTTATGCCCCTTGAAAGTTTTTAAATTGATGAACAGTGTTGACCAATGTATGGTCACTCTTAGGTGAGAGCCTGGTTGTGCCCAAATTTACCCTACCGGTAAAAGCGGTAGTTGAAGTACAAATAGGGATCAAATCCACAGGGACCGAAGAAGAAACCTTGAGACACTAATATTGGATACGGGATTGGCTATGGAGTGGCCAACGTTGGATTTAATTGATTTTAATAAATATTGATTTAATTTAAAGAACAATACAAATAAAATTACTTGAATTAAAAAAACTAATTAAGGTGAGTCGATCCTAGGTTGTCTCTTGGGATTTATTGGATGTATTTGTTTTTCATTTGATTTTTTGTTCATCGGTTCAAGAGGTATCCATTAAACGAAATAATTACTCAATATCATTCTCCGATTTAATCCATAAACAATTTAAAGGCTAATCACCAATTCACTTAAAGAATCGATTAAATGAGAAATCCAAGGAATTGGACCGTACTAGCACTCAAAATGTGTCATCTTTAAAGTCGGTGAAGACAAAGAAGAAGATAAATCAAAGAAAGTAACTCGTAAAATAAAGAACGAATTTAAGAATTTAAGAACATCAAGTAACATTCAATAAAACTCATGCAACTACCTAGGATCAACCCATAAAAGTTTAGCCCTCCATTGATGCTATTCTACCAAAGGAAGCGGGATGTAGACGTATGGGGGCAGAATTGAAGAAGAAGAAAATTATTAAAAGAACGAACACTCAACTGTTGTGTGATGAATTCACAAGTGCGGGTGTGAATAAATTCACACTTCGATTCAACGGTATCAACGTGTGAAGAAAAGGAAAATAAAAAGTGAATAAGAAGAAGAAATTTTATTAAAATAATAAACTTGAAATAAAAAATTACATGGGAAAACTTGATGATGTGATTACAAATTGAAAGCAGGAAATTATAATTGAAAGAAATACAATAGATGAAAGAAAAAACATGGATTCAAAAATAAATGTTAGATGCCAATTCCCTTCACCACCATATTCTTATATAGGCATATTAGGATCCTTAGTTCCACACCCAACAATCAATTCACCCCCCAACAATTAATAGAGTCAAATTTAGTGTGAATAATCAAAAGGAAATTGATGTTTTGAATTTGACCTGGAAAACTGTCCAGATTCATCCACCATATTGACGTGTGAATTAGAAATTGAAGAAGGACGCATCCGTAGGGGTTGTAGAATAGAAATATATTCTTACATCTGTCTTCTAGACGCTCTCAAAATTTCAGGAAATTTGGCTCATCCGTTTGGATGTATGGTCGAAATGGTGGGACGGATTTCTGTGCATTAATGTCGAGTCCACCATTTAAATCTCAACTTCAGATCTCTTTATCATCATGAAAACATCAGAATTAGCTCTGACCACAGTTGAATAAAATGATCCTAATATTTTTATATTTCTACTGTATAAATTTTAACTTCATTGGGCTTGGTTTTCGGGCCCCACATTTGTTTGATGGGCCTTAGGCCCATTATGCTTTTTCCAGCAAGTTTCTGCCTTCAGGCACAAAATTCTCCATCTTCCTTTGGGATTCATCCATCGGACCAAAAAGATAAAATTTTCCAAACAAAGTGATCAATAATATCACAAAATTTCCAATTTAGAATATGAATATAATATTGTCCACAAATAAATGAATGATTGGGACCAAATTTTCATTTTATACATGAATTGCATTTTTCATGAGAAATGAAGTTCTTTTTATGTAATGCACTAAAAAAATGTTTATGGACATTGGAAAAATGAATATAAAGATTTTAACAATTAATATTATCCACTTTAAGTGACTAATCACACCCCCCAACTTGAGTTTTTCTAGTCCCGAGAAAAATAAATTACAAATATGAAATTCAAATACCCTTTTCCAAAAACATTTTAATACACATTGCTCACCCAAATATCTAATATCAAAAAAAAATTATGAAAACCCATCATAATCATTAAAAAATGATAGTTCCATAAGCATATCCCAAGCCCAAGCCCATTCATTTGTTCAAATTCATCGCCACATTTCATCAAATTTCTATTAAGCATGATAAAGTGTTGTGCATCACAAAAGATATGGGGCCCATTTTATTGTTCAAGGGGAAAAATGGAAGCGCTATGTGGGAATCACATTAAACCTTAAAATGAGAATCCAATTTTTTTTTTATTTCTTTTCTTTTACCACAATAGATATGAAAAAACTAACTCTGGGAAAGACAACTATGGAGTCACGATGCCCAAGTGTCGGACGCCACACATATTATCAATTTCATGCTCTATAATAGATATATAAAGCCTAACTCTAGGCAAGGAAACTATGGAGTCACGATCCCCAAGTGCCGGACGCCACACATTTGGACAAAACATTGCTCTATGTGGTCAATTTTTTTGTTATTTTTGTTTTTTTTTTGTTTGTTTTTATACTCAAATTAAACTAAAAGTGACCCCAGAACCCTATGCTATAATGAAAGGGACCCGAGAACTCAAATTTACACCCACAATCCAGTAGACGTGCATTGTGGCATTTTTATAAAGAGGATGAAAATGTAAACATTGAAAAATCACATCGGACAACCACACTTTCCAAAAACTATGCTCATGAACGTAAACTTGCATTAAAATCAGAATCAAGGCATGCAAAATTTATTTGATATCCAATTTTAGATTTTTCAATGTGTGCTATCATGTTCAAGGTTAATGGAATTTTTTTGCATGCATTTCTTTATTCAAAAAAAATCTTTTTTTATCCCCCCCCAACTTAGAATAACACTGTCCCCAATTTTTAAAGAAAAGAAAATTTAGAAGGGGGTAGGAGAGGAGTTCAATGATAAAATTTAAAATGAAAATCATGGAATGAAGTCACCTGGTAGTTGATGATGATAGCGCATGCCATAGTCTCCCTTCTGTCTTGGATTTGTGTCTCAGCGGCTTGGATGGTGGTGAATTAATTTTCCTTATGGATTTCAACATGTCCTTTTATTTTTTTTAACCTATAAAAAAAACAAAACAAAACAAAATAAACTGATGATATATTATCTTCTTTTTAGATTTTCGGGTAAGGTATTACTCAAAGATCACTCCACGTGACACGGATGAATATGGCGCTCTCCATTCATACCCATCCTTACTCATAAAAGAAGAACAGGTCAACAGTATATGATAATTTATTATATGAAAAAGATAATGATTCAATATGATTAGAAACATGAAAACCATGGGTTGCCTCCCATGCATCGCTTTTGTTTAACGTCTTTAGCTCGACTTGAACCCCCCAACATATCAAATTCCAACTTTCAAAATTTTAAATAACCCATATTTATCCACTTCAACAATATTGAGATTGATTGTTTGTTTGAAATTTGTTTCGTATGAAATCCTATTTTCTACAATGATTGGTGAAATCCAAGGAATATCTAAAATGGTTGATCGAGTTTTTTCTATAGTCTTTCCTAAGACATAAAGGATCATTCCTACATTATTGATTTCATGATATGGATGAATGACAACTGAAATGTCTTGTTTATCACCTATGATGGGATGCCTCGGTGGGGACGTAAGGATATTGATTTTGAGTTCAGGTTGGATAGGACATTCAAACACAGATACAGAATTAGAATCAAAATCAATTTCATTTTCAGCATTTCCCAACACAATTGGTTTCATTTGAATTGAATATTCAACCTCAAAGTTTTCTAGATCAGTTTCATGAATGGGTATGGATTTGATGTTTGTGATTTCTCCTAATGGTTTAGTTATTGGTGTTTCTATAAAATTATCATTGGATAAATATTCTGGGCATTCAATCCATAAAGTCAAATTTTCCCCTATTGAATAAAAATTATTAATTTCCTCCTGATTTAAATACCCTTCAACATTTCCTTGATCTTGTTCAGTTATCCCATATCCAATGGTTAGTTCCTTTTTCAATTCATGGGAGGTTTTTGGGATAAAATACTCATCTATCAATGATGAGGAAAGAACTTCTTGAGTGGGAACGGGTTCCTCAAAAGTATTAAAGCTTTGTAATTCTAATCTGAAAGATGAAACTTCTGAATTCATTTTATCCATTTGTTCACACAACTGTTCAAGAATTTTTTCAGGACTAGGGTTGATATATGTTTGTACATCATGGAATTACTCATTATTTATCTTTTCAATCATTTTTGATTGGTATGGAAATTGATCTTGTAAACATTCAACATCCCATTGATTGTACATTTCATCTAGTGTGGTGTATTCAATTAACTATTGGTCAATGAAATTCCCTATGTGAGGTGTTTCCCAATATTGATTTCTGAATTGATTACAGAATTGATTTATGTAGGGATATTTTGGTAGGATAATCCATTGGAATTGATTGAAAATTTGTTTTGGGGTTTTTTTTGGAACACACAGGAATAGAAAGGGGAAAAGAGAAGAGAAATTAGGGTGAGAATAGAGAATTTGGGGTGAGAAAAGAAGATATGGGTCTAAGGTACTTACTTGGGTCCCCGGAAGCGGCGCCAAAATTTGGTTGCGCCCAAATTTACCCTACCAGTAAAAGAGGTAGTTGAATTACAAGTAGGGATCAAATCCATAGGGACCGAAGAAGAAACCTTGAGACACTAAGATTGGATACGAGATTGGCTATGCAGTGGCCAACATTGGATTGGATTGATTTGAATAAATATTGATATAATTTAAAGGAAAAAACAAATAAAATTACTTGAATAAAAAAAACTAATTAAGGTGAGTCGATCCTAGGTTGTCTCTTGGGCTTTATTGGATGTATTTGTTTTTCATTTGATTTTCTGTTCATCAGTTCAAGAGGTATCCATTAAATGAAATAATTCCTCAATATCATTCTCCGATTTAATTCATACACAATTTCAAGGGTAATCACCAATTCACTTAGAGAATCAATTAAATGAGCACTCCAAGAAATTGGATCGTACTAGCACTCAAAATGTGTCATCGTTAAAGTCGGTGAAGACAATGAAGAAGATAAATCAAAGAAAGGAACACTTAAAATAAAGAACGAATTTAAGAATTTAAGAACATCAAATAGCATTCAATAAAACTCATGCAACTACCTAGGATCAACCCATAAAAGGTTATCCCTCCATTGATGCTATTATACCAAAGTAAGCGGGATGTAGACTTATGGGGGCGGAATTGAAGAAGATGAAAATTATTAAAAGAACGAACACTCCACCGTTGTGTGATGAATTCACAAGTGCGGTTGTGAATAAATTCACACTTCGATTCAATGGTATCAACGTGTGAAGAAAAGGAAAATAAAAAGTGAAGAAGAAGAATAAATTTTATTAAAATAATAAACTTGAAATAAAAACTTACATGGGAATACTTGATGATGCGATTACAAAATGAAAGCAGGAAATTACAATTGGAAGAAATACAATGGATGAAAGAAAAAACATGGATTCAATGAAAAATGTTAGATGCCAATTCCCTTCACCACCATATCCTTATATAGGCATATTAGGAGCCTTAGTTCCACCTCCAACAATCAATTCACCCCCCCCAACAATTAATAGAGTCAAATGGAGGGTGAATAATCAATAGGAAATTGATGTTTTGAATTTGACCTGGAAAACCGTCCAGATTCGTCCACCATATGGACGTGTGAATTAGCATTTGAAGAAGGCCGAATCCGGAGGGGATGTAGAGTAGAAATATCTTCTTCCATATGTCTTCTAGAAGCTCTCAAGATTTTAGTAAATTTGGTTTATCCCTTTGGATGTTATGGTCGAAATGGTGGGATGGATTTCTGTGCATTAATGTCGAGTCCACCATTTAAATCTCAACTTCTGATCCCTTTATCATCATGAAAACATCAGAATTATCTCTGGCCACAGTTTAATAAAATGATCCTATTATTTTTATCTTTCTACTGTATAACTTTGGGCTTCATTGGGCTTGGTTTCCGGGCCCCACATTTGTTTGATGGGCCTTAGGCCCATTATGCTTTTTCCGGCAAGTTTCTGCCTTCAGGCGTCAAATTTTCCATCTTCCTTTGGGATTTATCAATCAGACCTAAAAGATAAAATGTTCCAAACAAAGATATCAATAATATCCCAAATTTCAAATTCATAAAATTAATATAATGTTATCCACAAATAAATGAATGATTGGTCCCAAATTTTCATTTTATACATGAATTGCATTTTTTATGAGAAATGAAGTTCTATTTATGTAATTCACTAAAAAAAATGTTTATGGACTTTGGAACAAGGAATATAAAGATATTAACAATTAATATTATCCACTTTGAATGACTAATCCGAGCCCATGATATTAAATCATTTGTTCCCTTAGATATCTGATTTGGAAAACTATTTAAGGGTTACATCAATTTTTTTTCGAAAAGTTGTGAACACATCCTATTAAAAACATAAAATTTTTAAAAAAATCATTCCAGGAACCCTGGGCCTCAAAATTGCATGTCGTCTCAACACATAGACTGGGAATTTTCCTAAAAAATTATTAAAAATAAAATTGTGAAAGTACCATTCAATATAATAAAAATGAGTGAAATGTGGCACTATTAATATAATATTTCATGAAATAACCTTGAAAATAAAATTAAAGACTTTTCTAGAAATATTGGTTGTAATTATAATTCAATGAAAGCATAGATATAAATAATTCCAAAAATGATGATATTTGTGAAACACATTCTTACCACTTTGTAACATAAAATCATACACATAATGTAATAAAATTAAATTAAATAATGGTGGAAATTTTATTTGATGTATTATATTCCAGAGATAACATGTCAAATGGTATATTGATCACCTTATATAAGAATATTAGAGCATAACATGTCATGTGTCTCCATGAAGTCAAATTGAGACTAAATTACTTTACCTATTTGGAAACGTTTTAAACATAAATTATATGAATGAAATTATTTAAATCCATATGTTAATATACAAAAATTTAAGTATAATAATTACATAATACATTAGTTGGTACTATACACACAACATATAAGATATAGAAGATGAAACTGATTTCAGTCTCATATAAAATAAATGTGAGCTGACAAAACCATTACTTTATGTCTTGACATTCTTCATATATATTAAATGCTCTTCTATAATAAATATTATTTTATTAAAAATTAGTGAAAAAATTATAATTATATTTAATACCACATATTTTTTACATTTGACTTTTTATTACAAATATATTAACAAGTCTATGTGAATGTTATGTTTTTAATTATATCTACATAGTTTTTCATATATATTTTGGATTTTTATTTGTGATCCCCATCCTTATATCATAATTTTATTATTTACATATTATAAATAATTATATAAATACATTATATATTAATTATATATTATTTTATAATAATCTATAAACTATAGAAATTTAAAATAGAATACAACATTCATGTAGATGGTAGTTCGTAAGTGCGCATAAACGTTATTTCCATTTTCTTATAATTTTAAACAAAACATAGTAAATTAAATATATTAGTGTATATATAATATCATTAAAATATAATTATTATGTAATATATATCATATATTTTCTCTAAAACAATAATTAATTATTTCCATGTGGACTGTGAATAAATCACATAGCTTTGAGGAGGTGGTAGTCCACAAGTCCAGAAACAATATTATTGTATTTTAAAATATATAAATCATGAAGTTATGCTTAATATAATAATTAAAATAGAATAAATACATCATAAAAATCTTTTATATCATATAAAAATATAGTTTCCATCATAATTACCAACCATGATAGGTTGTAATGAAAAAAAATTGATTTATGAGGCAGTAGTTCATTAATCACAAGAATGATAAGTTCATTATTTATTATATAGAAGTGTATGCAATCATAAGGGTAACAATTAGAATAAATAAATATATTTATATTTAGAATAATTATGTTGTTTTATAAGTGTGTAATAATAATATTTTATGGTTGTAGACTAAAAATATAATAAAGGAGATTGAAGAAGGACGAAAAGTCTTTTTTGATACCTACTCTAGGTTTACATCAATTGGCTTACATTATTAGATTTCATCTTAAAGGGAGGACTGTATAATTAATATATGAAATTTTGGGGTTTTTTCATGATTTTTTGTGATCCAATGGTATTGAGTGGTGTGAAATTGTGTGTGGGGAGAATTCATTTTTATAGTCGAGGAGGATTGAGATTTTTTTTATATTTATTAAAATGGTATTTCCCCCAAAAAATTTCCCATAATGAGGAGAATCAATAATAGTACACCTAATATTAGAGGCATGATACAGTCAAAATATATCCAACAAATGTAATTTCCCAAGTTCATAGGTAATTTTTTCCCTTATATTTAATTTTTAGTCCTTTATTATGCAACTTTTTCTCTAAATCGTTATAATTAATTTTTGTCACCTTTACTAATCTATTTGGCCAAAATATATGATGAAATTATTATAAATTATAATTTATTCTTATTAAAAAATATGGAATATTTATTCCTCAATTATATCCCCATATGTAGCATAATTTAATATAAATTTAATCCCATGGACTAGATGAAAAAGCTGGGTTTTAAGTAAAAATGTTCAAATGATTTAAATGTCTTTATATCATATATTAATGTAAAATTTATTTCAATAAACTAAATTTGATAAATTTATGTAAAATTGATAAAATTATTAAATAAAAAATAATAAAAAATATTTTATTTATATATATAAATTAGATGTCAAAAGTTATTATTAAAAACATAGTTTTTTCATTATTCTTCTAAAAGAAAACATCATTGTAAAATACAAAAAAAATTAACCCAATTCATTTTTTGATAATATTTTTTTTAAAATTGGTTTTTATTTTATCATATTACAATTATAAAAGTATAAATAACATATTTGAAATTGGGTTTCCACTAAAAGGAGTTAAAATTACCTTTTAGAAAAAACATTTAGTTAATTATAAAATTTGATTTATTCTTATATTATACAAATCAAATATATTTGATAATTTTGAAGATTATCAATAAAATATATAATATTTAAATTTTATTTAAAATATTAATCAATAGTGAGTTGTTTAATTTATTGAGGTAAAAAATTGATTGTAAATAAAAAAATAGTTTTCATAGAAAACTAATTTTACTCTTTTTGAATAGTTCATACCTTCACATCTAATTATTGAAAACCAAAATATTAAATTATTTATAAATTTTAGATTTATATTATCATAAGTTATTAAATATTAGTCATATAACTCATTCTGATGGTCATCTGTTAGCTATAATTTTAATTTTAAAATCATATTCATAGTATATTTTAGCCCAGTGAATCATGACATTTCATATAACACATTCTACCAATGGAACGGATTATTTTTTGTAATACAAGCCAAAAATAGTATTGGTGTTGTTTATAATGAAAATTAATCATAGATATTATATATATATATATTATTTAGAGTTTTCTGAAGTGAAAAATAAAAAATTATTCAAATATTTTCAAAATATTAATTCAAAAAATATTGGGGTGTTACAATTTGTGAAACATGAATTTTCATAGTGATTTTATGGATTATTTATGGTGGGGGAATAAAGAATAATATTTCCCTATTGGTATCTCTATTTTTGTAAGGAAAACATGTTAATGTTGAAAGAAAAAAGTATTAGAGGACGTTATATCTATTACCTTACCATAATAAAAAAGGGAAAACATCATCATGGAATTTTTCATTAGACTATACAAAACGTCTAAATGGAATTATTCTATATGGGATTTTGTAGGTCGCCTTATTATGTAATCACAAATCATCTCTATAATAAAATTCTTCACTTAGGATCATATTTCTAGGATATACATAATTGATGTTGTAAGGTCATATGGAGTATCACATTTCATTATGTGTTATTTAGATCCTGATTTTACCTAAATTTTATTGAAAATTCAAAATGAATCATTTGATACATGGTTGGGTTGATGAAATTTGTACCATCCATATATAAATGGTCAGTCTTTGAGAAAAAAAAATAAAGCTCTAAATGATATTTATAGATCATGCTATATATAGATTAAATGTGGTTATGGCCAATATCATCCTTATGTAAATTATTTTTACAAATGAATATTCACTTGAGAATTCAGATGACTCACTGCGAAGACTAATATGGGATGAAATATAGATCTCCATCTTGTTGGAATGAAGTTGGACAATGAAATTTATTAAGACCATACTGACTAAATGGGACGAAGGCCTTGATTTTTATTGATTTTTGATAACCCCCATTTCAATGGATGAGGGGGAACAATTACAAGGCCCGTATGATCATAGTTTACATGTACCGTTGTCTTATGAGATTACATGACCCGAAGGTCTTAGGAAATTTTACCAGACTATTTACAAGGAACTGCCCCTCCCCAACATCTGCATCCTGAGAAAGATAAAGATATTAAGATAACAGATTGTTAATGAAATGGAAGAAAGGGTTAATCAAATTCAATAAAACATCAAGGAATATTAATTTATGTTCATTACATATGATGATTATAATAAGAATGATTAAGAATATGTTATCAGCGATAAGGTGTTTCTGAGAATATATCATTGAAAACAGTTATGATATTCATGATGAAATGGAATATGGTCCCCAGGTATATCAATCCAACTAAAATTTTGGATTATATTAGGCTAGTAACTTATCTATTGGAACATATACCAAACCACTCTTAATTCTAGAATTTGGTTCAATGTATCCCTCCAAAGGAATTACATAGCTTTCTGTTTTAATGTATTTAACACCTAGGATATACCACTGATTCATGATCTTACTTTTTAGGAACCACCATTGGGGATTAACGGGCTTTAAAAGATGGATCTTGAATCAAGACCATGCAATGGGACGTGGTTTTTAGAAAAACACTTTAAAAAATTTATACATAAACTTGAGGAAATGATCAGGTTAGATTATCCTCATTTTTTTATAAAAAAAGTGATTTTCTTCAAGTGAGTGATTCAGTTTATGGGACATTTATTTTAATAGTTGAGTTTTAATGAATTGTTTTGTTGAATAAATTAAATTTGATTTATATCATTTGTTTCTTTAAGAATCATGTCTATTTTCCGATACACACATCATTTCAAAATTCGATATTACCCTTGACAGTAAGTTATAACAAAACCATGATTTATGGTTAATGTAGTTATTTAAATGTTATTTTTAGAAACTATCCATTAAAAATAGCTATATAAATAGTGATAAATAATATTTATAATTTTTGTATATTTTATTTATAAAATTTAAACATGATGATAAAAAAGTACTTAATTTTTTATAAATTCTTTAAATTCTTAGAAAATAATATTTTCTAAAAAACGATATTTGTTTATTTTATTCGGATTTTTGAAAAATTTTTTTACAGTTTTAGAAAATTAGTTTTATAAAATTTACATGTATTTTTTAATAAAAAAATTAAAATTTTCTTAGTCAAGAAATTTTTTTTATATAATAATATTTTTTTATTAAAATTGAAAATTATTTTGTGCAAATTGAAAACGTCAATATTGATTAATTAATTTATAAAGTCAGATTTATATATTGATTTCATTTTGATATCACATTAGTTGTGTAATACATCCATTAATAAAATTATTGTCATTGAAATAAATTTTATATTTTCTTTTTAAATGAAATCATTGTGAGATTTGGAATATTGTTTCTTTACAACATGTGTTCTCATCAAGTGTTCATGATTAATTTTAAATTATAATGTTACACATCCTTCAAAATAATTTTAAAATATTTATTCAATATTTTGAATAATAATATTTCATATTGTCAAATAATTTAAAATTCAATTTTGATCAAAATTAGGTCTTAAACCAAAAAACATTATCTAACACGGTTATATTTGTTTACCTAGGGGTTAAACTAAAAACTTAAAAGTTATAAATAACACAAAAACATTAAAATATGATTCCTTATATATATTTCTACATTATATCTTCTAAATCGGTAATGTTTCATTTTTTGATCCTAGTTACATGAAAAATAATATGAATTAAATTTTATATTTCAAAATAAAAAATGTGTGCTAGTCAAATCATTTATAAAAGGCTATCCTTTTCTTCATATATTTTTTACACCATCAAATCCATTTTGATATAACAATACATTCCTAATTAAAAGATAAAAATTCATCCTCTCAACCTAGAATCATTATATTTTATATAAATTCTTCCATTAATGGATTTTTGTGCAAACACACGGATGATACATTTTAAAAAGGTAATATTGATGAAATAGGGTTTTTGGTTTCATTCATACCCCACCACCATCTATTAATATAAAACCATAATGATATAATATCCTCAATGTCTAATATATAATTATTTAATTATGGTTATTTAAATACCTATGACCATTTACATTATAACAAATGTAGTTATGATATCACCATTTCTGTGTATGGAAGACTACAACCCCACGAACCGATTTGATTCATTTATATATTGCCTCATATCATGGAGTTAATTAATTATAGATTTATTATTTATATATAATACATATTATATTATTAATTTATTTTATTTTTTGTATCATTCATACCCTTCTACAATCAATTTATTGCGAATATGATAATGCTACTCACAGGTACGATGAACTGCTCCTTTTCAAAGTAGTGTTATTCATTAAAATATTACATGATAATTCATGGGGAATAGTTCAACTGCCATATATATATATTAAATTAAAATTATTATTTAATGATATTATATGATTCATATTTAATTTATATAATTTTATATGAAAATGGAATCAATATTTACGAATATAGAGGACTTACAATATCTTTAAAAGTTGTATTTCATATTCTTTCACTAAATTTTATAGATTACTATAAATAAATATATAATTAACATGTATAAAATTTATATAATTTTTAGTATTATATATAAATAAAAAGTAATGATCAATGTAAGAGGAATAATACGACAAATCAAGACATATATGAAAAATGAGAGTGGTTATTGCCCGGAACGTAACATTATAATTGAATTGTAAATAAATAGAGAAACATTTGTCATAATTTATTGTAAGATATATATAATTATTTATAAATAATATATTTATAAGTAAAATTTGTTTATAATATTTGTGTTTTAAATGCATTCAACATATATAAATACTTATGTAAGAGAGTTTTGTAATAAATTGTTTTCTTTTAGAAGTATGTCATTCTATGAAACTATATTAATTCACTAGGTTTATATATATCCCCATTGACAAATAATATCATTAGTTTATTTATCATATTGTTAACTTATGTCCCATTTTATTTTTTTAATTCATGGGTAATTTGATCCAAATTTACAACAGTGCTAAAGAAATTTTGTTATAATATCATCATTTATTGAGATTGTTTATGAATATATTAATAATGAAAAATAATGTGTTTCATTTCATAGGAATTCCATTAGTTTACTTCTAATATGGTGTTAAATTCTATTTTAAATTAATAAATCCATTTTTTTACTATTTTTTACGTAAAATAATTGACAAAACTTTTTTATTAAAATCAAAATTTATTTCATTCAATCAGTGAAAAAAGATTTATATTCTAAAACAATGTGTTCTAAAAGTGACTGAAATTTTTTTATTATTGAATAATTATTTTTAAAAGATATCCATACCCCACATTGAATTTATATAATTTTTTTGAAACTAATCATTATGTAATTTTTATAATACTGAAAATTTGGATTATATGGAAAATGGTTAAGGAATAATTTTTTTTATCACGAATGGAATGAAATAAATATAATTTGATCAGACTATTAATAATTTATCATATTTATTTTCAAAAAAAATTTATAAGCGTTTTTTTCAAAAAAAAATTCATATAGGAAAATATATATTGTTTAAGTAGTGTATTTAATGACTGATAAAAATAATTCCCCATTTTTGATGACACACATTGATATTGCATATAACTGACTAGATATATGCTCTAAGGATTCCATTATCATTCTTTACCTGAATTGTTTTTCTTATAAAGGAATGATAATTAAAATGTCGTTGCATTTCCATCAGTTACCTGATTCATTGGATAGTTATATCTAGCATTTCTATCACCACGAGAAATATCATGCTCACCCATCATTATGGGTGATATTAGGATCACCGACCATCGTAAATAGTATAGGCATCACATATCATCGAAAATAATGTTGATGGACTTAATCAGTATTAATTATTTTGCACGTGAATCTTCAAAACATTAATTCAACGAATAATTATTATAAAACTATACCAAAAAAATTATCAAATATTAAAATTCACATTACTTTGATAAACCAGTTTTTCTGAAATTATTTTCTCAAGAAAACTAGGATTGTTTTTATTTGGTGAAAAATTAGAAGATTATAATATAATAAAAAATATCACAATATGGTGGTAACAAAGGGAAAATAAATTGACTCTATATACAAAATAATAAAATATATTTATTTATTATATTAATAATGAAAAATATTACATAAAAAATATTTTCAATGATTCCCCTAAAAAACCATTGAATTATTTTTATATGTTACATGGTATATCCTTTTTAATTATATTATTTCCATATCAATATATAAATTAATTAATTTTGAAAATATATACATTGAATAATATTATTTATAAATTTTATTATTAAAACAAATAAAGTAATATTCTGTGTTATAGTGTCCCCCACTATTTGTTTAAATCTTCACATAAATTCATTTCTTTCCTGAATAATATATTTTATGAATTTATTTTATTAAAAAACTTGCATGATTTTATAATTACATTTATTTAATTTGTTATAGTATTATATACGATCACTTAATCAATTAATTTCACATCTGATGATTTTATCATATTGGTATCATATTCACTAAAGGAATGTGATATGTTTAATATGGTCAAATTTTTAATAATTCCATAAAATATAAATTTTATAATAGTGAATTAGTTTTTATTTTTATTAATTAATTATATTCATAAAAATAACCTTGAAGAAGGGTTATAAAAAATATATGATGTTTCAATAATTTATACAGTGGGACATTCGTTTTCATGAGTAAAATTTCCATATACAAAAATTACAATGGAAATAAGGTAACGATGATTATATCATTCAAAAAAATATAACATAATTATAATAATTATTATTTAAATAGATTTATATATATTATCCATGTTATGTGTTCATGAAAATTTAATTAAATTGCTTCACTGAGGTGTTAGTCCACACTTACCCATGAACAATGTCATCATTTTTAAATGAATTAAATGGTATGATATTATATGATATATTAAATCCAATGAATTATACATATTTAATAAGTATCATGCTTATACATTATATCCATCATTAAAACAATTTGTACCATACATTGATGAAAAAATAATTACATTAGTTTGAGAGGTGGTAGTCCTCCATACCCTTAAAAGATAGTTTTATTTCTAATTTATTGTATATATAGATGGATAGAGGTTATTACCATACCAAAAAAACATCTTTGTATATGGAATATAATTATTTTTAATACAATCATGATTTATTAATTTTTTAAGGAGGTAAAAATGAAATAAAATAATTTTTCACCATTACAGGTTATACATATACATCATACAAGAGTGGGGATGTCATCATTTTTAAATGAATTCAATGGTATGATATTATATGATATATTAAATAAAATGAATGATATATATGTAATTGGTATCATGTATATACATTATATACATCATTATAACAATTTGTGCCATACATTGATGGAAAAATAATTACATTAGTTTGAGAGTTGGTAGTCCTCCATACACTTGAAAGATATTCTTATTTCTAATTTACTGTATATAGAGATAGATAGAGGTTATTACCATAACAAAACAATATATCTATATGGAATATAATGATTTTTAAAATATTCATCATTAATTAATATTTTAAAGAGGTAAAAAAAATAAAAGAAATAATTTGTCACCATTGTATGTTATACATATACTTTGAACAAATTCCATTTTCCTTTCACCCTAGACCATATGCAGTTGTTATTATATCCAAACTAAGAACTCCCAAAATATTAGATGGATGTTATGAGGTCATATTAGTGGGTCATAGCTAATCCAAATGGATTTTCATATGTGGTTAATTTAAAAGAATATGTAAAATCTTACAAGAGTAGGGATGGTCAATCATGGAATTATTTTAATTAAGAAATAATTGTATGTTATATATCATGAAAAAAAGGTTAAAAATTAACATATCTAATGGATAAGAATATTTTTGGTTGGTTTACACACTACAGTTTTAATTTTTAAAATTTTATAAACATTTCTTATACTTGTAGTTTTATTTTTTTCCCATGCCATTCATTTTATTTAATACTCTAGTATAAAATAATTTTACACTATATGATTTAGGAATGATACTATAAATGGTAATGGGACCTGAAGTGCCCAGATCAGTGTGAATCACTGAGAGGGGGAGGGGTGAATCAGTTATCCCTTAAAACTTTTTACTAATTGATTCTTTATCAATTAAACCTCTATGGCTGGTTAAAGCCTCGATCCACTCTTCTTGTATCTCTCACCTTTTCTCTAATGATGCAGTAAATATAAAGGCACGAGACACAAAGATTTACAAGGTTCGGCACCAAAGGCCTACGTCCTTTCCATGTTGGTTATACGCCCCAACATGGTTTCTCCCATTATAATCTGTTAGTATTACAATGGTCGATATAGAGTCCCATTGTATCTCTCCTGAGTCCCACAGGAGGGTCTTTATACTGCATCCCACAGTGTTACCAGAGTCCCACTGGCCTGCTCCAGAATCCCACTGAAAACTTCTTCCACCCTGAGTCTCACAGGGGGCTTCTCCTGGCTCCTCGAGTCACACGAGTAGCTCTTCTTCACATTAAGCTTCTTCAAGTATCTTTATCAGTCTGGGATAAAGGCTGCTGGCCTTGCTCTCTTCCTCTGATCACTTGACTTGATCAAGAATTCTCGTCTTCCTCAGGATTTATCTCCTTTCTCTTAGGATAACCTGGCTTATCTCTTCAAGAATCTTCAAAAGCCTCTGATAAGGTCTATTGGTCTTGCTCACAACTTCTGATCACTTCTATTGATCAGGGTCTTCTCAATTACTGAAAACTCAGACAGCTGATGCCTTTAACATCAGTCTGGCTTCAGTCTCACTTCAGAACAACATCATGCACTATGTGCATGGTAACTCTGCATCTTCGTGCACTGATTGTATGGCTTCTCAAATCTCTTCAAGAACTCTTGGTATTGGACAACTCAAATGCACACAGCCTAATTTTGCTTTGTTCACGTGTTCACGTGTGTGCATGCAAGCATGCACTACCCTTCTTCTTCTCTTGGTGCAATAATCCCACAAAGGGTGTAATCCTTTTTAGCACACACCTTCTCACTTCCTTCACACACTTTTTTCTTATTGTTTACACACTTGAATGTGTGTTATACTTTAGTTTGGGGGTCTCCTCTTCTTCTAAGTGTATACACACTTCTTAGTTCACACACTAGGTTCGGCCTCTTCACTTTTCTCACACAACTTCTTCACTTTGCACACAAGGCACTAAGGCACGACATTCCTCCTCTTTGCACACCCACTGCCCGTAGGGTGTTATCCCACATTTCACACAGATGGGGTGTGTTTTTTTCTTCACCCAAACCCCTTCACAATGAGGGCACGCAAGGGGTGTGGCCACTCTTCTCCACTTTCGCACAGGGTGCAAGCATGTGTCGCGCAAGGGTCACAAGCCGCAGGGGATGGTCGTGGGTCGCGCAAGCCACAAGGGTGCATGAACACCTCCACCGCGCAAGCACCTCCTTCTGTGCAAGTCCGCGGGCAGTGAGGCCTCCTTCTGCCGCGAGAGTACGCTGGTAGGGAACTCACTTTCTTCTTTCGCACAAGGGGTGCGCAAAAGGGTCTTTACGGAGCTAGGGGAGCTACGGGCTTCTGGCGTGCAAATGGTGCGCGCAGGTCTCTTCTTCGCTAAGCACCAAGGCTTCGCGGGATTTCAAATCTTCAACAAAGATCAGAAAGCAAAACCATCACCTCAGGGTCTCCTTTTATAGGCAGAGGCAGCTCTTTCCATCCTCGTGAGATATAACTTTGAATCCCCGAAATTATCGGGTGTTCAAAATTTTCAAAATCTTTATTTTTCTTCTCTCTGTTTCACGCGGGTTTCTTCCATTATTTTTCCTCTACGTGCATGCGACTTAGAACTCATTCATAGCCTTATTAAAATCCAATCCATGCAAAACACGAACACATGAATCCTCGGAAACTTTGTTTGCCTCGACATTCTTCGAAATCTTCCAAACTTTTCATGCATGCCAATTTTCTTGAATGGTAGTGTTCGTTACATCGAGACGAACCCAATGGACGCTTCAGCTTGAACAATGGTGGTCAGATGCTCAAAAACCATCCTTGGAAGGCGCCTGGTTCGAAGGAGGAGTCACGGGTGGCCTCGGGTGAGCTCAAGGTAGAGGAAGACTCCTCAACCGTCGGATACAGAGTTTAAAAGACATCGAATGGCCTGGATCAGATCAGGAGCGCGACATATGAGATGTGCGGCACAGATCGACGCGGGGTTGCTTGGATGGTCAGGATTCGATCCGTGGTGAAAATTCACCATCCCACATCGAATCGGCGGCCGGTTTCCACGCGGTTTACCAAAGTTACACTCCCAATGGATGGAAAGTTGAATTTCCTCCCCTCTCGGTGCCGCCCCGCACCGAGTTCTTCTGCGGGAAGGCTCTGCGCCCACCCCTTCCACTCGGGCGCACCATTGGAGCCTACTATGCACACACGGGCGCGCTATGTGCCCACCATGCGCTCCTCCGGACGTGCCCCTCGCACCCATGCTGCGTCCTGCAGGTGCGCCCCTGCCTCATGGCTGCTGCCTTGGCCTGAGGACTCTCTTGAGTGCGGTTGACTCTTGGGTCCCGCATGTGCTCGAGGTGCTGTCCTCGGCTGGCCTCATTGGTTGGCCTATGTTTTGGAAAGGGAAATGCTTAGGACTTTGTATAAAACAAATTAACCATGTTTCCAATGTCAAATGCCATTTAAATCCCCTCTCCTTCCATTCCATCTTCATCATCAAACAACATTCCTCATCCACTAAGTGATTATGCATGGACTTCATTAAACCACTTCATCCACTTAGAACTTGTGTATGGATCATCTTCAACTCCTCATGCAGTGTGAAGACAATGCATGGTCTTCTAACATTGTTGTTACATTGTATCCAGTTGATACAAGTTCTTGGAACTTAAATATCAGCTCAACAATCGTCTGATGTAATGATGCTCCATCATCATTCTTCAAGTGTTGTCACTTAGTATCACCTTGATACAAGCATTGGAACATTAAGAACAACTCTACAATCGTCTGATATTCATGGAGAATGTTTCAACCATCATCTCCTATGACACTTAGTGAATCTCCTAAGTGACATGCCTCTAAGTACCATGGCCATTCTCATTCATCACCATCACCATCACATCCTTTGTCATTCACACATTGACAATCCTTGACATCCATTCATTCCTTGACAATAATATACCTCATTCACAACAAATTCAATACAGTGCACTTCAATCTCCCCCTTTGTATTTGTTGTCAATATCACAACATCAGCACATATGAATGGGTCAATATGTGTGCTAATATTTTCTCCCCCTTATTGGAAATCAAATGCAAAGATGTGGTGTGGCACTTATCCAAAAATCACTTCCTCCCTTTGAAAGGTATTTTCTTGAAAAACACTGAGAGAGGGATGATGTCACATGTTCTCTTTAGCAAATAACCTTTAGTAAATCAACTCTAAGTCTACTTGGGCTAACCCGGTGTAGAAAACAAGAGTTATGTAACCAAGGTACTCAATGTTGTCCAACATTCACTATACATGTGAGATAATGCTTCAAGGGGCTTGAAATTTTTCAGATATAACAATGAATTTCTAAATCCTTCACATACATCACCAAACACATTAGAAAGTTCAGGTGCAAAGATAAAGCACCCCCTTTCAACTATTTTCCTTCAATCAATACTCCCCCTTAATTGTCATGATGAATACAATTAAGAAACAAGGGATGAAAGTATGATTGGAATACCTTCAGCTTTTCTCAAGATGGTATTAAATCTTAGAATACCATCTTCTCCAGATTGGCTCCCCCTCAAGGGGTGCATTCCATTCTTTCCAAACCATCCTCCAGTTGAGAATGATCATCATCTTCAATTCCCCGCAATGTTAGCACATGTAAATAAAAGTGATTAGGGAATAAGATGGAACCTCCTTGGTTCATCAATGTGAACAACAAGGTTGAGAAGAGTCTCTCAACTGAGATGTCCCATTTTCACCATTCTTCACACTTCCACATTTGATATTCAATGATGTTTGTGCTAGTGTGGATCTCAACACATCTTCATGTAAAATCTTCTTCTTCCCTTTTGCCTTAGCAATTGCCAGAACATCATCTTTAGCTCTTTGTAGATATTTGGCAAGATGCAACTGATTTGGCCATATGACTAGTAAGTCACTTGGAAGTGTGGCCTCAGTTCTGGAAATTCCACATGGATCCTTCGATGCTTTCAAGCTGCCTTTCTTAGGGAACTTGTTTTCAATCAATCCCTTCTGCTTCTGCTGGATTGATTATCTGTTTGAGTCCAGTCTGCCACTATTGAATTTCATGGCTTGTTTACAAAGATCCATGATATGCCCTTTCTTTCCACAGTAGAAGCATGTTTTCTTCTTGGTGGTCCTTCTGGATGCATCACCCTTCTTGGATTTCATATCCAAGGACTTCGCTTCCTTTTACAAAATCTTCTTGGGACCATCTTCAAAATTCTTCTACATGCTTCCCAAGGATTCCATTTTAGCCAGGTTCAGTGGTCTTCTCTTCTTTTTAGCTCTGGATACAGTTGGAGATTGAAATGTATCTTTTTGACCACTTTTGCAATCATCCCAGATGTTGTCAAGTAATCCAAATCTATTTGCAGTAAACAGATGTCTCTGGACCTGTGGATTCTGCTTCTTTTCCTCTGGCTTGCTCCCCCTTGGCATGGTCTTCCTTTGTGCTTTGATATTCAGTGGATTGTACCAACAATCCTTTGCACAGTGACCATACTTATTACAACACCAACACTGACCCACAAATCTTGACCTCTTCAGTCCTTCTGATTGTTGGGTACTTTTCTTGACATACTGTGTTGTTTTAGGAGAGCTCTCTTTCTTCATTGTCTACATCCATACTTGTTTGGAATTATTCTTCCATACTGCACCTTTTGGGGAAACACAATTAGGAGCATCAATACAAGATGGGATGGATGGTACCTTCATCTTAGAAGTTGTTTCCCTTTTATTATATGATGTCCTTCTTTTGGAATCATCTTGCTCAATGCATACTTGAGTAGCAACATTTCTTCTTTCCGCTGACTGGGAGGATTCAGCTTTGGGTGATTGAAAATTTTTCAATATCACCTCTAATTCAAGGCATTTCATGTTGAGGGAGTTCTTCTTATCCTCAACCAATCGTAGCCTTCCTTCCCAATTTTCTATCAGCTCTTTCATCTGGTCATCATGCACCTTTTTTAATTCTTGCAATGAGTTGTCAAGCTCCATCACCAATTTGACTTTTTCTTCTAGTTGAGCATCTTTGACAACCATTGAAACTCTGTGCAATTTTTCCAGTGAATGGAAAACTTCTTTGACCATTTTCTTAAAGAATTATTTCTCAGAAAGGCTTCTTTTCAATTCTTCAAAGTATCTTCATATAATTAATTGCAAAGAGAAACTGTTTCATCCTTAGCCTTCACCAGCTTTCTGAGAGTGTTGGTTATGCCAACCCTTTTAGCCAACTGATCTTCCATTGTATTGGATTCTTCTTCTAGCTGTAATTTTTCTTCTTGAAGATCAAGGATGCTTGTAGCTATACACATTGCCACTTCCTTGGGGATTGTCTTCTGAAGATATTCGATTGCACTTTGAAGATCTTTCATTGTTCCAACTTCATCACAGCTAGGACATGCTTTATTTATCTTCTTGGCCTATTTATTCTTTTTATTTTTCTGAGTCTTGGCAGATATCTCCATTTGAGGCTGGTCGCTCATTTCCTCAAATCTGCACTTCATAAATACTCCCTTGGATCTTTTAGAGGTAACCTCCCTCTGATACTAGTTGAAGTGCCCAGATAAGTGTGAATCACTGAGAGGGGGAGGGGGTGAATCAGTGATCCCTTAAAACTTTTTACTAATTGATTCATTATCAATTAAACCTCTATGGATGGTTAAAGCCTTGATCCACTCTTCTTGTATCTCTCACCTTTCCTCGAATGATGCAGTAAATATAAAGGCACAGGACAAAAGGATTTACAAGGTTCGGCACCAAAGGCCTACGTCCTTTCCATGATGGTTATATGCCCCAACATGGTTTCTCCCATTATAATATGTTAGTATTACAATGGTCGATACAGAGTCCCACTATATCTCTCCTGAGTCCCACCGGAGGGTCTTTATAATGTGTCCCACAGTGTTACCAGAGTCCCACTGGCCTGCTCCAGAATCCCACTGAAGACTTCTTCCACCCTGAGACTCACAGGGGGCTTCTCCTGGCTCCTCGAGTCACACGAGTAGATCTTCTTCACTTTATGCTTCTTCATGTATCTTCAGTAGTCTGGGATAAAGGCTGCTGGCCTTGCTCTCTTCCTCTGATCACATGAGTTGATCAGGACTTCTCGTCTTGCTCAGGATTTATCTCCTTTCTCTTAGGATAACATGGCTTCTCTCTTCAAGAATCCTCAACAGCCTCTGATAAGTTCTATTGGTCTTGGTCACAGCTTCTGATCACATCTATTGATCAGTGTCTTCTCAATTACTAAAAACCCAGGTAGCTGATGTCTTTAACTTCAGTCTGTCTTCAATCTCACTTCAGAACAACTTAATGCACTAAGTGCATGATAACTCTGCATCTTCATGCACTGATTGCATGGCTTCTCAAATATCTTCAAGAACTCATGGTATTGGACAAATCAAATGCACACAGACTGATTTAGCTTTGTTCACGTGTGCACGTGCATGCATGGAAGCATGAACTCGCCTTATTCTTCTCCTGGTGCAATAAACCCACAAAGGGTGTTATCTTTTTTAGCACACACCTTCTCACTTCCTTCACACACTTTGTTCTTATTGTTTACACACTTGAATGTGTGTTATACTTTAGTGTGGGGGTCTCCTCTTCTCCTAAGTGTATACACACTTCTTAGTGGACACACTAGGTTCGAAATCTTCACTTTTCTTACACAACATATTCACTTTGCACACAAGGCACTAAGGCACGACCTTCCTCCTCTTTGCACACCCACTACCCGTAGGGTTTTCTACCACTTTGCACACACACGGGGTGTGTTTTGTTCTTCACCCAAACCCCTTCACAATGAGGGCACGCAAGGGGTGCGGCCACTCTTCTCCACTGCCGCACAGGGTGCAAGCATGTGTCGCGCAAGGGTCACAAGCCGCAAGGGATGGTTGTGGGTCGCGCAAGCCACAAGGGTGCAAGAACACCTCGGCCGCGCAAGCAACTCCTGCCGCGCAAGTCCGCGGGCAGTGAGGGCTCCTTCTGCCGCAAGAGTATGCTGGTAGGGACCTCCCTTTCTTCATTCGCGCAAGGGGTGAGCAGAAGGGTCCTTACTGAGCTAGGGGAGCTTCGGGATTCTACCGCCCAAATGGTGCGTGCAGGTCTCTTCTTCGCTATGCACCGAGGCATCACGGTACTTCAGATCTTCAACAAAGATTCAGCAAGAAAAACCATCGCCTCGGGATCTCCTTTTATAGGCAGAGGCAGCTCTATCCATCCGCGTGAGATATAACTTTGAATCCCCGAAATTATCGGGTGTTCAAGATTTTCCAAATCTTTATTTTTCTTCTCTCTGTTTCACGTGGGTTTCTTCCATTATTTTTCCTCTATGTGCATGCGACTTAGAACGCATGAATGGCCTTATTAAAATCCAATCCATGCAAAACATGAAAACATGAAGACTTGAAAACTTCGTTTGCGTCGGCATTCTTCAAAATCATCCAAACTGTGCATGCATGCCCATTTTCTTGCATGATCATGTTCGTTACGTCGAGACGAACCCAATAGATGCTTCAGCTTGAACAACGGTGGTCGGATGCTCAAAAACCTTCCTTGGAAGGCGCCTGGTCGAAGGAGGAGTCGCGGGTGGCCTCGGGTGAGCTCAAGGTAGAGGACGACTCCTCAACCGTCATATCCGGAGTTTAAAAGACATTGTACGGCCTGGATCAGATCGGGAGCGCGACGGATGAGATGTGCAGCGCAGATCGACACGGGATCGTTTGGATGGTCAGGATTCGATCCGTGGTAAAAATTCACCGTCCCACATCGAATCGGCGGCCGGTTTCCACACGGTTTATCAAAGTTCCACTCCCAATGAATGACCAGTTGAATTTCCTCCCCTCTCGGTGCCGCCCCGCACTGAGTTCTTCTGCAGGCGCGCTCTGCGCCCACCCCTTCCACTCGGGCACACCACTGGCGCCTACTATGCACACACGGGCACGCAATGTGCCCACAATGCACTCCTCCAGACGTGCCCCTGGTGCCCACGCTACGTCCTGCAGGTGCGCCCCTGCCTCAGGGCTGCTGCCTTGGCCTTAGGACTCTCTTGAGCGCGGTTGACTCTCGGGTCCCACATGTGCTCGAGGTGCTGTCCTCGGCTGGCCTCCCTAGTTGGCCTATGTTTTGCAAAGGGAAATGCTTAGGATTTGTATAGAACAAATTAACCAAGTTTCCAATGTCAAATGCCATTTAATGCCCCTATTCTTCCATTCCTTCTTCATCTTCAAACAACATTCCTCATCCATTAAGTGATTGTGCATGGACTTCATTAAACCACTTCTTCCACTTAGAACTTGTGGATGGATGATCTTCAACTCCTCATGTAGTGTGAAGACAATGCATGGTCTTCTAACAGTGTTGTTACATTGTATCCAGTTGATACAAGTTCATGGAACTAAAAGATCAGCTCAACAATCGTCTGATGTAATGATTCTCCATCATCATTCATCAACTGTTGTCACTTAGTATCACCTTGATACAAGTATTGGAACATTAAGAACATCTCTACAATCGTCTGATATTCATGGATAATGTTTCAACCATCATCTCCTATGCCACTTAGTGAATATCCTAAGTGACATGCCTCTAAGTACCATGGCCATTCTCCTTCATCACCATCACCATCACATCCTTTGTCATTCACACATTGACAATCCTTGACATCCATTCATTCTTTGACAACAATATACCTCATTTACAACAAATGCAACATAGTGCACTTTAGGACCTATAAATTGACAATTGATGAAATTTAATACCATATCCCGTTCATTAGGTTATGTATTATATTTTAAAAATTTTATATTATATAATAAAACATTATTTATTATAAAATATCATTATCGTCATAATTTGATATATGCTATTAATTTAACATTGAAAACAATATGATTGAGACAGAATATAAATATGAACAATTCATATAATTAAAATTTGATACATTGACAAATAAAATTCATGTTAAGTGATGAGTAAGTTAAAATTCTACTTTTATTATCTTTAAAATGAATTACATGATTTCTATATTACATTCACAAGAACTGAGTCTATATATTGTAAGAATTTACTATAATTATCTTATAACAAAAAAATAAAATAAAATTACCATGATTGAAATAATTTGTCATTAAAATAAAAATCAATAAAATACATTTCTATTTTCTATTAAAAAATTTTATAGATATTTAAAAAAAGGGAGTGCCAATTTTGATTACGTATTTACTCACTATAGTATTTCAATAATTTTCACATAAAATGGAAAATTTTTAACAATAATTAAAAATATGGATGTGGATTATATAACCCCACTATGTAATTATACAATAATCATGTTATAGGTTTAATTTTAGTCACTGTTAAAATATTTTTAACACATGTTTACCTGAGTCACCCTTATTTAGGTGTTAGATATTTAAAATGATTACTATTCATAATGTACAAAAATAAATGTGAATGAACTAATAAATTTGGACCTCGGAATTCCAAAAATGGTATCCATTTTTTCATAGTCAATTTCTAGACATGGTTGAAATTAATTTAATACATAAATTAAAAATGAATAACAAAATTCTCTAGAATAATGTTTGTTGATGACAAAAATTGATCTTACAAAAAAAATATGAAAAATGATAGTACATATATAGTTTTTTAAATTATTTATAATTAAAAGAAAAAATTATTTAATTCCCCAAAATATTATACTTCTTAATCAATTTATTTATTAAAAATTATTGAATTATTGTACAAAATTGTTTTAATTAATATTCAAGGAAAAAATAATACTTTTATAAAAATACCAAAATTTCCCCCTAAGTTTAATTGGAATATTCTTATTTCAAAAAATGTAATTTTTTTCAAATTGAAATTCTAAAATTTATAAATAAAAATCTAAAATAAAACCATATAATATTTTAACATTTTATTAATAATGAAAAAATATTCCCCTTTTAATGATTAATTACATAATATTCATATAATATCTATATAAAAAACATATAATGAAAACTAATATTTCATAAAATTTATTTAAAATTTTCATTACCTGGGTTGTTAAATTCTTCACACATTTTGGAAATTTCATCTTAGTTGTTTTATTCATTAAATAAACAAGAAGGTTTATTTTCCATATAGTATTTTCTAATTCCAAATTATCTTATTTACACATATCTTTTTTTTAAATAAATAAAATAAACGGTTAACTAATTCAAAAACACATGATATATTTTGATAATTTTGTGTACTTTTAATTTTATATAGGTAGTACTACTTTACAATGTAACATATTCATGGGAGAAAGACCTGGTATGAATATGGACATATTATAATAAAAATGATACATTAAATATATCATGTAGCTAGTATAAAAAGAGATGAATGTAATCTAGTGATAAAATTGTTCAAATATTTTATAGTATTTCATATGTTATAATAACCATAAACATTAAAACCCCTTTAAAACACATAAACAATTCTATGGAGAATCTTTATGAGAAACATGATTTACTTGCCCATAATATTACATTGCACACAAGACTCAGTTATACAAAAAATAATATATTAAAAATATTATTATTTATATATTTCGCGTAGAATTTATAATGGATAAAATGAAAAATATTAACTAAATTATGAAAATAGTGTTTAAACATGTTTTTTTAATGATTCATTGGTTAGAAAATTAATTACAAATTTATTTAAAAACCAATTGAATATAAAGGATTTCTTTTTATAAAAAAAATATTTAAATATAATAGATTTTATAAATTAATATAACCACTCTTGATAGATGATATTAATGAAATAATCTTTCAATATAATATTTAATATTTATATTATCTGTTTTCTTAATATTAAATAAAGAATAAATAAAAATTAACGAATAAAATGGGTGTTTTTCTAAAAATTTAGTTTTTCACCTTTTAATAGAGAAACCATTTTAAATATTGTTTTTTAAATATTTATAAGTTATATTTGAAAAATTGATCTTATTCTTGGTAATAGGGATATAAAATTTTACTTTAGTTTAAATTTTCTTATTTTTCAAATATAATTCATATTTGAATGAGTAGTGAATAACACTGCATATTAATTCCAAACGACCATTTCATCTATTTATTTTAATTTTTAGATTATCAATTGAATTGGTTTTAACGTATATTTAGATTTTTGCTTTTATAATTTAATACAATTTTTTAATAGGATATAAATTTCACTTTGAAATTTGATATAAACACATGAATATCTTAAGATGGGTTTTAGTTATTTTAATATATTTTCTCAATATGACAATGAAATTAATTTAAAATTTTATTTTTACACACATGAAAATTGAATATTAAAAACCTAACATACATGGTTTTAATAAGTATGAATGTTTTGATTTTTTATGATAAAAGTATCTTTTTGTTAATAGTAAATATAGAATTTTTTACCCCGGTAAATGGGTAAATTAGAAAAATAAGGGTAAAATAATTATAATAGTAATCTAAAAATACCATAATACATGTCCAAATAATATTTTTTTTAATGGAACACCAAGACAACCCTTGGGAAAAAATAATTCCCTTTTTAATTCCCTTGGGTGTGATTTTGAAATTCATAAAATTTAATTTAAAATAATAGAAAAACATCATAAACATGACACTTATTAGTAAAACAATCTAAAAATGGGGTAATATATATGATATCATAGAAAATAAATAGTCATTATAAATATAAAATTCTTACCTACATTATTATAATTTCTTTAAAAAAATTAATCATTACACAATTAAATTTAATTATCTCACAATGATGATACCATGATTGTCTAATTAATGAATCAATCAAATAAATGATAGTATAAATATTAATATAAATATTATTTTAAATAAATTATGTAATCCAAAAAAATTTAGGTGAATATAATATTTCATAATACTATGAAATGTTTTTGTTTGAATTTGTCACTAGAGAATCATGTTTTTCTCTATTAGACTTTGGAATATTATAACAAATAATTATAGAGTAATGTGTGGAGACAAAATCAAATTTCAAGGCCCAGTGTTCATGGTATAAATTATATAAAAATATTTTGGTTTTTTTATATTATCCACATCTAAGAAATATGTTATATCTTAAATTGTATCTTGGGTCAAATATCGAGGGAACAATTACATTCAAAGAACGCCATTTTCCATAGGTGGGGTATAACATTTTGATACACGTGCCTTTTGTAGAAAAATTATTTCAAGGTAATTTGTGTTAATAAAATAAATAAATTAATTTTTCACGTTGGAAAATATAAATAATGAATGGAGTCTCTGGTAAATTTTTTGACAATTTTATTGAGTATGGAATTCCAGGTTTACCATTGGCATGACAAAAAAATTTAATTTTTGGTTGCTAGTACAAAAGAGTGTAGGGAGAAATGCTTTTAAATGATGGGGATCAAATTAAAAATTAGATCCTCCCCATGGAATTCTGCCGTTTCTATGAAATAATGAGGAGTAGATTCTTTTTCTTACCCATCCACTTCAATGATAAACCCTTGGAGCAGGCAAACGAAGCACTTCTGAGCTTCGAGCGTGATGGATATTTGTAATGGATGAAGTAGTGGAGGCAGTAGAGCGTAGATCTACCCTTAATGCTTCGGCATATATTCCCAAGGTAGGTGGTTTTATCTTTAATCTAGTTGTAACACCCCAAGATTTTAATACTGTGTTATTTCTTCAAAATAATCCAATAACATGCACTACACGCAACACTGAGTTCAATCACACCATGACTTACCAAACAAGCCATTCAAAAGATGTTATGAATAGTATTAACTAAATTTTAAACTAATATATCCTTATAATTTTAGAATCCATATTATGAGTTTCTTTGACATAATGCAAGAACAAATTCATTTTCAGTATTGCACTTTTATTAAATTTTAATAGTGAACCCTTTTTAAATAAAATATTTTAAACTTTTTTAATAAATGGGGGCATCAAAAATTTAACATCCCAAGCTTCCACGGTACACTTTCCTTTGAATAATACAGTAGCGTGTGTTATACGCAACTTTGAGTTTTAACACACACCACAACCGATCAAACTAGCCGTTATGAATAGTAATAACTACTTTTTGAAATTATATATATATTATATTTTAAAATGGACTTCATTTTTGGATTCTGAGTGTTGAATTTACCCTAAGGTGAAATTTTTACACTTTTTGGATAACTTTCATATTTTGATGAATAGTGAAAATTACTAAATTATAATTAAAAACAATTTTTTTAATCAAAATAATTAATAGTGATAAATTATGAATTTTAGTGGTTTTGAATTATATTTAGAATATATTTTTACCATTTAATACAATGTTGGTCATTGGACATATTTTCACAATTAAACCGAACATAAACAAGTATCAATCTTTTGATAGATATTATATCTTAAAAACACGCTTTTTGTTTTGACAGTGGGATTTAATTTTAAATTAATTTCTACCACTTTTGTGTTTTGAATTTCGAATAATGGATTCCAGATTTGGAATTAGGATGTTCAAATTGTGTAAATAGGTATCTTTTTTTTAGACATTTTGAATAATTATTGCGGTAAATATTTTATTTACCATAGTTATGGGTAAATCCGATAAATAAGGGTTAAAAAGTAATATTATAATAATACTAAATTACCCTAAAACATGTCCTATACTTATTGGTTGATACATGTTCGACCATAGTCATCTTTGGGTCGATCTTGGGACCCCATGGAGCCACTTTTAGGTGATAGGGACACTTTATTTTAATTAAGTTAAAATGAATACAAAAATTACACAAGCATATATCTTTTAGAAAAACAATTTTTATATATGGTTATATATGTTGGATTTTCGACTATAAATATTAATTAGAAAGATAAAACGATTTCCTACATAATTATATTTTATTTATAAATTTTAGACATTAAATAAATTAATTTATTAATGACACAATGATGATGCAGTAATTCCCATAATAGTGAAAATTTAAAATAATTGATATTATAAATACCCAAATAAATATAATTTCAGACTTTTTAGGAATTAAAATAATTTTCTAAGTTAATATGACATGTTAGGATTGATTTAATTAAATTATTTTGAAGTAATAATTCTTTTATGAGTTTCAAAAAAATCAACTATTGAATAGTGTCAAAATTGACAAAAAAGAGTTTTTAAAACAAATATTATATTATTAACTGATATTAAATTCCTAAAAATCTAAGGTTCAACCAAGAGACTTATATCATGATAGGTCTATCATTAATTGACCACTTTGGGGTCGCTTGGATGTATATGGTATGTTTATTAACCATATAATATAAAAATACAAAGAGACATTGTAAAAGTGAAACAAATTAACATAGAGTTAATACTTAAAGATAAGGTTAATATAAGTACCTAAACCTGTCTAAATTCTATTGGTTGAGTTCTTTTCGATCCACCCCCACCTTAAAATTTTAATAATAAACTTTTGAGCCATTATAAACCGAATATGAATTTATTATAAATTAATATTTCTTGCTTTTCAAAAGGTGCCCCTCACCCCTCTTATAAAAGGGCACTCCTCCTCATTTCTTCACACCTTCAAAGCCTTTTGGTCGGCCAAAATCTGCCAAATACTCTCTCAACTTCCCTCAATACAACCTAGAGGCCTTATTTTGTTCAGAAAGCCAACCAAATGAGCCCTTTTGATCAAATCAAAAGGAAGAACCCGAAGAAGAGGTAATGATTTCACCACCCCTTTTCAAGTTCCTTTTTCTTCCACTTCTTCTTACATTGTTGTTACCATTCTAAAATAATAAATCCAGTATCATATATATACTGTGATGTTATTATAAATATGGTACAACCACATTCACTATTCTATCCATCCTTGGAATAACATGTCACCATATGTGCGTACGTACGGCTTACCGTCTCCACATCGTGGTGTAATTGTTATTCAATAAATTATTATTTGGATGGGTATAATAATGATGTGTAACTCATGTAAATAATAAATATAACATGATAAGGATTCTGTATATATGATATACCATACAATTATATATTATTTTAATATCAAAAGAATGATATTATCGCTTGTGCATATGTTCGGACTACCGTCTCCACGAACGCGATGAGATTCATTCTCCATCATATCCATTCAAGTATAATTCTCATTTGATTATTAATAATAGTATCTAAGGACTTGATATCATTCTGTATATGAATGAGTTACAACCTATCCATAACAAACACGGCTTATGTAACAAAACATATTAAAGAAAATGAGTAAGTTAACACCCGAAACGACGATAATTCTAAGATATTATTAAAAAATCAATGTTAAAAGATCATATATGATATCATATTAATATATATGATTCTTTTATAATTTAATAACAATTATATAATCATTATACATGAGTTTAACCTACCCCATCCCAGGAAAAGTACAAGGTAAGGGCTATTTCACAATCTCTTCATTATCCAAGGTTGTTTATACATAATAATCTACTAGGACCTATTTATCATCCACATCCATGTTTCTTCAAAATGTATTTAAAAACATTTTTACTATTTACAAGAATATGGGTTAAAGTCATTTATACCCTTTTTTGACTTTTTATAAGTGTTTTATAATGGAATATTTCTGTCATTTTCCAAATAAGGCGCTTTTTAAGCTTTTCCACAAAATTAAGGTAAGAATGTTTTTTTAACTTATACGGCGGGTGTGGTTATTTTCCGCCGTTATAAAATCATCGAAGCTTACCTTACAAGCTTATAAGAATATTTTGAAATTGAATTTATTATTTTATAATTATGTTACTTTTAAAATTATTTAAAAAAAGTGAAATTTCTCTAAAATAGTTTTGATTTCATCTATGTCAACATCCTTTGATGGATTTTATGCCTATTTGAAGTCGATTTATTATGATACAAAACATCCTTATTTTATTGAACGTTTTGTGATATTTTTGACTGTGGATAAGTTATTCTTATGTCACTCATGGTTTTTGTTTAAAGTATTGACATTTTATAATTTATTTTTAATCCAAATAATTATGTTATATTTCAACCTTTCATTCAGATGAATGTGTTAGACAAGTATGTTTCGGGTTGGGGACCGGTAAAAGTAAGCCATCCGGTTTGGTCTCCGGTTATTAGAGGAACTCCGGTTTGGTCTCCGGTTATTAGAGGCACTCCGGGTTGGTGTCCAGTTATTAGAGGCACTCCGGGTTGGGTTCTGGTTACAGTTAGCCCCAAGGTCCTGGGATGAGGCCTTGACAAAGAAATTAAAGTTCAGCATTATGCATTCCATCATTATGAAAGTGGTTATTGATATTGCATGTGATTATTCGATTAGTAGAATATCCATGTGAATAAGTAAATGGAATTATTTCTTTTTACTTTTTCCATACTATGTTGAAGTTCAAGTTTAAAAGGGTTTTGTTTTAGTTATACATTGCCATAAATGTTTATGCTGATTTTTGAAAGTTTCTGCTATATTGTTATCCTTACTGGGCATTTGATCTCACCCCTTTTCTATGTTTTATTTTTCCCAGGATGTGAAGAAGTAAATTATGAATGAACTACATGGATATTATGTGGGGATATGAGTGTGGATTATGGAGATAATATGTTGTTGTAGTAGTTTTTCATTTTATGATGTAATGTAAGACTTATGAATATATCTAGTGTTTCCAAGGATACTGAACCAATCAGTCTTTTGAGAATTGATCTTTCTTGTGATCATGCCAAGGTTATGTAATAATGAACTGACTCTGGGTAACTAGGGTCGGGGAGTTACACTAGTACCTGCTTTTTATGCACCATTTATGTTTACTTTTTCATCAACTTTGTGTAGATATGATCATAATGGTCAAAAAATTGGTCTCAGTATAATTTTTTGGACAACTGGAGTGGTCTCATTGGTTCACGGATTGTTTTCCAGTGGTGAGGGTGGATTACGGTTACAACGTTTCCATAATCTAATAATGGCACAATGGTGGCCTCCCAGGCATGTAAGAGTCTAGGGGGGAGCTAGGAAGTATGGTTCTGAGGTGCGTTGGAGCTCAGGGGTGGGCGACGACGTAACATGCGGGCGCGGTAGAGGTCCTGTAGATTGATGACAATCGTTGGGCACGTCGCGGTGCTGATATGGGCCCGTTGGGCCAACGGGCCATTGCGGCTAGGCCACAGTTGGATATAGTGAACCAATCCACCCATAGTGGGCTGGATTAGGTAGTGTAGATCGGCCATATCAGGCCAATCCAGCTAGTTTGGCCTAAGGTTTTTTTCAAACCCTATATATCACAATCCATGTCTCTGTTTCATGTGTCATATTCTGTGATGCGACACTTTTTATGAGAAAACCCATTTTAACAATGATTTGGAATTTTATGACTTGTGTTCTTTTCCAGGGTTAAGAATCTTTAAAATAATAAAAATATTTTATTATTATTCAACTTTGACCCACAAAAACATCTACAAGGAGCGTCTTATTGATGCATCGTTAGGGTCGTTGTGACCCTTAGAGTAAGGATGATGTTTAAAGACAAATTTTGGGTACTTAATCCAAAATCAGGCCATGCACCATATGAGGACATTTTACAAATAATAGTTCCCTTTTCATCAATTGTACATTTTTGGAAAGTGAATAGCCTATCTTTCTTATTTTTCGCATAGAACATGATGGTGGCCATAATATTGGCCTATGAGTGATGGTGTGCATGGGATGATTAGAATATTTCTTAGGATAGTGATACTAACTAGATGGGTTGTGTGGGTCAACCATGTCACATTAGATATATTACAACTAGTTGGGTCGAGTCGTTCCCCTAGTATCGAAGGGAATCATTATGACTATGTGGGTTGAGTGGGTTCCCTAGGTCATTTATCAATGAGGGTTTCCATATCACGTTCCCTAAACTAGAATGTGAATCCTATTCACCAATTATGAGGGTTTTGGTGTCACGTCCCAATCATCAGACTGTAACCCTTCTTTGGCAGCATTGTGTATGAGCAGTGTAGGTGAATTCCTGCTTTTTGGAGTGATTCTGTCTCAATGAGCTTCGATAGTTGGCTTAGCAGATTTTGAGCATGTATCTCACAGAGAGGCCCAAAGTGATCCTCACCTACTTTTGATTTTCCCTCATAGAGTTCCCAGAATATATGTGACCAATATTTATACATTTATTTATCTACTACCTCGGATGTTCAAGTAGATGACGGATCACTTGTGAGTCCCAGGAATATACCCTTTAGTTGTGTATCAATATCTGTTCTTTTATTTTTTGGTAGTTCATTCCACGAGTTACTAGGTTTGGTTTATTGTACCGTTCTGACTAGTAGTACATGAAGGATGATAACCTATCAGAGCGATATGATCACCTTGATTTTGGATTTATTTCATGATGTTTTCTATGATAGAGTTCTCCATATCTGTGTGACCAACACCACATGGGCTATATTCCCCTGTGAGATGAGTAATTCTAGATTTGGTTTTGTTGTGTGATAGCCCTTTCAATGATTGATGTTCTAGATAGGGTTGTAGGTGTCCCCTAATGGAACCAGGCAGGGATCCCCTACCTGTGGAGTGGGAGCTAGTTCATTCATTGGGTGACTTCTTCCGTGGAACTATATTTCAAGCGTACCTTCATGGATAGGTACCATGTGGGATGGAAGAGTGTTTCATTTTTTAATTTTACCGATGTAGTGGTATCTCTCGTTTGAGTTCTACCTGGGATGGTGTGGTTGGCTCATTGACTTTAATCTTTCAACCCTTTCCCCCTTTCATTTAGAATGCTATAAGGGAAGGATTGGTTATTGTTATTGTCTATCAGGTCGGCACCTCATGATATCTTTGTGAGTATGGTGTTGGGACCTTGAATTGTTCACCGTGGAAAATCTACAGTTCAGACCAAGAGGATTGGTGATGGATCTGAGTAAATTTTGGTTTTATTATTGAAATCTAAAGGTAAGTGTCTTTTTTGTTGACATGCTCAGGAAGTCTATCGGACTTGTTTTGTATAGCTGGGGTTGACCTCAAGATGGAGTTTATTACATACTAGGTTCCCTTAAGCTGGGTTGTGTTAACTATTTCCTTTTAGTTACAAACAATTTTTACTTTGGTTTCTTTGGCAGCCTACAATGTTTCATTATACTCTAACCAGCACAATATTTTCCCGCACAATTCTTATATATAGTCTAGACCGGAGGTCCTTTGATGGAGTACAAGTTGATCCTGGTGTAGGCATAGTTTAGTAGCTTTATCGAATAGGTTATTCATAGGATCCTTGATAAAGAGCTTACCAGCGGGTTTTGATAGCTCTCCCCTCTTTCATAGCAGGATGGATGCTTTTGTGATATTATTTTAGTGGGCCATATATTTTCACTTTTTCAATTATTCAGTACTCTATATTGGGATTTATGTATTCAAGAATATTGATTTTTAATTTTTTTTATTTATCTCTTCACTTTTCTATGGAGTAGTATGTGGGTGTGTTCATATAGGCAATATAGGCTAATGCATCCTTATGTTTAATTTCCTACTCGATTCTGGTCTCCTGACCATGTCTTGTGGAGGTAAGCATATGGAGTTACAGCTTGAGCCCCATTGGTTTGGGGTAGTGACATAGTGGTATCAAAGGAGGTTCCACTATTGGAACTTTAGAGCATATTGTGTCGAGCTGTGATCTTGGATAGGGTTTAACATCATCCGTAGTAGGATGTTTCAAGTTTAAAATTTAGACAAGGTACATCAGTGTTGGTATGGTGAGTCGAATTATCCATACACCATGACTCTAATAAACATATTTTATAATCCATACATTATGAACATTTTCATAGGGTAATAATGGTACATTAATCATATATGAATATATTTTTCATTTATCCTATACTTCATGAGTTACCTCCCAAGATATAACCTTTGACCATGATGCATATTGAATTTTTTCATATTGTTTCCATGATGACATATTTTGATGCTTCTGCGTTTGGGTTTTGGTCAGTTGCATGAAGGAAGTGTTGGAAAGACAGTGGGTTGGTTTTGTCTAAGGTAGCTTTAACTAATTGTGGATGTTTGATCCTTCACCCACTGAGATTATTTTATGTTACACGATGAAAAATGTGTATGACAGTTAGTGTCGCATAAAGAGAACAATATTATGGTGTGGGAATTGAGTCCCTTTGACTTGTGAACAAGGCAATTGACATCATGTTAGTAGCGGAGAGCCAGATAAGACATTTTTTGAGTATTTGTCCATGCCATTGTTGTTTTGTGGTTCCCTCACATGCTAGACATTAGCTTATACATGAGATGCTCGAGGAGGTTGTGGTGTTATTCTTTGGGGCTTCAAATTTTTAAAAATGATGAAAACATACCCCAAAAGATGTTCACATGTGGCATGATCCCATACCTTATGGTTGAGTCTGTTCCACCCAAAGAAGATAGTGATAAGGTATGGTGGATGATTTCCATCAATCTATCAGTTTGTAGTTAGTTTTGTGTGTCTGCGGTAGTTTATTAAAGGCTTGTAGGACCCAGTGGGTACACATGGGCGACCATGTTTGTTCCCTAGGTGGAAAATATATTTTCCATTTTGAATTTGATGTTTTTTTAGAGGTCTCACGTGAAAATATATCTAGTGGGAGATGGAGTTTATTTAAGGTGGGATGAGAGTTAACCATCTGAATATTGGGGTTGGAAGAAGTCACACGGAAAGATAGGGTGATGAGTAGGTATTTTCCATGTCATCTCATTGGTGTTGGAATAAAACTATTTATGGTGGTTAAGGTATGTGGGTTCCCGTTCGGGGTCATTGTGGACTTCAGAGGGTGGCCTTGGGTGTTTAGTGATGAGTTGTTTTTTTGGTTGGATCTTATCAAGGGTTCAGAGTGTGATCTATGGGCATCAGGCTTACTATGGGGTTTGAAAACCTTCTCATCCATTGTTGGTGCTGTGGTTCTCCCTACTATGAATTTGTTAGATAACATAATCCTTTGATGAGCTCGCTAACATGGGAGTCTCGATGGATATGTTAGGTCCTTTAACTTTTCCTTAACCATTTTCATTTCACTAATAAAAATTCTTTTGGTGGGAAGGATTTATCTACATGGTTTTTCCCTATTGGACATTGGAATTTTACTACAAATCAGTCCACAACTAGGTGCATAAATGATGTCTCAAATCAGAAAAAAATGTATAAAAATATAAATTATTTTTTAAAACTATTCAAATGGTAGAAGCTGGTTATATCTTAAATGATATCTCAAATCAGAAATATGAGGGCATGATTGCGTCTGAAGTGTGTTGTTTACCCTAGGCGGGGGTATAACATTTTCGGGCATGGGAATACTATAGAAATTTTTTTTGAGTGAATTCTTGTAAATATGTTAATTTAATTTAATTTAGACTTTGGCGTGAATAACTTCTGAATAGAGTCTCGGATCAAATTTCATAGATATAAGTTGAGTCTGGAACTCCATGTTCATCCTAGGCACGACATAAAATTATCAGCATTGGGTGTTGAGTCAGAGGAAATTATGTAGTTTGGATTTTCATAGGAGAGGATTTATTTAAAAATTAAATCCTCCCATCCACATTTTCCCTTTTCAGGGAATGATAGGAGAAGCGGATTAATCTTCATTCCCTTCGCTGATGAACCATCTGATCGAGCAAACGAAGCTCTGTTGAGCTTCGATCATGACGAAAAACTCTCTTGGATTAAGAAATAGAGCACATATTTTTCCTTGAAGCGTCGAAATATATACCTGATGTAGGAAAATTTTAGATTATATCCCATCCCTATATTTATAAGATTATTTCCTTGGATTTATCATCACTTTTGTGATGATTTGGTCATGAGGGTCCTAAAACAGGTCTCATGTTAATTTTTAGACTACCTGAGTGGTCCCGATGGTCTTTATAAGGTTTTCTATTGGAAAGGGTGGATTCTAAAGGATGTGTTAGATGAATATGGTGGTGACACTGTGGTGACTAGATGGGTACGGCGTAGTCCAGTGGGTAGCAAGGTGGTGAAACACTAGGGGTGGTGGCGCATAGGTGCGACATAGGTCTGGCAGACCAAGGATGAGCACAGGGAGCGTGGGGGTGCCGGAGTGTGCCTGTGGGGTCGGCACAGCTTGGCCAGGGTCCAATGGAGCTAACTGGGCCATTCAAAGTGGGATGTTATAGGCGATGCTGATCGGCCAGAGCAAGTAGGGTCATCCTGTTTAGCCCATGGTTTTTGTTTAAAAATATGTAACTCGCAGACCAGGTGTTTGTTTTACATGTTGTCTATGGTTAATCGACCCTTGAATTGAGACATACAGACCCCTTGAGCATGGTTTTAAAATTTTATCAGTTGGGTTAGTGGCACATGGCCATGAAACATTGAAATAATAATAATATTTTATTATTATTAATCTTTGACCGATCAATAATTCTGCATAAAGCTTCTGGTTGACGTTCCATCTATTGTGTTGTGGGATTTATGGAAAGGTGGAGGTTTCAAGATAAATTTTCAATGCTTAATCCAAAATCATGGTGTAGTCCCCATGAGGCTCTTTTTGATAGTTTTAAGTGAATTTCTCCTTTTTTGATGGGTTTCAGTTTTAGACAAGTGAGTAGTCGATCCCGTGAGTTTTTTCAAGAGAATTACAATGAAACAATTTGTTCTTTGTCTTATATGATTGAGGAGTTGGATCCATGATGACACATTGAGGTGAATAGTACTTGTTTTTTCCATTTTTCCATTTTGGGCTAGTGAATAGCTTATTGTGCTTGTTATTTCATGTAGAATGCTTTGGTGTATATTGTTCGAGCCTATGAGATGTACTGTTCAGGAAATTATGTGTCGATATCTTAGGATAGTGATGTTGGCTAATTTGGTTGAGTGGGTCCCTTGGTCACATTGGATTTTTTACTACTAGTTGGGTTAAGTGGTTCCTCTTTGTGTCATATAGTGGGGTCACAACTATATGGTATAAGTATGTATTCCTAGTTCCTTTTCTATGAAGGTTTCCATATCACGTCCACTTTATTAGACTACAACTTCTATTCGAAAACATTTTATATGGACAAATCTGGTGTGTGTTTCTTTCTGTAGTGAAATTTCTCAATTTTCATTAGCTAATAAATTAGTGGATTTGTAGCATGAATTACCATTATATGCATGGTGATATACTCATGTCCCTTCATGTTTTCCGAGAGTTTTTCTCGTAATCGGGTTGACCAATATCTCCACCTGTTTATCGATATCTTCTCTTTCAGTTTATGTGGTGTGTTCTGTGAGTTAACTCTTGGGGTATGTGGTATTATTTTTACCGATAGTACATGGGAATTTATCCCCTTTATGATCAATTTGAAATCTATGGTGTAATATTGTGTTCATTACATTTTCTTTGGTGGAGTTCTCAATATCAGCATGAACCACAAAACGCGGGCACTAATCCTCTTTGAGACAAGTTGTTCTAGATTTGGGTTGTTGTGTGATAACCCTTTTTTTGTTCGCTATTCTAGAAAGGTTTTTAGGTATCCCCCATTGGATATATTTGGTATCCCCTATATGAGGTGAGGGAGATAGTTTAGTCAAGGGGTGACTTCTTATGTGGCATTGTCTGTCAAGTGTGCCCTCACGGACAGGTATCACATGTGATAGATGGGTGTGCAATTTGATTATTTTACCAATGGAGTGTATTATCTTAGTAAGGTTCCATCTGGGATAGTTTCATTGTATCATATACATTGAGTTGTTTATGCCTTCTCCCTTTTGTTTTACACACTATCAGGTATGGCTTGCCTCTTTATTCAATCTATGAGGTCAGCGCCTTGTGAGACCATTGTGAGTGTGGTGTTCGAACCTTATGTTTTTTATTGTGCATTGTACAGGGTCAAGAGCATGAGACGTGGTGATGGAGATTAGTATATTTGGCTTTTATTCTATGATTCCTATTATATGTGTAATTTTTTGTGACATGCCTCAGGCATCAAAATGATGGAAATAATTTTCATATTTCAAATTCATGATATATTATAATAAAATAACCATATCTCAAGACTGGTTATAATAATGGAAATAATTTTCATATTTCATATTCATGATATATTAATATTTAAAATAAAATAATAAATCATATATATTTTTAATGTTAATTCACATAAAAATGACAACGTCATTCATGCTTGCGTGTGAACTATCACCTCCACAAGGCGATCTGATTTGTTTTTATTCATTATCTCACTTGTATGAAATGTATAAGTATATTTACATTATTAATATGATATTAGATAGGATATGATAATTTTTGAATGTATAATAATACTTAAATTCTATCCATACCGATTAATGTAAAATAGAAAAAAGTCACCCATGCATACGTACAGCTTAATGTCTACAGGATTATAACTTCATTCATTTTTTTACCAAACAACCTAGTTTGATTTGAAGGTATAATTTACGTATAATGATGATAACAATTCAATGTATTTAATTAAAAATTTGAAGTACTTACGACCACATTGACTAGTGGCATCATACAATGTTCATTATTGACTATTATACGAAATATCGAGAAAATGTACAACATAAACTACAATAATTAACTATTTGATATAACATGGGAATAAGTTATATAAATGGAATAATAAAATTAAAAATATATTTTAAACAAGTATAAATTAACATAGTTTTATTATTCTGGAATATAAAAAAACAAAAGACCAAATTTTTACTCAATGAATGGGACTTCATCTCAATCTCCTTTCATTGAGGCATATTTTGATAATATACACCACCTTATTTTATATGTTTTATATTCATCCCAATTGAATTTTAATTTCATTAAATGGGTTTCAAAAGGAATTTTGTTTATATGATGTTTTTTGCTAAATGAAAAATGTATTGTTTCTTAACATATGTGGTGAAAACGACCTTTCCCCCACCATGGCCATTATTTGTATTTGGCTTACCCTATAAATTGTAATGTTTTTCAAAGAAATATAAATAAGATATTTCATTTTTAGGTATTTTTTAATTGAACATAGTTATAATAATGGATTTTTTATATCAACATATTGAAATTAGATATTATGAGTTCAATGTAGAAATGTGGTTTTCCTTTCCTGCATGTTTTATGTATAATGATTATATAATGGTTATTGGTCATTACTTATGTATATGGGTGGTTCCTTGATGTATTGGGGGTGGGTGAGCCCATTAAATCTACCCAATTCATTGGTTAATGTGATCTACTTAAATGATAATGATTCTCCTACGTGATTTATGGAAAACCCTATTGGTTATTGCAAATCTAATCATGAATGTTACTCTATATATAGCTTTAAAAGGTATAATATAAGTATGATATGGATGCCACAAGTTACCTTTATGATTTTTTTTCTATTATTTTTATAGAAATAATATTATTTTATTAATTATCTTTAACAGATTAATTTTTATTGATGAAATGTATGATTTCCGGTGTTTATAAATATTCACTGACTAATGTAATATTTCGATATTTTATATACCTTACAGAGATTTTTGTGCTCATTCCATTTTTTGAAATGTTTTCCAAATGTTATAAGGTTGCGTAACCGAAAGGAAGAAGTAAAGATGACTATTATATTGATTTTTATCAAGAAGAAGACATCATTTTTTAATTTAAAATTTCTTATATTATGATAAAAAAGGATAGCGTGTAGACCTGTCACCATGTAATATTTTAGTTGTTTTGTAATAGATATGGCCTAATAATCTTAAACCATAAACCTCAATAATTTCCTCTATGTGAAATTATTTAAAATCTTTACTAAAACTGAATATTAAGTAATATTTAAAGTTGGGGCCTTATTTTCCGAATCAACGATGGATTAAACAACTAGAGAGTTTATGGTGATATTTAAGAAATTTTTACAAGTTACATATAACCACAATGGATAACATAATAGAAATATTCATAGTTGTTTTTGATAAATTGATTGATTATAAGATATCATGAAATAATATATCTTATTGTTTATCTTACTCATAAGATAATTTTCAATTATTCTTTATATATAACCATACAAACTATTTTGGTTTTAGATAATGACTGGATCTAGTAGGTACCCAAGTAATAGCGGGTGTCATGGAAGATGTGGTGGTTATTTGAATAATAAAGTGAATGTAATTGGTGATATAATGAGAAATATCATGGTTATTCTAAACCCAATATCAATAATGATGATTAACCACTTAAACATTGGTTAATATTATAATTAAGCATACTTCATAGAAATGACTCCCTGTGGTAGTTTTGGTAATAATCATTAATTTAATTATATTCAATGATATATGTTTGAGAATTTGGAATGAAAAACCTAAGAAAACGTTTTAATGGGATGTGAATTGTTATTGATTTGGTAATGATGTAAATAAATCAATAAACTAACAAGAAAAAAGAAAGCATTAAGTTGGCTCTAGGAATGGGAAATAACTGATTTAACTATTGAATCATCTAAATGTTGGATGTATGGTCATCAGGAAAATAAATGTATAACAAATATTTTTTAGGAATGGGATATGTAGTAATGTACAAATATATGTTCATCAATACCTAATTCCACTTTAATTCATTATGAGGAATCTAAAAATTACCTATGAAATGTATGGATTTTTTCATGATTCATTTTTTTAAAATGTTGAATCTTGATACAGAATTCATGTTTTTGTATTTTGGGAAGAAATATAAAATAATGATTTAAATCATAATTATAAATGGATCATGATGAAAACTAAATAATTATATGGGATTTAAATATTATGGTAGATTGTTTGATGTAGTAATATTTAAGTGTATTAATGATCTTTTTACGTTGGGGTTTATTTGGAATACATTTAGTGTGTGTAACCCTTATTAGTGTAATGTGAAAATGATATTTTATGATGAACTATAATTTATTTTGTAGAAAAAAATCTATATAGAATTTTGGTTTTATATGATCTATAACTTTTTTGAGGTATCAATTTGTGTTGCAAAATGAATTGAATGAGTTGTACTTGAAAATAAAATTTGATATGTTTTCTTTTATATTTTTTATCTTATTTTTGGAATATTATAAGAATTAAATCGTTTTTCAAAAAATGAAAACATATATATAGTCTGACAATCCACCATGTCAGAAAAGGATACTGGAATAACACCCGCAACCGAATTGTGATAACGCTTTATCACTTAACACTCGCCTATGAAAAGTCCATTGTTAGTACAGAATCATTTTTTAGTTAAATGAGTTTCATGAATAAGAATAGATTTATTTTTCTAAGATATTATTTATCAAATGGATTACCATGGTATTGGAAAATTATTTGGGGATTATGTGAAAAATGTTATTTTGGAAGAAGTTAAATATTTTGGGAACCTTATATGATAAAGGTCAATAGAATACTATAATATATTAGTTAAGGAGAAACTGTTAAATTAAATTATTTAAGAATATATTATTAATATGATGGAAATAAATTAATTATGTTATTTATGGAAATGATTAATCTATCATAGGGAATATGGGATTATGTTAATTACTTTTTTTTTATAACACATTATGTGTGATTGATATCATTTAGAGATAAATTTTAACATTTATATAGGATGATAATGATAAAATCCTTCTAAACATTTGATATAAATCATAGTTTGAATTATTTTAATAGAATTTAAAGTTTATTTTTTTTGGTCTCTGTTGAACTTTGGATATTAATGATGATTTATTAATATTAAATTTAGTTTTTCATCATACAATGTTATATTATTTTGGGTATTTTTGTTGATCTTGTACTAACCATTTTTTGTATTGGTTAATGAAAAAATTTAGTTGAATTATATAGAAAACCATTTTAGATGATTTTAGTTTTTTGATGTGTATTATAGAGTTTATGACTTGAAAAATTAATCTTAAATACTCACTAATTGAATGAAAGTATGTGTTTAGGGTGGAAATTGACTAAAGGATGAAACTCTACTTCTCATTTAAGTATGTTTATTGGCGTTCTTAGTCCAAGTAGTAAAATAATTCAACAACATGATGAAAAGGATCTTAAAAAATAATCATTAACCTTTTATTTTTCCTACATTGAAATCAAAGTCCGATTAAACAATCATGAAATTTAGGGTTTTGTGTTTGTTAACTTTTTATTCATAATTATTTTTATCACTCTCCATCATAACACATGGGATAATTTTATGTCAATATCTATGAATTTTCTACATAGAACCATATTAATTATTATCACATGAGGAATTTTTAATTTCCATTATGTGGTTTAAGGTAAATGTTCAATTTAATTGTTTTTTGATTTGGGATTTCAATGATTTAATTCTGAAAAGATAAATATTAATAATCAAAACCATATATAAAATTATGGGGATGCAATATTTAAAAGGGGTAAAAATGTAACATCTTAGTTAATTATAGAATATGAATTTTTCATGCTTATTAATATTTATTAATTAGGTATTAATTTTAATTTAAAAGTGCTGATATGTCTAATTGTGTAACCTACACGTTATAGTGGGATTATCTAAAAACTTATATTGGACACAAAACCAAGTCATACCAAAAATAATATATTATTTATAATTTTATTTATATTTATTGCATATCATTTTTAATGGTAGGAATTAATATTATTAAATAAATTTTGAAAATTGTGTTTACACAAGTATATATAATGATTCATTAATTATGAAATTAATTAGCAATGTTAGTAAAACCCAATTGAATATAAAGGATGTGTTTTTATCAAAAATGATTGCTGATAAAATAAATTATTTATAAAATAATAAAATCACTATTTATTTATTATACTAAATAAATTATAATTCAATATAATATTTAAAATTCATATTATATGCTTTATGATATTATTTATGAACAAATGCATTTTTACAAATAAAAGCAGTGTTTTTTTCTAAAATGTTGTTTTATAACTGTTTGATGGAGAACCCATTTTAAATATGTCTTTGACACTATTATAAGTTATATTAAAAAAAATAGACTTATTATTTTTGAAAAGGAAAATTAATATTTACTTCAGTTGAAATTTTGGTATAATTTTGAAAAAATCAATTTTTAATGAATAATGAAAAATACTAAACTTTAATTTAAAAAATCTTGTTCATATAATTTATTTCTACTTTTAGATTATCATTTCAATTGTTTTTAAAGATTATATATTTTATTTTTTTCCATTTTATATTATTTTTTTGGTAGTGATTTCACATTCAAATTCGATATAAACACATGTTAATATTTTAATGGTATTTACTTTTTTAAATCATTTCTCATTCTGAAAATACTATCTATTTTAAATTTGATTATTACAAATATATGAAGTTAATATTAAAAATGTAAAATAAATATTTCAAATCAATAAAATTAATATATTTTATTTGGATAAGAAATATTATTTTGTCAATAGTAACAGTAGTGTTATATTTACCACGGTTAAAGGGTAAATTTGGTAAATAGGGGTTAAAATAATATTAAAATAAAATAAAACAACCCAAAAACATGTATTATATTTATTTGTTGAGTTATTTCTTTCCAAGGAAACCTTTCGGATAAATTTTTTCATCTTTTAAGCCACTGGGTTGTTATTATGAAATTTATAACATCTTGTATAATGTGTTGAAAGAAATATAAAAAAAACATTTCTATTATTAATTAAAAAAATTTAATATGGGGTTATATAGTTGATATCGAAGAATATAGAAATTAAACAGAAAGATAAAAAAATTACATGAATAATTTTAATTTATTAAAATGTATTATTCATTATATAATTAAATTTAATTATGACACAATTATGTTGTAGTGTTTGCCTTATTAATGAATTAATTAAATAAATGATTTCATAAATATTAAAATTAATGTTTTTTGACATACTTTATGACATTTAAATATTTTATTGTTTTATATTACATGTTATAAGAATATTAAATGGTCTTTTTTATGTTATTTATATGTTATAATTTTATAAAAATACAATAAAATGAATAGTGTTAAAATTGACATATTTCACTACTTAAAATATAAAATTGTTTATTAAATGATATAAAATTCCAATAAAATATATGATTTCACTACATTGTTAATATAATTCCTAATATGTAATAAATATCACTTTTTTGGTCTTTTGACATTTTTTTGTAATTATACTAACACAAAAAGTATAAATAATAAGACATCACGATGAAATTAAAAAGGATAATATAAGTGTTAAACCAAAAGGATAGGATAAAAAATATTAAAAATGTTTCTATTTTAATTTAATGATGGTGATTCGACCAAAAATTATCTTATCTTAATAATATTTTATTTTGGATCTATTTGGAAGCGAAAAATAGTTAATATTAATTAAAAATGTTAATTGTTTTCAGGGGTGTCCCTCCACTCTCCTATAAATGTGTACCTAATATTATATAATACTCACAAATAAAAATCTATTTTTTAGAGAAATCACTAGAAAAACACATTCTTAGAATCTCTACCCAAATGGATTCTTTTGTATTGGCTGGACACTCATCTTATATGTGTTAATGTGTTCTTCAATGGCGATCAACTGAAATAGATGTATCATTGTCTGTATGTATTTATTTTTTATTTATTCTTCAACTTCCTCAAAGTATATTAGAACCAAGTTGAGAAAATAAATATAGTATCCGAAATATACTGAGATATTATTATTTTAACATCATCTCCTAAGTCCATCTTCACTTCTATCCAATGGGAAAATAATTAATCATTCATTCGAATGTGTAAATTGTCACCTCTGCGAAACGATCTAATTTGTTTATCAGAACTCTCTGAAGAATGTCTATAATAATGGAGTTAATTTTCCTATGTGATATTACTGACATTTAAATATTTTTTTCAAAAAAATATATCTATTACACTCTTACTTTCCTTACACATTAAAATGATAACATCGTTTGTGATTACGTTTATCTATACCCTCCATGACGCTTTTCAATTCGTTTTTATTTGTTATATTAGTTGTATGATATGTATATATAATTATATTTAAATGACTAACATTCCATTAATGATGATAGTATCATTCTGTAACGATAAAATAATACTCAAATTCATTCCAAACCATCAATGAAAAATGGAAACAGTTACTGATGAATACGTACAACTTGTCATCTCATAGATTATAAGGAAGTTCAATTTTTATAACCACCCATAATTGATTTATTAAAAGGTATAATTTATTTATAAAAATGATAATTATTTCATGTATATTATTCTATATATGATTTATTTATAACCACATGTACTATAGAAATCATATCATGTTCATTTTCGACTCAATTATCAATTATCAACAAAACATGAGACATGAACTCAAATAATTTTTTAATTGATTTAATATGGTAATAAGTGATATGATGGGAGTAATATACTTAAAAAAGGTTATTATGAAACTATAACTTATCCTTTGTTTTTTATTTATGAAGGTAATGTGATAACAATAAAATTCAATCATAAGATAAGGGACTTTGTTCTATTCTCCTTTCATTAATGAATATTTTGATATTATACACCACCTCTTTTATACGGTGTATATTCAATCCCGTTTACTTTTAATTTCATTTAACTATTTTGAAAATCAATATTTTTTATATGAATCATTTTACTAAATGAAATGGTAATGATTTTCATAAATGTGGTGACAATGACCATTCCACCACGGTGGCCATTATATGGTATTTACCTTCCTCAACATGCTGTAATGTTTTAAAAGAAATGTAAATATCATATTTGGAAACAAAATCAATTAATAAAATTAATTTTCTCCAAAAAAATATTTTATGTAACAATGTGACTAAAATTAGTAAAATGAAATATGTGTTCACCATTTCAATTAATTTCAAATAGGTTATTTTAAAACACTAATATTAGAACTAATGAGTATATTAAGAGGTTCAAATGAAAAATCATATTAAACTTTTTAATCTTTATCTAAGTATATTGATTGATTATATATTGGATAAAATCATGGGATAACAAAAATTTATGGAGTTAGAAAATATTATGGTTAAAATTATTTGTTTTTACTGAAATAGGATTTTCCCAGGAAAGATCTCCATTCCCATTAATTTAATTTTATTGTATCTGGTAATTTTTATGTTAAAAACATATATTATATTATGAAAATGAATTTATAAATTGAATATTTCAATCTAAAATTGACTCAATTTATGTATTTTTAATATGCATTAATAGCAATATATTTTATATTAATTTTCTTTAAGGATTAACTAATATTTTTATTAGAAAAAAAATTATGAGCATATGATTTGTGAATATCACTCAATGTAACTTTTTTGGATTAGTTGGGTGAAATTTATTATTAAATTTGTATCATAATATTTGATATTAGTTTATCAAGAGATGTTATAAGAGTGATAACATTTTTGAATGAAAATAATAAATTCTAAATTTATATAGATGTGGGTATAAAATGATATCATGATCACTTAATTAGATAATTTGTTCATTTATAATTACTAATATCCACAATGATGTTGATGTTATAGAATTTTAATGGTATTAGTGATATGATATATCATTTTTATAGGTGAAGGGAAGATTCATTTTTTTATATTTATATAATACCATTGATGGGTAAGAAGAATATGGATTTTTATAGTGTACCTAAAAAAATTGTAAATGTGAATTCATAGGTTGAATTAGTTGAAGAAAAGGATTCATAGTGGATTAGACAACATGGAATTTCTATCCTTTAAAATGATAAAAAACAATATTATATTACTCATAGAATATTGTTTTCTTGTTATTATTTATTAATATAGGGTCTCAGTTTATATAATGGGAAAAATATATAACTAATATATATTTTAATTGCTATATCAAAACAAATGTCAAATTTATTTTTTAAAAAAAATTAATTAATATAACATCAAGATGACCTATAAACTTTGTAAATGTAATGAGGTGAATGAATCACTCTATAGAAAATCATGAATATATGTTTTGTATGATAAAAAATAATTGTGACAAATGTTATGTTTGTTTTATCTATTACACATGAATTTGAAATGGATATTTGGGAGGTGGTATTGTATGAGGAATATAATTTATATATACTAGTATACTAGTATAATTATGGACATATCATTTTTTTATTAATGAAAACTGTTATGGTTATAAAAATATTGAGTTATAGTTATATGATTCAAAATATTAACTATATAAACGTGATTGGATAGAAGTCATAACACACATATATGATGCTGATTTTTAGGTACTATCATAAATTAGTATTTAATTATAAATTTTATTTTAAATAACTTTAATCGATGTTGGTCATATTTGTAATGTATGAAAAACTAGTAACAAATTATTTTATTAATTAACAAGGAGCTCTAAACACTAAAATAACAATGATAGATCCCAAAAATATCTCACGTATCTTAGATAAAAGTTTAATACAGGTTTTTATAATTTATCCTTGCATAATTTTCATAAAAAACTATTAATAATTCTCAAAATTTAATTGTTTGATGATTTAAATCATATTATGATTTTAATCATTATATATTTCTAATACTTAATTATTCATTTTATATTTTATAGTTATATAAATTAAGAAATTAAAATATTTTTGGTTATCTACATTAAATACCTAACAATTAATCACAATTCATATCAATGGATTAGGGAAACAACATTTTAGAAATAAAATTCTCTTCATTATTATTTATCATAAATAATTTTATCCTATTAAATTATTAATAGAATTAAATTTTAATTTTTTATTCCAAAATCGTGAGATTAATTAATATAAAATTGAGAGGCACATATCTGGGGAATGGAAAAAAACATCTATTGATCAAGCCATGAGGTCATAAAGGGCGTATAAGAATGATTTTGTGATGCTTAAGGAAATCTATTGTTGATGAAAAATTAAGGAAAGGAGAAAGAATTTATGTAAATTAAGGTAGCAACCACCAGTGGTGTGGCCTTGCCCTGTAGAGTTATTTGGAATTGTAAATAGTGACGAATATGTCATTGGTAGTGATTTTTGAGATCAATAAATCAGAAAATGATATAAAGAGATTCCTCATTTGGAATTAATAATAATTAAATATAATATAGTCAATCTAGTATAATATATGTATTATTTCATTTAGGTGTCTATGGTATACATTAAAGTTAAATTTGAAATGAAATTTCATCATGTAGAACACACCACATAATAAAATTAAAGAGCTAATTTTATTTATGAATAGAATTGACATCTAAAATGTAGTTATATTATGTATTATATTCTATGTTTGGATGGACATAATATTTAGTTTATAATTGGGTACAATATGACTAAACCATTTCCCAAATCCCTTTTGGAGATCTTAACATATCATTTATTTAATGAATATTAGGATTACACAAGTGGGAACAAAAAATATATATCATGTGAGTAATCACCAATTATAATGACTGATAATTTAAACACATGGATTAGAACAATGACATATTTGACGTGACCATTATAATACATAATTTTTATTATCTGACTTATGGAATATTCCTATTTTATCACTAGCATGAGATAATTATTTGAAAATAATTATATCAATGAAATTTTCTATGTAAAATATGATGATAAGATCTTACCCACTATCATAGAAAAAATTATGGTAGTTAAAGGGTCTTATATTTGAATATATGTTATTGGGTTAATGAAATTTGTTCACATAAAACAAAGGTTTTAGGTATGCCTCCACGGGATTGGCAATAGTCCCTCTAAATAATAGATATATCTAGAAATAACCTATGTGTTTTGTAAATGTCAATTTATTTATTAGTGTTCCATGTCTCAATAATATTTTTTTCATAGAGATAGTCCTCTATGATGATTTAGGGAATTGTTTTCAATAGATCTAGTACCCACCCATGTTTTGTGGTCTCATCCTCTATAAGTGTCAGGAATCCTCCTATATAAGTTAAAATATCCCTTAAATATATTGTCATTAAAAATTATAGAATTTAGAATATGTAAATTAACTAATTTTATACAAGACAACCATTTTATTTGGAGATGATTGTAATCAGCAATTCATTGTTCATACTTGGTTCCATCCTAAAACTACTCGATAAACAAAGAGAATCGTTGTAATTGTGTACATATAAACCAATAAATAATATCATGGATTCTTTATTAAAATACATTGAGTTTTAATTAAAACAATATGGCTTATTGTAAATCTTTATCCATTTATGGTATATTACTTTGTATTGTTATACTCAGCCATATGCCATCATAGTTAGAACATGTTTTTTATAGAGTAAATGATCTTCTATATTGATGAGACATCAGTGGTTGTAGGTATGATGATGCCAGGGATTTCTTGTTTTTAGAAGTATTTATTTCACTTAATGATTGTTAAAAGTAGCTACGTTGATGTGGAGATTTGATTAAAAGTTTGATGATTTCAAACATTTCATTATAAAATCAAGATGTGTTATTTGCAAAAAAAATCAGATACATTTTTTTGTACAATTATAGATTTAAATCATTATTCACATTATTATATTGATATATTATTATTATATAATGAACTAAGTTACAGTATAATTTTATATTCATTTGTGGATATATTCATGTTTATTAGTTTATAGTCGCGAATGATAGTGACATTCCTAAATTTTGTTAGTAACCATCCCTAGAGTATTTGAGATTTCTATTAGGTGGAATATAAAATAAAATTTCTACTCATGTGTGGTAATAATGGGTTATGTCAGGTAAATTTGACCAAAACAAGTCACGTGATTTTTATTTTGAAGTATCCATAAAAATTTTAGTTTATGTATATAAATTTTGTGGCATATGTTTTAGTGAACTTAACCATGAAATCCCAGATATGGTTTTTTCTACAATTAGAGTAGCACGATTACAATGAAAAAAATGAAAAAGGGATGATCATTTTAGTTTCCTTGGTAATCTAGAAACATAAATGAATCTTTTATTACAAATTAATAATATAATTATAACATTGTTTTTTCATTATAGGATTGTAAATTTATTTCATCTAGTGTAACCTAGAATAAGTTTCTTAATAAACTTCATTGATTATTTAGGAAATGAAACACAATGATTCTGAGATGACAATATCAATAAGGAAAAATAACATGGAATAAATAACAAATCAATTATTACTGTCAATATGACAAGGTAATAAATTGAAAATCATTCCATTCAATAAGATAAAAAAATGAAAAATGAACATGAAATATTATGAAAATCACAAAAAATATTCCATTTAGTAAATGAAATGAAAATAAATTTACTTCTTATATATATTGATTTAATACATCATGGATAAATAATAATGGAATAGAAATAATTTAATTGATTAAGAATTGGACACCATGTCTCTAGAACAAAAAATCGTATACCATCAAGAAATTTCAAAATATTATTTAACACTATATGTAGAAACCAATTTTATTTTCCTAACATATTTGTCTCATGAGAACACATCGATTAATCGAGGGGCTATATAATTTTTGAACACCACCCATCATTTCGTATCATAATAATTCCACCAATATAATAATTTAAATAAATAATATGATTTGTCAAATACCAATATTAGATAAATAATATAGATTTTGGAATAGTTTTTCCAAATTACCAATTAACATTCATAGGAGACAACATATGTAATATAAAATATAGTTTATAAAATATTAATATACATTTAAATTGATATGAATAATTAGAGGAAATTCAATTATTAAAGAAAAAATTAAATTTTATTATATTAAGGTTAATAACAAAAAATAAATAATTAAAGTGAATTTGAATTCACACGTTTTCTAAATAAACCATAAACCACCTAGTGGAAGAATAAATATGTCATCAATAAAAAATATCACAATTTGAGTAAAAATATATTTATTTTGTCTTTAATGAAAAAACATACCTTCAAAAATATATTCTATAGGAAAATATTATTTTTATTTTGAAAATATTTTTGAAAATCCTCTTCGGGGAAAATTAATTTTAAAAACATTTTCATTATAAATATAAAATTAAAACTTTTAATGAATTATTTGTAAAATATATTGTGGGTAAATCCATACATACTATACAAGGTAAAAAATATAATTCCATTTCCATGGTGTAATGGATAAGAATATTTCTTATTCAGAAAGGGAGAATAAGAATCCTTTGAAACCATTTGAAAAAGAAAAAACTGGAAAAAATGCCTTTAATAAATCATTTGTAATGGTTAATTTTTTTAAATCATTTATTAAAGAAATGTGTCTTTAGAAGAATATTGTGTTTCTGACTAATGATGGAATTAAGTCTGGTTTTTCCAGAAACATTTTCTAAAACAATTAGAATTCCAAATAGTGAAAAAAAGTGAAATTTGCTACAAAAAATTATGAATAACCATAAGATAATAAAAGGATATGATTAATTAGAAAAATATCAAATAATTTCATATAATGGAAATTTATTATGTAAATAATACTAATTAAAATGATATTTTAAACTAAACCATTGATAAGATTATAACATTTCATTAAGTATCAATCAGTGACTAGATTATGTATTTCAACTATATATACTCATATGGTAGTGGAAAAAAGATAGTCCATGAAATTATACACAAAATAATAAAAAATAAAATTCAATTTTGTAGTAGTATAAAACACTGAAAAAAAAAATTAGTTATGAAATTATTTTCCCCTTGGTAAATTTTATCTCAAATCCCCTAGATAAAGTAATTCTAACTGAATATCAAAACAACATAACGAATAAATGAATCATGAAATTATATGAAAAAGTTGATTTATGAAAAATATACATATTAAATTAAGTTATGATAAAAAATATTTTTTCATAGGAAATATAACTACAACAAAAGTATGTGAGATTGCAATTATAACCATTTAAAATGTTCTCAATGATAATTATATTTAATCATTACAAAATCTCCCACAAAACATTAGAAGATTTGAATCAGAATGTCCAGGAATAAATAAAATTAAATAAATATTATAATATAATTGAAATTATTAGATTCATGATTTAACATTTCAAAGTGTGCTATATACATCATATAAAATAAACTAGGTGTATAACAAAAAATAAGTCTTAATGGAATGTAAATTGAGATGAAATATCTTACCTTTCATTTACATTTGTGTGAAAAGATATTAAAATACTATATAATGTTTTTAATAGTTTTACAATCTTATTACATAACCAAATTCATGATTTTAATATATTATTATTTGTATGATAACAATATTAAATTATTTTAATTATTTATAGTGTTAATTGCCTAGTCATTTGAGTATATTTTGTCCACATACATGATGTTATACATAGGTAGATCATAATTTATCATATAAAAGTTCTAAAGTAATATTTATTTATATAAATTCATTATATATGTATTTATAATAATCTATATATATGGAAATAATAAATTAAATGCATCGTCCATGAAGATGGTAGGCCATATGTATGCATGAACGCTACTTTCATTTTTTAGTAATTTTAAAAATGAAAAATAAAACTGTATTTATGTATTTTATAATTATATTAACATATATATGATATATATGTTAAATACTTATATTAAATTCTCCGTTAATACATTCAATGTATAGTGTTAATGAATCATTCACTTTGAGGGGGTAGTCTACTCTTCCATAATCTATTTTATTGTACTCCCACAAAATGGTGTGGATAAAGTAATGTCTTGTGATATAATAAAATAATTATAATGATTTTTCAAATATCATATATTACATATAATTAAAGTGATTCATTTATAATTCCCAACCATGAGAGGTGGTAAATAAAAACATGAACATTTTCATTCTAGGAGGAAGATGCTTACTATAAGGCCCCATCCTTAAACCTTACTTAATATTGAGTTATTACAAGATTACACATTGAGGATCTTTTCGGGTTTAGAGTTTTAGAGAATTAGATCATGAAACTTGCATTACATTCCACATTCAAGAAAAGTGGTTACATAAAAAGATAGTATTCATTATTCCCATCAACGGAAACATATTTAAAATAAAACATTGATTCTTTCTTGACACATCCTTGACACTATCATCCCATCATGTACCTTTCCCTTGACCTGTGAAAATCATTTCAAAAACATGGGATGAGCATAAAAAGCTCAGTAAGGGTTATAAAAATATTGAAAGGAAACATGAGTTCATATATACATAAGAATGAAATCATACTTTACCCATAAAACATAGGCACTTTAACATACCTCATCAAATCATGAATAAATCATAGAAATCATAATATATAAAAGGTAACTTGAGGCATTCATAACATTATTACGTAGTGTATAACCCTCTTGGTTATGTTTGGAATACCCACCACAGTATATTCCCTAAATCTCTTCGGAGAAACCTTAACGTTTCACTCCTTCGCATTACCCAATGCATTGGAGAGCTATTTCGGGCTCACCCACCCTTATTTTATCACGGAACCACCCATCTTCATAAAAATTCCCAAGAACCATAACATAATCTTATCACATAAAACATGCATAAAGAAAACATAACATTTCCACCTTTCAATGACAAGATATCAATACAAAACATTGATATAAAAACATTATGAAAACCATTTTCAATACCAAAATAAAAGAAAAGTAAAACATGGTTTTTATTTTTCTTTAAAAAAAAGTATGGCTTGTAGAGGAAGCCGAAATTCAAATAATGGTCACGGCGGTGGAGAAGTCATTGTCGCCGCATACGTATGAAAAAAACATTCCATTTTTTCGTTTAGTAAACGCATCGTATAAAAATATTCCTTTTGAATAAACGTAAAATTCAAAGGGGTTTATACACCATATAAAAGAAGGTTGTGTAAAAAACAAAATATGCCTCAATGAAAGGAGATTGAGATTAAGTCCCTTACAATGATGGTATCCTTGGTTTAAGGATAAATCAATTACATAATTATGTGTGAATAAAGAATACACCAAATATAAGTGGATATTAAGTGTAAAATAATCAAATTTCATTCACACATATTCAATGGATGACATATTCAATAACTACATGTTGAACCCAAAGAAATTGAAATTGGGTTAAGAAGATCCCTTGACAGCCTAACGGAGTCAATCAAAATGATTTGATGAGAGATAAAAAGGGTATTTCGTCACTTGTACATAAAATTTAAATCAATATGGATATATTAGAACATATCACTACATAACAATATGTAAATTAAAAGACCCAACAAAAGAAGTCTTTTAAAAAGAGGAGGGTGAGAGGTTCCCTTACCGACATGGGTATCTTTCGGAACATACACCTCAAGAAAGAAGGACAATACAACATTGATTTAAATACTCATAAAAGAAAGTATATTACACAATGAGTAAAATAATGGGCAGTACATACACCACTCAAAGTAAATTATTGAAAATGTAGCATAAATCTCACGAGAATAAAATTGAGATGAAAAAATCCCTTATGAAAAATCGGCAGCCTAACGACGCCACTTAAAACATCGAAAATGGATTGATGAGATGAAGTAGGGTCTCTCATAATATCAACATAATGTTTACATAAAGTGGTATACAAAAGAACATCCCCCAACATAACAAAGTGGAGATTAAAATAAGTGACATAAAGGAGTGTACTTAAAAATAAAGAGAGAGGTTATATCTCTTATGAAAATTTGGCAGCTTAACGGCGCCACTCAAAACTTCCAAAATGAATTTATGAGAGAGAATAGGGTCTCTCATCACAAGAACATAGAAATTACAGTAAGATTAATATATAAAAACATCCCAATAACAAGAAAGAAGAGCTTTAAAAGGAATGACATAAAAGAGTGTACTTAAAAAGAAAGAGTGGAGTAGGACCCCTTACCTCAAGTCCAACTTGTCTTGTTCATTTCTTTATATTCCTGAATTATAAACTTTGGTCAATTAATAATTGCCTTAGTACCTCATTTAGATATTATTATTCAGTTCATATCACATATTATAATGTTATAATAATTGTTTAATAATGTTAGTTCATATCAGACGTTTTTGCCGATGTTTGGTACGTGAGTCAAAAATGAACTTGTTTGAAAAAAATTTTCCCATGTAGTTATAAGTAAATAATTTCTAGAACATTATTATTGATTAAAATATCATATATATCCAGTAAATATTCATTTTATACTATTCCATATCATTTGGATATAAAAAACGAAAAGCACCATTCATGGAGACAGTAGGCCGTACGTACGCATGAACGCTACTTTCATTTTTTGTCAGATTAATGGAATTAAAACAAAATGAGAGAGATATATATATATATGTTATAATTACAGAATTATATCCATAATTTAGATGTAATATATTACATATATATCCATTATATATATGTACTTATAATATTACATAACATTTTGAGATAAGAAATGAAATGTACCGTTCATGGAGACGGTAAGTTGTACGTACGCATGAACGCTACTTCCATTTCTATTTCATGTTTAATGGAATTAAAACATAATGATACATAATATTATTTTAATTACATTATGGTATCATATATAATATCATTAAATATATCCTTTATATGTACCACATATGGTATTAATGACTCAAATCACTTTGAGGGGGCGGTAGTCCGCACTTCCTTAAATGAAGATATTGCGTATACCCATAATGGAAGACATAATGGTATTCCATAAATGAAAAATACAGAAGCTTAATGAAAACATAAACATATTATATATCATATATAAATATAGTGACATCTTAATGGCCACCTTTGAAGGTGTTAAAAGAATGTTGAACAATCATCGTTTCGGGAGGCAGAAATTCGCCATCCACGGAAACAGTATGTTCTTTAACCATTAGATGTAGGTGTGTGTAAGTGTAGCTCGAATCATTCTTATAAAAACATACTAGTATATTGAAGATAATGTATTTGTTACAAAATAAATGAATAAAAAGATTTTAGGGGGTTGGAGAAGCAAAATAAAACAAAAGAACACAAGTGAAGACATTACCTTAAAATCGGGTAACTCCCTTTGGTTTGAGATCCAAAGCTTCATTAGGAAGACTTATGACCAAAGTGAGGCTTCAAGGAGTTATATAGGGAAGTATAGAGACAAAATGGGCAGGGGTTGTCAGAGCCAAAGGCTTTTGGAGTGTGGGTAAGGAGGTAGAGGTGGGGGCCTTTTATAAGAGGAGAGGAGGGGCACTCTCGTAAAGATAAAAATGTTACTTTATTTTCAAAAGAGTTTCGAATTTTAAAGGTCCCAAATTGATGTATATTAAGTATAAGGTGATAATGGTTAGAAATAAACTCATCTAATAGGTTTTTTACATGTTTAGGTCTTTTATATTACATTATGTTTCCATTTTATTTAAATCATTAAATAATGAGGTCATCGCTGCATCATCATGATGTCATAAATAATTTAATTTATTTAATGTCTAAAAATTATAAAAAAAATTACTATGATGTAGGAAATATTTTAATCTTTCAAATTAATTATTATAGCCAAAAATATGACTTGTATAACCCCATGTAAAAAATGTTTTAGTAAAACATCTCATGTTTGGGTCATTTTTACTTTAACATTAAATAAAAAGATATTAATGTAATTTTCCAACCAAAGTGACTCCATGTGGTCCCCAAGTTGACCCATGGATTTTCATGGTCGGCCGTGACACATCCAAAGAGGGTAGGACATGTGTCTAGGTCATTTCATTTTATTAAAACATTATTCTTACCAAAAACTACACTAATTACCTCTAATTGCGATTAAAAAATTAATAAGTTACTATTCACCAAAAAAATTATTTTTATCCCATTGAACCACATTTTACTTCTTAATGACAACAATGTATGTTGGATTTTTGAAATTCAAAACACAAATATGGGAAATTTTCATTTAAACGGAAAAATCAGTTTTTATATGTATTACTTAGTGGTTTCACTATTCATCAAAAATTGAAGTTTTTCAGAAAAATCCAAAAAATTCAACCTAAGATATATTTGATATTCTGAATTCAAAAATGAAGTCTACATTACAAAATTCAAAACATATAAGTCAAATTAATTAATTTTATAATTAATTCCCACTGTCAGAGCAAATAGCGTGTTTTCATAAAACAATAAGTACCAAAAGATTAACACTAGTTTAAGTCTCATTTCAAAGTGAAATTAATTCCAACGACCACTATTGAATTTAATGGTAAAAATATATTCTAATTTCAATTTAAAAACAATTAAAAGGTTAATATAATCATATAAATAAATTAGATTAAAAAGAGGATTTGAATTAAAATACAACATTTTACACTATTCATTAAAAATATGAACTTTATCGGAAAGATACCAAAAATTTACAAAAAGTAAATTTTGATGTCCAGATTCATAAGAAGAGTTTTATTTGGTCCAATAGAATGTAAAAGAGTGAACAAAACTATATTTAATGATGGTTCTCCATCAAAAGGTGATAAGTGAACCGTTAGTGAAAACTAGGGCATATATTCCTAAAATTGAATTCTTTCCGTATTTTAAGACATTATCTTTTATTGGATAAATGTAAAAACATTTTGAAACCTATATAATCATATTTTAGTTATTTATATACATTACTGCCAATAAAACGGCTACATGTTAACTACCATTTAAAATAATATTATTTTATTATTAGAGTGAAACGTAAGATTCCCAAGAAACTCGTTGTTGCGTGTTGGGTACGCCATCGAGCATAGCGTCCCCTTTAAAGTCATATTAATATTTTATTTACGAATATGGATAAATATGAAAATGTCATATTTTTTATTTACCTGGGGTGATACATCCTTCCACCCTTTTGGGAATTGCGTCCTCGCAATTTTTATAATTGAGATTAGAAACATCCTTGAATGTCCCACATCAGAAAAAAAGTCGGTAAAACAATCACTTTAAAATAAAGGATGATAAGTACAGAGGTCACCCGAGTTTACCCATACTAGGATTCCATGTAGAAAAACATGGACATGGAAGAAAAAGAAAAGGGTCATGTTCTTGAGGGAGAGTGATAGTAAACATGCCTAGGAGAAAGTTAACCATAAGAAAATCACAAACTTGTGATGGGTTAAACGGTATTAGATTCCCCATTAGGAAAAGTTAATAGACAAAATATTTGTTTTAAGTTACTTTTTATTGAAAAATGTATTCATAAGGAAACATAATCACTTATCATGTTGACTTTCAACTTTTACTAGATTCCTTAATCAAACTCATATTTTTTCCAAAAGACAAGTATTTAGGGAGACTTGTTCGCATTAAGAGTACTATAATCAACTTCTATAGAATCACCTAATCCACCAAAGTTAACTATATAATTCACATGTAGTTAGGCTTTAACCAATACCAAAACCAAAAAGGTTAGTACAAGGTCATATAATCTGGAAAAGGATAACCCTTTTAAAATAAAATCTATGCTTAATCTCCAAAATTTGTCCAACAAAACCCAAAGTTCAATGAGGACCATCCGATAAAAAATTTGTCCATAAAATTCTTCAAAGTAAACCAATATAAGATTGAAACCCAAATATTTCAAGGATTTAGTCACATATTCTTCCAAGTTAAATTGTAACATTTATCTCCAAACAACATCACTTGCTCCTAAAGTTTCGTATTGAAAAGTAATTAACCTAATCACATATCGTCCATGATAGGTTAATCATTTTCATAAATAACCCAAAATAAACTTACCCTCAATTCATAAAATCATATAACTAAAAATAATCAGTCAAACTAACTAGGGACTTCACGTAGTCCAGTGGTAGGTGATAAATACCAGTCGCACTTTGGTTGTGGGTTCGATTTCCACAGCTTTGTCCGACGCGACGGGTAGTCACTCGGTCTGCGTGTTGTCCTTTTTCCCAAACAATATAATCCTCAAAACATTCCACAAAATGAGATAAAATATTCAAAAATAAACATAACATATTTTAACTTCAAGTTTATCTCATTCCTTTCATTTTCTATCATAACATATAATAACCCATAATTACCTCAAAAGTAAGGATCATATAAACCCTAATGGTTACCTTTATAATTATTACCTGAACTTCCACATCAATTGGTCATCTAGTACATGATGAATTATAGAACATACCAAGGTTCAAGTGGTTGATCATGAATCTTTGATAGTTGGTTTAGAACAACCATGACATTCCTCAATGAATCCCCCATTTTATCTAGTATCTTAATCATAGAACCACCACCGTTTCCTTCAAACCTGTTGTCTCTTTGGTGTCTACTAGAACCAGCCATTTACTAAAACCTAAAAGTTCAGTGTGAGTATATCAACATAACCATCATGTACTAATGAGTAAGATAAACACTAAGATATACTTACTCATTCACGTTATCTAAAAACAATGACACTTTCTAAAATCCTAGCCAATATGGTAATTTCACTTATGATTAAAGAATACCCTAACCTCTAATGTTATCTAAACCAAACGTTGATACGAACTATAAGGCCCTAGACTTAAACCTTACTTAATCTTGAGTTATTACAAGATTACACATTGAGGATCTTTTTAGGTTTAGAGTTTTAGAGAATTAGATCATGAAACTTTCATTACATTCCACATTCAAGAAAAGTGGTTACATAAAAGACAATATTCATTCTTCCCATCAACGGAAACATATTTAAAATAAAACATGGATTCATTCTTGACACATCCTTGACACTATTATCCCATCATTTACCTTTCCCTTGACCTGTTAAAAACATTTAAAAAACATGGGATGAGCATAAAAATCTCACTAAGGGTTATAAAAATATGGAAAGGAAACATGAGTTCATATATACATAAGAATTAAATCATACTTCACCAATAAAACATAGGCACTTTAACATACCTCATCAAATCATGAATAAATCATAGAAATAATAATACATAAAAGATAACTTGAGGCATTCATAACATTCTTACATAGGGAGTAACCCTCTTGGTTACGTTTGGAATACCCACCATAGTATATTCCCTAAATCTCTTTGGAGAAACCTTAATGTTTCACTCATTTTCCATACCCAATGCATTGGAGAGCTATATCGGGCTCACATGCCCTTAGTTTATCATGGAACCACCTGTCTTCATAACAATGCCCATGAACCATAACATAATCTTATCACATAAAACATGCATAAAGGAAACATAACATTTCCACCTTTCAACCAGAAGATATCAATACAACACATTGATATAAAAACATTATGAAAACCATTTTCAATACCAAAATAAAAGAAAAATAAATCATGGTTTTTATTAGTCTTTTAAAAAAAGGTATGGCTTCTAAAGGAAGCCGAAATTCAAATAATGGTCACGGCGGCGGAGAAGACATTGTCGCCGTATACGTATAACAAAAACATTCCATTTTGTTATTTAGTAAACGCTTCATATAAAAAAGATTCCTTTTGAATAAACGTAAAAGTCAAAGGGGTTTATACACCATATAAAAGAAGGATGTGTAAAAAACAAAATATGCCTCAGTGAAAGGATATTGAGATGATGTCCCTTACAAAGACGGTATCCTTGGTTTAATGATAAATCAATTACATAATTATGTTCGACAAAAAAATACACCAAATATAAGCGGATATTAAGATTAAAATAATCAAAGGTCATTCTCACATATTCAAAGGATGACATATTCAATAACTACATGTTGAACCCAAAGAAATCGAAATTGGGTTAAGAAGTTCCCTTGACAGCCTAACGACGTCACATCAAAATGAGTTGATGAGAGATAAAAAAAGGGTATCTCATCAGTTGGACATAAAATTTACATCAATAAGGATATATGAGAATATATCACAACATAAAAATATGTAAATTAAAATACCCAACAAAAGATGTCTTTTAAAAAGAGGAGGGTGAAAGGTTCCCTTACCGACACGGGTATCTTTCGAAAGATACACCTCGTTAAAGAAGGACAATACAACATTGATGTAGATACTCATAAAAGAAATTATATTACAAAATGAGTAAAATAATGGGCAGTACATACACCAATCAAAGAAAATTATGGAAAATGTAGCATAAATCTCACGGGAATAAAAGTGAGATGAAAAAATCCCTTACGAAAACTCGGCAGCCTAACGACGCCACTTAAGACATCCAAAATGGATTGATGAGAGGAAATAGGGTCTCTCATAATATCAATATAAATTATAAATAAAGAGTAATACAAAATAACATCCCCCAACATAACAAAGAGGATATTAAATGAAGTGAAATAATGGAGTGTACTTATGAAGAAGGAGAGAGGTTAGATCTCTTATGAAAATTTGGCAGCCTAACGGCGCCACTAAAAACATCCAAAATGGATTGATGAGAGAGAATAGGGTCTCTCATCACATGAACATAAAAATTACAGTAATATTAATATAAAATAACATCCCAATAACAAGAAAGATGAGCTTTAAAAGGAATGACATAAAAGAGTGTACTTAGAAACAATGAGTGGAGTAGGATCCCTTACCTCAAGTCCAACATGTCTTGTTCGTTTCTTTATATTCCTGAATAATAAACTTTGGTCAATTTATAATTTCCTAAGTACCTCCTTTAGATATTTTTACTCAGTTCATATCACATATTATAATGTTATAATAATTGTTTAATAATGATAGTTTATATCAGACGTTTTTGCCGATGTTTGGTACATGAGTCAAAAATGAACTTGTTTGAAAAAAGATTGCCCATGTAGTTATAAGTAAATAATTTCCAGAATAGTATTAATGATTAAAATATCATATATATCCAGTAAATATTCATTTTATACTATTCCATATCATATGAAGATAAAAAACAAAAAGCACCGTTCATGGAGATGGTAGGCTGTATGTACGCATGAACGCTACTTTCATTTTTTGTCATATTAATGGAATTAAAACAAAATGAGAGAGATATATATATATGTTATAATTCCAGAATAATATCAATAATATAGATGTAATATATTACATATATATCCAATATATATATGTACTTATAATATTACTTAACATTTTGAGATAAGAAATGAAATGTACCGTTCATGGAGACGGTAAGCCATACGTACGCATGAACGCTACTTCCATTTCTATTTCATATTTAATGGAATTAAAACATAATGATATATAATATTATTTTAATTCCAGTATGGTATCATATATAATATCATTAAATATATCCTTTATATGTACCACATATGGTATTAACGAATCAAATCACTTTGAGGGGGCGGTAGTCCGCACTTCCTTAAATGAAGATATCACGTATACCCATAATCGAAGCCATAAAGGTATGCCATAAATGAAAAATACAGAAGATTATTGAAAAAATAAACATATTATATATCATATATAAATATAGTGACATCTTAATGGACACATTTTAATGTGTTAAAAGAATGTTGAACAATCATCGTTTCGGGAGGCAAAAATTCGCCATCCACAGAAACAGTATGTTCTTTAACCGTTAGATGTAGGTGTGTGTAAGTGTAGATCGAATATTTCTTATAACAACATCCTAGTATATTTAAGATACTGTATTTGTTACAAAATTAATGAATAAAAAGAGTTTATGGGGTTGGAGAAGCAAAATAAAACAAAAGGACACAAGTGAAGACATTACCTTATAATCTGGTAACTCCCTTTGGTTTGAGCTCAAAGGCTTCCTTGGGAAGAATTCTGCCCAATGTAAGGCTTCAAGGAGTTAGAGAGGCAAGTGTAGAGACAAAATGGGTAGGGTTTGGCCGAGCCAGAGGCTTTGGGAGTGTGGGTAAGGAGGTAGAGGTGGGGGCCTTTTATAAGAGGAGAGGAGGGGCACTCTTGTAAAGTTACAAAATGATACTTTATTTTCAAAAGAGTTTCGGATTTTAAGGGTCCCACATTGATGTATCTAAAGTATAAGATGATACGGGTTCGAAATACACTCATCCAATAGGTTTTGGACATGTGTAGTTCTTATATATTACATTATCTTTCAATTTTATTTAAATTGTTAAATAATGAGGTCATCACTGCATCATCATGATGTCATAAATAATTTAATTTATTTAATGTCTAAAAATTATAAAAAAAATACTATAATGTAGGAAAGCTTTTTATCTTTCCAATGACAATTTATATCAAAAATATGACTTGTATAACCCCATGTAAAAATTGTTTTAGTAAAACATCACATGTTTGGGTCATTTTTTACTTTAACATTAAATAAAAAAAATATTTATGTCATTTTCCAACCAAAGTCGCTCCATGGGGTCCCCATGTTGACCCATAGATTTTCTTGGCCGGCCATGACACATCCAATAAGGGTAGTACATGTTTCTAGGTCATTTCATTTTATTAAAACGTTATTCTTACCAAAAAATACACTAATTACCTCTACTCGTGATTAAAAACATAATAAGTTACTATTCATCAAAAAATTATTTTACACCCATTGAACCACATTTTACTTATTAATGACAACCATTTATGTTGGATTTTTGAAATTCAAAACACAAAGATGGCAAAATTTCATTTAAACGGAAAAATCAGTTTTTATAAGTACCACTTAGTGGTTTCACTATTCATCAAAAATAGAAGTTCTCCACAAAAATCCCAAAAATTCACCCTAAGATATATTTGATAATCTGAATTCAAAAATGAAACCTATTTTAAAAAATTCAAAACATAAAAGTCACATTAATTAATTTAATAATTAATTCCCTCTGTCAGAGCAAATAGAGTGTTTTTATGAAACAATAAGTATCAAAAGATTGACTCTAGTTTAAGTCTGATTTCAAAGTGAAATTAATTCCAATGACCACTATTGGATTTAATGGTAAAAATATATTCTAATTTCACTTTAAAACCAATTTTAAAGATAATATAATTATATAAATAAATTATATTAAAAGGAGGTTTTGAATTAAAATACAACATTTTCCACTATTCATTAAAAATGAACTTTATCAGAAAGATACCAAAAATTTACACAAAGTACATTTTGATGTCCCGATTCTTAAGAAGAGTTTTATTTGGTCCTATAGAATGTATAAGAATGAACAAAACTATATTTAATTAATGTTCTCCATCAAAAGGTGATAAGTGAACCTTTAGTGAAAACTAGGGCATATACGCCTAAAATTGAATTCTTTCCGTATTTGAAGCCTTTATATTTTATTGGATAAATGTAAAAACATTTAAAAAAATATATAATCATATATTAGTTATTTCTATCCATTCCCACCAATACAACGACTACATGTTAACTACCATTTAAAATAATATTATTTCATTATTAGAGTGCAACGTATGATTCACAAGAAACTCGTTGTTGCGTGTTGGGTACGCCATCGAGCATAGTGTCCCCTTTAAAGTCATATTAATATTTTATTCGCAAATATGGATAAATATGAAAATTTTATATTCTTTATTTACCTGGGGTGTTACACATACCGTATAAATAAATTTTATGTTCATTTATCATTATATGGAAGTGTTTTTAAGTTAATTTAGATACATTAACATAAAAATTAAGTATATTAATTATTATTTTGTTTTTATATAATCATAGAATATGTATAGTTTAATTATTTGAGAACGAAATAAAACTAATGAGCTTGAGGACGCATGTTACCTCTTAACCGGGTAACATCTTTTGGAGTGAACCAAAGGGCTTCCATGGATGGATTTATAACCAATATGTGTCATTAAACATTTTGGGAGGTATTTTTAGGCTCTATTAATGAATATATTGTTTGACCCAATGTGTCAGGGGAGGTATGAGAAGGTAGGAGGCTTGAGTGCCTTTTTAAGGTGAAGGAGGAGTGAAACTCTAATATTATTAGAAAAAGAAATTCTACTGACGTTTTTCCAATAAAACGTAGCCCTAATAATAGACTCAATTAAAACAAATTGATTTAATTTTATATATATTTCCCAAAATTAGTTTTTTAAAAGTTTATTAGTCATTTCAGTCGATAATTTTTCGGTCTCCTCCTTTGTAAAGATAAATGTATTCTTAATCACTGTAATTAATTTTAATCACATTATGTAATAATTTCTATCAGAGACTAATTTGGAATTAATAGACATTATAAATTGTGATTATTACAAATATGGATTCCATTTTTACAAATTAGACCTATATATGTTTCATAAATTAATTTAAAATTAATCCCAGAGAGGGGATGACAATGCCAGTTTTTAATATAAAAAAGGTCAATGGTTTAAAAGGATCATAAAGTAAAAAAAAAAATTTATATCCAATTTCAATTTTAAATTGATTCAAATGAAATAAATTTTATTAATTAATACCAAATATGTCTAATTAAACAATAAAACAAGTCTATAATTTCATATTACCTTGTAAATAATTTATAAGAAAATTCGGTTTGGTGTTAAACTTGTGTATTTGTTACTATTCATTAAAAAATGAAACTTAATAGAAAAATAGAAACAATTAAAAATTAAAAAAAAATTCTATGTTATGAATTAAAATATTAAACATATATTTAAACATATGATTTATAAATTTTCTAAAATTTTATTTAATATATGTTCACCATGAGAAGGTGGTAAACATCTTGTAATAAATATATTAGATTATAAGTGTAATGTTTTGTTTGTTATTATCTAATATTTATAAAATATATTTGATGAATATAATAATTTTTTTAATATATCATATATATATATATATGTATATTACATTCTTATCACACACTAATTTCAAATAATTTAATTTTTTAGGATAAATCAATAATGTGATCAAAATAATAGTTTTTAATAAGAGTTTTCTCTTTATATTCAATTGGTTCATAAATTCATTTAACAGTAATTAGGAAAAAATTAATTAATTTAATATATTATAAATTATATATTTTCTTAATTTAGATAATAATATTCATAGTCTCCAATTGAACAGTTATGTCAAATCAGATTATATTAAATAAAATTATTTTAATAAAATAATATTGTTCCATATAACTCGAATTTGTGTATATCACATGCATTTAATGAAACTCACTATTGTGTGTGATTTACGATAAAATAGTTTCACATGAAATGATATATATTATTTATATTAAATTTATTTAAAATAGTAAACATTTTATAATTTCATGGGCTGGCATATACCCTTAAACACATGGTGTTGTGTATCACGCACACTATCGAATACAATGTTTGTAAATTTGATTGTTTTGACGTTATATTATACCAACCCCAATTAAATTTTATCCTCCCAATTAAGACTTTATCTTTGGGATAGATTGTATGATATATCATACGTTGAAATCCCACATCATGAGATGGGTTCTCCAAACATCAGTTAGAAATTAATGATTGTGAATTTCAATGATTACATGAAATAACATATAACTAGGTCTCTACATTGAATACCATTAGTGTCATGTATAGATACATATATGGTGGAAACCCATAAATATTTATAGGGACTAATTTGGGTCATAAATCATAATCATGTGAATGATCAATGAATTTTTGAGGTCCTCAAATCCATAATAAGTAATGATTTAAATGAATATTGGATTAATTAGAATTAATGTATTATTATAAATATTTAAGAAAAATTTCCTCATTTATAGAAAAAAATTACAACTAGGAATATAGTGAAATTTTTTAATATGACTTTTTTATTTTAATTTTATGTATTTATTCTTGTGTGCATGTTTCCAACAAATTATAATTCAAACCCTACTTCATGAAATGATTATCCAAAAATTTACATTGATTTATTAAGTAAAAAATAAAATTTTAATTTATTGTAAGGCCCATTAATGAGTTAAAATGAATTGAATTAGTCTCTTACTATTCTCTATATAATATATGGTAGAGACCATATTCTCTATACTAAAATATATACAGTACTAGTTATTCGTTAATAGTTTTTTATAAAATTATTTAACTAATATCAATGAAATACTAACCATGAAATTGTGTGGGTCAATGCATGGAAGTAAACCACTATTTTCTTTTGGTCATGGTTTCAAGATAGAAATCCCTACAAGTCATGATTGGTTTTCACACAGAATACAGTTTTTTCATTTTGTAAATTAAAATTAATATAATTTCTAAAATAAATACGATGGAAATACTTGAAATAACGGTAATAAAAAATATCCTTTTAAAAAAATTTCCAATACAACCCCAATAAATAAATAATACCTCCACTTATTTCCACATATATCCTTCCTTAATATATATATTTTTTCATTATATGGGGTCATTAAATATTTTAATCTCCATGTTACGCACATTTATGTAAATAAACTAAAAATGTATCCTTCTAATGTTTTTTATTTTTTAACATAATTCTCTTCATTTATACTCTTAAATTATTTTTTTAATTATTTATTTCAGATAGAAAATACATTTTTTAATTCCATTAAGAATCATTACTAGATTTCTTGATTTAGTGAAATCAATATATTATCACTAAATGGTATCCAGCACATGAACTCTCAGAAAACTCTATCACTCTTTTATTTGGTTTGTTTGAGATTTTTTAATGGAAAATATTTGTAATCACATCTTTGGAAAATTAAATTGGAAATAAAATATTATTTCACTCATATCAATACCTCACTTTGTTTCTCATTTTCACCACATGTTCCTTGATGATAAATACTAAATATAATTTTTTTTTCAGACAATGACAATAACTATAAATATTAGTTTGAGTAAAAATAGTTATATAAAAATTAATAATCATTTAAAGTATTTCAAAATCATGACACATTATATTCAATATAAATAAAATTGTGTTTAACCTAAGTTATTCATTTTCAAAATCCCTCATAATGGTAAGTAAGGTGAATGTGAATTATCCTTAGCATATCTCTTGAGATTTTCAACCCAACTTCAATGTAAACTCCATTTTCAAGTACCATGTATGGTCACATCAGTACTTATACCCATTTTCATATATCATATCCCAATGAATATATGTTATAGAACCAAATCCACTTTTAGTATCCCGAAGGGGTGTATTTCTAGTAATATACTCATAATATATACCATTCATATTTTTATATATTCTTCAATACATAACTAAAATTTTAAAATTAGGGATATGTTCTCTAATATATGTTATCATATATTTAATTCCAATGGTAAATAAAATAATTCATAAGATTCCAATAGTAATGTCCTGGCCCTAGGAATCCTGGAGCCGTTGTAATGCTACCATTACATTTATTTGATCACAATGAATTAAATCCTAAAGGACATGTTGGTTTATTAGTATTGGTAAACCATACACCTTCTTGTGTCTCTTGATAAAAAGTAATAAACTTATTGCAATATAATTTTTTTATTTTTAGGACAATACAATTATTCAATCTACATTATTCATTCATACAATTCTTAATAAACCTCTGGTATTCTTGTGTAAAGGAAACTTAATAAGGATGAGCTCAAATAATTATTAAGTGAAAAATACAGCAGAAGAAATAATGAATCAATGATACTAGTCATTATGGGAAAGTATAAAATGGAGACACATTCCACTCAAGTAAATAGATATTGAGAAACATGTATAGAAAGGTCTTAAAATGAAATCATACACCATTTACTCTAAAAAATGAGAACAAAATGAATATATAGATATATTGCTGAAAATTCACATGGATATGTAAGTAAGGATATAAATGAATTAATTTCGTAATTGTTGGTAGTCATGTCTCAGGAATATGAAAAATTGTACTTTCAAGACCATTCACAAGATTGTTTAGAAGTACATGTAGAATCATTTTTAATTTTCAAAAAATATTGTCTCATGAGAACCAGTCTATGAATCCATAATCTATATAAATATTGAGCCCCACACTTCATTTTTAGTCTATAGGATTTATAATACCGAATAATAGAAATATATAAAACGCCTTATTTAATAGAAGAATCGAGTAAAGAATACATATTTGTCAATATTTCCCCAAATAATCGAATAACTATCAATGTAGACAACATATTTAAAATGGAATATAGTTTATGAAATAGTAATATCATTGATAAATGGTATGGATAAACATAAGAAATTCAATATTCAATGATCCTAGAATATTTTAATATTTTAAAAGGAAAAATGAAAAAGGAATCAAAGAAGTGAGGGTTAATAATATCATATGCCTAATCAATCCTAAACCATCTAAAAGAAGAATTATTATTTTATTAATACAATATGTCCTCTATGGTGTAAAAATGGGTCTCTCTAATTAATGAATATATATAATGTAAAAAGTTATTAAAAAAATTCTTGAGGGATTTATCCTTTTTAACATAAATAATATTATAATTTTATTTTCCATTTAATTTTACATTTAAAAATATTTTCTTTAATAAATAACACATTAAACATGAAATTAATGCTTTGAAGAAATGATTTTGGGTAAATCATTCTGTAACGCCCCGACCCCAGCTACCCAGAGTCGGTGCATTACTTCGTAACATTGGCATGATCACAAAAGATCAAGTCTTGGAAGACCGATTAGTTTAGTAGCCTTGGAATCACTAGATACATTCGTAAACGTTACATTACATCATAAAGTGAAAAACTACAATAACAAAGTCTCCATAGTCCTCACTCATATCCTCTTCTGACTATCCCTGCAGGTCATTCATAAAATACTTCTTCACATCCTGGAAAATATTAAAACATTGAAAGGGGTGAGCTCGGATGCTCAGTAAGGATAAAAATATAGCGGAAGCTTTCATAAATAAACATAAACATTTAAAGAAATGTATAACTAAAACAAAATCCTTTTAAACATGAACATCAACATAATATGGAAAAAGTAAAACGAGATAATGCCATGTACTTCTTCGCATGGATATTCTGCTGGTCGAATAATCACATGCAATATCAATAACCACTTTCATAATGATGGAATGCATAATGCCAAACTATCATAACCACATATCCAAGGCCTCGTGCCAAGACCACAAATATGATTTTGTCAAGGCCTCGTGCCAAGACACTAGTTTGTCTCATGAGACCTGCCGATGCATCGAGGAGCTATAGCGGGCTCCACCCGTCACTTATTATGTCCAATTCATTCCTCATATTAATAGGTTTAAACATATCATAAACCATAACATAATCGTATCACATAAAACATGCATAAAGGAAACATAACATTTCCACAATTCAATCACAGGATATCAATACAACACATTCATATAATAAAAACTCTTTAAAAACCATTTTCAATACCAAAATAAATGAAAGTTAAAACTTTGTATTTAGTTTTCATTAAAAAAAAGATGGCTTGTAGAGGAAGCTGAAACTCAAATAATGGTCATGGTGGCAGAGAAGTCGTTGTCGCCGAATAAGTACGGAAAGAAAAACATTCCCTTTTGTCGTTTAGAAAAACGCTTCGTATAAAAATATTCCTTTTGAATAAACGTAAACGTCAAAGGGGTTTATACACCGTATAAAATAAATTTGTGTATAAAACAAAATATGCCTCAATGAATGGAGATTGAGAAAGAGTCCCTTAAAAAGATAATTTTTAAATAAAATATATCTATTATGTTTATTCACTATATGTACACATAAAGAAAGTATAAATACAATATATGACATAATAACATCATGACATAATTTGAAAGTATGAGATTAACCCAAAGAATGGAAGTTGGGTTTAGAAGTTCCCTTACCTCGTGTCTGACTTGACTCAACCGTTCTTTAACCTCCTGAATAATAAAATATAGTTAATAAATACCTTATTATGAACCATTTTTATTTTCATTATCCTTTTTATATCACTTATTACAATGTTATGAATATTATGTAATTATTTAAGTTAATAACGGTCGTTTTGTCGATCTTTGGTAACTTGAGTCAATAATAAACTTCTTATAATTACAAGTTGTTCATGTGGTAGAATATCCATTATATCCAGAATTATATTCATGATTTAGATGTCATATATATCTTATATATCCAGTATATACATTCATTTTTAATATTACGTAACATTTAGAGGTAAGAAATGAAATGCCCCGTTCATGGAGACGGTAAGCCGTACGTACGCACGAACGCTACTTTCATTTCAATTTCATATTTAATGGAACTAAATCATAATGATATAAATGTATAATATAATTCCAGTATAATATAGTGTATAATACCTTTTACTTCATCCTTTATACATCCCACATATGGCATTAACGATTCAAATCACATTGAGGGGGCGGTAGTCCGCACTTCCTAAAATGAAATTATCGCGTTTTACCCATAACGGAAATCATAAAGTATGTCATAAATGAGAAATACAGAAGCATAAGTAAAACATAAACATATTATATATCATATATAAAAATAGTTACATCTTAATTTCCACCTTTGAAGGTGTTATATGAGTGTTGAACAATCATCGTTTTGTGAGGCAGAAATTCTCCATCCACAGAAACCGTATGTTCTTTAACCATTAGATGTAGGTGTGTGTAAGTGTAGCTCTAATAATTCTTATAACAAAATCCTATTATATTTAGGATACTTGTGTTGTTACAAAATAAATTAATAAAAAGAGTTTAGGGGGTTGGAGAAGAAAAATAATACAAAACAACATTAGAAAAGACATTATCTCAAAATCGGGTAACTCTTTTTGATTTGAGCCAAAGGCTTCCTTGGGAAGCGTTCTGCCCAAATTACGTCTTCTAGGAGTAAGAGGGGGAAGTTGGGAGAGTATTTGGGCATAGGTTGTCCGATCCAAATGGCTTGAAAGTGTAAATGAGGTGGGAGAGGTGGGGGCCTTTTATAAGTGGAGAGGAGGGGCACTTTTGGAAAGATTGAAATGTTACATTATTTCACAATTCTTTTCGGATTATAAAGCTCCCAAACTTATATAATTATAAGCTAAGGTGATAAGGTTTCGAAATCTCTTCATCCAATAGGCTTTGGACAAGTGTAAGCCTTGTATTTTGAATTATCTTCTCATTTTATTTAAATCGTTAAATAATGAGGTCATCGCCGCATCATAATGATGTTATAAATAATTTAATTTATTTAATGTCTAAAAATTATAAAAAAACTATTATGATGTAGAAAATCTTTTTAGATTTCTAATGAATATTTATAATCAAAATTTGGACTTGTGTAACCCCACTTAAAAACTGTTTTTGTAAAACAACTCTTGTTTGTGTCAATTTAATTTTAACATTAAATAAATATATATTAATGTCATTTTCCAACTAAAGTGGATCCATGGGGTCCCCAAGTTGACCCATGGGTTTTCTTTGTCGGACATGCCTCATCCAATAGGAGTAGGACAAGTGTCAAGCTCATCTCATATTATTAAAACATTATTTTTTCCTTAAACTACACTAATTACCTCTAATCGCGATTAAGAACTTAAAAGTTACTATTCACCAAAAATTTATTTTAATCTCATTGAACCACATTTTACATCTTAATGACAACCATGTATGTCGGATTTTTGAAAATCAAATCACATAAGTGGTAATATTTCATTTAAACGAAAAATCAGTTATTTAACTACCACTTAGTGGTTTCAATATTCATCATAAATAGAAGTTTTTCAGAACAATGCCAAAATTTCACCCTAAGCTATAATTGATATTCCAAATTCAAAAATGATGTCTATTTTACAAAATTCCAAACATATAAGTTTCATTAATTAATTTTATAATTAATTCCCGCTGTCACAACAAATAGCGTGTTTTTAAGAAACAATTTATATCAAAAGATTGGCAATTGTTTATGTCCAATTTCAATGTTAAATTAATTCTATTGACCACCATTGGATAAAATGGTAAAAATATATTCTAATTATACTTTAAAATCACTAAATAGTATAATTTATCACTATAGATTATTTTGATTAAAAAAGTTGTTTTTAAGTATTTTTCACTATTCATAAAAAATTATAAGTTCTTAGAAAAATACCAAAAATTAAACATAGGATAATTTCGATATTCCGAATACAAAAATGAAGTCCATTTTGAAATATAAAATTTCTATAATTTTAAAAAGTGGTTATTACTATTCATAACGGCTACTTTTATTAGTCGTGGTGTTTTAGAACTCGAAGTTGCGTACAATGCAAGCCATTGCATTATTGAATGAGAAGCGTATCATGGAAGCTCGGGGTGTTACATTCTCCCCTCCTTCAATAAATTGCGTCCTCACAATTTGAAATTTTTTCTTTGAAAATAAAAGGATGAAAAGAGAAAATACCTTTGTGGAAAACCCACATCGGAAATAAGATTAATAAAATTTAGCCTTAATAAGAGGGAAATGGAAATAAGAAAGTCACCACCAAATTATGATCTCGATAAGGAGAACATTGGTGGCAATTAGAGACATACAATTGGTGGAAAAACGTAAATTTTTATAGGGAGTGATTGAGGTCATCAATCACAATCAACTGTCAAATTGAGGGCCTCAAAGCCTTCAATCTATGTTGATTTAAAATATCATCAGTTCAACAAGACATAAGGTATTAGGATAACACATTTTTTGTTTTAATATCCCTTTACTAAAGTTTAAGAATTAATTTATTCATTTAATAAGAGATAGGTATATATATATTTATGCTTGACAATTAGAGTATCAACCTTCAACTCATCTTTCACTTAAAAAGATAATAGAACTCAAAAATATTATACTTATCCTAATTGTATAAGGTTCCAAATGTTAACACATACCATTTAGATTAGTAAAATTATTTTGTAATAACCAGGGACTTCCTGTAGGCTAGTGGTAGGAAAAAAGGATTGTCGCACTACGATTGTGGGTTCGATTCCTACAGCTTTGTCCGACGCGACGGGTTATGCCCCACCCTGAAGGTTGTCCTTTTCCTAAAACTATAGTATTACAATATTCCAAAAATAATCTTCAGAAATGATTTAACCTTAAACAATACTATCCATGGTTCAACTTAATCCATTCCAACATTAATAGTTATCCAATATACCTCCGTCCAGACTTTCTCTAAAGGTCTCTAAATTCCAAAATCAATTGTAACATCAGATTCCCCAAACAAAGAAAAGTTTCTCTTATTGTCACATACTAAAAATATTATTACCTTAATCATATTAAATCCTTAATGAAAACAACATGTACTGCAGTACAATCCTTATATATATATCACATTATTCTTATAACCATAATCTAGTTCTTGAGTCCAAAAACACAAATACAATAATTATTCCGCTTCAACTGTAGTCACAGCATAAGATTGGCCTTGATCCCTTGGCCTTTTCTGAGGTAAGTTTCCTTGACGCTTAGTACATTCATTTGAATAATGACCCATTTATCTACAATTATAGCATTCAACATTGATAACCTCTTTCTTTCCCTTGCAATCACGTGCCTGGTGACCTTTTTCTCCACATTTATAACAAACTCCCATTCCTTTTAGGCAAGAACCGGGGTGATTCTTCCCACAACTATCGCATAATGGAAAATCCTTCTTTCCCTTTTTCCCTTTATCCGTTTCTTGTTCCACCATTCTCTTATTCTCTTGCTTTACTTTGTTGTCATAAGACTTATAGAATTCCTTTTCTATCTTGATAGCACATGAGACAATATCTTCGTATGATGAGAAGGATTGTGATACTAAAGCTCGAAGGAGAAATGGTTTTAACCCATCAAAGAAACGATCAATCTTACTTCTTGGGTTACATATATAATCGGAAGCATGCATCGCTAACCTTGTAAAGTTAGCCTCATACTTTGCGACATTCTCATCCTCCTTCTGTCTCAGACTCAGAAATTGCCTTTCCATAACTGCTCGATGGTCACGAGGAAAGTATTTTTCTAATAAAATATCTTTGAACTCCCTCCATTCCATATTCGATACGTCATCATCTTCCTTTGTGTTTTGAATCAGCGACCACCACTGATCGGCATCTCCAGTGAGGCGGTAAACTGCCATGACAACCTTCTCCCTTTCACTACTCCCCAAGGCATGGAATATTTTCTCTAAGGAATTTATCCATTTCTCAACTACTATAGGATTTGTACTCCCATTTAAGGTTGGTGGTTGTTGCCTCATGAAGCGGTCTAACATTGATCCTCCACGCTGTGGATCAGGGTGCTCCATACGGGTAAGGTTATCATTCATAACCTGAGTAAGTTGTCCCAGTATGGTGATTAGCTGATCGGCACCAGTTGCATCACCATCCCCACTATAATTATCTTGAGCAGGAGGACAATCCCTACATGGAGTGCGTGCATTGATACGGTTTCAATTTCTTCCACTAGGCGCTATTTCTAAACAATGGCATAAACTAGATCAGTTTATGAATCAAAATACATAATCCCATACTTATAAAACACTTAACATAAATTGAACTATTTATGGATATAATCCATAATCATAAAAATGTTTTCTTTGAGGAAGTATATACTCATAAACCCTTCATAATGATTTGTAACGAAAATGAGAGTTATCCTAACAATATCCCCCGGGAGTGTCATAACCAAGAGTGTAGCAAGGCCCGTTGTCGTGCACCAGTTCCCGTTCGAGTCTATCTCAAAGCAGTGTTTTCGGGTTTTACCCCTAGGTACATCTGTTCCAGAGCTGCCTCTACTTGCTCATATCCAGACAGGGATGTATTGCTCGGAAAACTCATAACATCTCTATAATACCAAAATTCTAGGAAGTTCTTTTATACTAATCCTCAAAGTCTATCTTTGGGCTATGTGCTCTAATCAGAGTTTATCTACATCCAGCTTCCAAGGTTAGTACTAAACTGCCTCTGATACCAACTGTAATTCCCCGACCCCAGCTACCCAGAGTCGGTGCATTACTTCGTAACATTGGCATGATCACAAAAGATCAAGTCTTGAAAGACCGATTAGTTTAGTATCCTTGGAAACACTAGATACATTCGTAAACGTTACATTACATCATAAAGTGAAAAACTACAATAACAAAGTCTCCATAGTCCACACTCATATCCTCTTCTGACTATCCCTGCTGGTCATTCATAAAATACTTCTTCACATCCTGGAAAATATTAAAACATTGAAAGGGGTGAGCTCGGATGCTCAGTAAGGTTAACAATATAGCGGAAGCTTTCATAAATAAACATAAACATTTAAGGCAATGTATAACTAAAACAAAAGCCTATTAAACATGAACATCAACATAATATGGCAAAAGTAAAACGAGATAATGCCATTTACTTCTTCGCATGGATATTCTACTGGTCGAATAATCACATGAAATATCAATAAACACTTTCATAATGATGGAATGCATAATGACAGACTATCATAACCACATAGCCAAGGCCTCGTGCCAAGACCACAAATAAGATTTTGTCATGGCCTTGTGCCAATACACTAGTTTGTCTCATGAGACTTACCGATGCATCGAGGAGCTATAGCGGGCTCCACCCATCACTTATTAAGTCCAATGCATTCCTCATATGAATAGGTTTAAACATATCATAAACCATAACATAATCGTATCACATAAAACATGCATAAAAGAAACATAACATTTCCACACTTCAATCACAAGATATCAATACAACACATTGATATAATAAAAACTCTTTAAAAACCATTTTCAATACCAAAATAAATGAAAGTTAAAACTTTGTATTTAGTTTTCATTAAAAAAAAGATGGCTTGTAGAGGAAGCCGAAACTCAAATAATGGTCACGGTGGTAGAGAAGTCGTTGTCTCCTCATAAGTACGGAAAGAAAAACATTCCCTTTTGTCGTTTAGCAAAACGCTTTATATAAAAATATTCCTTTTGAATAAACGTAAACGTCAAATGGGTTTATACACCGTAGAAAATAAATTTGTGTATAAAACAAAATATGCCTCAATGAATGGAGATTGAGACAGAGTCCCTTAAAAGATCATTTTTAAATAAATTATATCTATTATGTGTATTCACTATATGTACACATAAAGAAAGTATAAATACAATATATGACCTAATAACATCATGACATAATTTGAAAGTAGGAGATTAACCCATAGAATGGAAGTTGGGTTAAGAAGTTCCCTTACCTCATGTCTGACTTGACTCAACCGTTCTTTAACCTCATGAATAATAAACTAGAGTTAATATATACCTTATTAAGAACCATTTTTAATTTCATTATCCTTTTTATATCACTTATTACAATGTTATGAATATTAAGTAATTATTTAAGTTAATAACGGTCGTTTTGTTGATCTTTGGTAAATTGAGTCAACAATAAACTTCTTATAATTACAAGTTGTTCATGTGGTAGAATATCCATTATATACAGAATTATATTCATGATTTAGATGTCATATATATATTATATATCCAGTATATACATTCATTTATAATATTACGTAACATTTAGAGGTAAGAAATGAAATGCACCGTTCATGGAGACGGTAAGCCGTACGTACGCATGAACGCTACTTTCATTTCAATTTCATATTTAATGGAACTAAATCATAATTATATAAATGTATAATATAATTCCAGTATAATATAGTGTATAATAACATTTACTTCATCCTTTATACATCCCACATATGGCATTAACGATTCAAATCACTTTGAGGGGGCGGTAGTCCGCACTTCCTAAAATGAAATTATCGCGTTTTACCCATAATGGAAATCATAAAGTATGCCATAAATGAGAAATACAGAAGAATAAGTAAAACATTAACATATTATATATCATATATAAAAATAGTGACATCTTAATGGCCACCTTTGAAGGTGTTATATGAGTGTTGAACAATCATCGTTTCGTGAGGCAGAAATTCTCCATCCACAGAAACCGTATGTTCTTTAACCATTAGATGTAGGTGTGTGTAAGTGTAGCTCGAATAATTCTTATAGCAACATCCTAGTATATTGAGGATACTGGTTTTGTTACAAAAGAAATGAATAAAAAGTGTTTAGGGGGTTGGAGAAGAAAAATAAAACAAAACAACATTAGAAAAGACATTACCTCAAAATCGGGTAACTCTTTTTGATTTGAGACAAAGGCTTCCTTGGGAAGAGTTATTCCCAAAGTAAGGATTCTAGGAGTAAGAGGGGGAAGTTGGGAGAGTATTTGGGCAGAGGTTGGCCGATCCAAATGGCTTGAAAGTGTAAATGAGGTGGGAGAGGTGGGGGCCTTTTATAAGTGGAGAGGAGGGGTACTTTTGGAAAGATTGAAATGTTACATTTTTTCACAATGCTTTTCGGATTATAAAGGTCCCACACTTATATACTTTGATGCTAAGGTGATAAGGTTTCTAAATATCTTCATCCAATAGGCTTTGGACAAGTGTAAGCCTTTGATTTTGCATTATCTTCTCATTTTATTTAAATCGTTAAATAATGAGGTCATCGCCGCATCATAATGATGTCATAAATAATTTAATTTATTTAATGCCTAAAAATTATAAACAAAATACTATGATGTAGAAAATCTTTTTATCTTTCTAATGAATATTTATAATCAAAATTTGGACTTGTGTAACCCCACTTAAAAACTGTTTTTGTAAAACAACTCTTGTTTGTGTCAATTTAATTTTAACATTAAATAAATATATATTAATGTCATTTTCCAACTAAAGTGGATCCATGGGGTCCCCAAGTTTACCCATGGGTTGTATTGGTCGTCCATGAATCATACAATAGGATTAAGACATGTGTCAAGCTCATCTCATATTATTAAAACATTATTTTTACCTTAAACTACACTAATTACCTCTAATCGCGATTAAGAACTTAAAAGTTACTATTCACCAAAAATTTATTTTAATCTCATTGAAACACATTTTACTTCTTAATGACAACCATGTATGTCGGATTTTTGAAAATCAAATTACAGAAGTGGTATTATTTCATATAAACGAAAAATCAGTTATTTAACTACCACTTAGTGGTTTCAGTATTCATCAAAAATTGAAGTTTTTCAGAACAATGCCAAAATTTCACCCTAAGCTATAATTGATATTCCAAATTCAAAAATGATGTCTATTTTACAAAATTCCAAACATATAATTTGCATTAATTAATTTTATAATTAATTCCCGCTGTCACAACAAATAGCTTGTTTTTAAGAAACAATTTATATCAAAAGATTGGCAATTGTTTATATCCAATTTCAATGTTAAATTAATTATAATGACCACCATTGGATAAAATGGTAAAAATATATTATAATTATACTTTAAAACCACTAAATAGTATAATTTATCACTATAGATTATTTTGATTAAAAAAGTTGTTTTTAAGTATTTTTCACTATTCATAAACAATTAGATGTTCTTAGAAAAATACCAAAAATTCAACAAAGGCTAATTTCGATATTCCGAATCCAAAAATGAAGTCCATTTTGAAATATAAAATTTCTATAATTTTAAAAAGTGGTTATTACTATTCATAATGGCTACTTTTATTAGTCGTGGTGTTTTAGAACTCGAAGTTGCGTACAATGCAAGCCATTGCATTATTGAATGAGAAGCGTATCATGGAAGCTCGGGGTGTTACACATTCCATGAAATAAATGGAAAAAATATCAATTCTATTGCATGGTTAAAATGATAAAAAATGAATTATTCAGATAGTGATAAGATTAATCCACTAAAAACATTGGTAAATGAAAAATTCAGTAAAAATATTTTTAATAAATAATTTTTTTAATTGTCAGAAGCAACAATTGAAATAATTTTTTTAAAATAGTTTTTATTTGTAAAAAAGGTTACCAGATTAAAGTGTAAATGAAGTTGTGTTTTCAAAAATAAATTTTTAAAACATTTTGACACCCATTTTGTACAAAATGGTACTATTATTTGATAATGTTCATAAATAACTGGATGATCAGAAATATAATGTGTTTATTAGAAATTGACCGAATTCTTTACACTAAAAAATAAATATGTATAAAACCTCTAATAAAATGAGATTCTAAAGTAAACACATAAAATGATTATAATGTTGATGTTAGAATTAAGAAATTAATAAATTTTCTGTATCAATTTTAAAATCCAAAAATGAAGTATAAATACTAAAAAAGATAATTATATTAATTATAAAAATAATATTAGACTATTAAAGACAATGTGGTAGAAATATGACTTAATGAAAAGAAATGGGGTTATGAAATTCATTTCCACTTAGTAACATTATATTCAAATCCCTATAGATGAAATAATACATATTGAAACTAAAAATATCTTTTATACTGAACACATTGTGAAATTATATGAAACAATTTTATTATTTATACCATATATATGAAATTATTGTGCAAGAATAATGTTATTATTTCAAGAAAACGTTATCAGTCAAAATGGGATTTGAAATTTCGAGGATAATGATTTAAAATGTTATCAAAATCAATAATATTTAATCATTCCAATGTGTTCCATTCAACATTAAAACATTTTAATCATTATATCCGTTATGGAATGACATTAAATGAAACTAATAATATCATTAGAATAAATAGTTTTGGTATATAATGTATGGGCCCAGATACCCATGGCTCAATCCTATGCACATTTTCAATTACTGAGGTTCTCATTGGGGGATTAGAGAATTTCTGGAGTAGTTGGATTTGTAATTCTTGAAACAAAAAGAATTAAAAATCATTTCATTATAAAATGTCATGTAAGGAAGGTTCATGATGTATAAGTATATGATGTTGGAATATTAAAATATGGAGCATTTTTTGAGGAAACTGAACCATGAGGATTAAACAATGATGAAGGGGATTAAACGTCATTATAATTACTGGTGTTGTATGATTTAAATATTTTTATACACTATGGTTTGTAAAATCTTATAGCTTCTATATATGTATATTCATTTCGGGTGACCTATTGACCCCCTCATCTGCATTTTGGTGATTCCTTTTTCATTGATTGATATCTAGAATCCATCATTCAATTCATCTTTGATCAAATGCATGTTATACATCTGTTCATGTGTTTTTTTGTTCAGTTTGCTCCCATTTATATTTTCCATGAAATGGATCATGATATCCATGTTTCTAAAAATGTTTTGTTAGTTTTTTATTAGTGCTATTTTTCATGATAAACATACAAGGATACAATTCATATGGGAGAGGCCATCGGGATATGAAAAATTGGTCCATTCTAATAAATGATCATTGAAACCATTTTATTAGGTAGGGTATTTGTTTCCTCTTGAATAATATGAAATTGAAAATAGATAATGATTTACACCCATGGATTCTAATGAAATTAACATAATAATTACTTGAACAAGATTTGGGAATTGGTTCTTATCACTTGGTGATGTTGTGGTTTTATATCATGTTAAAAAATGTCCTCTTGTCGTGATCGATATTGTGGTATTTATTATGTTCTTTTTTATGATTTTACTGGCATTTGATATTTTTAAAGAACATAATTCTGAAATTAATTGTAATTTTATTAGCTAAATCACTAAATATGCATGTTTAATGAGTTCTGTGTGTTGTAATATAATTGATTCATGATTGACTAAATGATTTTATCTTCCATGTTCTAATGGAAATGAATTATTATTTGATTCATGTTGATTCTAATTGATAAAATAATTTAGGTCATGTTAAATTAATTTTTTAATAAATTTGTTTCATATTATCATATATTGTAACATAAAATTCCCAACAATGGAACCACCATTTAAAATTTTGGTCAATTTAATATGTAATAATAATTAGTTGTGAGATAAGATATTTTTTCATTGTAAGTAATATGCTACATGCATTATTGGGAAGGAAAATATCCTTATTCTTTGGAGTTGTTATGAGTTGTTGTATGTGAATGTTGATTGCATTTCTTTATGGCTAAGATCATGGTTTTCATATTTGTTTCATTATGATTTTTATGTGAGGTAGGGAAGCCAAAATCTGATCTTAACATGCAATGGGTGAGTATGTTTGGATGTTCTGGCATTTGGGGTGGGGAGACATTTATTTTGGAATAATTTGACACGTTTGAGGGTAGGATGCATCAAAATATTCTTGTGAGTGTTTGGGTAGACATTGGGGATTCCAGAACTGGTTGGATCTGGGATAACCTATTGCTATGGAAGTTGGATTCTTGTTTGAAATTTTTCTTTGGACAATGGACAAGTTGTTTGTTTATCAATTTTCATTCCCCCACTACACGAGGTAGATTAATGTTCTTGGTTTTATACCCTATTTGGTTGCATAATATATTTTTATATAATATATGGAATCATATATTTTATTTTAATAAAATAATAAATGTTTCATCAATTTAGAAGATTTTAAGGGGATGCAATATTTATATTTTAATTGGTGGAAGTCATAGACTCAATTTGATTATTCCTAGCGGGAGCGTAACATTATTGCGATGGTAATTAAATAAAACAGGGAAAATATAAATAGTTAATTAATGGGAAAAAATATAATGATCATTAATTTAAACTGATTAAATGGGACAAAATAATTTTATTGAGAACATTAAATGGTTGTGTTCTTGTAGGATATCTGGTATTATTAGTGAAAGGTGGGAGTCTGAGAGTCGTTATCTTTAGTTGAGTCTCAAACTAGATTATTCCTATATTTTTGTTATGAGATATATTATATCATATACTTTTTATGTTTTTATATGCTACTCTACCCTTTTGGTTAGGGAAACTGACACCCTATAGATTCTTAGCATTGGGGTGGGGATGGGTGTATTTTCCCCAATATCCTAGTTGGAGGATGAATGACTGACTACATCCTTTTGGCCTCAAACTTATTTCATCGTAGTTACACATGATGGTATAAATAACGATTATTATTTCCTAAATATATGTGTAGAGATATCTAATGGATTGTTTCTATTTGACAACCATGTATTATGGATATAGATTCTAATTGACTACTATAGTTATAATGTGTATTGGCTTTGATGTCTTGGGGTTCCCTACATGGTGTATGGGTTTTAATGGCTTGATGTGAAATAATTGATACATGATACACATTATTAGTTGTATGGTGGATCATAGATGATACCCTGTAACTTTTGGTTACATGGACATGGTGGTGTATTTAATGAGGTTTCCATTGTTGTTCATTTCCTGGTTTTATGCGTTTTATACTTTATGGAGAGAGATACTCAAGATGTGCGGCATTGGGAAAGAGAGAAGGAATATTGTGGAAGAGATAGTGGAGTATCCTGGATATTAATTATTATATTATATGATCTTGTATGTGATACATGGTGAGAGCATCCATGGTGAGTCAAGGATCAACTTTTACCTGTTTATGTGTTATTTTTTACTATGTTTTAACATGAAAAATTTTGATATTTCACGAGAGAATTTAGAGAGTATATGAGGAAGTATACAGTTATAATAACCCTATGGATACATAAATATTTTAATTATGGTATGTTGGGTAAGGTTAGAGATCGTGATGGTTACTACTTTCTTGTGGGGTTTTATGAGTTTTTTGGGCTTCTTGATCACTGACGTCTTTTCATTAATTTTTTTACTTCTTGATATATAATTTAGTTATAGTATTTCATTCATGAAATTACATATATTCACTGTTATTTTATTTTATATTGCTGTCTAAGTATGTGTTTTTTAGTTTATGTCTTATCTCTCTCTTATTCATGTGTTCTCTTATATGGTAATTCCTCTTTTATTTGTGTTTAATATACCTTTATTAGTAGTCACCCAACCATGGCCTACTATATGAAGGACTCATTGTTCATTAAATCTCTTCACCCATTGCTGGAATTGTATGGGAATAACATGCTAGGAGGGGTTTCTGAATGAATGATATAGAGCTCTGGTATCAAGATGTTATGAATTTTGGATTTTTTTCATATGTGAGGTTGTGTGGGATATTATGGAAATAATGTCCTCTAATTCTAGTATGATTTTTAAACATGAGATATCGACATTGACATGGGTATTTAGGATCCCTCAGAATTTTATGCATGGAACATTATGATTTCAATGGATACTACACAAGGTGATAATTGTTTTAGGGTAGAGACCTATGAATGGATCATGCATCATTATTATTTATTCTGTTGTTTGAATAGGTAGATCGTGTGATATGTTAAATTAAAAATAAAAAAATAAAACAATTAATTAATGTTACTGTCTTATATATTCGAGGATAGGATCTATAATTATTTTTTCATTTCCAGGAATGGCTCCAGGTCGACTTCCTCATCAGGGGATCCCAGAAGATGTTCTATATGTTTCGCTAATAGGTGGTTATAGTGTAGATGTTAACGAAGATTATTTTTAGAGGATGTCACATTGAGAGTTTCAATTCCATATTCTATATAGGTATGATGGATCCATTTAATATGAATTCATGCAAGACATGTTGGTGTAGGTTGAGGTAGTGTTTAGTTTTATTCATCCTCATACGTAGCAATAGGTTTCATTGGTTGGAATGATTCCAAGTGGGGCAGTGAGGAAGTGTTGGTTCTTATTCCACAGATATTTTGAGGATGCAATAGTCTTGTGGGAGGAGTTATAAGACATGTTCCTAGATGATACAATTTATTTAACCCTGAAAATATCACATTTCTTGGAGCATCATACATTTAAGAAGGGGAGATCCATTGTGTGATAGTTTTAAATCAATTTAAGGAACCTTTGGTGATATACTTCAGAATTTTTATTGGATAAGGAAAATATGGAGAATCATTTTGAAGAGGATTTCTGTATAGATATCAAGAACTATTTCATTTATTTTATGATGATGAAAAATCTCTTGGAGTAGTTATGAATAGAGATCATCATGAAGACATTATCCCGAATTGGATTATCACCATTGGAGAGTCAACAAGACAAGTTGTGAAGAACATCTATCTTATGGGGTTCCCAGTTGTTAATACATGAGAGATTATATTCAACCATGATTATGGATCAACCCTTAAAGGCTCATTTCTTTGAGGGAATAAACTTTAAATCCTATGAAAAGGGACATGTTTCATGTTTTTCATGGAGGCTTAGGATACCAATTGTTAGAGAACCTGACTTTTCTGATCAGTTGATGTATTCTAATTGATTCACTTTAAGATTCTATATTAATGTAGTTCTAGATGAGGTAGAGAACACATGTTTCTATAGTTTCTCATTATCCTATAATTGATGGATCTTACGGAGTATAGATATAGGATACTCTCCATACCTCGAATGTATATCACATATATGGAGGTGGTAATTTACATTTTTATAGTATTTGTGGAGTAGTTTGTGGTAATATTCATGTTTTATCATTTATAGATCTATGTTATCCAAGATTCATTTGAGGTATTCATTAATAATTATCTACATTGTTGAATTTGTATTTTTATCCAAGATAGAAATACAACTTCATATCAACTTCCTCTTCCAAGCATTGAGACTTTAGGTTGAGATACATATTTTCCCCTTGGATTTTACATTTCTAGTTTTATGTTCAAAAATATTTTATGGTGTAAGTATAGTCTCTATTCTAGTTCCATGTAATCATTTCCCTTGGGTATAATCTCTATGTTTAATGATAAGACTATATTATAACATATTATTCAAGGATAATTTTTATTTTCTTTCTGATATCATGCATTGATTCCGAAGTTATGTTGTCTTCATCGATTCAGATAAAGTGACTACAATGTTTTTCGGTGAGCGATAAACTCAAATGGGATACCGATGGGTTCCCTATATAGTATCCTTGATTGATTATTTTATACTTTTTTTATAGGATAAAAAATTATAGTTTCCTAGGTCCATAAACGAGTACACTAATATATTTATAGAGGAGGTTTTAACATTATCTCCTCAATTAGAATAATTTATATGATTGAACTATATCAAATATTTATCCTATATCTATGCCTCTATATAGGATGGTGGATTTTGAGATGTTAGTTCTACATATACAGATTGATGTTTTATTATTTTTTGATTATGTGTAGTAGATTGTGTCATTATAGAGTGAACAAGTTCTTTTCATGTAGAAGGATGATGAGGATTTTTATTTATGTATCAACTATTGTTGAATGAACAAAGTTATATTGTAGTACAACTATCCTCTTCCTCTAAATGATGATTTATTTGATCAAATGAATGAAGAAAGTACGTTATTAAAGATTGATTTGTAGGAAGAATATCATCAAATGATTTTGAATTATGAGGATATATCATTGACTATTTTCTATTGTCGTCATGGGAAGTATATGTTTTTGTGATATCATTCATGTTATGAATTCCTTAGTTATGTTCATAGATATGGCAAACATGGTGCCCATCAGTTCCTGGATATGGACATGATGGTTTTCGTTAATTAAATCTGTCTCTACATTGCTTATGAGGAGTAGAATTCAGAGCATATACATGGAAATTTAGGAATTCTCTATTAGGATAAGTTGTATGGTAAGATTACAATTTTTGTATTATAGAATGAAGAAGACCATTTATTTTGGATTTTTTTATCACAATAGGGAGTATTTTTGTATATATTGATGATATATGTATTTGTTCATTAGGATTATCAATGAAAGTCATAGAGGTTTGATGTTTCTTTAGTATTGTATGCTATTATTTTAGGATCACAGTCTATTTCTCTGGGTTTCTTACTCTTTGAACAACATATAATATAATGAATCAAGTATTCTTAAGGACTAATAAGTGTACAATAGATTTTGAGTATCTGATGGAGAAGTTGGTCAGTGATCAAGTTCATTGGATACCTATATAAGGAGTTCAATTTAAGGTTTTCTATGATGCCTCATGTCTTGGGATGTTATGTGTTCTATTTTCACAATGATTGGTCATTTTTAATGTGTCTCAACACTTATGTCCCCATGATAATAACTATTCCACCAATGATCTCGAGTTGGAGACAATAGTATTTTCCATGAAATTTATGAGACATTACCTCATTTTCATCTATTTTTTTCCTTAATGATCATCATATTGTTAGGTATTTTTTCTCTCAATGTGACATGACATTGTATTTAACATGGTGGATGGATATCATTTAGGATTACAACATTGATATTTCATATATAGATAGAAAGGGGAATTTTATGGATGATGTCCCAAGAAGGTAGTCACATAATGATGTATTGTTTGAATGTGGAGATTATTGGAGTGTGATGGAAGAACATTTTGTATTTTATACATATATATGAGAATTAAGTGGAATGTGTTGTCTTTTTTAGATGATATTGTAGTCATATCTGGTGTAGTAAGTAGAAGACTCCTATATGAAAGATCTATGGTTGAGTTGTGGATAGGATGATTAGTTTTTTTCAATTCCATTCTTAACTGGTCTAAAGATAAACTACATCCACTATTGTTGAGGGAATGGCTTTTATTTCATTAGTGATTCATAAAATGGTTCTCAGAGATTTTCATAGTTAACCTTTGTTTGTACACCCTATATTGAAAAAATATTTTCTAAGCATTGAGATGTCAATTTTGTATCCTAGGATGAAATTTGTAGTTATAGGATTTGTGTCTCAACATTTTTTCTTCCAAAAGGTGAAGCCTGAGATCAATGTTTCTTGTGGTTTTCTCTTGTTGTCATATGTTCCTCATTGGGAGTTGGTGGAAATATTAATGGACCTTATTATAAATTTATCATAATCCTAGGGAGTCAATGAATATATTAGGGTGGTTGTGGATTTATTGATGAAACAATCCCAATTTATAGTGATCATGTAGTCCGTATCATTGGTGTTTTTTTCATGGTAGTATATGGAGAAGGGAGTGAGACTACATGGGGTTATGAGGATGACCATTTACAATAAATATCATATTTTTACCTCTAATGTGTGGATTGTTATATAGCATGATTTTGGTTCTAAAATTTTTATATTGTACTAAATTTCATCCACAAAAAGATTATTAGATAGGGAATACCATCATAACTCCAAAAGTCACGTTTCTGTCTTGTTTCATTGCTTTTAGTGGTTCGTGGATGTGGAAACATCCCTTAGTAGAGCTCCCTTACGACAATAGTTTTCACTCAACCATCTGTATGGAAACGTTTGAATCCTTTTATGGATGAACACTCCATTATATATTTCCATGGACCAGGGTCGGAGAGTCAGCAATCCTAAGAATAGAACTAGTAAAAAATAAAATAGAGATGGTTTAGTTGAATTATGGGAGGATGAAAGCCACATAGGATTGTATGAAATCTTATGATGATCGTAAGAGGACACACATGGAGATATTCATTATAGATCATATGTTTTTTAGGTGAATCTACATTATGGGTTGATAAGGTTTGGTCATTATATTAATCTTCCTCCCCAATTTGTTTTGTGTTTCAAATATTTAGCTAATATTGGGGTTAAATTAAATTAGATAGTTCTTCCCTTCAAATTATCTAGATACAATTTTTTTACATTTCGTAGTTCTGTAGATATCTTCCCGGTGACTACCAATTTATCAAGTGGTGTCATATTAATGTTGATGATGAACTGACCTTTGAGGATTGGCCTGTAGATATCCATGAATTCCATGAGAAGGGATACAAGGGAATTCTATGCCATTGGATTGTGTCTTTTGGTAGCATCATTGTGTGGTGTGGTGAATTTTGGAACATGAGTCAAGGATACATGATAAGTACTTTGAGTCATTCAATAATTACATATTTTCTTCTAATTATACTCTTATTTTGAATGTAGACTTGTTCTGTTTTATGGGATAGAATTATCCTATTTCATGTTGTGGCTTCCTCTTATTGAGATGTATCATCCCAAGTAGAGAGTTCCAGATATTTTTAATACAGTGGTGTGGTTTTTTTCTTATCCATTGGTGAGGTGGTTGAGCTACTATGGGGGTGATATCCCCATATGGTGACTCATGGGGTTGCTATTTGGATGAACCATTTTGTTTTCTTCTATAGGTTGGATTTATATTCTTGAGGATGGGAATGTTTTGAGATGTATGTAATGTATAGTCCTAGATCCATGTGAATAAACCCTTTGTTTATTTCGAAAGGAAAATCTTATCTTATTAGGATATAAGGATGTATAGAGGAGTTTTAATGAGACATTCTAGAAAAAGGAAAATTCTTATTACATGTAAGAATTACATGTCATGTATGTCAAGATCAGGACGTGTTTGTTTTAGGGATTTCAAAAATTAAAAGGTGTCAATTTTTTTTAGAAACAAACCATGAATATTTTATGTCATGAAAGTTTTTTACAAGTCTTGTAAATCCAAAATGATTTATTCTTTAATGTTTAAGCCACTCAGGTCTATCAAACCCTATGGCTTCCAAAACTCTCTCTCAAAATGAAGTGACATGATAATACACTATTCAACATTTTGTGGATTACTCTATCAAGGATCATTATCCATATTCCCACCATTGATGCTTCTTTGATCCATGTTATGTTCTAAAACAATTATTAATGCTTCATTTATTTTATTCTTACCTTTCACATTTTATATAATATGGAGCTTGACATCTATGTTTTTAAATATGTTTTGATGGGTTTTTTTTGTGTGGTTGTGGTACAGAATCCTCAAAAGTATATAGTTCTTGTTGTATTGGTGATTGGGATCTACATCACTGGTCGATTCATTATCAAATAGTGTTGAAACCCTTTTGAGAAATGGGATTAATCGAATCACTAATTATGTGTGATCATTTATTGGGACTGATTTAGACCTTTGGATTCCATATAAATTTACACATTAATTAATTGAACCAGATTAATTAATTTGTATTGATCACATTGAAATGATTCTTTTTTAAACCATGATAACGATTTTCCTCTATTTCATATATATAGTGTGGTATCTATGGTGTTTTTTATGATTATATTAGGATTATAAATAAAAAAATAATGTAAATATTGAATTAATTATTAAATGAATTGGATTAAATATTAAAGAGGAATGATTAATGAATAAGGTGATTTGTAATCCTAATTCTGCATTCATGTTTAAATGATTATATCTTCCATGTGTTAATAGAATTGATTAAAGATGTGAATCAATTTTATTTTCATTGATAAAAGAATTATGGTCATGATAATTTTAATATATAATTAATATTTAACAGCTTGTGATAATTTTCATCTATGTTTTCCCATTTTTGGAACCTGAAATTATTGAATTGATTAATTCAAGATCGAATATGAATATATTGTGTCATAATTGATAGTTTTTTTATAGTGCCTTATTTATCACCCACTTATGAAGGCTGAGTGCTATGTGCTTTGGAGCTGTGAGGTATCATTGTTTGTGGAGGTTTAATTTGTTTCATTAATGCTAGTATAATGGTTTCTAGGATTATTTTTTATTACTTAATATGTGATCTGGATACAATCCTTGTGATGTGGTAAAAGGTGGCCCATATTCAATCTGAGCCAATGATGGATGATCTATGAGGGATACTATGGTATATAGGTATGGGAGTCCCAATTATTGTGGTAATAAATAAATCATGGGATGGAGGGATGCATTCAGATATTCATGTGGGTGTAAGGTAGGACATCAAGGATGACATGATTAGTTAAAGGTGGTATTAACCATTGATATAAAAGTTTAATGTTTGTTTTAATTTTTTTTGGCTAAAAACCTGGTTGTATTTTTATCAAAAATACTTTCCCTACTTCTTGTGGTAGATAGATGTGCTTGGTTGTATACCTTTTTTGGTAGCATTATATGTTTTTAAAATACCTAGAAATATGGAATGTAATGTTTCTAATAAATGAATCATTGTTTAACCAATGATGTTGCACCTTGCTGTGATGAAATGATAAGGTTATAATTTTTATAATTTATAGACTCGTTTTTCATACGCATAGAGGGATCAAAATATTCTTGTAATAGAAATAATATTTAATGTGAAAATGTTAATTTTTAATTAATGGTTAAATAATAAATTAATGTAAATTAATATTTCTGAAGATATATTCAGTAATTTAATGTAACTTTTTATGTGGTTTTAGTCTTATATGATATTTGGTCTTACAAATGGAAGTCGAGCATCTGATAAACATTACATATAGTTGAGTGTAATTCTAGGTTATGAACATAGTGTTCTTGTGAGCTATATTATGTCATGTAATGTTTTTCTTTTATACTCTAATCAATAAATTATTTTTGTGATACTTAAATATTATATATATTATTCCTTGGGGATGGGGGTGTTTTCCCTAACATTTCGGTTGGGGGATAGGTTACTGACTTTCCCATATAGCTCCGCTCTCTTCTCTTGGAAGTTAGTTTTATTGGAATGCATAACGATTAGTTTTCCAAAAACATTTCTATAGTGGAATGTAATTGATTTTGTTTATTTCACAAAATTGTATTCTAGAAATATATTCCTAATTAATACTCTATGTATAATGTGTGTATGATTTAATTGCATCCAGATCCATACATTCTGTATAGGTTATGTTATATTGAGGTTCAATACTAGTTGTATTATACATATTATATGGGATTTGGTGGCACTCAGAAACTACCTTGTTACATTTGGTTGTATGGATGTTGTGTAGTTTTCCATGAGGTGCTCATTCTGGTGCTTCACCTAGGAGTTCGCATGCTAGCCTTTTGGATAAAGATTCTCAGTACATGAGACATTGGGGAAGAGATGTAATAAATTAGGGAAAGGGTAGATGGGTATCCATGATATTCCTTATTATATTTTATTTTATTTAATTTAATTCTTTGTGAGAGTATCCTTGGTGAGGCCGAGAACATAGTATACCTAACTATGTGGCGATTTAGTTTCACTTGGTTTTCATTGTGATTTTTCATGCTATATTAATCTTTTTCATGAGTGGATATGGGGATGATCCTACTATATATACTATTATATACACCCTATATATATTTAAATGTTTTACTTATTTTACTGGGAATAGGTTCGATATGTGTCTCATAACTACTGTCTTGTGGTTTTTTCAAGAGTTATTTTGTATTCATGGTCACTTCTATCATTACATTTATTTTTGTACATGTAGTTATTCATTTAATTAGTATAATTTCTTAGAAGAAACTACATATTTGATCTAGTTATTTTATTTATATTGGTGTTTGAGATGGATTTGGATGCTTCCAATAATATATATCTATTTTTCATGTGTTTTCTTAGTGGATAATTCGTATCATCTGTATTTCAATGATACCTTCTATGATAGTCTATCTCATGGGTCCTGCAAGAGGTGTGGCTCAAGTTTAAATATATATCTTCTAAATTTTTTTGAGCTCTCGTTCTGCACCATGTGTAGATTATCACATGAAATATAATATGTCAAAGGGAATAATCCACACCATATAAAAGAAACTAGTCTAATATAAAAAAATAAGTCTTAATAGATTGTAATTTGATATAAAATCCTATTACATGGAATTTCATTTATATGAATGAAATTGTAACCACATGTATAATAATTTTTTATATTCAATGACATATTGAGTAATTTTTTTAATTTTTATAATATATTATAATCCATTTGATAACAAAATTTTATTATTTTTACAATTTTGGGTGTTAATTGCAAAAGATTTTTAGTATGTTTTGACAGGTTACATATTTTTATTCTTATGTAGATAATGATTATATCATATAGAGGATAAAAAACATAATTTTATTATATATATTAATTATATATTTATTTATATTAGACTAAAATATTTGGAGAAAATAAATGAAATTCATCGTTCATTCAGACGCCATGCCATATGAACACATGAAATCTACTTTTATTTATCTTTCGTACTAATAGAATGAAGAGAAAACTATATACATGTATACTATAATCCTAGTTTAATATCTATTTAATATATTTCACATAGGTTTGTTAAATCCATCTTGTATACAATCCATGTATAGTGTGAATGAATTACACTTCTTTGAGGGGACAACAATCCACACTTCCACAAATGATGTTATTATAATCCCACAAAATAGAGTACATAGAGGTATGATTCATAAAATAATTATTGAAGTATAAATTCATTGTAAATATCATATATAACATATATAAGTATTATTTACAACAAAATTCCAAATCATATAGGTGCTAATGGAAAATAGATCAACTTCATTTCAGGAGGCAGTAGTTTGATGTAAAATAAATAGTAAGATTGTTATGCAGTATATGGATATGTGTATAAGTGTAAAATAATTAACATAATAGAATATTATTAAACCAAGAATAATAATTTTTTCATATAATCATAGGATTATATTAATTAATGGAGTTTAGAAAAAAATAAATTTTAATATCTCAAGGAAGGTTTTTAACTCTTAATTGGGTAACTCCTTTTTTTGTATGAAACGAAGTGCTTCCTTGGATGGATTTATGACTATGGTGATTTTTCAAAAATGGGGAGAGTTATTTTTAGAGGTTATTTGGGTTAATATTTTTCGAGAAAAATTTTAATTAGAGGTTTGATGAAATGGGGATGATTTAAATAATTTACATAGTGGAGGACGAGTGGCCCCCCTATAAATTCTAGAAAATGAAATTCAAATAACATTATTCCCATTAAATGTTTCTCCAATAATATATTAAATAATCCTTAAGAGAGAATAGGGTAAAAAAATTTCCATCTAATGGATTTTGGAAATTATTTTAATTTATTAGGTACATAAATTTATGGTTTAGTCTTCTATTAAGATAAATTTTCCCTTAGTCATTATAATAAATTTCAATCACTTTCACAAATATATTTTATAAAAAACTAAGTTTATTGTTTTATAAATTTTAAATTATTTGGGTTCCAAATATGGAATACATTTCAAAAAAATCATAATTGTATAAATTGCAGAAATTAATTTAAAATTAAGCCCACATATGGGAAAAATGCAAAATATTATTTTAAAAACATTCATAAGATTGATATGTTTTTATATACAATTTAAATCCAAAGGTGATTAAAATGAATTTTTTTTGAATAATAATCAAAAACTACATTTACACATTAAAAATAGTTTAAAATATAATTTATCTTTATATATAAATTAAGTGATAATCGTTTTTGACATTAAATTCTATATATTTCACTTTTCATTAAAAATAGAAACATCACAAATGATAGTAAAACTATCTCAAGGTAACATTTATGCATTGTTTTGTGTTTTTTTTAAAATATATTTTTATGGTTATTTTTTCTGTAATAATGATATTTTTACCAAATATGTTGACTAAGTACCCTGAAAAATGAATGAATGCTCTGTGGGGTGTTTAAAAATAGTAAATACAAGGTGGCCCTATTTTATAGTGCTTACAAAAGTTTTGGGTTTAACAATTGGGGATTAGAGAGATGTGTTTTTGGAAAATGAGGTAGAGATAAAGTAATAAATAGATTTTAAATGTTTTTCACCTTGTATTTTTAAATATCCGAACATCTAAATTTTGAAAATGAAATGAGGGAGCGTATGTTATGGATTTTCTATAAAGGTGAGTATGTGTGATGCGACATGCATGAATATACCTATGTTCTTGGGGAAAATAATCAAGAGTTAGATGCAGTGTTTTGAAAATCACAATAAATAGGTTTCTACCATCTTATTTTTATTAACCATAACTCATTGTTATAATTTATGTCCTAGAAAATTCATGTAGTTAGTTACCATGCAAGTAGTGAGTTGTGTACAGTATAGAAGTTCATTGAAACTAGTGATTTTCATAAACAAATTAAGTTTCATATAAGTGTTACGATAAAATTAAGAGGTGCGTTCATGGAGAAATTTTCATGCAAGTTGTTTTTTCATGAAAAAGTGACAAGTTATGTGCAAGGCATTAGAGTACCGGTAATGGAACTAAGGAGTTGCATGGATGTATTTAGTTTTCCATTATATCTTTAGTAATGTAGCATTTATCAGTAGATGATTGTGGGATTTGAAAAGGGAAACTAAAAAAATTGGATGATGCATTTATTAGATATAATTTTTCTACCTATAGGTCCATAAACTCCAAGTGGATCCCTCCCAAGAGAAATGAGTAGAGGAGGAAGACAATGATCCTTTCAACTGTTAGTGTACCGAGGAAGGATTCATAGGAAGTGACCATTAAAAATAAAGTGAGTATACCTTAATCATTGTATAAGAAGAGTTCCATGGAATAGAAGTCATCTATATTAAACCATGTAATTGGCATTTTTCTTTGTTAGATGTCATACATCGACGCATAGTCATTGTATACTCCATAGTCATATCCAACTGAGAGTGAACGGGGAAATTTATATGTGTCATTTTCATGGTTTAATTTATATATGTACAATTATATGGTTGAAATATAGATGTTTTTTTGTTTAATAAAAAATATCTCCAATGGAGTAGTATTTCTAATATATCATACCATAATTCACCCCTAGGTTATTTGAATTAGTGAACCCAATAACAGAAAAATAGAAAATATACATCATAACCTAATTTCTAAATAATTATTTCAACTATTATGTTTATTTTTTCATATAACATTTATAAAATGTCAAAAAGTTAGATATAAAATATGTTCTCCATTAAAAATATTTAGATGTAACTTTATAGAAATATAGGTTTTATGTGTAATATTGGGATTATTCTTATCATATATATCTAAAATAAATTTTATATATATCCCAAATATTTTATTTAATATTTAATATATATATATATATTACATTTACATCACTAAATAATTTTTATTAATTTAAATTATTATGATAAAGCGACATTGTGTGAATAAAATAGTTTTCTATAAAATCATTCAATTTATATTCAATTTGTTCTTATATTTATTTATATGTAATTATTAACCAGGGAATTCATTTAATATTTGTGTAAACAATTATTTTTAATAGGTAATTTAATCCAATTCAAGCCCTATAATATAATGGATATGATATATTTTACTATATTAATTCAAAATATTTTGATAATATATTATTATTTTTTAATATTTTAGTTGTTTATGTAACGAAATCCATTGAAGAAACTTGTTCTATCATGTGATGTATACTGACTCGGTATCACATTCATTTTATAAAATAAATTATATAGAATTTATTTAAACTGGTAAATATTTTATAAATTCTCCTGATTATATATTCCCATATGCTCTTGGTATTTTGTGTCTCATATACTATCAAAAACTATGTTCTTATTTAGATTTTTGGGGGTTAATTTCTACCCATAATAATTAAATAACATCTTCCCAATTCAGACATAATCATAGTGATTTTTTTTGATATTTTCTATGTTTATATACCAAATCGTGAGGAGAGCTCATAAAACATCCTCTTAGAAAAAGTGAATGGGAAGAAAAATTGTTCACATAACCTAACATATAACTTAGTCTCTATGTTGGAAAACATTAATGTCAAGTGGATAAACATACATTGTGGAAACCATAAATATCTATAGGATGTTATTGAGGTCATCAAACAAAAACAAGTGATTGAATAAAGTAATGTTGAGGGACCAAAAACAATAACTCTTTGATAATTTGAAAGGCTATAATCTCAATCAAAATTAAGGTACTAGGACAAAAATTATTTATAAACCATTCCATCATAATGATAATTTCCTTTAATGACTAATAATATAATGAAATTTATTTACATGAATTTTTTTTTTTCAAATGAACAAAATATATTTTGGTTGTGAATATTGAAAATAATAATTCATCTATTTATTTAAGAGATGGTTATCCAACAAAAATTTAACCCTGAAGCATTAAAATAAATAATTAATTGATTATGAGGACCATAATATAGTGAGAATTATTTTTAATTTGTCTCTAAATATTTTCCAAATCCAATATTGTTAGGACATTAACATCAAATCCTATAAACTATACACTACATGTTCATCATTAATATTATTGTTTAACTAAATAATGAAATACTGACTAAGAAATTTCCTAGGATAACAGTTGGCTTTAAAAACCGATCATTCATCAGTTGTGGGTTCAAGTACTATGGCATTTCATGACATGAAAGGTTGTCAACCAATATACGAGTTTTCCTTTTCCAAAAAATAATTAATATAATTTTATAAAAAATATGACATTAATACTTGAAATACTTTTAATCACTAAATACCGTTATTACAATCGATTTCAATACGAACCCTATACATAAATACTTCAGAAAATTATTTTAACATAAATCAATCCAAGGTATAGTTTTTATCCTCCAGATGATGGAATTGAATCGAGTAATGTACATGTTCCCAACATTTAAAACAATGAACTATTAATGGATACTTACGATGAGTTTTGTTTCACTCCATTATACTCTTCATTTATCATCTAGAATTATTTACTTTAGGTTATTATTTCAAACACATAATGAATTTACCAATTCCATTGTTAAATATTCCTAGGACTCTCCTTCAACATTTCTTGCATTAGGGAAACTAAGTCTTCTCCATTACGTGGTCTCCACCGTGGGAGATCTTATAAAACTCCATCATCCTATTCATTGGTGAGTTCAAGAGCTAGATAAGATTTATTTTGTTAATCAATTCTTTTGAAAAAATGATTAGTCATAAACTTGATATCATTCAGAAATATCAATACCTCAGTTGGATTTCCATTTCCACCACCTTATCCTTCATGTTTAATATTAACATAACTTCTTCTTGTATCCACCATGGTCTAAAATAATAAATAATAGGGTGAGTAACAAAAGTCATAGAAAAAGGGATAATCATTTATACTATATCTAAATCGCGACACCTTCTCTTAAATGTAAATAACCGTAGGATTAACCCAAGTTATTTATTGTCCAAATTAATCATAATGATTTGAATATTGAATGTGAGTTATCCAAATAATACCGACTAAGGATTTTTAGAAGAAGTGAGCATAAAGTCATCTCATTGTGTAAAAAAATACGATGTTTCATGCCTCACACACCATGTGAGAGTTGTTACCCCTAATCACATATGTTCATGAACCATGTTAACTTGTAGTATCTAAACATATATTTATTTCTAAAAATATCCATATAATATCAATATTTCCAATATTTTGTGATATTCTTAAGTACTTATACTAAAATTATACCTTAATGTTATATTCATTAATCTATTTTTTCAAAATTATAGTTCATAATGATGCTACTATACAGTAATTGGTATGAATTGTTTTAAACCATCTATAGAAATTCTGTAGCTTTTGTAATTATAAAATTACATTTATATGATTACAGAGAATAAAATTATAAAGGACCTATCAGTTTAATTTCCCTGGTAAAACATATACATAAATTAGTATTGTATTAAAAATAAATAGACAAAGTAATACAAAACGTTATAATTGTATTATAATAACATTATTCAAACTATTTTATCCATATATATAATTCTTATTATACTTCTTCAATTATTGGGGAATCGAAACATAATAAGGGTGAGCACAAATCCTCATTAACCTAAAAATACATTATAATATGTAATGAATCAATGATAATAGTATATATAGAAAGATAATAAATGTAACGCATTCCATTCATGTAAGGGAATGACCTTAACCACAACATATTATTGTGTTATTGAAATAGAATTGAAATTGTATGATATTTTCAGTTTAGAGTTTTAGATAATTTGGACAAAAACTAAAAAAGTAAACCATTACATTACAAGTTGACACATATACTACGTATCAATTTAATTAACAATATAAAATACTTTAAAATGAAATATTTTCATTATTTAAGAGAAATCATTATAACTATCCCCATCATCACATCCTTATCTTTATTACACGTTAACCCCTATAAAATAAATTTCACAAACATGGGGAGAGAATAAAATCTCAGTATGTGATCTAAAAAGATTAAAACATTTAATTCCTTAAAAATATGATAACTCATAACATCTTTATCTTTTACTTCAATGTCTATTGAGAATATGAAATAAATCATTTTAATAGGAAATTAATATACATTTTGCTCAAATAAAATCATTTAAACACATATAAATAATATTACACGCATTTTGGTGACTAAGAGCACAATATAAATAAAATATTTTCAAAATCCTTTCAATTGAAATCACTATATGGATGACTTTAAATTTTTATATTATGGGCTTACTCGATGCTCTCTGGGCCACCCCATGTTAAGCTATAACTGGCATACCCAATGATATCTGGGCCACTCCATGTAACTCTGTAATTGTTTTCATTATCATGATTTGATCCTCCCTATGTTAAAAAATAATGGTCCTTCTTGATGGTATTTGGGCCACCCCATGTTATGCTATGACGGTATTTCTCGGCACTATCTGGTTCACCCTACATTAAGCAGTGACGAGATTACCCACTGTTATCCACCCCATATATATTCTATATTAAACTCACTTGCAAATTCTATCTCTCGAGTAACATATAATTAATAAAACACTACCAACATAAAACCCTATGAAAAAACTCTTTTAATCCCCTTAGAAAACACTTTACAAATAAAATTCATTTTTTTCAATAGCCCATTTTCTATACCAAAACACCATTTAATGAAAAAAAATTAATACAAAAAAATATTAATTTTATTTTTAATATAAGGAAACAATTAATCCCTCTAATGATGAATATAAATAAATAATGGTAAGAAAAATGTTAAAGTACTTGTCATCGTATCAATTAAAAATAAAAAAGAATTGTTTATAAAAACATTCTTTTAAAACACCAAAAGATTCTTTTTTGAGAAACCATTTAATGACATAAATATATATAAATATATATATTATATATTAAATTTATATCAATATAAATAAATAATTCAATTAGTGTCAATATTTTTAACATGGAGAATAAGACTTGATAAATAAATATTCAATCATTAAGGGTGTCACATACCACTTAAAACATTTAAATAATATCCTCATGGATGAATATATTTACAACACATTAAATAACATGATTTTATATTAAATATGGATTTTAAATTTCCTACAACCTATATATACAACATATAAAATAATAATTCTTCATATCATCAAGAACTATCTAATGGAAAGAAGATTGAGGTGAAATATATTACCTTGAATCTGACTCATTACATAATATTTAAAAACCACAATTATAATAATAGATTAATTATATTATTTATTTTAAAAATCATTTTTATTATAATTTTAGTATGACTTATTACAATTCAAAAAAATTATTTAATCGTTTATGTTCACATTTTACATTTTTATGACATTCAATACTTGAGTCTAAAATGTATTTGTTATGATGTCAATTGTAAAAGTGTTAATAATTCCATAATTTCCTTGAATAATATTCAAGACATAATAACTATGGTTAAAAATTCGTAATTCATTTAAATAGAACCATTTCTTTATTATTATGAATATTGAACAATGTTATTATTTATTGAGATAGAAAGTCATACAAACACATGAGTAATGATTCCATTTTTGAATTAGGATTATTGAAATAATTTTAGTATTATTTCAACTATCCAAAATTAAAATAATATAACTAACATCAAATTAATCATTTCTATATAATTATATATACTATCAATGTTGTTTAGTGATTTAAAATGAATCAGATCACTCTATGGAGGTGATAGTTCACTCCTACGCACAAACAATGTCATAATTTTTATGTGAATGGAATCTATGAACAAAATTGAAATATTACACTCTAAAAATTCAAAATTATTAATTAATATAATATATAAATTTTTTTCCATCATTATAACAATTATTTAAGGATGTTGATGGGAAACAAATTATATGGGTTTGTGGAGGTGATAGTTAAAAGTTATGTGCAAACAATTAATTATCTTCTATGTCGATGGGAGTGTAAAATTATTTAGGAGATCATACTAACATGATAAAATATCTTCATATTTTTGGATATTTGAGTTATTATTTCATCACTGATAGAGAATATTTGAAGGATGTGGAGGAATAAATAAAATATAAATTCATGATTAAACCAATACCTCTTATTCAGAAAACAATCTTGGACTGACACATTAACACCACTAAAAGGATTTTATTTTTAATATATGTCATCTAAAATTTGGTTAGGGATACTAAGAAGGAATTTGGGAAGATTTCAGTTGAACAATAATGGAATTTATATGTATTGAAATTAGAAGAATTGGTTCCCATTTTTGGAGAGGGGATGGGAACTCTTGAAATACCTTATAATTAATTTTATAATCCAAATAGATACAAACAAATTTATTTTGAATATATGATATTTTTGGGTCCAATCATCTACATCTGATGTGAATTACATATGATTAGAATTCTTTTAATCGTTATATATTTTTCCTTTAACACTTATTAATTCTTACTGTGATATCATTTAATTAACAATGGGAGGGTCAATATAATTACAATAAAATTAAAATAGTCAAAATAATTATTCATTGATGAAATTTTTAGAATTTTAAAAATATTTTGTTTGGTGGATGTATTCTTTTGAATTTTATTTCATTTAGTAAAATATTTTTTAATTTAAAATATCAATAATTTAGATTTCCCCCTATTTATTATTTTACATCTTAAAAATATAATAACAAGTTTAAATATTTTAAAATCGATATTATATCATCCCTAACATGGAAACGTTTTACCAAAAAATATATAAATTATATAAAATTGTATTTATTTTATTATTTTTTATATCATTTTTATCATTGTTTCATTATAGAAGAAATTACTACATCATCATTATGTGTCCGTTTAATTTAATGATTTATTACCAAATAATAATAAATAAATATTTTGGATGAATATAAAAATTTTAAATCTCTAAATAATAATTATAGTTATAAGGCCCTAGCCTTAAACCTTACTTAATCTTGAGTTATTACAAGATTAAACATTGAGGATCTTTTCAGGTTTAGAGTTATAGAGAATTAGATCATGAAACTTACATTACATTCCACATTTAAACAAAGTGGTTACATAAAAGACAGTATTCATTCTTCCCATCAACAGGAACATATTGAAAATAAAACATGGATTCTTTTTTGACACATCCTTGACACTATCATCACATCATGTACCTTTCCCTTGACCTGTGTAAAAACATTTCAAAAACTTGGAATGAGCATAAAATTCTCAGTAAGGGTTATAAAAATATTTAAAGGAAACACGAGTTCATATATACATAAAAATTAAATCATACTTTACCCATAAAACATATGCACTTTAACATACCTCATCAAACCATGAATAAATCCTAGAAATCATAAGACATAAAGGTAACTTGAGGGATTCATAACTTTCTTACGTAGGGAGTATCCCTCTTGGTTACGTTTGGAATACCCATCATGCTATATTCCCTAAATCTCTTCGGAGAAACCTTAACGTTTCACTCCTTCGCGTTACCCAATGCATTGGAGAGCTATATCGAGCTCACCTGCCCTTAGTTTATCACGGAACCACCCATCTTCATAACAATTCCCAAGAACCATAACATAATCATATCACATAAAACATGCATAAAGGAAACATAACATTTCAAAATTTCAATCACAATATAAAATTTTAGTATATTGAAATAATGAATCCATTTTAAAAAAAACCATTTCCAAAACCATTTAAAACATTTAATATAGAGATTTTTTAATCAAAGTGTCCCATAACACCTTGAAGCTTGTAACATATTAAACCATTAATATCCATATAAATAAATCATTAAAACAATTTTGAAAACATGGACATTAATAAGAACTAATCATTAAAACATTTAAAGCGGTATTTTGGTTAAAGGGTTTTTACCAAAATTAGAGACACTTGAATAAAATAATTGGGGAAAACATTTAATAAGAACATTATAATATCATGAGAATAAATTGATTCAGGATATAATATTCCAAAGGACAGTATATACACCATATAAGAGTGAATTGGTGCATAACAACAATGAAGTCTCAATAGGGCTGTAAAATGTGATGAAATCCCTTAAAAAGAAGGTATCCTTAAATTAAGGATAAATCAATCTAAAAATTATGTGTGACAAATATAAATACACCCAATATAAGTGTATATTATGTGTGAAACAATAAAAGGTCATTCACACATATTCAAAGGATGACATATTCAATAACTACATGTTGAACCCAAAGAAATCGAAATTGGGTTAAGAAGTTCCCTTGATAGCCTAACGGTGTTGCATCAAAATGAGTTGATGAGAGATAAAAAGTGTATCTCATCACTTGGAAATAAAATTTATATCAATAAGTATATATGAGAACATATCCCAACATAACAATATGTAAATTAAAAGACCCAACGAAAGAAGTCTTTTAAAAAAAGAGGAGGGTGAAAGGTTCCCTTACCGACTTGGGTATCTTTCAAAACATACTCCCCAAGAAAGAAGGACAATAAAAAATTGATGTAAATACTCATAAAATAAATTATATTACACAATGATTAAAATAATGGGCAGTACATACACCACTAAAAGGAAATTGTGGCAAATGTAGCATAAATCTCATGGGAATTTAAGTGAGATGAAAAATCCCTTATGAAAACTCGGCAGCCTTACGGCGCCACATAAAACATCGAAAATGGATTGATGAGAGGAAATACGGTCTCTCATCATATGAACATAATAATTATAGTAGGAGTAATATAAATGAACATCTCAATCATAGGAAATATGAGCTTAAAAGGAATGACATAAAAGAGTGTACTTAAAAAGAAAGAGAGGTGTGGGATCCCTTACCTCGAGTCCAACTTGACTCGATCGTTCTTTAAAGTCCTGAATAATAAACTTGAGTTAATTTATACTTTTTTAAGAACCTTTTTCATGTGAATTATTCCTTTTATATCACTTATTGCCATGTCATTAACACTATGTAATTATTTAAGTTAATAACGGTCGTTTTAACGATCATTGGTACTTGAGTCAAAAATAATCCCTTTATAATTACACGTTGTTCATGTATCCATTATATCCAGAATGGTATTCATGATTTATATATCGGATATGTCATATATATCCAGTACATGCATGCATTTATAATATTACATAATCATTTAGAGGTAAGAAATGAAATGCACCGTTCATGGGGACGGTAAGCCGTACGTACGCATGAACGCTACTTTCATTTCTATTTCATATTTTATAGAATGGAATCATAATGATATAAAGGTATATTATAATTCCAGTATAATATCATATATAATATCATAGCTCCATCCTTTATACGTCCCACATATGGTATTTAACGAATCAAATCATTTTGAGGGGGCGGTAGTCCGCACTTCCTTAAATGAAGATATCGCGTTTACCCAAAATGAAAACCATAAAGGTATGCCCAAAATGAAAAAAAACATAATCTTAAGGAAAACATAAACATTTTATATATCATATATAAATATAGTGACATCTTAATGGCCACCTTTGAAGGAGTTAAAGGAATGTTGAACAATCATCGTTTCGGGAGGCATAAATTCACCATCCAAGGAAACCATATGTTCTTTAACCATTATATGTAGGTGTGTGTAAGTTTAGCTTGAATACATCTTATAACAACTTCCTAGTATATTTAAGATACTGGATTTGTTACAAAAGAAATAAATAAAAAGAGTTTAGGGGGTTGGTGGAGCAAAATAAAACAAATGAACATGAGAGAATGAATTACCTTTAAATGTGTAACTCCTTTTGATTTGAGCCTAAAGGATTCCTTTGAAAGGATTCTGCCCAAATGGAATCCTATAGGGTGAGGAGAGGGATTTGGAGAGATTAAATGGTCTGGGGATGGCCGAGCCAATGGCTTGAAGAGTGTGTGAAATGAGGTAGTGGTGGGGGCCTTTTATAAGAGGAGAGGAGGGGCACTTTTGGAATGTAAGAAATATTACATTATTTGAAAATGTGTTTCGGTTTTAAAAGGTCCCACATTGATATAATTCGTGGATAAGATGATAAGGGTTCGAAATCCACCCATCCAATAAGTTTTGGACATGTGTATCTCATATAGTTTACATTATCTTCTCATTTTATTTAAATCGTCAGATATTGATGTCATCGCTGCATCATTATGATGTCATAAATAATTTAATTTATTTAATATCTAAAAATTATAACAAAATTACTATGATGTAGGAAATCTTTTTAGCTTTCCAATTACTATTTATAATAAAATATCTGACTTTTATAACCCCACATAAATATTGTTTTAGTAAAACATATCATGTTTGTATAATTTTTAGTTTTACATTAAATAAAAAGTTATTTATGTCATTTCCCAACCAAAGTGGATCAATGGGGTCCCAAAGTTGACCCATGGCTTTTCATGGTCGGCCATGACACATCCAATTAGGTTAGGACAAGTTTCAAGTTCATTTTATATTATTAAAACATTATTTTTAGCTTAAACTACACTAATTACCTCTAATCGCGATTAAAAACTTAATAAGTTACTATTCACCAAAAAATTATTTTTATCCCATTGAACTACATTTTACATCTTAATGAAAACCATGTATGTCTTATTTTTGAAATTCAAAACACAAAGATGGAAAATTTTCATTTAAACGGAAAAAATCAGTTTTTATAAGCACCACTTAGTGGTTTCACTAATCATCAAAAATTGATGTTTTTCAGAAAAATCCAAAAAATTCACCCTAAGCTATATTTGATATTGCGAATTAAAAAATTAAGTCTATTTTACAAAATTCAAAACATTTAAGTCACATTAATTAATTTAATAATTAATTCCTGCTATGAAAGAAAAATAGCGTGTTTTTATGAAACAATAAGTATCAAAAGATTGACACTAGTTTAAGTCTGATTTCAAAGTGAAATTAATTCCCACAACCACTATTGGATTTAATAGTAAAAATATATTCTAATTTCACTTTAAAACCAATTAAAAAGATAATCTAATAATATGAATAAATTAGATTAAAAAGAGGCTTTGAATTAAAATACAACATTTTACACTATTCATTAAAAAAATGAACTTTATCGGAAAGATAACAAAAATTTACACAAAGTAAATTTTGATGTCGCGGTTCTTAAGAAGAGTTTTATTTGGTCCAGTGAGGGGGACGATGCGGCGCTCTCGACTCAGGCGACTCTAGGGTTTCTCGGTATCCTTGAATCAGGTGGCAATGGCGGACTCTTTTCTGAATCCTGAGAGATTCAACTCGCATAAGAATGTTAGCGGAGGCGTGGATGGATTAGAATCAAGAGAAAACGATAATACTAAAGGAAAGACGCCCGGGGGCGGGGAAGGTAAGCCTTTGTTTTCCCTTTTTAAAGGTTCGTATGCAAGCATTAGGAGAAAAGGTTCGATTGCTCATGTCAAAGCAGACTCGTCTGCGATTGCTGAGAGACTAGAGTTAGGAGCTCACTCCATTATAGCGAGGCTTATTCTTCCTAAGGGATATAAACCCTGGAAGATGGAATATCTAAACCAAAGACTCTCGAAGATATGGGGTTTTAATTCCTGGCAATGCATATCCCTGGGTAAAGGGTTCTACCATATGGTCTTTCCTTCGGAGGAGCTAAAACTAAGAGCATGGGGTTTTGGATCAATTTCTTTCAAACCTGGAGCTCTGTACATCAGAGAGTGGGATCGCAGCTTCAATCCAACTGAGATTGGTAATTCTACAGCACAGGTTTGGATAAAAAAATTTGGTTTAAATTGGATTTTGTGGCATCCTAGGATTTTATATGATATAGCTCTTGCTATTGGGGTCCCAATTAGAATGGATAGGGAAACTAAAATGGCCAGATATGGACATTATGCCAGATGTCTTGTAGAAGTTGATTTATGTATCTCTTTAATTGATAAAGTCTGCTTATCAACTGATGATGAAGAGTTGGAATTGAGAATTGAATATGAAAGTTTCCCAAAATTTTGCTTGGACTGTAAGGCCATAGGCCATGATAATTCAAACTGCAGGAGACAATTGATATGCAAGAACTGTTCTCGTCAAGGGAATGATACTAAATCATGCCATAAATCTGAAAAAGAAAATCAAGAACATGGCCAGGTGACTATTCTAACAGAGAAGACTCTAAGGGCACAAAGTGTCTCTACAGAAAGTAATGGCAGGGTTCCTAATGCTCAAGCTAAAAAATCCTGGTCTGATATAGTGAAGGAGGGACAAGAGTTTCCACCTAGCTCAAGTGCAGACTCTGATAAGCCTGACTCATGCCAGGGCCCCCTGGCTAATGCTGATGCTACTCCTAAATCTGTTTCTGTGAAAGGAAATGGATCTCGGATTTCTTTTCATGCTGATTCTGAAATTAGACATACACTACAGCGACCTAATGATATGATTTGTTCAGATCAGCATAAGCATTTAAATGTTTATGCTCAACCTTCTTTGGTTCAAAGAAATGAATTTACGGCTGCAACTCAGGCTGATTCTGGAAATGCATCTATTCCGACATCTTTCAATGCTATTGAATGTGACACTGATTTGCAGGTACATGCACAATCTGAGCCTCAAGTTGAGGATGAAATATTGAAGCATGATTATGTGCTGGAGCACTCACCTTCTGACTTGAGTGGGTCTTTTAAAACCTGTGAAGCTACTGCTTCACCTGGACTTTCTGAAAAGGCTGACTCTGCTAATCTTTCTATGGCTCTATCAATCTCTGATCCTCTTGTAGTGGCCGTTGAAGATCCGACTAATGAAGTGGTGGATAACACCTCGGTCACTCCAGCGGGGAAGGTGAGTAACACCTTGAAAGAATCATCTCTTTTCTCTACACTTGATGTGCAGGAGACAGAACATCAAACAGATAAACCAAGAAAAGGTCACCAAAAAGATGGAGATGATGAAGGTACTTGGCAACAAGTCAGAACCAGAAGTCAAAAAAGGGTAGGAAAGGAGGCCTTAAAGATGAAGGAGGAGGTGCAAGCTGACAGCTCGGATGAAGATGTTGAATCATTGCTACAGCAAGCCAAAGAGCTTGAAAGCCACTTCACGAGCAGAAGAGGTCGAAGGCATATCAGTGCCAAAACATGGAACGAATGGAGAGAGAAAGAAAGATTAATTGCTGACAAGATAATGAAAAAGATTGGTTCACCGAGATAGGGAACTTGATGTATTATCCTTTATGTTTACTTTGGTGTTCTCCTTTGATTTTCTTTTAATATAATATTTTGGGGCCTATCCCCCCCCTTTAAAAAAGAGTTTTATTTGGTCCAATAGAATGTATAAGAATGAACAATACTATATTTAATGATGGTTCTCCAACAAAAGGTGATAAGCGAACCTTTAGTGAAAACTAGGGAATATACGCCTAAAATTGAATTCTTTCCATATTTTAAGCCTTTATCTTTTATTGGATAAATGTAAAAACATTTAAAAACATATATCATCATATTTTAGTTATTTCTATACATTCCCACCAATAAAACGGCTACATGTTAACTACCATTTAAAATAATATTATTTTATTATTAGAGTGCAACGTAAGATTCCCAAGAAACTCGTTGTTGCGTGTTGGGTACGCCATCGAGAATAATGTCCCCTTTAAAGTAATATTAATATTTTATTCACAAATATGGATAAATATAAAGATTTCATATTCTTTATTTACCAGGGGTGTTACATCGTTCCCCCCTTTTGGGAATTGCGTTCTCACAATTTTTAAAATTGAGCTTGGAAACATCCTTGAAAGTCCCACATCGGAACAAGAGTCGGTAAAACAATCACTTTAAAATAAAGAAATATAAGTACAAAGGTCACCTGAGTTAACCCATACTAGGATTCCAAGTATGAAAAATATGGACATGGAAGAAAAAGCAAAGGGTCATGTTCTTGAGGGAGAGTGATAGTAAACATGTCTAGGAGAAAGTTAACCATAAGAAAATTACAAACTTGTGATGGGTTAAATGGTATTTGATTCCCCAGTAGGAAAAGTTAATAGAAAACATTTTTGTTTTAAGTTACTTTTTTTGAGGAATTTATTCATAAGGATACATAATCACTTATCATGTTGACTTTCAACTTTTACAAGATTCCTTAATCAAACTCATATTTTTTTCGAAAAGACGAGTATTTAGGGAGACTTGTTCGCATTAAGAGTACTATAATCAACTTCTAAAGAGTCACCTAATCCACAAAAGATAACTATATACTTCCCATGCCTTTAGACTTTAACCAAAACCAAAACCAAAAAGGTTAGTACAAGATCAGATAATCCAGAAAAGGATAACCCTTTATAAAAATGAAATCTATTCTTAATCTCCAAAATTTGTCCAACAAAACTGAAAGATCAACAAGGACCATTCAATAGTCAATTTGTCCATAAAAAGTCTTCAAATTAAACCAAACAAAGATTGAAACCCAGATATTTTAAGGATTTAGTCACATAGTCTTCCAAGCTAAATCGTAACATTTATCTCCAAACAACATCAGTTGCTCTTAATGTCTCGTATTAAAAAGTAATTAACCTAATCACATATCCTCCATGATAGGTTAATAAATTTCAATAGATAACCCAGAATCAACTTACTCTTAATTAATAAAATCATCTAACTAAAAAGAATCAGTCAAACTAACCAGGGACTTCACGTAGTCCAGTGGTAGGCGATAAATAGCAGTTGCACTTTGATTGTGGGTTCGATTCCCGCAGCTTTGTCTGATGCGACGGGTTGTCACACGGTCTGTGTGTTGTCCTTTTTCCAAAACTATATAATTCTTAAATAATTCCCCAAAAAGAGATAAAATCGTCAAAAATAACCATAACATAATTTAACCTCAATTTTATCTCATGCATTTCACTTCAATCATAACTTATAGTAACCCATAATTACCTCAAAAGTAAGGATCATATAAACCCAAATGGTTCTTTATAACTATGTCCACAAAAGAAGAGATAACTATTCCTTGAATAAAATTTCATATATTAAACAACATGGTTAAACATAATATAAAAAGTCTTCTAATGTAACCCCATCATCAAAAGAGACTTAATACTCTTAAGAATTTCACCATAACTCTTGAAGCCCTTATATGTTTAAATCTTACTCATTCAACATTCTTCATGATCCATTAACCATTCCTTTCCAACTTATTCCGAAATACCTATTTCCTACAAACAAAATCATGAATCATATCCTAAGATTCCAAAATAGGAAAACAATAGTCATGAAATAATACATACCTTTGATTGGTCATTGTCAGTTTCTTCATCCTCAATCGGAATGGCATTAGGTATTGGTAAACGAACATTTGTACGCTCTTGGTGATCCCATTCACGAAACTTCTTCATAGGACATGTGTTTGCATAATGACCATGCACACCACATTTAAAACATTCAATTGATCCCCCGGAAAGAACTTCTTTCCCTTTCCTCGAGTCAACTGGATGCTTCCTTTTTCTATGGCAGGTTCTTTCTTTATGACCTTCATTTCCACATCTATAGCATATTTTTGTCCCTTTGAAACATTTTCCAAGGTGTTTCTTTCCACATCTTTGACACATAGGTTTTTGAACACACTTACCTTTATGATTATTACCTGTACTTCCGTAGGGATTTGTTTCTCACATATATGATGCCTTAGAGAAATCACCAATGTTTAGGTGGTCAATCATGACTCCAGATAGTTGGTTGAGGATAACAACAAGATTTCTCATTGTAGCTCCCATATCATTCAGTTGCTTGCTCAAAAAACTGTCACAATTTCCTTCACATCCACTGTTACTTTGGTGCCTGCTAGATCCATCCATTTACTAAAACCAAAAAGGAAAGTGTGAGTATGTAAACAAAACCGTCATGTACTAATGAGGAAGATAAACACTAAGATATACATACTAATTCACTTTATCTACAATTAGGACTCTTTCTAAAATCTTAACCATTATGGTAATGTCACTTTTGCTTAAAAAAATACCCTAACCTCTAAATTTATCTAAACCGACCTTTGATACCAACTATAAGGCCCCAGCCTTAAACCTTACTTAATCTTGAGTTATTACAAGATTACACATTGAGGATCTTTTCAGGTTTATAGTTTTAGAGAATTAGATTATGAAACTTGCATTACATTCCACATTTAAAAAAATAGGTTACATAAAAGACAGTATTCATTCTTCCCATCAACGGGAACATATTGAAAATAAAACATGGATTCTTTCTTGACACATCCTTGACACTATCATCACATCATGTACCTTTCCCTTGACCTGTGTAAAACATTTCAAAAACTAAGAATGAGCATAAAAAGCTTAGTAAGGGTTATAAAAATATGGAATGGAAACATGAGTTCATATATACCTAAAAATGAGATCAAACTTTACCCATAAAACATAGGTACTTTAACATACCTCATCAAACCATGAATAAAACATAGAAATCATAAGACATAAAGGTAACTTGAGGCATTCATAACTTTCTTACGTAGGGAGTAACCCTATTGGTTACGTTTGGAATACCCATCACGGTATATTCCCTAAATCTCTTCGGAGAATCCTTAACGTTTCACTCCTTCACGTTACCCAATGCATTGGAGAGCTATATCAGGCTCACCCGCCCTTAGTTTATCACGGAACCACCCGTCTTCATAATATTTCCCAAGAACCATAACATAATCATATCACATAAAACATGCATAAAGGAAATAAAACATTTCCACATTTCAATCACAATATAAAATTTTAATATATTGAAATAATGAATCCATTCAAAAAGAAACCATTTCCAAAACCATTTTGAACATTTAATATAGAGATTTTTTAATCAAAGTGTCTCATACAACCTTGAAGCTTTTGAAATTTTAAACCATTAATATCCATATAAATAAATCTTTAAAACTATTTTGAAAACATGGACATTAATAAGAACAAATCATTAAAACATTTAAAGCGATATTTTGGTTAAAGGGTTTTTACCAAAATTAGAGACAATTGAATAAAATAATAGAGGAAAAAAATTTAATCAGAACATTATAATATCATGACAATAAATGTATTCATGAAATAATATTCCAAAGGACAGTATATACACCATATAAGAGTGAATTGGTGCATAACAATAATGAAGTCTCAATAGGGATGTAAAATATGATGAAATCCCTTATAAAGAAGGTATCCTTAAATTAAGGATAAATCAATCTCAAAATTATGTGTGAAAAATATAAATACACCCAATATAAGTGGATATTAAGTGTGAAACAATAAAAGGTCATTCACACATATTCAAAGGATGACATATTCAATAACTAAATGTTGAACCCACAGAAATCGAAATTGGGTTAAGAAGTTCCCTTAACAGCGTAACGACATCACATCAAGATCAGTTGATGAGAGATAAAAAGTGTATCTAATCACTTGGAAATAAAATTTAAATCAATAAGGATATATGAGAACATATCCCAACATTACAATAAGTAAATTAAAAGACCCAACGAAAGAAGTCTTTTAAAAAAAAGAGGAGGGTGAAAGGTTCCATTACCGACTTGGGTATCCTTCAAAACATACTCCCCATGAAAGAAGGACAATAAAAAATTTATGTAAATACTCATAAAATAAATTATATTACACAATGAGTAAATTAATGGGCAGTACATACACCACTCAAAGGAAATTGTGGCAAATGTAGCATAAATCTCATGGGAATAAAAGTGAGATGAAAAATTCCTTATGAAAACTCGGCAGCCTAACGGCGCCACATAAAACTTCCAGAATCGATTGATGAGAGGAAATATGGTCTCTAATCATATGAACATAATAAGTAAAGTAGGAGTAATATAAAATAACATCCCAATCATAAGAAATATTAGCTTAAAAGGAATGACATAAAAGAGTGTACTTAAAAAGAAAGAGAGGTGTTGGATCCCTTACCTCGGGTCCGACTTGACTCGATCATTCTTTAACGTCCTGAATAATAAACATGAGTTAATTTCTACTTGTTTAATAACATTTTTCAAGTTCATTATTCCATTTATATCACTTATTCCCATGTCATGAACACTATGTAATTATTTAAGTTAATAACGTTTGTTTTAATGATCATTGGTACTTGAGTCAAAAATAATCCCTTTATAATAACATGTTGTTCATTTATCCATTATATCCAGAATGGTATTAATGATGTAGATATCATATATGTCATATATATCCAGTACGTGCATGCATTTATAATATTAAATAATCATTTAGGGGTAAGAAATGAAATGCACCATTCATGGAGACGGTAAGCAGTACGTACGCATGAACGACACATTCATTTCTATTTCATATTTTATAGAATGGAATCTTAATGATATAATGGTATATTATAATTCCAGTATAATATCATATATAATATCATAGCTCCATCCTTTATACGTCCCACATATGGTATTTAACGAATCAAATCACTTTGAGGGGGAGGTAGTCCGCACTTCCTTAAATGAAGATATCGTGTTTACCCATAATGGAAACCATAAAGGTATGACCAAAATGAAAAAAAAAAGTTTAAGGAAAACATAAACATATTATATATCATATATAAATATAGTTACATCTTAATGTCCACCTTTGAAGGTGTTAAAGGAATGTTGAACAATCATCGTTTCAGGAGGCATAAATTCACCATCCACGGAAACCGTATGTTATTTAACAATTAGATGTTGTTTTGTATAAGTGTAGCTTGAATCCTTCATATAAAAACATCCTAGTATATTCTTGATACTGGAGATGTTACAAAAGAAATAAATAAAAAGAGTTTAGGGGGTTGGAGAAGAAAAATAAAACAAATGAACACGAGAGAATGAATTACCTTTAAATGTGTAACTCCTTTTGATTTGAGACTAATGGCATCGTTTGGAAGGCTTCTGCCCAAAGGGAATCCTCTAGGATGAGTAGAGGTATTTGGAGAGAGTAAATGGGCAGGGGATGGCCGAGAAAAAGGCTTGAGGAGTGTGTGAAATGGGGTAGAGGTGGGGGCCTTTTATAAGAGGAGAGGAGGGGCACTTTTGGAAAGTAATAAATATTACTTTATTTGAAAATGTGTTTCGGTTTTAAAAGATCCCACATTGATATAATTCGTGGATAAGGTTATAAGGGTTCGAAATCCATCCATTCAATAAGTTTTGGACATGTTTATCTCATAGAGTTTACATTATCTTCTCATTTTATTTAAATCATCAGATAATGATGTCATCACTGCATCATTATGATGTCATAAATAATTTAATTTATTTAATGTCTAAAAATTATAAAAAAATTACTATGATTTCGGAAATCTTTTTATCATTCCAATGAATATTTATGGTAAAACATATGACTTTTATAACCCCAATTAAATTTTTTTTTAGTAAAACATGTCATGTTTGAGTCATTTCAACTTTTACATTAAATAAAAAGTTATTTATGTCATTTCCCAACCAAAGTGGCTCCATGGGGTCCCCAAGTTGACCCATGGCTTTTCTTGGTCGTCCATGACACATCCAATGAGGTTAGGACAAGTGTCATGTTAATTTCATATTATTAAAACATTATTTTTACCTTAAACTACACTAATTACCTCTAATCGCGATTAAAAACATAATAAGTTACTATTGACCAAAAAATTATTTTTATCCCATTGAACCGCATTTTACATCTTAATGAATACCATGTATGTCAGATTTTTGAAATTCAAAACACAAAGACAGAAAAATTTCATTTAAACGGAAAAAATTAGTTTTTATAAGTACCGCTTAGTGGTTTAACTATTCATCAAAAATTGAAGTTTTTCAGAAAAATCCCAAAAATTCACCCTAAGATATATTAGATATTTCGAATTCAAAAATGAAGTCTATTTTAGAAAATTAAAAACATATAAGTCAAATTAATTAATTTAATAATTAATTCAAGCTATCAAAGCAAAATAGCGTGTTTTTATGAAACAATAAGTATAAAAAGATTGACACTAGTTTAAGTCTGATTTCAAAGTGAAATTAATTCCAACAACCACTATTGGATTTAATGGTCAAAATATATTCTAATTTCACTTTAAAACAAATTCAAAATATAATCTAATCATATAAATAAATTAGATTAAAAAGAGGTTTTGAATTAAAATACAACATTTTACACTATTCATTAAAAAAATGAACTTTATCAGAAAGATTCCAAAAATTTACACAAAGTAAATTTTGATGTCCCGATTCTTAAGAAGAGTTTTATTTGGTCCAATATAATGTATAAGAGTGAACAAAACTTTATTTAATGACGGTTCTCCATCAAAATGTGATAAGTGAACCTTTAGTGAAATCTAGGGCATATACGCCTAAAATTGAATTCTTTCCGTATTTTAAGCCTTTATATTTTATTGGAAAAATTCAAAAACATTTAAAAACATATATCATCATATTTTAGTTATTTATATACATTCCCACCAATACAACGACTACATGTTAACTACCATTTAAAATAATATTATTTTATTATTAGAGTGCAACGTAAGATTCCCAAGAAACTCATTGTTGCGTGTTGGGTACGCCATCGAGCATAGCGTCCCCTTTAAAGTAATATTAATATTTGATTCACAAATATGGATAAATATAAAGATGTCATATTCTTTATTTACCCGGGGTGTTACAATAGTCAATTATATCTTCTAAATTAATATATATTATAAATTCTAAATGTTTTAATACATGAGTATGCCATCCTTGTCTTTTGCTAAAAATAAAATAATGTAAATGGAATAAAGGCATCCATGTCATACAAAGTGGTCATTAAACCAGCCAAACGATTATTTTGGATGAAAAAAATTCATCGAATGAAAATATGACTATAGGTATAGTTCATTTATATTTTTTATAATATTATATCTTCCCATTAAGTACCTGATTTTTCATTAGATATAGTAATTAAAATAATTTTTAAAGAGACTATTCTTAATATAAAAAATTTAGGTTGATTCTAATTGATCATAAATATCATATCAAATACAATTGTATATGTTTTTGTTTCAAAATTCTACGAAAAACGTGTTGGACATTAAATTAAAACTAATCTCGTTTATAGGTCATGAAAACTAGTTTTTAATTTATAAACATTCAAAAGTTCATAAGGTATTTTTGTAATTTTTCAATATAAAATTGATTATATTTTCTGAAATTTGATTATATTATAAAAACCGGATCTATGTATTATTTAAAAATAATATTTTATAATATTTACATTTATAAATTAATTTTATGAAAATGTATTTTTCAAAAAAATACAGTATCTTCACCATATCCATAAAAAATGCATCTTATCATAGAAATAAAAAAATTCAATGGAATTATTTTCTTATACTTAAAATATAATGAAGAATTCAATATTGTGAAATATAACTTATAAAAGTGTTCCAAATTTTATATTTATAATATGTACCCCATCAAAAGGCGGAGAAACTACCTTTTTTGAAAAAAAACTTGTTTTATGTGGGAAAATTGATTTCTTCCAATATTTTTACTAGAAATTGATAAAAGGAATGATAAATTTTATATTGAATATATATATCATTAATATAATTTAATAAGATTTTTTTTAATTTTTTTGTTAAAAAACATATATTATACATTTATATATATTTTTGAAAAATTGTTTCTTCTATTTTAAAAATTATTTTAAATTAATTTATAATTAATTGGTCAATTAATTAATTATATAGACATGTGTAAACAATATTTTTATAATTTAATTAATATTATCCAGTCCATCCATTGTAATGGCTATTTTATAATAGAAAAAAATATTTAATTGTTCATTTAATCCTAATATGGTGTATCATGTATGCTATCAAACGTCGAGATTCCATTTAAAAACTACTTATGATACATTTACCCCCTTTAATATTTTAATTGCTTTCAATTTGAACTCGAGATTGAAATCAAGAGGTATTAATTTTAAAAATACCATTATTGAAATCTCACATTAGAAAAAAAAATTAAACATCCTTATTAAAAAATGAATGGGAAGAATGAAGGTCGTATGTGATAACACATATTAGGGTTCCATGTAGTAATCCCATTACATTAAAGAGAAAAATAACCATCATGACTTGATGGAGACTAATAGAGAATATGATCATGAGAATTTTAATAATCACAAAATTAAAATCAATTTGGGGTTAAAAAGACATTAATTTCATTGAATGAAAAGTAAATGGATAATGGTTTTTCTTCAAAATCATTTTTATAGAGTTTTGGATTGATTTTACTTTATAGAATAAGAACATAATAAAATATACTTTCTTTCCATGTAGAGTGTCATCGTTTTATCATTTTTAACTACAAGATCATTTTTTATCCAAATGATGTGTATTCAGGAAAAAATATTCCTGATAAAAGAACTAGAATCTACATCTAGAGAATCACTATTCAACAAAATATTAACTATTTATTTTTCATGTATTTAGAAACTATCCAAACATAATTTTTTTGAATAATATTAGATAATTACATAAAAATGTAAAACATTTTATGATGAAAAACTTCATTTAATATCCATAAATTAATAGTGGTACACAATGTCCAATATAAAACATTCAAAAATAATTATACGTAAAATTTATCAAATTAATAAAATGAATATGGAAACCCAAAATTCATGAAAATATTATAACATAATATACTATGATATGTATTATGAATTTTCTCCTAATGAAATAAATTACTCTGGAAGTCCCACATAATAAAATATCTTTACAAATCACATATTCTCCATGATAGTTTAATCATTTCAATAAATAAAATTAATAAATATAAAATACTAAATATCTGTAAATGATAATTCATTATTTATTTCTTCATAAAAATAAATCAATAACTTATTTAACTTAATCATATGATTTCCCAAAAATAGAAATTGTATTCTGAAATATCATTTATCACAAAATCACAAAATTATTTTCCCATCACATAGTTATCTATTCAATAAAAGATATATTCAAAAAATCATTTTTATTCATATATAAAATCTTTTTACTAAAATTAAGAATTCATACATAATGGGACTTAATATGTGCATGTGGTAGGCGAATCACCATTGTCTTCCTTTAGTTGTGGGATCAAAACTCATGATGTTGCCGTAGGTGATGGGTTGTCACCCATCATATGGTTTTCCTATTTATAAATATATTTAATTATTATAAAATTTTAAAAAAATAAGATAAAATCCTCAAAAATAACCATTACATAATTCAAAATAAAATTATATATAATACAATTAATTTTACATCCCAAATTGTAATAACCCACAAATATCCAATTAATAAATTTCATAAAAAAATATAAAAAATATATTTAAAAATTCACAATATAAATCCTTTGAAGGGTTTTCTATGTCATTTAAATTATCATAATATTTCAAATTATAAACCCATGATGACATTACTAACTATTGAGAAAATATCCTAATATTTAAATTTGTCTCAACTGTCCATTACAACAATCATAGTAACACAACAATAAAAATAATTTATTCTGTTTTTTGAACTACAATTCACCATGGATGATTGTTTCAATTTATATTTTTTGATAATTACTAAAAAAGAATAAAATGAAAATCCATGCATTACAATTGGAAAAACAAATATAGAATATATTTTTTCATCAATATAAAAATAATAAAAAATAAACATGATTTCCTTGTATGAAAAATAAACATAATCGTCCCTATGATCTCATCTTTGTCTATATTCACCCTGAAATCCTATAAAAGGCATTTTAAAAGATCTGGATGTGATAAAAATATCTGTAAGGGATATGAAAATATAATAAAAAATAACTTCAATAAAAACATGAGAACACGTTAATCCTTTACCCTTATCTTTAAAGTCATTTGATATTATGAATTAAAACATTATCAAATTAAAAAACTATCATTTTTCTACAAGAATCCCATTAAAACACATAAAATAATTAGAAACACATTTAGGATAAGTATAGATTCATATACATGAATAAATTTCAAAATCTATTCAATTAGTATACTCAGATGTCAAAAATTCAATTCCTCAATTATAGGATTACCTGATGATATCTGAGAAACCCCATGTTAAGATATAACTGGAATACCCAATACTACCTGGTCCACCACATATTAAGATATAATTTTCCCTACAATACCTATATTGGCCACCCCACATTAATCTATAATTTTCATTCCCATATCTATTAGGGTACCACATTTTATGTTATAAAAGGCTTTCTAGGTGTTATCTCACCTACCCCATCTTATGTAATGATGGGATTACCAGACGCTATCTGGGAAAACTCGTGTATAAGCTATATTAGGCTCATGTGTTTCCTATAATGACCATTTACCATATCATTAATTAAAAAAATTAAACATATTACAAATTGAATAACTATTTTCATATCATATAAAATCAATTTTCGATAAATATTTTGTTTTCCACCAAGAATACATTTTCAATACCAAAACAACATTTTCATTGAAAAACATTTTAAAAATCAGAATACCGAAAAATAAAATTATTTTTTCTAATTTATGTAGAATGAAATATATCAAAATAATAATTCAATAATATAATATACATGATTGTATAAATATCTTTGTCTTTGTATACATTAATAATGTACCATAATTATAGTGGTTTGTGAAAACATTCAATTTAAAAAAATTATATTTTCTTTTAATCCGTTTTCTGAAATTTTAAATAGACATAAAATTTCATTAATAGTACTTTTATTGACATGTAAATAAATTTGAAAGATAATATCAAGAATATATATATAGAGAAAAATACTTGATTATTAAATCCACAAATATTCAAGGTGTCTCATACCAATTTGATCGTCTAAATAATAATCTCAAGTAGAATATAAATTTATAAAAATCAAAAATAAAAAAAAAATATTGATAAAATATGGTTATTTAATTTAATATTATATTTTTATACAACATATATATTAATAATGGTCAATTTCATCAAAAAATACCTTAATGAAATAAGATTGAGATTAAATCACTTACCTTGAGTCTGACACATCAGGTACACTCTTTATCTTCTAAGATAATTAGCTCTGGTAATTTATTTATTTTCTTTAATAAATTTCCATGATTCCTTTTTATATATTAGTTATTATCATGTTATAAAAATTAAATATTTTTTATGTTCTCAATCTATGTTTTGATGATATTTGATTCTTGATTCCAAAATGACTTTGGTAATATGTCAATAATGATAGTGAGAATTATTTCCCAAACTATAGAATAATATTAATAAAATAATAATTAGTTTAATGTATCAATTATTCATTTAAATTAAACTATTTTTGTATGGGTATGAAAAATGAACAATATTATAATCATGGTGATGGTAATCCATACGTAATATTGGGTAACATTTACATTTATAAATGATCATTATGGTAACAATATTAGTGTTATTCGATCACTAAAATTATATCATAATATAATTATTTTTATATTAATTTTTTAACATAATTATATATATTATCCATAATATGTGGGTATTTAAAAGTAAAAACATCACATCATGGATGTGATTGTTCACCTATATGACCAAAAAAATTAACATTTATATGTGGATGTATGTAAAAAAAATTCATATATCGATGACTTCTAATTATTAATCATTCATTAATATCATATATAATCATTATTTTAGGAATTATATCACATCTTTTCAGACAATAAAAGGAAAAATTATATCGGTTTATGGAAGTGATTGTTCATATGTACACAATATTAATCAATTAATTTACGATTTTATGGACCTTGAGGTTGATTTTGGTTTTGATATATTCAAATATTTTATTATAATTTTATATTTTCAAAAATTTTATACCATTTAATGATGTATAAGATATTTTAATATATAATTAATGTCAATTTCAACAGTATTCTTTTTTTAGTTCATAAAATATCATAATAACAGTACTACTATTAAAAAACTATTTAATATAATAATTGACATGTAAATGTTATATATAAATGTATTGGATGACTTCAATTTTATAAAATTATATTTATTTTAATATTTGTAATTATATTTATTTAATTCTCTCTTTAATAAATAAATTACGACATCATTATTGTGACATAATTTAATTTAATTATATATTTCATAAAGAGTAGAAACAAATTTTTTTGAAGAATACAATCATATAATATTTCAAAAAAATAGTTATTGTTGGTGATGTATTCAGAATAAATATATATTAATAATTTGGGTGTTATTAATACATGATAATGACACCATTATGTATTCATTAAAATAAAATACTATAAAGGGATTAATGTTATAAAAGTGGAACAATGTGGTTATATAATGATTTTGAGGATGTATTTGGATGAAAAAAACTCACCCAATGAAATTGGGACATGTTATTGGGCAATTTTACATTTGTAATAATATTATTTTTACCTTTAATTTCAGGATTAATAATTAAACATGGTAATAAAAATAATTTCCAATGTTATCAATAATAATAATAAAAAATTAATTGGATTCAATTAAATAATAAATATCATAATTATTATAAATCTTCATGTTAATTTTCCAAAATTCAAATCATTTATGTGGCTAATATTAATTCCATGGATAAATCAAGAAAACTTGTTTTTAAAATAAAAACATTTAATTGTTAAAAATTGTTTTATATGAAAATTAAATTTGAAATTTATTAAAATGTCCTAAATTAGATTAAACTATAAAATATAGATGTAATTATACATTAAAAACTCACATATACAATTTTACTCTATATATTAATTTTATGATAAAATAATATTTATTTAAAATGGTGTATTTTCATTATTCATCAAAAAATGAATCTTATTATAAAATAAAATAAAATATACCAATTTAAAATTTTATACACAATTTAAAAATAATATTTTAAAATTAATTTTCATTATAAATTATAATTATTCCAAATATTGAATCCAGTTTTTTCAAAATCCATCAAAAAAATGGAGAATTTCAATTTAATATTTATCTGGTTTACATGACTCTAATAATGAATTTTAATATAAAATCATTCAACTGATAGAGATGTTTTTCTATCCATTTTAATTTAAAAATTGATTAAAATGATCTATATTTTATACATTAATAAAATAGTTACCTAATTTAATTTTAAAATAATTTTTTAATATAATTTTACAATATAAATTAATTATACAAAATTCAATTTCTGAGTTAAAATTCAATAGTGTTCTTTATTTATGAAGAAAATTAAAAATAACATAAAAAATAACCCAAAGTTAATTTTTATGTTCTTATTTCAGATATTAATCTTATTTTGATATATAATATTTATCAATGATTAAAATTATTTAATTAAAATTGGGTCTACATTAAAAGGATTTCAAAGTTACTTAATAAAAATATAGAGTTTTCTGTGTAATATTAGGTTTGTTATTGTACGATGCATATCGAATATATTAGATGAATATAAAATATATTTGACTGAATATATAATATATATATTACTATAACATTAAAAACAAATTTTAATTAAATTATGTTTTTAAGATAAAATAATTATTTGATCATAAAAATAGTTTTCTATAAAAACATTCAATTTATATTCGATTGGTTATTATATTCTTAATTATCAAATATTTAACAATGAATTGAATACATATTTTTTTGTAAACTATATATTTTCATATTTTATCTAATCCTATTTACAAAATCTATTCAAATTTATATTTTATATCTAATTATATTAAACAATAATATTTTAATAATACATTTTGGATTTGTAAAACTTATTCTTGAGTGTAATAAATGAGAGTGAAGAAACTCATTATAGAATGTGAAATATGCTAACACAATTTTATGCGAATATATGGAAAAAAATATATTGAATTTACATAAAATATTAAATATATTATAAATTTTACAGATATTATGTACCATTATGCGCTTGGTGTTGTGTGACATACACGCTATCGAAAATAATGTTCCAAAATTGGATATTCATGGATTTAAATAAATTATGGTATCATACCAATAGAGAAGGATTTTGATAAATATCATTGGGGATATTTTACACTTGCATTATCTTGAATACATATTTACATATTATTTCACATATAATTATAGGGTTTATTTCATATTTCATTTACCATATTCTTTGATTGAAATTTTTCTATCAATAATCACTCACAAAAAGAAATAATATTTTATTATTATAATCTTCAAACTTTTAGGAAAATTAATTATTTAAAAACATGTAAAACAAATTGATTCATTTAGGGATATTGACATATGTACTATTTTATTCTCCATGTTTGTAGGTAAAAGTTTTGGATCCAGGTAAAAAATTATACATTTATTTTATTCGTACAAATTAATGGAATACAGTGTTAGCTACCTTATCATAAAGACGTAGCCATTTCAATTCAAAATGATTTTATGAAATAATTAAATTTTATTTATTCCAAATAAACCCATACCTAACTTATGGTATCTATTAAATGTGGATATTGTTATGTAATACATGTATAAATATAATAGTAGTCCCACATCCTTACATATTTCACAATGAGCAAGATCCATTGAAATTTCTGGGAAACCAAAACTCTTTTTTAATGATATCTATATAGATAATCTTATTCATATGTTTATACAATTTCTGTTCCATGGTTATTGATTGTTAATTTGTATAATTATTAATGAATGGGTATGGTGTGATCCTAATATATTTTTTAGAGACTATAATCAAACATGAGGTTGAGATTTATTTGTATGTATCACATTTCTATTAACACTTCATATTTCTCATTTTTAGTATATATTTAATTTTCGTGTATGTTCTTCCAATGTATGACCATGATTTTGTATTTCAACATGATATTACTCTATAATATAAGTTTATGTCTATTATGGAAGATGTTTATATATATATGATATATTATTCAACAATGGAGTTCTTTTATTTTTGAGCATATTAAATTACAGTTTGATATTTTATTTTATTTTTCATCACTTTTTAGTGCAATATTAGTAAAGTGATTCATTATAATCCATGTTATATTATACTATCCTATAGTAATATGAGGTCATTCCTAATGAAATATGGTATCCATAAAAATAAATGTTTAAATTTTTTGAGGAGGGTATTTGAAACAAAATAAACATTATTTGTGTTTAATAGTTGTCATTCCTTAAAAGTATAAAAATATTAATGGGTGTGTTATTGATACTATTAGGTTTTTGTATATAATTTTTCTAAAAAAATTATTAGTAAATGTATTAAATAATTTTGTATTTATATTTTAATATTTTTTGGTAATTTGTTACCATAATAATTATTTAAATTCTGACTGCTTGGATTGGATGTTCATAGCATTCATTGTGATATGAAGTGTTATGAAATATGATTCCCTAGTAAATAACAATTATGGATGATTAATAAAATCTTTTTGTTGAGGTTTATGGATTTTGTTGGAAAATTTTATATAAAAGGAACTAAAATAAAAAATACCATATAGTTTTAGTAATGAAAATAATAAGGATATATGTTAGGTGTTTTGAAAACATAATGTGAAATGGAATAATTTTCAGTTTATTAAAGACTTATAATCTATGATCCAGATAGTTAATTATAGTCCTAAAACACATTGACAATGATATAAATCATAATATTGTATATAAGGATTAAATTTATTAAATATTGGTAGTAGTAATGGATGAATGATTATGGCATTTTAATTTTTTACATGATATATAGATTGGAATATTTTGAGTTAAATTGTATAATTGAAATAAATATAATCAATTGTGAAAATATCATTATGTTTATGGAGTTCCTAAAGAATATATTTAAATATGATTGTGACATGTTTAATTATATATTAATTTGTCATGGGGATATTGGACTTGTTTAAAATTGATCACAAAAATTAATTATAAGTTGAGGTAATGTTAAACCTCTTAAAAACATTTATATATTTCAAATGTTCTGGAATAATATATTTTTAGCTATTAAATAATAATGTTCTGCAATAATATATGTTTTATCTATTAAATATTAAAATAAATTTACTATTGAAGATTAAGGGAACTTATTTAAATTAATAATGTGTGGCCTGTGAAAAATCTAGTACAAATATTACTATTTTCATCATACATTCATCGAAAAGAATTATTTCAAATAGACATGATCTATGTATTTCAAATGTAATTGAAATATTAGATTGAGGTATTCATGGACTAAAAAAATATAGTTACCCAACAAAAAAAAATTTTACCCATTTTTTTATATGATAATAACAAGACATCCAAGCAATTTTATGTAACATATTTACATGTTAATCATTAATCAATAACCTGATTTTACTATAATCTATGTAAATAAATATTTCTTTTAATTAAAATACTAAAAAGAAGAAGTATGACATAGGATTATCATTTAATTATTAAAAATTGTGAAATATTGAAATTTTGTAAGTCTTAATGGGGAGATGATGATTTTATAATGATATTTTTTATATCCGGATTTTTCTTAGGGGAGAAACAATAATTTTCATAAACTCAATCATCAAATAGTTTTCAAATAATGAGAAATTTGACCATTATATTCTATAGATTGTTTAGTGGAAAAATAAAAAATTATATCCTAATTTATCATCAGATAATTTTTCCTACCAGTTTGATGGTACTCGAATATGGTTTTTATCCTCATTGATGAATTTAAGGGAATTACTTGTAAATTTGATATTCTGTAATATTTTATATTTTATTAAATAAATTTTATATTATATGTGATTTTTGGGGATTTAATTTATATGGAGTATATGATTGATATTAATTCTCCATGTTTGATTCTAAAATGGAGGGTTTTGACTAGGTGTGGTGTAAACTTGCATTAATCAATAGGTCCACGCCTGAGCCCCTATTCATTTAATTTTTCTTTATATTTTTCATACAGTTTCCATAAAATTTATCTCCCATCATTTTTCCATTCTAATTTCTTCAGTCTACCATGGGGATCCCATCTTAGGGTAAACTCCTAATACATGTTGAGGGAGAGAATACAAAGGGTGAATGAGGAGGTTCCACCCATGAACTCAAATCATGGTGGATAAGGTATTGGAAGGTTCATCTCGTGGATGTAGGACTGATTTATTGGAATTTTACACTCGGAGGTAGGATCATTATACTATATTTACATGTAAATTATCAGTGTTATATTTTTTTCGTTTATTGAATCATTTTATATGATATTTTGGAACCCATGTTCTTCAATCTACTTCAAATATGTTTAAATATAATGTTTTTGGGATATTTGGTTGCTTCAGAATCAAGGAATCCCACGTAACAGTAGTGTTGTATTGTGAAAAAAAACTAATTTGTTCATTCTTTTTAGAAAAGATGAGTTTTAGAAGTGAAAGATGTTTTGTATTACATCGAGATATACCTATCTATATAGTCTACTGCACTTTAAAATAGTGTTTCGGGAAATAAATACTTTGTACTCTATGTACATATCGCATAATGGTACATGGCCATTTGAAACATTATTTGGAAAGGCTGCCCATATGAGGGGTACATGGACATGTACTAGTACATGAGTAGGACCCATATATTCTGTATCCATCTTTTAATACATAGACAGACACCATGTATTATCTCTTCATATAAAATTATATAGAATTTCGTTTCATTGAGAGTACATGTAACATCCCAAGTAAGTAATTAATAATAAATATTTTTATATATGTCTACTAATGATTAAGATAGTGTTTTAGAGGCTTAAAATGAAAATAAATACAATCTTATGCATGGAATAAACTAATATTCTTAAAAGATTGTTTTACTGCCTTTTGATGGAAAACCCCTTTTAAATCAAAATTTTGACAATTTTATAATCCTTATTTATCAAAAAAACATATTCATTATGATTGGGACATTGAAATTTACATTGGATAAAATTTTGGTATTTTTCTGACAATGTTCATTTTTTATGAATAGTGAAAAATACTGCATTTTACATCAAAACTTCTTTTTCATTTAATTTAATTATATGGATAGATTATCTTTTTAATTGGTCTTAAAGTGTAATATTAATATATTTTTACCATTTAATCCAATGGTGGTCATTAGGATTAATTTCACTTTGGAATTGGGCATAAACTAATGCCAAACTTTTCATAGATATTGTTTCAAAAAACCCGCTATTTGTTTTGACAGCGGAAATTATTTTTAAATCAATTATTGCAATTTATGTATTTTGAATTTGGTAAAATGGATTACATATTTGGAATCAGATGGTCCAAATTATGCAATTAAGACTCTTTTATTTTTGGACATTATGAATAGTAACGACGGTAATTATCTTTAATAATCTTGATTAATGAGTAATCAGGTAGTTAAGGATAATAAAATTATAGCATAATAATAAAAAATGACCAAAAAATGTGTCCTATGGCTACTGGTTGTCTCATGCCGACCATGGGATGCCTTGTGCCAATCTTGGGGGTCCCATGGAATCACTTTTGTGAGAATGTGACTTTTTATCTTTTTATTTTTAAAGAATGTTAAATGTAACAAAGAATGTGTCACCTAAGTAAAATATTTTTAATTTTGTCTAAATAAATTATGTTTTGGACTATAAATAGTTACTGGAAAGATAAAAATATTTTCTACATAATAGTATTTTTTTAATTTTTAGAAATTAAATTAATTAAATTATTTATGACATCATAATGATGCAGCGATGACCTCATTATTTGAAGATTTAAATAAAATGGAAGGACAGTGTAAAATCTAAGACCTAAACATGTCCAAAACCTATTGGGTGGGTATATTTCGAACCCTTATCACCTTAGCCTCGAATTAAATCAATGTGGGACCTTTAAAATCCGAAACGCATTTGAAAATAAAGTAACATTTCTTTACATTCCAAGAGTGCCCCTCCTCTCCTCTTATAAAAGGCCCCCACCTCTACCTCCATACCCACACTTCCAAAGCTTTTGTCTCAGCCAAACCCTACCCATTTTGTCTCTCCACTTCCATCTCTTACTCCTTGAAGCCTCACTTTTGGCAGAAGTCTTCCCAAGGAAGCCTTAGAGCTCAAATCTAAGAGAGTTACCCGATTTTGAGGTAATGTGTTCACTTGTGTTCTTTTGTTTTATTTTACTTCTCCAATCGCCTAAACACTTTTTTTAATTTTTTTGTAACAAATACAGTATCTTCAATATACTAGGATGTTGTTATAGGAAGTATTCGAGCTACACTTACACACACCTACATCTAATGGCTAAGGAACATACTATTTCTGTGGATGGCGAATTTCTGCCTCCCGAAACGATGATTGTTCAATATTCTTTTAACACCATCAAAGGTGGCCATTAAGATGACACTATATTTATATATGATATATAATATGTTTATGTTTTCCTTAAGCTTCTGTATTTTTCATTTTGGGCTTACCTTTATGGTTTCGATTATGGGTAAACGTGATATCTTCATTTAAGGAAGTGCGGACTACCGCCCCCTCAAAGTGATTTGATTTGTTAAATACCATATGTGGGACGTATAAATGATGGAGATATGATGTAATATATGATATTACACTATAATTATAATATACCTTTATACCATTATGATTCCAATCTAAAAAATAAGAAATAGAAATGAAAGTAGCGTTAATGCGTACGTACGGCTTACCGTCTCCATGAACAGTGCATTTCATTTCTTACCTCTAAATGATAATGTAATATTATAAATTCATTCATGTACTGGATATATATGAAATATATGATATCTAAATCATGAATACCCTTCTGGATATAATGGATACATGAACAACTTGTAATTATAAAGGGCTTATTTTTGACTCAATTACCAATGATAGTAAAAACGACCGGTATTAACATAAATAATTACATAGTGTTCATGACATGGAAATAAGTGATATAAAAGGAATAATGAATTTGAAAAGGTTCTTAAACAAGTATAAATTAACTCAAGTTTATTATTCAAGAGATTAAAGAACGACCAAGTCAAGTCGGACCCGATGTATGGGACTTCGTCTCAATCTCCTTTCATTGAGGCATATTTTGTTTTATACACAACTTTCTTTTATACGGTGTATAAAACCCTTTGACTTTTACGTTTATCCAATATGAATCATTTTTATAGGAAGCATTTTACTAAATTACAAAAGGGAATGTTTTTGTCGTACGTATGCGACGACAAGGACTTCTCCGCTGCCGTGACCATTATTTGAATTTCGGCTTCCTCTACAAGCCATACCTTCTTTTTAAAAGAAAAATAAATACCATGTTTTACTTTTCTTTTATTTTGGTATTAAAAATGGTTTTCTTAATGTTTTTATATCAATTTGTTGTATTGATATATTGTGATTGAAATATGGAAATGTTATGTTTCCTTTATGCATGTTTATGTGATACAATTATGTTGAGGTTCCTGGGCATTATTATGAAGACAGGTGGTTCTATGATAAACTAAGGGTGGGTGAGCCCGATATAGCTCTCCAATGCATTGGGTAACGTGAAGGAGTGAAACGTTAAGGTTTCTCGGAAGAGATTTAGGGAATATACTATGATGGGTATTCCAAACGTAACCAAGAGGGTTACTACCTACGTAAGAATGTTATGAATGCCTCAAGTTACCTTTATGTCTTATGATTTCTATGATTTATTCATGATTTGATGATGTATGTTAAATTACTTATGTTTTATAGGTAATGTATGATTTCATTCTTATGTATATATGTATCCATGTTTCCTTTCCATATTTTTATAACCCATACTGAGCTTTTTATGCTCATCCCATGTTTTTTTGAAATTTTTTCACAGGTCAAGGGAAAGGTATATGATATGATGATAGTGTCAAGGATGTGTCAAGAATGAATCTATGTTTTATTTTAAATATGTTTCCATTGATGGGAAAAAATGAATACTATCTTTATGTAACCACTTTGTTTATATGTGGAATGTAATGCAAGTTTAATGTTCTAATTCTCTAAAACTCTAAACCTGAAAATATCTTCAATGTGTAATCTTGTAATAAATCAAGATTAAATAAGGTTTAAGGCTGGGGCCTTATAGTTGGTATCAGAGGTCAGTTTAGATAACATTAAGAGTTACAATTATATTAAATGATTATCCAAAAATATTTTTTTTTTGGTCAAATTGAAGTGATATAGTATTTGAAGATTACAATGTTACTTCATCTAAGACATGTTTTTTCAGAATGGTTTTCCACATAGGAAACATGGAAGTAGTGCTAGGAAGGCATACAGAAGGAAATAACCTTCTGAATCAGCATCCCGAGATGGTCAGAATTAGAACTGAACAGTTTGTTGTAGTAATGGCGCAGTTGAAACAAGCGATAAATGGTGGTGGTATCCATGCACGAGATCCTCCAGATCAACCGCAGAGGAACATGTCATTGGTGGAACATTTCATGATTCAACATCCCCCATCATTCAGAGGATCATCTGACCCTATGTTAGTTGAAGGGTTGATTAAAGAACTGGAGAAGATTTTCGATGACATGGGGTGTTCAGAAAATCAAAAGGTTAGTCTTGCTATTTACCGTTTGGAGGGTGAAGCAGATCAGTGGTGGTTGATGGTTAAAAATATCAGTGATGCCGATGAGATTGATGCTCTTGACTGGGATGAATTCAATGGTATGTTTCTTGAGAAGTATTTTCCTAAGGCTGTTTGACTTAGGATGGAAAAGCAATTCTTGGAATTGAGGCAAGAGGAAGACTCAGTGGCTGCCTATAAAGAAAGGTTCACTCGATTGGCAAGGTATGCTCCAAATTTTATCTGAGACCCTGATAGTAAAATCAATCGTTTTTACTCAGGATTAAAGCCATAATATCTAAGGGAATTAGCTTCTCATGAGTTTGATAGTAATGAAAAGATTTTTCGATGTGCTGAAAAGGTGGAAATGGTGTTTGCCAATGATCAAGTATTCTATAACAACCAACAGAAGAAGAGACTGAAGTGGAAGGAGAAAGGTATGAATTCTTCAAAAAAGTCTTATGGTAAGAAAACTAAGTTTCCAGTTTCTGATAAATGTGGAAAAAGGCAAGTTGGGGAATGTCTTCTGAATTCTGTAATGTGCCATCGATGTGGTAAGATGGGACATAAGGCTCGTGATTGCACTGAAAAAGATCAGGGTGATGGTAAGACCAAATTTGATTTACAGTTAGTGAAATGTTATAAGTGCAGTGAGATGGGTCACTATGAAAATGAGTGTCCGACAAAGAGCTTGAGTGATGGGAAGCGGTTATACTACAAGCAGAAAGGGGTGGTGAAATCCTTTGCAACTACTTCAGCAGATTTCGGGCCGTCAAATGAAGTTGTATTAGGTACATTGTTTGCTTTTTCAGATTATGCCAGTGTGTTGTTTGATTCGGGGTCTACACATTCTTTCATCTCTGAAGCATTTTCATGTAAAATGGGAATAACATCTTAAGAAATGACTCCTGAAATTGTGGTTAAAACACCTGGGGGAAATGTTGAGGCAAAACAAATTTATAAGAATCATCCTATCCTTATCTATGGAAAGAACCTACTTGCAAACATTATTTTTCTACATCTAGTAGAGTTTGATGTTATCCTGGGTATGGATTGTCTCTCTATTTACCATGATAAGATTTACTGTAGAGCTAAAGAAGTTTCTTTTCAGAAAGACTTTCAGTTTTTTACGAGAATTAACCCTTACTTTTGATAACATATCAATAGGCCGAGAAACTTGTAAAACATGGAAATGAATGTTACCTTGCACACATCATTGAAAATAAAGGAACTGTTCAGATTAATGATGTGCGTGTGGTAAATGAAAATCTTGATGTTTTTCCTGATGAGTTTCCTGGAATAATACCAGATCGGGATGTTGAGTTTACTGTTGACTTAGTTCCTAATGCAAAGCCAATTTCAAAACCCCCTTGTCGAATGGCTCAAGTTTAACTTTTAGAGTTAGAGAAACAATTACATGACTTATTAGATAAATGTTTCATTAGACCTAGCACATCACCATGGGGTGATCCTATCTTGTTTGTTAAAAAGAATGATGGCTCAATGAGACTTTGCATTGATTATAGGGCCTTGAATAACATCACTGTTAAGAAAAAATATCCTTTGCCTCATATCGATGATTTGTTTGATCAGCTCTAGGGAGCTCAGTATTTTTCAAAGATTGACTTGAGATCAGGGTACCATCAGCTGAAGGTAAAGGAATCAGATGTTCCGAAGACCATGTTCTGTACAAGATATGGCCATTATGAAATTGTAGTAATGCCTTCTGGGCTAACCAATGCACCTGCTGTATTCATGGACTTAATGAATAGAATTTTTCATGAGTTCTTGGATAAGTTTGTGGTGGTTTTCATTGATGATATTTCGGTGTTTTCTAAAAGCAAAGAGGAGCATGAAAGACATTTAAGGGTTATCTTACAAACCTTAAAATAAAAGAAACTGAATAGAAAATTCAGCAAGTGTGAGTTTTGGTTGCAACAAATTTATTTCCTTGGTCACATTGTTTCTAAAGATGGGATAACTGTTGATCATCCAAAAACAAAAGTTTTGGAAGACTGGCCAAGACCCACAAATGTAACTAAGATTCCTAGCATACTTGGTTTGGCAGGCTATTACCAAAGGTTTGTTAGAAATTTTTCACAGTTATCTAGTCCAATGACTAAGCTAACTCGGAAGGGTGTTAAGATTATCTGGACAAAAGAATGTGACGATTGTTTTCCATAATTGAAAAGAAGATTGGTGAATGCTCCAGTTTTGGCACTACCTTCCAGGAATGGTGAGTTTGTTATATACAATGATGCTTCATTGAAAGGACTTGGTTGAGTCCTAATGCAGAATGATCAGGTAATTGCTTATGCATCAAGACAGTTGAAAACTCATGAGCTAAATTACCCTACACATGATTTGGAATTAGCTGCTATTGTTTTCGCTTCAAAAATTTGGAGGCATCATTTTTATGGAGTAAAGTGTGAAATATATACTGATCACAATAGTTTAAAGTATATATTCACTTAGAAAGAGTTAAACATGAGACAAAGGAGATGGCTTGAATTAATCTAGGATTATGATTGTACAATTCATTACCATCTAGGAAAAGAAAAGAAAGTGGCTGGTGATTTGAGTTAAAAAAGTAATGCTTCATTAACCATGTTGCATTTGGAACATGATCCTTTGGTTAAGGATTTGATGAACTTTGGCATAGAAGTTGTTGGTGTAGGATGTTCTTCTGTTTTGTTTCAGGTATCAGTGAAATATTCTGTATTAGACAGAATCAAGCAAGCACAGAAGCAAGACAGTGAGTTGTAGAAAAAGGTAGAGATGGTTCAGAAAGGTAAGTTGCATGAATTCAACCTTGATATTGATTGTGTTTTGAGATTTGGGAAGAGATTGTGTGTGCCTTGTGATTCACAGTTGAAGAGAGAGTTGTTATGTGAAGCTCATAGTTCTCCGTTTTCAGTTCATCCAGGCATTAATAATATATATAGAGATCTTTGGGAGTATTACTGGTGGGATGGAATGAAAAGAGATATTGCTTATTTTACTGTAAAGTGTTTGACTTGTCAACAGGTTAAAGCAGAGCGGCAGTTACCGAAAGGGATGCTTCAGCCTCTACCCGAGCCAGAGTTGAAATGGGAGAATATATCTATGGACATTGTTGTGGGATTACTGAAGACATCTCGAGGTTATAATGCAATCTAGGTTATTATTGATCGCTTGACTAAATCTGCTCATTTCCTTCCTATTCAAGATACTTTCTCTCTAGATAAAATTTCCCATTTGTATCTTAAAGAGATAGTTAGGTTACATGGAGTTCTTCTCTCCATTGTATCTGATGGTGATCCCAGGTTTACTTCTAACATTTGGAAGGGCCTTCGGAAGTCGTTGGGTACTGAATTAAATTTTAGTACACCTTTTCATCCTCAATCAGATGGGAAGTCAAAACGAACAATTCAGACCTTGGAGGATATGCTACGAGCTTGTTCGATGGATTATCAGGGAAGTTGGGACCAACATCTTTCTTTGGTTGAATTTTCATATAATAACAGTTTTCATTCCAGTATACATATGGAACCATTTGAGGCATTATATGGGAAGCGGTGTCGAACTCCAGCTTTGTGGGATGAAGTGGGTGAAAGGAATTTGATGGGACCAGAATTGGTAGAAGAGTTGGCAGGACAAGTTCAGCTGATACAGAAACACATGAAAACAGCTCAGAGTAGGCAGAAGAGTTATGCAGACAACAGGAGGAAGGATCTCTCTTTTGAGGTAGGTGATCATGTATTTCTCAATGTATCACCATGGAAAAGTGTGATGCGATTTTTTAAGAAAGGGAAGCTGAGTCCACAGTTCATTGGACCATATGAAATTCTAGAGAGAGTTGGATCAGTTTCATACCGGGTGGCTTTACCTCCGAGTTTATCTCAGGTATACAATGTTTTTCACGTTTCGATTTTGAGAAAGTATATTCCAGATCCATCTCATGTTTTGAGTCCAGAGGTAGTTCAGTTGGAAGAGAACCCATCTTATGAGGAACAACCGGTCTAGATTCATGACCACAGGGAGAAAGTGTTACGAAATAAGGTTATTAATCAGGTAAAGGTTTTGTGGAAAAACCACATGATTGATGAGGCAACATGGGAATCTGAAAATGCGATGAGGGATAAATACCCCCATTTATTTGTTAAGTAAATAAATTGCGGGGACACAATTTTCTAAAGGGGTGAAGGATGTAACATCCAAAGTAAGTAATGAATAATAAATATTTTTATCTATGTCTACTAATGATTAAGATAGTGTTTTAGAGGTATAAAATGAAAATAAATACAATCTTATGCATGGAATACACTAATATTCTTAAAAGATTGTTTTACTGCCTTTTGATGGCAAACCCTTTTTAAATTAACCTTTTGAAAATTTTATAATATCTATTTTTAAAATTAAACATATTCATTATGATTGGGACATTGAAATTTACATTGGATAAATTTTTGGTATTTTTCTGACAATGTTCATTTTTTTATGAATAGTGAAAAATACTGCATTTTACATCAAAACTGCTTTTCCATTTAATTTAATTATATGGTTAGATTATCTTTTTAATTTGTCTTAAAGTGTAATATGAATATATTTTTACCATTTAATCCAATGGTGGTCATTAGGATTAATTTCACTTTGGAATTGGGCATAAACTAATGCCAATCTTTTCATAGATATTGTTTCAAAAAACTCGCTATTTGTTTTGACAACGGGAATTATTTTTAAATAAATTATTTCAATTTATGTGTTTGGAATTTGGTAAAATGGATTAAATATTTGGAATCAGAAGGTCAAAATTATGTAATTAAGACTCTATTTATTTTTGGACATTATGAATAGTAACGATGGTAATTATCTTTAATTATCTTGATTAATGAGTAATCCGGTAGTTAAGGATAAAAAAATAATATCATAATAATATAAAAATGACCACAACATGTTTCCTAAGGCTACTGGTTGTCTCATTTCCGACCATGGGATGCCTTGTGCCAAACTTGGGGGACCCATGGAATCACTTTTGTGAGAAAGTGACTTTTTGTCTTTTTATTTTTAAAGAATGTTAAATGTAACAAAGAATGTATCACCTAAGTAAAATATTTTTAATTTTGTCTACATAAATGATATTTGGGACTATAAATAGTGATTGGAAAGATAAATAGATTTTCTACATCATAGTATTTTTTTATATTTTTTAGACATTATATAAATTAAATTATGTATGACATCATAATGATGCAGCGATGACCTCATTATTTGACGATTTAAATAAAATGGAAAGATAATGTAAAATCTAAGACCTACACATGTCCAAAACCTATTGGGTGTATATATTTAGAAATCGTATCACCTTATACTCGAATTATATCAATCCGGGACCTTTAAAATCCGATACCCATTTGAAAATAAAGCAACATTTCTTTACATTCCATGAGTGCCCCTCCTCTCCTCTTATAAAAGGCCCCGACCTCTACCTCCTTACCCACACTTCCAAAGCCTTTGGCTCAGCAAACGCCTTCCCTTTTTGTCTCTCCACCTCCCTCTATTACTCATTGAAGCCTCACTTGGGGCAGAAGTCTTCCCAAGGAAGCCTTTGAGCTCAAATCTAAGAGAGTTACCTGATTTTGAGGTAATGTGTTCACTTGTGTTCTTTTGTTTTATTTTGCTTCTCCAACCCCCTAAACACTTTTTATTCATTTATTTCGTAATAAATCCAGTATCTTAAATATACTAGGATGTTTTTATAAGAATTATTCAAGCAACACTTACACACACAAACATCTAATTGTTAAAGAACATACTGTTTCCGTGGATGGTGAATTTCTGCCTCCTGAAATGATGATTGTTCAACATTCTTTTAACACCTTCAAAGGTGGCCATTAAGATGACACTATATCTATATATGATATATAATATTTTTATGTTTTCCTTAGGCTTCTGTATTTTTCATTTGGGGAATACCTTTATGGTTTCCATTATGGGTAAACGCGATATCTTCATTTAAGGAAGTGCGAACTACCGCCCCCTCAAAGTGATTTGATTCGATAAATACTATATGTGGGACGTATAAATGATGGAATTATGATATTATATATGATATTACACTGGAATTATAATATACCTTTATATCATTATGATTCCATTCTATAAAATAAAAAATAGAAATGAAAGTAGCATTCATGCGTACGTACGGCTTACCGTCTCCATGAATGGTGAATTTCATTTCTTACCTCTAAATGATTATGTAATATTATAAATGCATGCATGTACTGGATATAAATGACATATATGATATCTACATCATGAATACCATTCTGGATATAATGGATACATGAACAAATTGAAATTATAAAGGGCTTATTTTTTACTCAAGTACCAATGATCGTTAAAACAACCGTTCACTACTACAAAAATCGCTTTTATCAGCGCTAAAAACCCCCTTTATCAGCGCTTTTTGAGTGCTGTAAAGCGCGGCGCTGATAAAGGGGGGTCCCTTTTATCAGCGCTCAAAAAGCGCTGATAAAGGGTGCTTTTATCAGCGCTAAAAAAAGCGCTGATAAAAACCCCCTTTATCAGTGCATTTTGAGCGCTGTAAAGCGCGGCACTGATAAAGGGGGGGTCCCTTTTATCAGCGCTAAAAAAAGCGCGAATAAAGGGTACTTTTATCAGCGCTAAAAAAGGCGCTGATAAAAGGGTTCTTTATGAGTGCTTTTTTTAGCGCTGATAAAAGGTGTCTAAAAATTGAAAAAATAAAAAAATATATATAATTCGTCGGGGGTTTTTTCACAGCGCTTGACCCCTCCCTTTTATCAGCGCTTGTCCCCCCAACCCGTACCCCACTCCCTCTCATCCCCCGCACGCTCCGCACGCTGCACCCCGCCTCCCTCGCGTCCCGCACAACCCTGCTGCCACTGGAATTCGAACACAGGACCTCCACCCTAACGCGCTGCCACTTTACCACTTAGCCATTTTGTTTTGTTCTCCATTTGATGATATATCTAGTTATATATATATATAGTTATATTTATTCGTATATTAATATAGATCCATATTAAAATAAGTTTATTTAGTTATATTAATATATATATATATATATTTGTATATTAATATATATATATATATAATTTTTTATCCGTATATTTATTTGTATATTAATATATATATTTATAAAGTTAATTTCAAATACATTTATAGAATATGTGTTTTTATGTGTGTATTTAAATAAATAAATAAATACATACATATATACATAGATACAATACACGCACACAAACAGAGATATATATATATATATATACATAGATATATATATATAGTTATGAATGAATCCATAGAAATGGGGGGGGGGGGTGAAAATCCTATGAGAATGTTAAAATGAAGATAAATTCTAATTCGTAAGTCTGTTTCAACTCCACAACCAGTGAAATCGAAGAACATGAAACGATCTTCGATATGATATGCGGTACAGGCCAAATGCACATCCGGATCGGAAGTTATAGCCGTTTGAATGTTAAAAGGACCATAACATATAATCCAGGAGTCCGTTTCAGCTCCACAATCAGTCAAATCGAAGAACATGAAACGATCTTCGATATGATATATGGTAGAGGTTTATCGGACATCGGTATCAGAAGTTATAGTTGTTTGAACTGCGAAAAACCGGGGTACCCCGACTAAAAACTCAGTTTTGGAGGCCTTTTGGGCCTTTTTTGGCCTTGAAACAACCTTGGACGGGTTTCACCCGTCCAAAGCGCTGTAGAGCTCTTCGCAGGCTTTGATTTGATATGCTGTGGAGCTAAAACGGAGTCCCGGATCAAAAGTTATGGCCGTTTGAAGTTTTGGTTTCATTTTCAACTTATTTTGGATCTTTCATTAATTTTTTTTATATTAAAAGTGTCATTAAATTACTATTAATTGTAAAAATTACATAATTACTAATTAAAAATATTTTTTAATTTATTTTATAACCCTCTTTTACTAAACATCTTATAAATTAAAATTATATTTCCATAGATCCTTTCTAAAACGTATTTATAAAATAAATATTATATTTATATCAATATAAATAGCTTAATAGATTTATATATTAATATATATATTTTTTAAATTTTCCCTTTATCAGCGCTTTTTATAAAAAGCACTGATAAAGGGGGGGTTTTTATCAGCACTAAAAAAAGCGCTGATAAAGACCACATTTATCAGCGCTTTTAAAAAGCGCTGATAAATGTGGCGCGCTCTGCTTGCCCCGTTTTGTAGTAGTGGTTATTAACATAAATAATTACATAGTGTTCATGACATGGCAATAAGTGATATAAAAGGAATAATGAACTTGAAAAAGGTTCTTAAACAAGTAGAAATTAACTCAAGTTTTTTATTCAGGAGATTAAAGAACGACCGATTCATGTCGGACCCGAGGTATGGGACTTCGTCTCAATCTCCTTTCATTGAGGCATATTTTGTTTTATACACAACTTTCTTTTATACGGTGTATAAACCCCTTTGGCTTTTACATTTATCCAAAAGGAATCTTTTTTATATGAAGCGTTTTACTGAACGACAAAAGGGAATGTTTTTGTCGTACGTATGCGGCGACAACGACTTCTCCGCCGCCGTGACCATTATTTGAATTTTGGTTTCCTCTACAAGCCATACCTTCTTTTTAAAAGAAAAATAAATACCATGTTTTACTTTTCTTTTATTTTGGTATTGAAAATGGTTTTCATAATGTTTTTATATCAATGTGTTGTATTGATATCTTGTGATTGAAAGGTGGAAATTTTATGTTTCCTTTATGCATGTTTATGTGATACGATTATGTTGAGGTTATTGGGCATTATTATGAAGACGGGTGGTTCTGTGATAATCTAAGGCCGGGTGAGCCTAATATAGCTCTCAAATGAATTTGGTAACGTGAAGGGGTGAAACATTAAGGTTTCTCCTAAGAGATTTAGGGAATATACTGTGATGGGTATTCCAAACGTAACCAAGAGGGTTACTCCCTACGTAAGAATGTTATGAATGCCTCAAGTTACCTTTATGACTTATGATATCTATTATTTATTCATGATTTGATGATGTATGTTAAGGTGCTTATGTTTTATGGGTAAAGTATGATTTCATTCTTATGTATATATGTACCCATGATTCCTTTCCATATTTTTATAACCCATACTGTTCTTTTTATGCTCATCCCATGTTTTTTGAAAGGTTTTCACAGGTCAAGGGAAAGGTACATGATATGAAGATATTATAAAGGAAGTGTCAAGAATGAATCCATGTTTTATTTTAAATATGTATCCATTGATGGGAAAAAATGAAAACTATATTTATGTAACCACTTTGTTTATATGTGGAATGCAATGCAAGTTTTATGTTCTAATCCTCTAAAACTCTAAACCTGAAAAGATCCTCAATGTGTAATCTTGTAATAACTCATGATTAATTAAGGTTTAAGGCTAGGCCTTATATTACACATCATGTAAAATTAAATAAATAATGTCTACTTTTTCTAATATGTGGGTGGGGGTTCTGGTGTTTTCTCCCCTGGAATATAAATTATACATTTGATTATTAAAGTATGAGGGTTTTTTAAATTAGATAATTATCATAAAAAACATTAGTAATCTATAGTAATTATGGATGGTCTTTTTTACTATGATATATCACTAGATTGATTTCTCTAATAATTGGTTTTGAAATTCTCTAGTGGGTTCAGTGTCAGATGTTTGTCCTTGGTCTGGGTGGTGATCATTTTGGTCAACCTATATTGAGTGTTCCATGGTGAACTATTCTAGGATATGTGAAAATATTATATAAGTTTTTATTGAGTATTACATCTTAGTAAATATTTGATTATCCCTATGTTTCGGTACTAGTTTCTCAAGGAATGAGATGTTGCAGTTCATATCCTATGGTTGAGGATTCGAGCAGTTTGAGCCTTCAGACTAGACTCGATACATGATATGGTGGTATTATGCATGTGAAACTTGATTATTGAAATGTATTTGAGGTACGTTTAAAAATACGTAGGTTGGATTGTCATTTATCTTGTGATTAGTGGTTTTCATAATCAGTTCTTGAGAATTCATGTGTTGCATGGTTTGGGTTATACGAAGGATACCATGTGATGTATACTAAATTTTTTTACATCATGTGGTCCATTGTAAATTTCAGTGGATTATTTCTTTTCATTTGGATTCCATTTTTTTTGGTCAGTTGTTGATCGATTATCAGGCGGAAATCATTAATGTCCATTTGGGTTTCTTCCATAGTAAGAATGGGTTGTTCCCCCTCAAATGTTTTCTTACAATTTTTACTACCTTTTAAAAGAATTAAAATTATTTTATGGGTGATTACCAAGGGAATACCTGTTATAGTGTCACATTACGTTGGGACCCCATGGACACTTATTTCATACCTTTCAGACATAGTGTATTATGAGTAAAAAATTATGTCATCTAATGGATGGAAAATCTAAATGGATGATAAAAATGTTGGCTGACATGATTAAGGATTCTATAAAATATATTGGTAGATCATGGGGGATAAAATTTAGTTAGTTGGGTTTTCAAACAAAAATCATTATCATGCCACGATAAATATGGTTCCTTTTAAGGAATTGTATGGATTTCTTTTTCATTCTCCAATTTTGGGGTTGGAAAAAAGTTATACGTAACTTTTTGGACAAATCCCTATATATAAAATAACAGTGAAGATTCAGTGGATTGGGAAGATAATAGAGACTAATGAAATTCATTAGAAGTCATATGTGGATCATCGTCAACATTATTTCTCTTTTAATATGATTGATCATTTATTCCATAGAATATCTCTATGGATTGTGAACCATCATCATGGATAAAATTTAATGTTATCTCTTTGATAAATATCCACTTTTAAAATACGTTAATGGGTTGGTGATGTTGCTTATTTATTCGCATGGACACCATATTTTAGTTTATTTTATAATGTGTTTTACATATCATATTTGAAAAAATTTCAACCTGATCCCGACCATGTAATTTGATAGGATCGCGTTGACCTAGAGCCGGATATAGGATTGGTGCATGTGCTTTTACAGATTTTGGACAAGAAATATAATGAATTTAATTGGAATATAATAATTATATTCTTTCTTATGCGGAATCATTTTCAATATCAATATGAATCATGAGAACATAAAAATGAAATTTTTTAGAAATAGCCCTTGCATTTTCAAAGAATTTGTGATTATCACCTTATTTAGGATACAAATTTCAATGGTGGGGATAATTTACACCACCATGGATTAAGTAAATAACTCTTAATTTATTTATTGTAACATTATAGTTATATTTAGATTTCTTTTTGATTGTTTGGATGAGTTTTCACATGATTTTGGTTTATTTTATGAAGGTTCATGATTTGATAATTGTTAGTTGAAACCATGACAGAACTCTAGAAAACCATGAAATAGGAGACAATGTGCCCTTAGTAGGAGAACTATTAGTCATGTGACTTGGAAAAACCATGTAGAAACCGTAGAGAAACAATAAGAAGTTGAATGTAGCTTTATTCTAATGATGAAACACAATTTTTATAACAGTGTGAGACAACCATGTGAGCATTGTTTAGATTTTGTTGTTGGTTTCATGTTCATCACATTGTTTCGCCAACTATACTTAGTAGATGTGCACTGTTAAAAAATAATTCAAATATTGAGGATCTAATTTTTTTCAATTTAATGGTATATATTCCCTTATCAAACACCAATACAATTTCTGCTCATCTTAAACCGTTATGTGGACCATTCCTATTCAGACATGATCAATACATTGTTGATTCATTGTGTGTTAGAGGCCTATAATCATTTGTAATTTCTCATTCATTGTGGGTTTTTTCATTTTTTATATTCTTTAGGGTATATTTACTTGTTGTGTGGTGCCAATATTGATGATATATGGATGTTTTGGTGATATGGAACAAGTTCTATGGATGCTTTCTGGAGTTTTAATCCTATTTTGTTGAATTATTTTTGACTTTCGGGGTTTTAACCTATGTTTATGAGTTAGTTTGATTAAATATCAAAAAAAATTATTTGAAAATGAATGTTGGATTACCAATTGATTGAATTTAATGATTTTAATTGTGAAATTGATGATCAAATATTTACAACAACCCTCTTTAGTTATGGCTTGTGAAATGGTGGAAATATATTGTTGTGAAAAATAATTTTTTTATTGTATTAGCATGTGATGGTTAGTTTTGATATGTATTTTGAAAAAATGGTTTTTTTGTTCATTCTCATTGATGTCACCCAGTGGAAGGAGTGTGTTATATTAGGGAACATGGTATATGGTTACATTGTGAAAACATGGTATATCATCGAGATACCTATCAAGTGTATATAACTATCACATTTCAATGTATATATCGATGTCTTGTCTTTTTGAATTGAATGGGTTAATAAAAAATTGAAATTGAGAAAGGGTTTTAAAGAATTTGGGGGTTTTATCTCATTAAAACATTAGTTTCTTTGGGAAATGGTTCTTCATTGATCTAAACTATTTTATAACAATTTATATAAATTGTTTTATATAAATGTGTTAACATGTTCTGACCTACTACCAAGAGTATGTAAGACATTTAGAGAATCCCTACATAGTTCTATACTCACCCCCTTCTTGGGTTTTGGTAATTTCCATATACAATATATTCGGACATATATAAATAAAAATTATATCATTTGTTTCATTATTACATAGAATTATTTGTTCATGTCTTACGTATTTGGATACTAGAGAATGTTTTTAGATATAGAGTATTTGTCCTTATAGTCATTGTGATTTATTGGTTTCTCCTCTTATATGTTATATGATAATAGTTTTGTTTCAACTTTTGATTTCTGACATGGTTCTGGGTTATAGTTTGGTTTAATTATCCATTGATTATAAATTTAGTTCTATTAACATTCTCTCATGCATAATATAATTGTTTTTGATCATATACTTGATTGAGGATGTTTTGTTTTTCATGTGAAATCATCTTGCAATAATTTTAAAGGCATGGAACTTATTTCCATCCTTTAGTGTCTTAGGGATGTACCCCAAGTCCTACTAACACCCTCTACATCTTCATAAGCCAATTGTGGAGGTGTATGATGCTAGATAAAATTTCAAGTCATATGAGTAAAAATTTTGAGAATTTTTCTTTTAGAATTATGAGCCACATGATTAAATCGTGGATTAGAATAACAAGTAGGTAAACCATGTGTTTTACCATGGTTTTAAAATTTTGATGATTTTCTAGATTTATTTTTTTATATTTTAAACTCAATTTAAATATCATCTCCCACCTACCCAGGCAACATGACCCCCATACTAAATTTTTAGGTGTGTCACCCCTTATTTCGATCATCTCTGTTTGTGTTGATTAATAGGGTGAACTTTATAGTTTACGGTCAGAACACTAGGGTTTTTTATAATCTAACTTTGTTCCGTTATCCCCTTTCTTTCACCCACTTATATCATTTTTTATTTAATTATAAATATTCTAGGAAACTTTTCAGTTATCTTTTCATTCTAATCCTTCATTATATGGCATGCATGGTTTCCTTCATGCTTAATATGTCAACCTCTATGGGAGTAGCAAGATTTTATACTATATGTTATCAATTCATGGTAGATTTTTCATTATCCTATAATTTTATTTATAGATATATAAAATTTAGACTATTAAAATTACTTTAGAACATTATATATACATTATTTATAATGATTAATTATTATTTCAAAGGAATATCATGTTATACAATATTTTCATTTCAATATATAGATATTCAAAATATTATCACATGATTGAAATTTGATGCCTATTTTAATATTAACTATCATTTTTGATTAAATTGTAGAATGAATATTTTATAATTATTTTAACGTATAAAATAATTGAAATCTCAATGATTTAAATAATGATTTAATTGGAATCTAAATGGACACATGAAATACCATGTGTTGTTAAAATAACATAGATATATTTTATATTATTTTAGTGGATTAAAATTTTTTCCACATTGGAGTATATTATTAATTAAACTAGTTTTGTGTTTGATCCTTATAAATTTTAAATATAGTGGGATGATTTCCAATTGAATTTGAGATGATGTTAATTGCCTTTAGTGTATCAATTATAGATTTAAAATTCATATTCCATGTGTAACAAGTTAAATAGCCTTCAGATACTTTTTAATTTTAAATTTAAGATATAGACTTTAAAATTGTATAATCATTTCTTGTTATTCGTTTTGTTTAACCATGTGTTTATTTTCCATATTTAGGGTTATTTTTAAAATTTCTATGAATCGATGAGGGGGATGGAGGATTTTTCTATATGACAGAATCAGATGTGATGGCAAGATAATAAGTAAAGAGTGATGCCTAATTATATCTATATATTCTCTCTCAACCACAAATTTATTTTAATACAAAATTATTTTAGAAATTAAAACATTATTGAGAGAATATTGGCAACATAAAACTGAGCTTAAATAATAAGTATAAATATATACACGTTATAAATTTTCCAATTAAATGAATGGTATAAATAGTTATATTAGAGTTATCTCATATATATAATTTAAAATAAAATTACAATTTTAATTTTAATAATTTTTTTAGTAAATAATCAATCAGATTTTTGAAAATAATTTTTATTCTTCAAAAAGTTATTTTCACCAAAATTAATTTTTTTGATTTTCATAAAAATATATTATAAATAATTATTTAAACCATTATTAAATATATTAAATTATAATATTTATTTTATAATTGGAAGATTAAATGTTTATTTGTTTCATGTTTTAGTATTTTTAAAAATATATTGATTTCTCATTGAATAGTAACAAATAATGATTCCCCTAAAAATGTCATTTAATTTCAAAATATTAACTTATTAAAAATAACATTGTTTATTGAATATGGTATTATTTATCATAAAAATTATCATTTTATATTTAATTAATGCAATCAAACTTTTATCATATTTATATATTATTTTATTATATGTTTATTTTTGGGTTCATGATTGAGATTTTTATGAAAATTGTTTTATGGTGCATAATGTTTCTACTATATAATTAATTAAAACTATATGTATTGTGGGCCTTATAAATAAAAATTATATATTTTATATCATTAAATATAACTTTTTAATAATACATTGAATATTAGTAGTAATAAAGTAAATGTAAAATAATATTTTTATTGAAAAATATAATTCATAAAAGTTCTATATTTTATCTCATCTATGAGATTGATTCTAAAATAATTTTCCACTTGGGTGAATAGAATTTGGTAAAATAGATTAATTATATATAATAATAGTAATTTATATTATCTAATATGATGAAATTAATTTATGAATTTAAACAATATAGAAAATAATGAAAAGAAATTGTTGCTGTTAAGGTGAAAAAAGGTTTACTATGGGTTTTAACTAAAAAATATTTGTACAAATGAATAAAATAAATTTTTATAATATATTTTTTACAAATACATAGACCTTATCATGTCTAATCATTTATAATGAACCTTCCTAGAGAATGTTTTACTATGAAAAACTATTGTACACCATTTAATTTATAAAATACTAGTGTGCCGCCCAGATCACTTATAGAAGGCCACCCACTCTCCTCTCTAAATTACACATTCAACATCCATGTTCTCATCACGAACTGACTAAATGAATTATTATATTCCATTAACACACTCAAAAATAATTTATTTCCCTATTAATATTTCTTAAAAACGATTTCAGTGATCTCCTACACTGGTTTTCCTAAGAAGACGCACTCGGCTTAACCAGTCACATTTATATCATTTATTATTCTACCTAGATAAAATCAATATAATTAAAGATTATATAGTAATAATAGTATATTAATTATGTTTATATGTCACTTTGATAATAGAATAATCATAATTAACATCTTATTCTGTCAAATGGGATGCGAAATCCCCGCTCATGTGTATGGTATAGTACTACCTCACTAACAAATGTTATTCATTTTCTATCTTCACATATAAAGGATTTTTATAATGATTGAAATTAAATTAATTTGATATAGATTGTGTTATTAATTTATTAATACTTATTTAGTTTTTATGTAACATATACCTTATAAATTTCTATTATACGTGGATATTATAATATTACTCATGTGTATATAGGAATGCAGCCTCATGTAGTACTGTCATTTGTTTATAAATAATATATTACATGGATGGTAAAAAAGTAAAATAAAATGAATATTTCTGAAACTAATGAATTCATTAATATATTTGTTAATTTTATTTTCAGTTTAAATTCATTATATATAATTTTTGTACTTACAATGAAAAATGATATCATTGTTCAGATATATGTGTGTGTTACCCCCTCCATAAAGTGATGTGACTCATTTTATTCTCTATAAATCAAAGTAATTATATATATATATATGTGAATATAAATTTATGTTTATATAAGTAGATAATGTGGTATTTATGAAATTATTATCATTATATAAGATAAAATAACAGATTAATTATATCAACCCTTTCATTTAATACATTAAAATTAAATGACATTTTTTAAGTAATTAAAACTTTAAATAAATACAAACCCAAAAAAATATTAGTTTTGTAACTTTAGAAACATGGAAAAATTCATTATTTATTGTAAAATATTCATTTATTTCAAATCATATCCCAATTTGGTACCTCTACCTAAAATTTATAATTATTACACATGGAAAATAAAATAGAAAAATGGGGCTAATATCAGATGCTCAGTAAGGGTAAACAAAAAATATATATAAGGATAATCATGAGTATGAGGGTATATGATTGAGAAGATGAAAATAACTGATCACACCCTATATGTCGAATATCATAAACATGAATAACGGCATAAATATGTATAGATCATATGATGTGAATCATGAGGAAATAATGAACATGATCCATGAAAGCATAATATTAGATTAAAACATACATATATGGTAGACACATATGAATATAAAATTATTTTTATAATAGTGATGGATTTTTTATGGAAGATTTGTAGTATGGGTTCACATCACATACCATAATGTTAGCCATGCTTTTCTCCCATGACCATCTTAGAAGTCAATGTTTAATCACATGTAAATCATTGTGGAAAAAGTCTTTTATGAAAATGTCATGAGATATAAATCATTACCAAAAGAATTTTTTGGAGAGATAGGTCCCACCCATCACATAGTTAACCCAATAATATGGGTTACTTAATACCAAAAATCAATTATCATTTCAGAAACAATGGAATTAATTATGCTACATAAAAATCGTGAAATTATAACACAACCAATAAAAAAGAAATGGCATTGATGAATATCATTCCATCATTAACATAAACCATTCATAGAAAAAATAATAATGGAAAAATTTCAAAATTTCCACATTAAAAAAAATTAAAATCAAACAATTTTATCATTAATGGAATATAGTTTTCAGAGAACTCTTGAATGAAATTCTAGTAGAAGAAATCCTTTCTCATTGGATAACAATTTCCTAACCTAGAATTTCACAAAATATAAAAAGAAAAAATTTTCATTCAAAATAACCTTCTATAAATTGTGGTAATCTTCATGTAATTAAGGTGCAATGAAGGTGTAAGAATTCAATCATTCCATATAGGTTAAAGAATTTCTTTAAGTAGTTTTTTTTTCAAAATTCACAGTGTTAGTCATATATAAAATGATAAAAAAATTACATTCAACCAATTTATTAAAAAGTCAAAAAAGGGTAAAAATGACTTTACACATCCAAAAGAGAATAATAAAACCATTTTTTTAAGAAATTTTTAGAAAATATGTTATCATAAGAAGCATGTTATGGTTTATGTACGCTTGTCCAAAATTTTACCATTCCATTAAATCACATTTCAAATACATTAGAAACGTTCTCCATTAAACATGTAAATCATATGAAAAATATATATTGAATAATACATGTATATTTCACAATTCATATAATATAATTCATAAATATAAATACATAAAAATTGATTATTCCACTTCATTCTTATTCCATAAGAATGTTACATCATCAAATTAATCAATACATTCCCATTTCACATTTCATCTATTGTCTCATCCTCATTATCAATATAAATGTTTCGTATAACATCATTATTATTCTCTTCAAAATATTTCTATATATGTCCTTGATTTTCATAAAGACTATTCATTCCTCACTTTAATCATATAAGAATTGATATTTTCATAAGGAGACAAATATTTCGATCTATTTCATTAAATAAACCCTTAATTTTCACTATTCTATTACTCTCATTGTGTCTATAATTTTTTTAGTAAAAACCTCATCTTGTTCCTATAAGACATTAACATAGGTGATTAAATCCATCTTATTATCACAATGGATACTAAATCTCATTTCATCCATGATATGCATTTCTCAAAAACTTATAGAACACATTCCTTCTCTTAGGTGGTGAATCTGAGTATTGGTTAAGGTATATGATGTTATAAAAGTTCCATGAGAACTATTTAGGCATCATAAAAACATCCTTCACTACAATTATTATCATATTTTTCTCTAATTTAAAATATTTATTTATATTAAATATTAATCCATTTACTTATGGGTCCCCCACTTACTGAAAATAGAATTTATAATCTCTAAAACACATATTATGGTGAAAACCTGCATAATCAAGAAAATTAATTAAATAATATCTATATTATGACTCCAACCTTGATCTATGACCCCAAAATTTTATCCTACATTATTAATATACACATATATTTATATTATTCATTATATTTCATGATGATTTTGTGAATTACCAAATTATATCCCATGAGAGTGTCAAACTACATTTGTAAGAAGTCCTATTGTCATGCACCATGTCAAGATAGAGCCCCGCCCAATGCCCCTTTCTGGAATATTTAAACCTACTTACAAGGTTTATAGAGCAATATACAGTTGTATTATATACATATGTATTTATTTTTCTAAAGCAACTTGATCTATCCCTTAAAAAAATTCCTATACATTGTCATATACTTTTCTTTATCCATAGATTTATCCTTATAAATCTCTTTATGGTTTTGACTAATGTTTTCTGATCCTATTTTCTAATAGTTAACTAAAAATTTACCCTAATACCAACTATATAGACCCTCTCATTATATAAATTAACATTCTTTACCTATTAATTATATATAAAACACTACCCAAACTCCCACCTAATTAATGTATTAGTTTAGCGAATTATGAAACATGCAAGAAAACATCTTTTTTATTTAAATATATATAACGTTTTCTATGAAGATCTTCCACTTTAGAAAGTATAACTAAACACTTTCATCAAAACATGGTTAAAAGAATCATAAAAAATGGTTGAGATTGGATACACATTATGGGTATATAATGGAGATATAAAAACAATATCAATATTATAGGGGTATAATAAAAATATCATGAATATAGAAGATTAAACCATTCTGGGGAAATATCATAAACAAGAATCGTAACAGAAATATTTATGTTCATAAGACCCAAAAAAAAAAAAACAATTAACATGATCCACGAAAGAATAATATTGGAATAAAACATAAAACACAAGAAGAAATATAAGAATATAATATTTATTTCCCTAGTAATCAAGTATTTTCATTCAAGGACCTCACGATTGTATGGTTTTTCCTACCATACCATCTTGGAAGTTATGCTTCACTCCCATGAACATCTTATAAGCCAACATTTTCTACAAATTCCATCTTAGTGGAAGAATTACTTTATTTTTATTTATGAGATATAAATTGTTACGTAATGCAGTAGAGGGAGATATAGGTCCCACCCATTTGAAAATAAAATTTTACAGATGTCTTCCATAAGAACATGGATCATTTACTATATCAGAACACATTTAAAGAAATGGGATTTATAAATATCATGCAATCGTAAAATTACCAATATAAAAGGATGGAATTCATAAATAATAATCCATTATAATCATAAACCATTAATAGAATGAATAATAATTGAAATATTAAATCATAACCCTTGTAAAACATATGTAGAATTAAAAAATGACCAAAAATAAGGAACATAATTTTGATATAAATCTTGGAAACAATTCTTGAATAATAAATTCTCTCTACTTTGAAAACATTTTCTTTCCATGAAATACTTTTTAATTTTAAATGAGAACATTTTTTCATAAAAATTAATAGGTATGACTATAAGGTATTATTCAAGATAATAAGGCATTATAAATATGTAAAAATTACTTAATGACATATAATTTAACTAAATATTATTTTTTTCATTTGATATAAAATAGAAAAAATTTCCTCATTTGGAATGAAACAAAAATATTTTTTTATGTCTGTGTAGTAAAATTTTATAAATAAGTAAAAATGACTTCAAACATCAATAATATAATAGTAAAAAATGAAAACATTTTTAGAAAAAAAAATCATTAGAAGGTAAATATTACTCAGTAAAGACATAAAATTAAACAATCCCAAATATATATGAGATTGTGAAATAAATACTCATCGCCCTATAATCAGTACAATCATACACCACATGAAAGAAATAAAATTATATTGAATTTAAAATACCGTGATCTTATGTTTAAAATCATAATATAAATTCATGGGTAGTATATAACCAACATATAAGAATCATGTAATGTATGAGGTATTTGTATCCTATAATTAAAGATGGGAAAAAATTCATTATTACTAGATTTACTTTTTGAACCATGTTCCCACAAAAGTTTATCATCATTTTATTCATTGAATGTCATTGAAAAATAATGTTAATTACATAAAACATCTTTGATTATTATATTTAAAACAAAAATAAAGTGAGTGGTGAATATGACATGTATCACATTAAATTAAAAAGTGAGATGATATTCCCATACAATAGGTCTAATTCTCATCATTTCTATCCAAAAATCCACTACTTTTATGGTCTCCCTCTAGACCTCCTCTTTGGGACACTACAGATAGTCATTTCAGAAGTCTAGAACTTATATAATTTTAATAAGTATGTTGATAAAGGAAATGGGTTTGGGCTGGTCTGTCATTAAGAATAAATGTTTTGTGATGACGTGAGGTAGGGGGTTCTCTTTTATAATTAGGATTAAGGGTACATTAGGAAAATCTCAAAATTTTAAATTGTTTTATGTTTATTTTATACTCCAAATAGATCCAAAGTGATTAATCACAATGATAAAATTTGGATGAGTATAATTCCTCAAATCTAATGTTCTATTGACATGATTACATTTCAATATTATCCTTATCTTTTGGCTATAACCCTTATTTAAACCCTTTAACTGTAACTATGAAAAAAAAAATTACACTTTCTGGAAAATAGTGTTACCATAAAATTCCATAAAAAGCAAAAATGGATCATTGATTTATTTTTAAAATTATTATATTTATTTGACCTATTTATACTATTTTAGGAAATCTATGTCATTCAATAAAAAAATTCGTTTAAAGTGTCATTTATTTCAATTTTAATAATAATAAATAGTTATTTTTAAATATAATATTAACATTATAACCTCTAACAGACACTTTTAATTCCTCAATATCATTTCAAAGGTTTATAAATAATTTTTGGATGTCATTATCTATTTTAAATTATATTTATTATATTATCTTTAAAATATTTTATTTTATATTTCCAATAATTAAACAACTACATCATCATCATTATACAAGACATTAATTATATAATTTGTTCTCTAAAAAATTTAAAACTATTGAAATGATAAATATAAATTTATTATATTTGAATATATTAATTTTAGTCAAATTTATCATATGTGTTGAACTATATTAAAATTGAATTACGTACTAAAATTGTGTGTTTGGCATTCTAAACTTATCATTAAAGATAATAAAATAAATGTCATATTCCTAACCAAGAGAAATAAAAGGGTTATAAATATAACCTAATCTTTTTTTGAAACCCACTAATCCAATTAAATTATGAAAAGTGTTAATTTAATTTTATTATATTATAATAATAATTCTACCTTTAATTACAAGATCTTCCATTAACCGTAATAAACAAAAATTACTAAAGTTACTATTAATAATATCTAAAAATAATATTTTGATCCAAATAGACTCTAAATATAATACTGAATACAACCATTATTTCTATTTTTGAGAAATCCATTCCACATAAGCTGTCTAATTAAGTTTAAAACAAATACTACAAACATGGTGAGATGGTGGGTAAAATAAATTTCCAATAGTACAATAAGTCATTATATCAAATATGAATATAAAGTTATTATAATGACCTTCACTGGATTAATATATGTATAATTGATCGATATTTATTTTAAAAATTAATTTATTGTATAAAAATTATTTATATTGAATGTATATTTTTAACATTAATGTAGCATTTTTCACATTTTATCTGGAAAGAACCTTCTGAGAAATATATAAAAAATTTATAGTAGGTAAATTTTTAGATTCCAAATTTAAAAATTATTTTTATATTACCAAATAAAATTTATTATAGAATCCAAATTTATATTAATTTTAATTCATAGAATTTTATAAAATGTTGTTCTGTTGAGAAAATAATATTTTCTATACATGTAAACAATATCTTAAAAATCATATTTCTCATTTTATATTTGTTTTTTATATAAAACCATTAAAAATAAAATTTTATATGTAGTTTTTACTATTTAAATTACTAGTTTTAATAGTAAGGTCATAACAATAAAATTTAAATAATTATAATAATAAAGTGATTATTTGTTGAAAATTGATGTTCTGTATGATGCAATATAAGTCTATGGTGCATGTATCATAAGAATAACACTGTTATTTCATTAATTTACTAAAAAATTATAAATTTTATATAATAACCAACAAGTATATTCATTGTTGTGTAATGAGAAAATATCAAAATGATTAAATTAATTTGGACAAATAATAATTCATAAAATCTCAGGATGTTGCATAAATGTTTTCCATTATGATCATTTAAAAATTGAATATTCACTCATTTGTACATATGACATACTATATTAATGATTGTAAAATCATTCATTTTTCATAATCATCAATGCTTATTGTATGATCTCAGACATCATGGAGGTAATTTCTCTTTTAAAATTTTGTTTGAGTACCTTAATGGATGTTAATGAAATTATCACCAGGTCAATGAGTATCCAGGAGGGTTATATCGGTGTAGGAGACCTGAATAAATGGGAAATCAGGCCATCATGATCATGTTGTAGAGTTGGAACATGGTTATGGAATGTGTGCGCCCAAACTATGTTATCCAGGAGAAGTGGCACATGGTTTGGTAAATCGGGTCAGGGATAAATATAAACCATATAAACTTGGATAGAGTCATTATATATAGTTGGTGCAAAGATTTTCAGACTATAATGGATACCCAAGATAATTATGTGACCAGGAACCCTCTTAGACAGAGGTATGTGTAGGGTTTGAAAAATCATGGGACTATCCCTTGTACCCCATTAAAAGAATGGGAATTTAGCTCCCCTCGTATTTATGTGTTCTCACCTGAATTGTTTCCTCATTCATTCTCCCTTAAACATAATGATGAAAAAACACCCAAATGATCTCAAGGGTTGATTTCCAATGTTTCTATTCTATATGGAATGTTATTGGGGGCGGATCAAATCTTAGTTTAATTCTAATTCTCCTCATTATTATCTTTTCTTAGTTATGGATTCAATATTTAATTTTTCTCCAAAAAACCAAAAACCCTCCTTTTCCAGCAATCATAGTTTGGGGCATTGAGTGTTGTTTGGGTATTACTAAAATTCTCAGGTTAAGTGAATGTTTATCTTCCAAATTGAGGTTGGTGGTCGAGAAGTTATACACCATCATCATAATTCTTTATTTTTGTGTATGTGATTTTTCTATGGTCTTCTTGCTATGCATGTGATGCATTTTGTAAATTTGGGTAAAATATTTGTATAAATAATGAATCCTAACCCTCATGATATCAATGGGATGCATTGTGATTTATTATACTATTTTATGGCCACCCATGTGGTGTGGGAACATTCCTAAAAAAGGAAATTTATGATTTTATTCCTATTAATGAAATGAGATGAAGTATATCCCAATATAAACATTTTTACATGATTGTAGAAATCATAAAGGGGAACTAATGATAGTTTTTTATAATATTTGTGAATGGAATAAGGGACTATTCAGATGATGCGGGGAATGGTTAAATGGAATAATATGAACATGTCAAATGTTGTATGAATTTGTAGTGGAAATGTGTAAATGGATTAAGGAATATGAATTGATGAATTTTTTATGTGGGTTAATGTATGAAAATTATGAAATAATTAAAATGGTATGACATAATGGATTTATTGATTATTCTATATTGGTTATGGTATGAAAAGGGGAATGGGTTAAATAGGATATTATATGTAAATGGTAAATTATATATTGGGTTATGTATTTATGATGATTCATATGTATTATGAAATGTTGATTTAAAATGTTATGGTTATTGGTTTTGTGTGGTTTGGGACATAGTATATATCTTTAATTGATAATGATATTGTAAACATTTTTTGATACTTATAGGGTATTAAACCTGAGGATCTATGCTGACAGTTTAGGTTAGTTTTAAGCTATATTCCCCACCCCTATAATTCATTGATTATGAAAAGGGATTGATGCTATATTCCCCTAATAGTTACATTTCATGAGACTACCTAGACTGAGGTTCCATGGAAAGTGTGATGTTTCTTTTTATGAAATTTTTATCCCTAATGATATAGGGAATTTGACATGTTTTTTTATGAATGAAAATTTTCTTGAATAGGCCATAGTGTAAATGATGTAAAATCCTAAACCATGGGGGGAGTGATTAAATTAGCTAATGTGAACATTTTTAATTGATAACACAAATGTTTTATTTTTCTTATATGGGAATTTATTTAGTACTTTCATCCAAAATCTTTTTAGACTATATATTTTATAGACTCTATTGAGGGTGGCCTATTGAGTTGTACTTATACCATGCTCGTGCCACCATTAGGAACCCATGTATATTTCATGGATGATGTTCAGTAAAATGATAAATTCACGATGATATAGAGATGAGTTAGTATTGGAATGTGCATGTATGATGTTCTAGATTTGTAGTTAGAACCAATTTGGGGATTTTTGGTGTTTTTATTTATCTTCTTTTTTTCTTCTCCTTGGAACCGTTATCAAATTATGTTAAAATATAATTTAGTTGAGATAGTACAATATTTTGTAAATGGTTAGTAATGAATGTATCTGGTTTACTTATTATAGTTTCTTTATTTCATTTGTTATATGATGTATGTTACTCTAGTAAAGAGTGTATTTCCTCCCATTGGGATCAATTATTCCCTCACTACATGTCAGAATCATTTAGTATATTGGGAGGCGTGCTTGAGGTCATGTGGAGACCTGACATAGGGTACTGCTTAATTGGCATCTAGACTTGGGAAATTATAATGTCATATCATAGAAGTTCATTTCTATGCCATACATATTGGTAATTATAGATAGGATATTATAATGTTTCGGGCATTAGAAATGAGCTTAGGCAAAGTAATTGGTAACCCATGTACGAGGGAGAACCCATGTACTCATTATTGGAATTTTTTTCTTAATGTGTATTTATATAATTGATTTATATTTAACCATTGGATGAAGCACTTTTTGTGTGATGTGACATTTTATCTTATTTTTTTCTTTACCATAGTGGAATGCAGTGGTGAATTAATTCATTTTTACATACACCTAAAGATATATATGGGATGCATCGTGGTAGGAACACACAAAAAGGGTGTGTGGGACTTGAGGGGTAAAATTCATTTCAAATTCCATCAAAATTTGAAGAAAATAATTTCCTATAAAGATGATGAATATGGTTAAATGGAAGGATTGTGAAAGAATGGTTAGTGAATTGTACTTAATATAAGGTGTAAATGAGTGAAATATTGGCTTCAACTCATTGAGAAATGGAAATGTTCCAAGGATGGAAAGAATTATATTACGGTAGTAGAAAATGGTTTATAAAAGTGTGTTTAATGAAATACTCATGACTATGTAATTTGGTTTACCTAATATTTACCGTAACCCACAATAGGGATGGATGATGGTAGTGTTTTAGGTGTGATGATAACATTTGGGATAGTGTTTTCAAATTGTGTTATTTTATGGATTGTATGAGGACTTATTTTATTTAAATTTGTGAAGATTTATATTAAATTTCTTAAGAAATAAGTTTGGAATATAATAGAAATTCCACCACGACTTCATGTGATACTTTAGAGATAATAGGATATCACTAATAATGATCAACTAGTAGGGGATCACGAAAACAAGTAGGTACAAGAAAAGTGTGTGGAGGGGAAGTTATGTGAAATCTTTTCTCGTTTTAGGCAGATGATGGAATGATACCGAGGGTGGGTTGCACAGAATATGTCTGATCTGACTAGAGAGTTCTAGTTGTTGAACCCTATGATGTTATCCAATGTGGGTGAACCCGATTCAGTAGTGTTAGGGATAGATTGGGCCAATATGATTTTGGATCACATAGAGACTTGTCAAGACGTGAGACTCAAGTTGTATGTTTATATATTGTGGGGTAAAGTAACGTGCTAGTGGGCTAAATAGGTTCAAACTGATTAAGATGATTGTATATTATGGAAATACATCCATGATAATTTTCTGGATAATTTATAAACATATACCTTGACAAAAGTGTGGGAAGAAGAGTTTATGAGGTTGGCCTATGGGATTATATTATTGGTTAATTATGTGGTCCGCTTCACGGATGTAAAATTCCTATTAATAGCATTGGTAGGGGAAAATGAATCTCTGATGATATGTTTCTAAGATGTACATAGAAAGGATTTTAATTCCTAGGAAAACATAACCCATTAAAAATGATTATATAAGTGTTGGATTAGCCCCGTATTTAAGAAGGGAACATAAAAGAGTCCTCAGGTAGTGGGTTTTATTCTGTAGTTGGATAGTCCATTGGTGAAACATCCATGGGAAGGAAAAATCATTTTGGGAATCTTCATCAAGTTGGAAGTGTGCAGTGTAGGCATAATAGAGGATCAGACTCTAAAGTTAATGAAGATGTGTTTTTTTATCAATGTTTTATGCTGAGAAACATGCTTGGTCAGTTCCCCTGACCACCGATTGAGTCATAAGCATGCTGGAAAATGTGAAATGAGTGTATGTTTTGTAGAAACCCAAAATAATTATACATGGTTGGAGGATCGATGCCAACATAGAGCATATGAAGGGGATCACATACACTGTACTAGGAAGACATTTGGAGCTCGACTAGTGATTCCAAATTTGGTGGTTGGTGTCGTATTATATGGAGAGAGTATCCATATCATCTCAATAATTCATTTATAAGGACACAGAACGGAGTCTAGAATAGAGTTTCAGGTCAACTTCATGCAGTTATTCTAGTACGTGGAGGTTGAAAGGCTAGTCCATCGAATGTTTGAGGTATGGCAGTCGAAACTTTTTTGATTGCTATAGCTTTATTCGATATAGATGTCTCACATTCTAGTATTTCTACTTAGATGGTGGTTATTTTGGGAAAATCAGTATAATTGATATCTGGGGCTATGTTGATTGATACACTATTAAGGGTGTGAGAATAAAAAATCTGAAAATAAAATGTGTGTGTTCTTGAGGTTGTTTGGTACAATTTTCTTTGGTACTTGTTTGAACTTGAGATGTCAGGTTTTGATCTTATTTTGGGAATAGAATTGCTTGTAATTTAATATGCCTACATTTATTGTTTCCAACATATTGTGATTTTCAAATCCCTTGATGAAGACACCTATTTCTTTCATGGTGACTAGGATATTCGTATTGGTCATGTAATGGTAGAATTCAATAGTTGGGTGAGCTCATTGCCCAGGTGGATTTTATTTTTCTTGATAATGGAGGACTATAGTATCATTCCTTCATTCTATACTGGATCAATTTTAGGATTTTTTTTCATGAGAAATTCTTATTGCTACCACCTATGAGGGATCCTCAGTTGACAATATATATTTTACCATGAAAAAAACCAGTTTCTATTCCTCCATATAAAATGGAACTGATAGAACTCAAGTAACATAATACTCAGTTATAGGATTTGGATAGTAAATGTTCACTCAAAATATTATTTCGCCTTGGGGATATTCATTATTGGTTTTCAAGAAGGCTGATATAAATTTTTCATTATGAATCAATTATAGGAAGATGAATTTGTAGACAACTATGAACTGATGCCATGTTCCTCAAATCAATTCTCTTTTTGACAACTAGATAACTACCTCTTCATTCTCGATGATTGATCTAAGATCTGGGTACAGTCAGCTAAGAGAGAGACCTTATTATGTACCATATACATCCTTTAGAAATGGGTATGGATTATATTATATTTTTTTGATTGTATTTGGGTTGACCAATGTTCCCTTAGCTTTATGGACCTAATTAACTGAATCATTCACCCATACCTTGATGAGTTTTTTGTTTCACTATTGATGAAATATTTTTCTACTCTAATGCTCATGATGATCATGCTATACATATTATCATCATACTATGTATAGAAAATTAAAAATCATTACTATTCCAAGATATCCATGTGACATTTCTAGTTTTTTAAGGATTATCTCTAGCGTCAAACCATCTCAGAAAAAGGTGTGTTAGTGGAATTGTAGAATGTGAAGACATTTGTTTCATAGGTGTATGACAAGAATAATTCTAAAGATATTTGTATTATAAGATTTATAGGCTATTAAAAATGTTCTAAAAATAATGTTCCTATTTGGGAGCACCTATCTCAGGCTTGATAATGATGGGAGTCAAGTTTGTATGGAATATGGAATATTTGAATTCTGTCAACAAGTTTATGACATTGATAACAACTACCCTGATCCCATTTTTCCCCTAAAATAGAAAATAAGTATACCTTATATTGTGATTCATTTGTTTTAGGTATTGGATAGGTTTCATACCGGATGACCAGGTTATAATGTATTATTCAAAATAGTAAAGTCCAAATGAAGGAAATTTCTATATTCATTATCTTGAGTTGGACATGGTGGTTAATCATTTAATGTGTTTTCACCATTACTTGTTGAGAGAATGGTTTGCAATGTATATAAATAATATAATCCTTAAGTACATATTTAATTATAATGATCCTTGTCAAATGAAATTAATGTCGATTGAGTACATACTGTCAATTGATTTTGAAGTAGTTTATATGCTACAAAAGTGTTATATTGCTATGGTTGGATTGAGTTGTAAGTATTAGAATTAGGCGGTTAAAGAATGTAATAATGAGTAAAAGATGGTGGAATTGATTTCTAAGATGTAAATAGAGATACAAGATGGATATGTGTATATAAGCCTTGAAACCATGGAACTTGAGTCCACGTTTTTCAGTCAGATCCAGTAGAGTAAATAAGAGGACCTAAAATTTCTAGCTTTGAAGGAGAGTCTTAAAGGTGGGGATTCACCGTTCGGTAGTGTTGTTGATGAGGATAAGATCATTTGTGTTCATTTATATATTTTCATGCCTACATATATGCACGACCAGTTGATGCACATGTTTCATTAATCAAAGTGGGATGTGTATCCATGTTTTGGGAAATTTTATTTTCAACATTGTGTGTAGTTTTGTTGGATGAGGATAAAGAAAGTGGTTACATGTTTTATGACATGATGCCATACTTTTCATCAAATGAAGGCTGGGCATCAGTATTTGGGTGGTTTTTAATATCTATTACGCACTGCATAATGTACATGTGATGATTCCACTGAAAATGATGTGATCTAGGTGGTTGTGGATAGGTTGACTATAGTTTCTTAGGTCTTTACAAATATATATATAATTAAAATGGATCATATAGGTGGTAAATATGTTTGAGAGATGGTATGGTTACATTGGGTGACACAAACTATAGTTTCATATCATGATATAAATTTTAAATCATGTTTATGGAAGGGATTACAAAAGGATATTGGTACAAATGTGTTCGTGAGTACATATTTCCTCCCATAGATGGATGGGTAGTCATATTATTGTATTCAACTGACAGATGATATGTTTATGGTTTGTTTCCATGATTTTGGTTGATCATGGGAAAAGAATTTGGTTCTTGTGGAGATTTACTACAAAATTAATTACCATGATATTATTCGAATATGATCATATGAGGAGCTCCTTGGTAGACCATATAGAAATTTTTTGTGTTTGTTAGAGTATGAGGTATCAGAATTTTTTGGACTGAGTCTCATGATGAATATTTAAGAATAGGATCCGTTGATTCATAAATGAATGGAAACTGATTTTATAAGGCCTAATATGTATGTAGATCTGTGTCATAAAACAATTGATTTAGTTTTGGCTGGTCATATGTGTATTGAGGTGTTTCCAAGGTTCGGTCACCACTGGATTTAGAAATAGGGTAATTTGGAAGTTACGTATATGGGGCCATATGAGATTGTAAAGACTATCAAACCAGTGTGGTGTTGATTTTCTCTTCTATATGGGTTTAGTGGTATGCATGATGTTATTCATGTTTTATAGCATTAGTGGTATCACCATTACCATTATCAATTGATTGATATTGAGGATGTGAATCTTGAAGATGAAGCTTCATTTGAGGATCCGTTAATTGGTACTTTGGATCATAGTGATAATGTCAAGGGGAAATATTTCCCCTTTAATTCTTGTTTTTTGGATACATGTTAATTTCCCTGAGTAAAATATGGAGAGAGAGTCACATATGATAGCTCACTAGCCTAATCTCTTTAAATCATATTATCAGTGATTCTTGGAAGTGTGGCTCATGGATAAGACAATTTAATGTGGGGGATGTAAGATATCAGTCAATATATAGGTATGTTATAATTTAAAATATTTTTTTAATACCTTAATAATGGTTAATGAAATGTTCACAAGATATATGATTAAGATTGATGGGTTCACTAGGGGTTTGGGAAATGAAAGAAAAAGAAAATTGGGCTATCATGTGTAGGTTTCATGGTTAACGCACAGTTAGTGGAAAATGTGCATCCAAACTGTACCAGCTTAGAGGACTGCTGCACATTTAGGTAAACCAAAATCAGGGGAAAGAGGAACCATGTGGGATTGGATAAGGGCATTTTTTTGTCTGTTCATGAATCCTTAACTATGTGGGCTCCCTAGGTAACCATTTTACATGAAACCCTATTGAAAATAAATTGGTGTATGGTTTTGAAAACCGTGTGGCCATACCATATTTGACATTAAATATTGGTATTTTATTATTTCCCCCATCTAGATATATGTTTTCTCGCTTGATTATCTTCCACATTCTCCCTCCACAATCCCTAGTGATGAAAAAAACAGCCAAATTTTCCCAAAGGTAAATCTCCTTCATTCCTAATCCATTTGGAGTTCCCTTAGGTGAGGCAAGAACCTCTGGGTATGTCTAACCCTCTTATGGATTTTATTTCCCATATTAGGCATTGTGGATATTTAATTTTTATTATGAATCAATAAAAACCACTTTTTTTAATGGATCATAGGTTGTAGAATTGATTGGTTTTCATATACAACTCAATTTCTAGGGTTATGTGAGTGTTTACCTTTGGAATCAAGGTAGTAGTCTACAAGTTGTGTCATATAGACTTTATTCCATATTATTATGTACGAAATTGTGCTATAATCTTATCTTGATGTGAATTTGTTTAATTTCTTAATATCTATCAAATGATGGGATACATGATGAATAAAAATCCTTTTGATCCTCATGAGATGTGTTTATATTGATTACACCGGTTTAGGGCCACCCATGGGGTATACAAAAATTCTCGTATATGAAACTTTTGACATAAATCCTATAATTGAATTGATAAGAAGTAGATCCAATGATAAACACCTTGAATTGTTAGTTTAAATCTTATTTTTTTACTAATGTTATTTGTGAATTTTTTTCCATTGACTAAGGTATTTTTTTGCTTGATGTGAGGAATGGTAAGATGATGTAATGTGAACATGTGAAATGGCATGAAAATTTTTAATTGAAAATGGTAAATGTATTGAGGCTTAAGAATTGATGAATATGATAAATGGTTTATTGTATGGGAATTGGTGAATATCTGAACTGGGTATTGTATAGGAAAGTATGATTATGCTAAATAGGTTAAGGTATGAAAATTGAAATTGATTAAATGGGATATTCTAATTAATATCAAAATGTTTTAGCGTGTATTGTCTTGATGATGATATAAACATCTTATGAAAAGTGAATTTTAAAAGTTTTGTTTATTTACAGTGTAAATTATGTAATATAGTATTTATGGAAAATGGGAAAATAAGCATGTGGAAATGTTTTCATAAACGTGGGATATTGGACTAGAGGATCTAAGCCCATATATTTGGATATAATTATTCCATAAACCCCGCCAATATAATTAATATCATAGTGAAGAAGAAAGAATATGTATGACCATAACGTTTGCATTGGATGTGACTACCTAGAAAGAGGATTCCAACACATTTAATTGTTGGGATCATGGTTCACATATTTGTGTGCTTTAAAGAATGACACCGCAATATAGTTTCCATATATTCCTCCTATATGGTAATATAATTTAAGTATGATATTTATATAATTATGGTCAATTAATTAATTTTTTACATTTCAAATGAGGTAATAGGATTTTATCTATATAATTATTTTTAATATGAAATGTGTTTATCAAAATATTATGTTTGTCGCATCTACCTATTAAAAAGATAAATGGGGAAATATTTGTCATAATTTATTTTATTTCGTAGAAGATTGATGATTTCATAATTTTTACAAAATGATTAATTTTTTTAAAAAAATATATTTTAATCAAAAATATATATTTTTAGTTAATAATCATTGAAATTTTATTAATTTTTAAAATTGTCAAATTTTTTATGATTTTTGTATTATTCTTTGTTGGGTGCAAATTTTAGAGAAAAGAATATCCAATAAGAATGACATTTTAAGAATTTTTGCTTGGACAATATATGAGTAGAGTCTTAGAGAGAATTGTCTAAAATGAAATATGGTATTCATCAATTTGTTTGTATGGCCCAACCCACTTCATTAAATGTTAATGAAGATTTTTTTGGGCATGATATGTGAAATTGTGATGACATGGTCCACACACATGAATTATGAAAATAATGAAGTAATTTTGATTATGATACCACTAAAAATATAATTTAGTTAGTTATCAATGATTTGTTTATATTTTTATTATTACAAGATATACCATAGATAGATTTATTAATTTGGATTCTTTCAATATATTTTAGGTAATTTGGGTATTTATAAGTATTTAGGGGATATAATATTTCTACATAAAAATATGAAAAATTAATAGTTTATTTAAATCATTTATATATAATGGATAGTGATTATAAATTGAATTGAAATATGGAAATGATAATTGTTTCCTTGAATATATACTTCTATAAATTATTAGTAATAATTTCATTTTATAACAGTTTTTAAAAAATAATATGTCATGTAAAATTAACTATATAAAATTTTATTTGACATTACATTTTTTATTAGAATCAAATTTCCGTAATGGCTAAGGCATCCTATTATATTTGAGGTATCCTATAAATACAATCTATTTTATTAATCCATCGTACATGTGTAGTTTTATAGAAAATTCATAACGATTACATTATATATATGAATATATAATGATTCAATCTTCTTCAATGGTGATATGCAACATATCTGGCCAGTAAGGCACTAAACTGGAGCCTCATGTCGGGTTTCTACATGATGTCAAACACACATCCCCACATAGCAATGGTTTTTGACAACCAGTATGTGTGTAATGAATAACATGGTGAGATTATACACTCTATACTGGAGTGAGACTCAATAGTTAAGAATATAAATAGTAGAAACAACATTTAATAAATAATAATGATGAATAACTATATATATACAAGAAATGGATACAATGGAAAAATAATCAATTTCCAGGTAATGTCATATTAATAGTTCCATGAGTGATGGAAATTCAATATAGTGAAAAAGAAAAAAAAACCGAAAAAATAATCCTAACACCAATTCTAGATCCCAGTACACTTGAATACCTATCCCAATCCCAACTCTACTCGTAAACACAAGTTCTTTTCCCTTATCTAAACCTAAAATAATAAAGTATGCCCATGTACCCAATAGTGTTCCAAGTAGGTTTTCCACTCTAAACAGATAGTACATTCAAATAATAAATTAACTACAATTAATCATTGATTACATTAGGAAACCATGTATACATCATCCCGTTTCTACCATTATTAAAATTTCCATTACTTTTACCATCATCAATAAAAAATTCATTTTCATCACATCTTCCATGGGATAAGAATTTACATCATCAATACAAGGGTCTAAGGAATAACATTTCTATGAATTGGGTAAATAAATCAAGTCATATCTCTCTAGGGGAAATCAAATGTGGATAATTAATTTTAATCATCTTGAAACCATTATCAAGGTCATATTTTCAAATAAACCCATTAGGGAAACAGATATCCCATATTATTCCATAACCATTTCATTTTGGGGTTGAGTTTAGAGCCTAATCTAACTTGACCCTTTGTCATAGAACCTCAAAACTATACCCCACAATACCAAGCCTTGTTCACATTTTTATTTATCTATTCAACTCACACATACCATATCAATACCAAACACAACCAATAAAATATAAAACATAATCCATTGAATTAAATATGGGAATTAATATTATGTCATTATCCATTACCAAATTATCGATCTATATTACATATCAATTTGTCCCAATTAAAATTTACTATAAAAAACACATTAAAACTATTAAATAATTAACATTAATTACCCCCTTTATCCTACTCAACATTTTTCCACATGTTAACCCATTCAATGAATTCCTTATTTCACAAGTAATAACCCCTTATTCATTATGTGTACATTTCATAATCCATTTTTCACATTCACATTAACCAAAATTACACACTTATAATATTTAACGATATCTATATTTTATGCATTTAACACTTCTATCAAAACATGATTCATAACCAAATTACCCATTCTCAAAAAAATTATTAAATCAACTACCCCATGTATCATTATTAATCTGTAGACCATTAACAAATTCCCATTTCCGACAACATAGTTTATATAATCCATAATCATTTTTCCAAATGACCACTTATTCCATTATCCATGCATATATACATCTATAAATATTCACTACTCAACTCAATTAAACATATCAAGATGTTCATCTTGGATCTACATGATCAAATCCCAACTCTGTGCTTAAATAGAATAATATCTATGTTCAGGAATGTCATCCCACTACATGGGTGGCTATTAATCATTCAAATCATAATCCATGCATTCCACGGGGATCATGAGGAGTTAAATTCACCACTTCAAGATCGATTTTTACCAAATTTCACTAAAGGCATCAAACACACAACAATAGATGCCAAATAACGTTACAAAAAAATTACCAAATAAACACAATGACTATGGTATATTACTTTTATACCATATACCTAAAATCCATATATTAACACACACATATTTTTTATTTTTGATCTAGATAAAAGAAACCCTTAAATATTTAACCTATTATCTTTCAGAAAAATAGTGTTTTATGGCTTCAAAATATGTTAACCCAATATAAACATCTAATATAGAAAAGAGATGAAGGATGGAAATTTGATGTACTCAGAGAATTTATCTAAAACAAATGATGATCCAAATCAATATGATTCATAGAATAACTACCCCCGAGATGATTTTAGAGCATAGATTCATCACTATGATTGAGAGGGGATGAATGAGAGGAAAACTAGGTTGAACAAATAAATTATTTGAAGGGAAAACCGTAATTTTAAATCATTTAATGGGGAACACAATTTATCTATACATTTTTTCAAACCATGTGTAGAACATGTACAAGACACTATCCAAGTGGAGTGAGGATGCATAGTTTTCTAGTGGTCATTACACGGTATTACTAACCATGCATCAACCAAGAATAATTCATCTATCTAAGGATTCCTTGTTTTGATGGGAATTTAGCATTATTTACTTAACCAAGAGAAAACTGTGTGTCTTGCATGGGTTGGACCAGTTTTCCTTATTTTCATTTCCCAATACCAAGAAAAATCCCATGTATAAGGACCCGGACAATAACATTAAATAATCTTGAATTAAGTTAATAATTCACATTGAGGATATTTTCAAGTTTACATCTTTAGATAATTATTTCATAACATATATATAACAAATTGAATATTACATGTAAACACATCTACTCAATATCCATTTTTTTTAATAAAATAAAAATTCCTAGAATAATAAAATTCTTAGTTCCATGTTTTAGAGAGCATGACTTCTCGTTGATCACATCCTTGACCCTATTCATCTTTTAGTCATGTGGAAAACATTTTAAAAACATGGGATGAGAAAAAAACCTTAGTAAGAGATATAAAATAAGGAAAGAAAGCATTAGTCCTTGAGTAAATATCAATTAAAATAATCATACTTTTCGATTATAAAACATAATATCCTTAACATCCATCACAATATTATATGATTTATGAATAACACATAAAAATCATAAATCATAAGTGTTACTTGTGCTATTCATATCATGGTTACATTATAACTATCACAACTGTATAGAGAGTTAAATTTTGAATACCCAACATAGTATATTCCCTTTATCTCTAGTGAGAAACATTAATTTTTACTCCATCACATTACCCAATGCATTTGAGAGCTATCTCAAGCTCACCCTCCCTATGTTTTTTACAGAACCACCCCTATATGTAAACAATGTCCATGAACCATAACATAATCATAACACATAAAACAAGCATGTTGGAAAGATAAAATTTCCACACTGCAATCATAGTATCTCATTTAAAGATATTGACATAATCGATGCTTTATCAAAACCATTTTCAAAACTATTTTAAAATTTTAATAAAGAGATATTTTAATCAAAGTGTCCCATACGATATTGAAAATTTTCAAGGAATTAACATTTTGAAACAATAATGTCTATATAATTAAATCCTTAAAACCATTTTGAAAACATGGTAATTAATGATATTAATTTAGGAAAATAAATCATTAAAACATTTAAAACATTGTTTTAGATAAAAAATCTCTTACCACATGAGAAAATACATGAATAAAAACATTTAATGAAAAACATTTAATGAAACCCACAATATCATTAGGATAGGTAAATTCGTGATATAAAATTTTAAATGGTATTATATTCACCCTATAAGATTGTCACAACCCGTCCCAGTGGGGCCCGAGACGTAACTCCCCATGCCCACCTCAAATAGGACAGGGGCTGGTGACTAGCACTGAGTAGACATATCTCTAACATGGGAGGCATTGCCTGTAAACATGTACACACGCACACACATCTCCAAGCCCACAAAGCTGAAAAGTAAAAACTCAACAAAAAAAGTAAATGCATGCATACACTAAAAATACCAACCAACAGAGTACGACATGAAAGTAAATTATAGTAAGTGTAAATACCTGGGCCAAAATTACAAGCCCACCAAAAAGTGAGTCTGTAACATAGTCCAACCTGTAAAGAATGTTGTTGGGACAGAAGTCTTTAGCCGTGGGAACACACCTCAGCCAGTCTAATCACACTAAGTACCATCTGGTCCTGGTCCTCCTAGATTCCTGTTGTTGAAGTTCCTTTTCGTCAGATTTTCTAGTGGAATGGAAAGGCAAATTACATAGCACAAAGTGGTTCATCCTTTGATGAAAACATCAAAAATAGACAAAGGCATGAACAAGGCTTCAAATGCACATGCTCCGCGCAATTTCTATAACTGTCATGCAAGTCCACTTGCGCGACGCCTAATGGTCGTGCATGTGACATGCGTACCCTAAATGATAACTGCCTGGGTCCTCTCCAGCCTATAAATACCCCCGTTGGGCCCCCCATTTCAGGAGGAATTTTTTTTAGAATTCACATACAGCGCTCGGAACGCCCACTTCTCTTGTTCAGGTCTTCCGAACACTTCTAAGGTAATTCATTACCTAGAATGAAAGGTCAAAACAAGAGGAGTAAGGTCTAAGTGTTATAATTCACTAACACTTGTGCGCCAATGTGTTTTACCCTTATGGGAAATGGACACACTTGCACGCCTCCCTACTTCTTCACCAAAACTTGCGTGCCCTTTTCTGGGAAGCCTCTAGGGATAATACCAAGGGTTTGAGCCAAGTCTCAACCATGTATTACTATAAGACTAAAAATCGTGCAAGTACCCATGTACCACGTAGGAATACCTGTGCACCCAGGACATGTGTGCCCACGCAGTACCTACGCGCCTGCCAGGACTTGCCCGCCCCTATTCTTTTGGGTGCCTTTCCTGCATATTTCACCCTTCATAGGACATTCCACCTCTCCTATTCAAGATTCAGTCTTCAAGACACTCTTCAAATCCATTAATGGCATGATTTCTTGATTTGAATTCCTTATCTGAAATGAATTCTGTGGAACATCTCTCAAAACCTAGTGATTTACACATCATTATGTCATTAATGATAAAGATTTCATTCATTCAACCTCATCTTTTTATAAGATAGAATCTTATTATTAGGCATCCTCCTTATGAGTAATCCCCAAGTCCTCATTAACCCAGACCTCCCTTTTAGGAATAATCCCCAGTCAGAATTCCCATTAATATGGGCATCCTCTTTAAGAGTAATCCCCAGTCTTAAAATTCCCAAATATGGGCATCCTCTTTAGGATTAAGCCCCAAGTCCCTTAATTTTTCAAGTCCCTTAACCAGGGCGTTCTTCTCAAGAGTAAGCCCCAGGTCCCTTAATATCACTTAACCAGTCTTAATTTCCTTTTGATATGGGGTTCCTTCTCAGGAGTAAAACTGAATCATAAGTCCCCTCCTAACTTGGAAATCTTCCTTAGGAGTAGGTCCCAGGATTAGAGTATCCAAATCTCCATGAAGCACATATACCTTTACGGACGATGTTCCTGGATTTCATTCTTGATGTAAATCTTAATCCTCATCTGTTTGGGCAGTCATACATACATAATCCCCTCATCATTTCTTATGATTTCATCTTTCATGGAACAATTTTCTAGCTTTACCAATACCTCTTGTTTCTCACACTGAGCATGAATCACATGAGCTTATAGTGTAAAAGTAATTTTGATATCTTTCTTTGATCCATCTATCGTAAACATCATGCTCTCTTTCTCGAACTACGTGGGTTCTGATTCCTTTTCTAAAACAAAGGATACGTAGGTAGCCCATCAGCGGGTACGATCCCAACTCTGAAATAATCAATGTCCTTCTGAATGAAAATAAACATCAAGTTCCCCACTTAGTGGATTTAAATCCAGTATGGTAATCATAATGACCAAGAGAATTTTATGTTTCAAAGGATACCATTGACTAAGAATCTCTAACAAATACCAATGATTCTCTATCGATGAAGAACCTTGATTACATATAAAAGATTCTCTAAATTTCCTACATATCAATCATTGATTTTCAGATCTACAGGAAAGTTCATTTTATACTTGGAAATGTAATAAGGATTCATGAACATAACTTAAATCTATAAAGAGGGTCCCAGAGTAGACAATAATTCCCCTCTAAAAGGTGTGTTGAGTCCGACCTCCCATCCTCTCGACCGTGCAAATTCCTAAGCCTCATCAGTCCACAACTAATGAGTGCCTACCTTTGGAAAGCAGGTTCAAATGGATATGGAATCATTTGATGTTTCCTATTCTACGAACAAACCCGTTAGAAACCGCATGGAATGTTTGAACCTTAAATCAATGAGGTCATCCCCAATTCCAAAGGGAAACAAAAATTGGTGAACCCGATGTGAATCCTTAACCAAGATAAAATGATGCCTTACTTATTTGTTAGGACCCTATTTAAACCTCAATGAGAGGGACAAAAAAACAATCATTGACATATGAGCTCATCTGAAAGATGTCGTGTCTGAATTTATCTTGATTACATCTGTTATATCAAACATGCACTCTTTTCCAAGATTTTCTGCATTCTATGAAATGGTTGCTCTCATGTTCACACCTGTGAATATCGTTGCTGTAAATTCCACTGCTGCCACTACTACTGGATCATCGTCCGTTCTGAGGATGACATCACCAACTCAGTGTATTCAATGCTGGGTATCAAATGCACTGGTTAAGGTGTATTGTAAACATGGTACCATTCCTACTCTAGAGGCTGCCCGACAAGCCCTCCAAGTGAACAATTCACATCGGTTGTTCAGACAACGACGACCAGTGATCAAGAAGCAGGTGGTGCTGACCACTGTCTCCAACCGTATTGGGATGTTATCCCCAGAACACAATCACCATTTACTCACATATTCTGGGGAGGTGAATGAGCAGGCCCCTCAGGGCCTTAATTCAAGCAGACAGTAGTTCTTCCCAAGGGCTCCTATTAACAATCGCCGCCAGACTCGTGCGGCAGTGCACCCTCAACATGATGAGGGTGTCGACTCCAGGCCTTCGGATCAGGTTCCTCGAACCCGATCAGGCAAGAAGAATCGCCAAAGGTGAAATCCAGTTAACAGGTGGAAGGTTCTCATCTCTGCCATCTCCGGAGAAGTCCACCAACCTAACTTGGTGGCAAGCAATAAGCAGGCACACACGCCAGCCCATTTTAATTCTGCTGTCTAGAAGACTCGTCTGGCCGCATCATGCAAATACCACCAAGAAATTACGGTGGAGTATTATAGGTAGGAACATACACCTATTTATACATCATCAGTTAGTCAGAAGGCTCGTCTGACTACATATGATGGAACCCTTCAACCACGTTCGGTGAATTGAAATCAGCATGCACATACACCTGCTATTATTAATCAAGCCTACCAACAGTCTCTCTTGGTAGAATTCAGAGAAGTCAATTGGAAAGATCTGGGGACAAACTGGAGGCAGACTCAACTCTCTGCCCCAACACTTGAGTACTGTCAAGATTCACTGATAGGAAATGGAGGAAAGGAGCAGGCATATAATGACCCATACTTTACATACATTGTTAATACTTCGAAATTGAAGCACACTTATTACAACATATGACAAAACCACAAAGGACCGTATAGGTATAGTGTCTTTAGAAACTGGGAAACATAAACAACTGGTTCATAAATCTTCTACAGCGTCTCCCATTTATTTCATCATATCTAGGGTCCCTTTTATCATATTCTACTTAATATCCATCTTCCTGACCTGGGGAAAAGAAAACATAAAAGGGTGAGCTCAAATGCTCAGCAAGGGCAAATAAAGGAAATAAAAATCATATCATATCTTTATGAAAATCAAAACCTGCAAAATAGATCATAATATCTTAACATGGAATAAATGATAGAAGTGAAAATGAGATCCCCATAATCATAACATAAAACTTGAAACTTTGTGGCATGCACACATAATCATGGAAAATCATTTCTTGTTAGTCATGACTCATTGCCAAGACTCTCTTAGTGGACAAAGTCCCTTTCTGAACCGAGTTCACTCCTCGTTTCAGTCCTGTATCACTGAACCGAAATAACCTTCCGTTCCAGCCATGTCTATCTCATGAGATATAAAATCATTACCCAATGCATTGGAGGGAGATATAGGTTCCACCCATCTTATAATGAATCCTTTCTTATGTGTGCCACATAATCATAAAACATACATCATCGCATAACACATGTAACAAAAATGGGATTCTTGAAACATCATGACATCATAAATCAATTCATATAAGATAAAGGAATTCATAAACATAATTCCATCACAGCATAGTCAAATCAATGTAAAAATATGGATAGAAACAGAACCCTTTATTATCTTAGATGGAAAATAATTTTGATAAAACACTTGAATTGAATTATTGAGGAAAATTTCCTTTCTTCTTCAAAATCAATTTATTTTCACAAAACATCATGCAATTTTAAAAGAAAGAGATTTTATTGAAAATAGTCATGAAATATTTTAGAGGAATCTTCATGAAAATAAGGCTATATAAAAAAGTAGAAATCCGTTCGTGCCGTATAAGTTAAAAAAAATCATTCTTCGTACTTTTGTCGGAAAAGTCAAAAAGTACCTCGTACGAAAAACGACAAAAGATTCCTTTCTTACGTATTACTAAAAACTCACCGAAGGGTAAAAATGGATTTAAACAATTTTAGGTGGATGGAAATAATATTACATATTGAGTAAACATGGATGTGGATGATAAAATACACCCCAATAAATACTTACGAATAAACAATCTCGGATAAAAATGAGATTGTGATATTTCCCTTACCTTAGGTCCGATTTGCTTTGTTCGTGTATGAAGCTCCTGTATAATGGTTTAAATAATGTTATTGACTTATTCCAGAATCATACATATTGATATGATATCATATATGGTCATATTATTAGCTTCTTTGTTAGTAATATTTCATTGTTACTTGTTACTCGGGTCTTTATAACTTTTTGTTCTTATGCGTGTTTTGTTGAATAAATTCTTATTCTTATCTTTAGGTTATAGATAATTAATTTCCAGAATGGTATTAGTGTAGTATATACCATATTCATTCATTCAATTCATTTATATAATCATTATGAAATGAAGATCATGTAGAACGAGTCGCATCACATCGTGGAGACGGTATTCCGTACGTACGCACGAGTGATGATATCGTTCCTATGATCGTGGAATTGTATTGGAGTATATATATATATTATTTCAGTATCAATATTACTTAATAATAATCATATATAGTTACTCATTACACCATTATACCCATCCTTGTAAGGTGATGGTGGAAAATAGATTACACCACGGCGTGGAGACGGTATTCCGTACGTACGCACGCGCGGTGATTTCATTTTTCCGTAGGATGGATAGAAGGTGAATTAGGGTTGTTTCATATTTATAATAACATATCAGTATGTACGTAATACTGATGTTATTACTTTATCATGAAACAACTAAAGAAGAAGAAGTTGAAGAAGAAAAAAATTGAAAAGATCGGTAATGGATATTACCTCTTCTTTGGAACGCCTCATTGAATCCTCCACTTAAGGAACTAAGATTGGTCTTTGGAGAAGACCAGGACCTATAGGATTATTCTAGAGAAGTGGAGAGGAGAAAATGGCAGGGGTTGGCCGAGCTTGAGTGCTCAAATTGGTGTGAGGAGGAGGGGGAGGAGGTGCCCTTTTATAAGGGAGGAGAGGGGCACCTTAGGAATATCTCAAAATATTATTTTATATTAAAGTCAAAATCGGTTTATAATGGTTCCAAAGGGTCTTATTTAGAAGATAAAGTGGGGATGGGTCTAAATCCTATCAACCAATAGGATTTAGACAAGTTTAGGGTATTATTTTGACCTTATCAATTAGATTTAACTCTAAGTTAATTAATTTAACTTTTACCGTGTCTTTTTGTTTTCTTTCACTATATGGTTAATACACTTACTATAACATGACAAACGAACCCCAAATTGTTTATTATTAATATATATATCCTTATCTAAGTCATTTGGCCGAACCTTAGATTTTTAGGAATAAAATAACAATTAATAATATTATATTTGATTTAAAAACTATTTTGTGTCAATTTTGACACTATTTGATATATGATTTTTGTGAAAGTCATAACAGAATTATATGTTCGAACCATGTTGATTAAATCCACACTAATATATCATAGTAACCTAGAAAATTAGTGTAATTCATAAAAAGTCTCAAATTATATTTATTTTGGTGTTTATAACATCAATTATGTCAATATTTCATTAATAAGATAATTACTGCATCATCATTGTGTCATAAATAAATTAAATTATTTAATGTCTAAAAATTACAAATAAAATACCATTATGTAGGAAATCTTTTTATCTTTCTAATGAATATTTATAGTCGAATTTATATTATGTATAACCCCATATTAAAAATGATTTACTTATTAAACGTTGATTTTAACTATTTTAACCCTTCTTTAAATAAATTAATAATAAATGTCCTAATCTAATCCAAGTGGGAATAAATGGTCATATTTTATTCCTAAGTTTGTTTTTGGTCGAATTACACTTGTCCAATAGAATTAAGACATGTGTTAGGGTAATATTGATATCATATTTACCCTTAGTTACCCTATTTACTATTAACCGCGGTAAAAATAGTAAAAAGTTACTATTCACCAAAAAATTATTTTTATCTCATTGAACCACATTTTACTTACTGATATCAACCGTGTCTGTAGGATTTTTGAAATTCCATTCACAGAAGCGGTAAAATTAGGTTTTATGCAAAATTCAGTTTTTAACCAACCACTTAGTGGTTTCACTATTCATCAAAAATTGAAAGTTTTCAGAAAAAATACCAAAATTTCACCCTAGGCTAATTTCGATATTCTGAGTCCAAAAATGAAGTCCATTTTGAAAAATAAAATTTATAAAATTTCAAAAAGTGGTTATTACTATTCATAACTACTAGTTTTAATAGCATATTGTTGTTTAGTGAAACTTGGTATTGCGTACGACGCAAGCTATCGAGGAAGGTCGTGATTGCGTGTAAAGCAAGCCAAGCAAGTGTTGTGTAAAAAAATTCCTTTGATGGTTTATATAACATAAAAGTCTCGGGTGTTACATTCTACCCCCCTTAAAAAGAATTTCGCCCTCGAAATTCGTCACTTTGTAACAAACAAATGAGGATACTTCTCCCTCATCATATCCTCAAGCTCCTATGTAGATTCTTCAAGTTGGTGGTTCCTCCATAAAACTTTCACCATGCGAGTGGTCTTGTTTCGTAGGACTTTTTCGCTACGATCCAGAATCTCTATCGGTTGTTCTTCATAAGAAAGATCTTGCTCTAGCGGTACAACTTCTGAGCTGAGTACATGTGAAGGATCTGGTATGTACTTTCTCGGGAGAGATACGTGGAACACATCGTGAACTTGAGAGAGATTCGGTGGAAGCGCCAATCGGTAAGCTACCTTCCCAACACGATCCAGTATTTCAAAAGGACCGATATATCTAGGGCTCAACTTCCCCTTCTTTCCAAATCTCATAACCCTCTTCCAGGGAGATATTCGTAAGAACACTTTATCGCCCACTTCAAACTCTAGGTCTTTTCTTCGGTTTTCGGCATAACTTTTCTGTCGACTCTGAGCTGCTCTTATGTGTTGTTGAATAGATCTAACCTTTTCTGCCATTTCATCAACGAGATCAGGTCCTAATAGCTTTCTTTCCCCGACTTCATCCCAGCAAGTTGGATTCCTGCATTTCATTCCATAGAGAGCTTCATAAGGAGCCATCTGAATACTGGAGTGAAAGCTATTATTAAAAGAAAATTCCACCAAAGGTAGCTGTTGATCCCAACCTCCTTTGAAATCCATAGACCAAGCTCTCAACATATCTTCTAGGGTTTGAATTGTTCTCTCAGACTGACCGTCTGTCTGGGGATGATAAGCAGTGCTGAAACTCAACTCTGTATCCAGAGTATGCTGAAGACTTCGCCAGAACTTCGAGGTAAATCTTGGATCTCGATCAGATATAATAGAAAGTGGTACTCCATGCAATCTTACCACTTCCATTACATATATCCTGGCAAGCTGATCTAGAGAGAAATCCTCTCTAATAGCAATGAAGTGTGCAGACTTTGTAAGACGATCAACTATGACCCAGATAGCATTATTGCCTTTGGATGTTTTAGGAAGTCCTGTGACAAAGTCCATAGTGATGTTTTCCCATTTCCATTCGGGTATGGGTAATGGTTGTAACATCCCCTTAGACTTCTATCTCTCAGCTTTAACTTGTTGACAAACCAAGCATCGAGAGACATATTCAACAACATCTCTTTTCATGCCATCCCACCAGAAGTACTCTTTCAGGTCCCTATACATATTCGTGCTTCCAGGATGAATAGAGAATGAAGAACTATGAGCCTCATCCAGCAGCTCTTTCTTTAATTCGGGGATGGGAGGAACACAAACCCGATTCCTGAACTTTATTATCCCATCACAATCAAGGTTGAATTCAGGAACATTTCTCACCTTCTTTTGTAACTCGACATCTTCTTTCTGTGCCTCTTTAATCTTCACATGTATAGATGGTTGAACATTCATTTGAGAAAGATAAGATTTTTCCCCTTCCATTATAATTCCAAGATCCATCCTTTGTAAATCCATAAATATTGGATCTTTTGTTATCCTCATCATGGATAAACTAGCATGGTCTTGTCGACTTAATGCATCTGCCACCTTGTTTGCTTTCCCAGGGTGGTAATGGATTGAGCAGTCATAATCCTTAATCAGCTCCAACCATCTTCTTTGACGCATATTCAACTCCTTTTGTGTGAAAATAAACTTTAAACTTTTATGATCAGTATAAATATCACACCTTTCACCATAAAGGTAATGCCTCCAAATCTTTAATGCAAAGATTACCGAAGCCAACTCCAAATCATGTGTTGGGTAATTTTGCTCATGGATTTTCAACTGTCGTGAGGCATAAGCTATCACCATATCATTTTGCATAAGAACACACCCCAATCCCTTCTTGGATGCATCACTGTAGATCACAAACCTTTCTCCACTACAAGGCAGTGTGAGCATAGGTGCACTGGATAACCTTCTTTTCAACTCCTTGAATTCTCTTCACATTCCTCTGTCCAGACAAACATAACTCCCTTCCGAGTCAACTTGGTGATTGGATTAGATAATCGTGAAAAATCTTTTACAAAACGTCGATAATATCCAGCCAAACCAAGAAAACTTCGGATCTCAGTTACTGTTGTTGGTCTTGACCATCTTTCGATAACCTCTGTTTTTGCTGGATCCACAGATATCCCCTCTTTTGAGATTATATGACCCAAAAATGCAACTTTTTGAAGCCAAAATTCACACTTGGTAAATTTGGCATAAAGCTTCTCCTTTCTCAGGGTCTTCAATATAATTCTCAAGTGATCTTCATGCTCTTCCTTGCTCTTTGAATATACAAGAATATCGTCTATAAAGACTACCACAAATTGATCAAGATAGTCTCTAAAGACTCTATTCATTAGATCCATGAAGATAGCAGGGGCACTAGTAAGACCAAATGGCATCACTATAAATTCATAGTGTCCATACCTTGTACGGAAAGCCGTCTTTGGTATATCCTCCCTTTTGACCCTTAATTGATGATACCCTGAACGAAGATCAATCTTGGAAAAGTATTGAGCTCCGCGTAGTTGGTCAAATAAGTCATCAATGCGTGGGAGAGGATATTTGTTCTTGATAGTGATCTTGTTAAGTTCTCGATAATCAATGCAAAGTCTCATTGATCCATCTTTCTTCTTAACAAATAGAACAGGTGCTCCCCAAGGTGACGCACTAGGGCGTATGAATCCCTTATCAAGATTCTCTTGGAGTTGCTTCTTCAATTCCTGCAACTCAATTGGGGCCATTCTATAAGGTGTCTTTGAAATAGGCAAAGCACCCGGTACGAGATCTATTGAAAACTCAACTTCACGATTTGGTGGAAGACCCGACAATTCCTCCGGAAAGACATCATCAAACTCCCGTACAATGGGCATATTCTTAATCGTGAGTTTCTCACCAACCATTTGAGATAAATAACCTTCAATTAGTGGAATCAATACCCATAAGATGGAAGAAATTTTCACTGGAAGGTTATGTTCATCCTTGCATTGATAGACGATCGTAGATTGATCTGGAATATGAAATGTGACTTCCCTTCTTTGGCAATCGATATGAGCTCCATGTAGAGAAACCCAATCCATGCCAAGAATCACATCAAATTCCACTAAAGGAAGGATCACAAGATTTGCAGGAAGCACTTTCCCACAAACTTCGATCGGAGAAGAATTATAAACTTTTGATGCGATTGATGTGCCATTAGGTGTTGTCACAGCTAACTCAACATCTAATTGTTGAGGTAATATGGTGATACCCTTAGAAAAGTCTTCAGAAATAAAAGAGTGGGTGGATCCAGAATCAAATAAAACATTTGCTACTTTAGAGTGGATGGTAAGTGTACCTTTCACCACATCGTTATCGTACTCCACATCGCTGATAGAAATTGCATGTGACTTTCCTTTGTCTTTAGCCTTAAGATTTTGTTGACGTCGACCATCATCATCAACCCTTGGATTTGGGCATTAATTGGCATAATGACCCATCTCCTTGCACTTGAAACATTGAAGTGTAGTAGGTTCATTCTGTGTATCCCTTCCTTTGTTTTCATCATTAGACATCTTCTTCCCATTATCACGGCATTCAAATTCCCGATGACCTTCTTTTCCACATTTAAAACATTTGCTTGTCCCTTTAAGACAACTCCCTCCATGTTTCTTTCCACACTTTGAGCATAAGGAAAAGCTCATCTTCTTTTCCATGTGCTCTTTAGATTTTTCTTTGAATTCCATCTTCCTCTTCTTATCAAACCCATGTGACTGATGGGTTACTCCAATCTCCATCTCGACTTTGAGAGCACATCGAACGATTTCCTCGTAGCTATTGAAGTCCCTTATGGCTAACGCCCTTCGAAGACTTGGTTTTAAGCCACTAAAGAATCGATCGATCTTACTCTCAGGTTGGATAATAATACCAGAAGCGTACCTTGCAAGTCTTGTAAAATTTGCTTCATAGGTACTAACAGACTCATCATCCCTTTGCTTCAGTTCAAGGAACTCTTTCTCCATCTTTTTTCGGAGAATACGAGGGAAGTACTTATTGAAAAATAAGTTCTTGAACTCGTCCCATTCCATAGAATCAATTTCATCCCTTTTCCTCGTATTCTTAACAAGATTCCACCATTGATCCGCATCTCCTTCCAAACGATACACTGCTAGGATGACTTTATCATGCTCAGAACATTGAAGAACTGAAAATATCTTTTCAATAGTACTAATCCATTGTTCAGCAACTAATGGATCAGTAGACCCGCTGAAAGAAGGTGGACGCTGCCTCATGAAGGATTCAACAGAATGTTGCTCCCTCCTTTGCTCGTTTGGAAATCCTGCATGATTCATAGCTTGAGAAAGTTGTGTGAGCATGGCTACAAGATTTTGCATTCCAGCTCCCATATCGTTTGGTTGCTCAGGGGGACAATCATTGCATTGCCCATCGCATTCCGCATTAACATGGTTCCTTCGGGTTCCAGCCATTGACTAAAACCAAGAAGAATAGTGTGAGCAACACTAATTATAATAGGAAACCACATAATTCAAGAATAAAATTTTCATGCTTATGGTCTTATCCTAGGTTATTCATGGCCATTTCTAAGATTGTGTTCTATGCTTAGACTTATCCTTAGGGTTCTTACTAAGGTTTTCACATCCTAGTTTCCAAAGGTTGACTATACCTTTCCTCTGATACCAACTATAATGACCCATACATTACATACATTGTTAATACTTCGAAATTGAAGCACACTTATTACAACATATGACAAAACCACAAAGGACCGTATAGGTATAGTGTCTTTAGAAACTGGGAAACATAAACAACTGGTTCATAAATCTTCTACAGTGTCTCCCATTTATTTCATCATATCTAGGGTCCCTTTTAGCATATTCTACTTAATATCCATCTTCCTGACCTGGGGAAAAGAAAACATAAAAGGGTGAGCTCAAATGCTCAGCAAGGGAAAATAAAGGAAATAAAAATCATATCATATCTTTATGAAAATCAAAACCTGCAAAAGAGATCATAATATCTTAACATGGAATAAATCATAGAAGTGAAAATGAGATCCCCATAATCATAACATAAAAATTGAAACTTTGTGGCATGCACACATAATCATGGAAAATTATTTCTTGTTAGTCATGACTCATTTCCAAGACTATCTTAGTGGACAAAGTCCCTTTCTGAACCGAGTTCACTCCTCGTTTCAGTCCTGTATCACTGAACTGAAATAACCTTCCGTTCCAGCCATGTCTATCTCATGAGATATAAAATCATTACCCAATGCATTGGAAGGAGATATAGGTCCCACCCATCTTATAATTAATCCTTTCTTATGTGTGCCACATAATCATAAAACATACATCATCGCATAACACATGTAACAAAAATGGGATTCTTGAAACATCATGACATCATAAATCAATTCATATAAGATAAAGGAATTCATAAACAAAATTCCATCACAACATAGTCAAATCAATGTAAAAATATGGATAGAAACATAACCCTTTATTATCTTAGATGGAAAATAATTTTGATAAAACACTTGAATTGAATTCTTGAGGAAAATATCCTTTCTTCTTCAAAATCAATTTCTTTTCACAAAACATCATGCAATTTTAAAAGAAAGAGATTTTATTGAAAATATTCATGACATATTTTAGAGGAAGCTTAATGAAAATAAGGCTTTATAAAATAGTAGAAATCCGTTCGTTCCGTATAAGTTAAAAAAAACATTCTTCGTACTTTTGTCGGAAAAGTCAAAATGTACCTCGTACGAAAAACGACAAAAGATTCCTTTCATAGGTATTACTAAAAACTCACCGAAGGGTAAAAATGGATTTAAACAATTTTAGGTGGATGGAAATAATATTACATATTGAGTAAACATGGATGTGGATGATAAAGTACAACCCAGTAAATACTTACGAATAAACAATCTCGGATAAAAATGAGATTGTGATATTTCCCTTACCTTAGGTCCGATTTGCTTTGTTCGTGTACGAAGCTCCTGTATAATGGTTTAAATAATGTTATTGACTTATTCCAGAATCATACATATTGATATGATATCATATATGGTCATATTATTAGCTTCTTGTTAGTAATATTTCATTGTTACTTGTTACTCGGGTCTTTATAACTTTTTGTTCTTATGCGTGTTTTGTTGAATAAATTCTTATTCTTATCTTTAGGTTATAGATAATTCATTTCCAGAATGGTATTAGTGTAGTATATACCATATTCATTCATTAAATTCATTTATATAATCATTATGAAATGAAGATCATGTAGAACGAGTCGCATCACATCGTGGAGACGGTATTTCGTACGTACGCACGAGTGATGATATCGTTCCTATGATCGTGGAATTGTATTGGAGTATATATATATATTATTTCAGTATCAATATTACTTAATAATAATCATATATAGTTACTCATTACACCATTATACCCATCCTTGTAAGGTGATGGTGGAAAATAGATTACACCACGGCGTGGAGACGGTATTCCGTACGTACGCACGCGCGGTGATTTCATTTTTCCGTAGGATGGATAGAAGGTGAATTAGGGTTGTTTCATATTTATAATAACATATCAGTATGTAAGTAATACTGATGTTATTAATTTATCATGAATCAACTAAACAAGAAGAAGTTGAAGAAGAAAGAAATTGAAAAGATCGGTAATGGATATTACCTCTTCTTTGGAACGCCTCTTTGAATCCTCCACTTAAGGAACTAAGATTGGTCTTTGGAGAAGACCAGGACCTCTAGGATTATTCTAGGGAAGTGGAGAGGAGAACATGGCAGGGGTTGGCCGAGATTGAGTGCTCAAATTGGTGTGAGGAGGAGGGGGAGGAGGTGCCCTTTTATAAGGGAGGAGAGGGGCACCTTAGGAATATCTCAAAATATTATTTTATATTAAAGTCAAAATCGGTTTATAATGGTTCCAAAGGGTCTTATTTCGAATCTAAAGTGGGGATGGGTCGAAATCCTATCAACCAATAGGATTTAGACAAGTTTGGGGTATTATTTTAACCTTATCAATTAGAATTAACTCTAAGTTAATTAATTTAACTTTTACCGTGTCTTTTTGTTTTCTTTCACTATATGGTTAATACACTTACTATAACATGCAAAACGAACCCCAAATTGTTTATTATTAATATATATATCCTTATATAAGTCATTTGGCCGAACCTTAGATTTTTAGGAATAAAATAACAATTAATAATATAATATTTGATTTAAAAACTATTTTGTGTCAATTTTGACACTATTTGATATATGATTTTTGTGAAAGTCATAACAGAATTATATGTTCGAACCAAGTTGATTAAATCAACACTAATATATCATAGTAACCTAGAAAATTAGTGGAACTCATAAAAAGTCTCAAATTATATTTATTTTGGTGTTTATAACATCAATTATGTCAATATTTCATTAATAAGATAATTACTGCATCATCATTGTGTCATAAATAAATTAAATTATTTAATGTCTAAAAATTAAAAATAAAATACCATTATGTAGGAAATATTTTTAGCTTTCTAATGAATATTTATAGTCGAATTTAACTTATGTATTAACCCATATTAAAAATGATTTACTTATTAAACTTTGATTTTAACTATTTTAACCCTTTTTTAAATAAATTAATAATAAATGTCCTAATCTAATCCAAGTGGGCCTAAATGGTCATATTTTATTCCTAAGTTTGTTTTTGGTCGAATTACACTTGTCCAATAGAATTAGGACACGTTTTAGGGTAATATTGATATCATATTTACCCTTAGTTGCCCTATTTACTATTAACCGTGGTAAAAATAGTAAAAAGTTACTATTCACCAAAAAATTATTTTTATCTCATTGAACCACATTTTACTTACTGATATCAACCGTGTCTGTCGGATTTTTGAAATTCCATTCACAGAAGCGGTAAAATTATGTTTTATGCAAAATTCAGTTTTTAACCTACCACTTAGTGGTTTCACTATTCATCAAAAATTGAAAGTTTTCAGAAAAATACCAAAATTTCACCCTAGGCTAATTTCGATATTCTGAGTCCAAAAATGAAGTCCATTTTGAAAAATAAAATTTATAAAATTTCAAAAAGTGGTTATTACTATTCATAACAGCTAGTTTTAATAGCATATTGTTGTTTAGTGAAACTCGGTATTGCGTACGACGCAAGCTATCGAGGAAGGTCGCGATTGCGTGTAAAGCAAGCCAAGCAAGTGTTGTGTAAAAAAATTCCTTTGATGGTTTATATAACATAAAAGTATCGGGTGTTACAAGGCACATACGCCTACTCTAGGAACCGAATGAACATATATCCCTGTTCCGGCAACTGAAGTCACCAAGCATATTCTAAAAATGGTGAATGAGCAGAAGAAAATCCCTGCTCATATTCTGGATGATTGCCAGGATATTATAACAGCTTGAGAAACATCTTAGGGAAAGACACACAAATCTGTCCCGAGGAGTGGAGTGACACATCAACTGTTTACTCCGGAGCAGATACACACATATATTCCATTCTAAGAGGTTTGTGGGGCATACTCCCTGATATCATACGGACAACCAAGTCAGGAACAAACACCTGATTTGAGTAGAGATCGTCAGAATAACCTAGGCATTTCTCCTCATCAGGCACATTCACCTGCTCAAAGCAGCCACTTTCGTCAACAAGTGGTTTCCAAGGCAAGTAAGAAGGCGTCTAGGAAGAATTCCCATCCAACACAGTCCATAGATCAACATCCAATTTTTAACAAGGCCTTTATCGATGATGGAGTTCTTAAAACCCTTAGATAGTTATCTGTTGAAATTCAAGATTCTACTCCCTCATTTCCCAATAGTGGGAACATTATTTTCGAAGGTCTTCAACAGACACATCCTAATGAAGGCTTGCTTCATGACAATTCAGTCGATCTAGAAGTTTCATCTTCTGATGGGAGCCACATGAACCCTCTATGTGGTCAGAAGACCAAGGAGAAAGAGATCTTATCTTTTTATGTAACCCACCATGGTGTTCCTCCCTATGATGATGAGTTTCGCTGCGAAAGTCCTCTCTATAGTAGTGATGCACATTGCCTAGAAAATTCTCTAGTGGACAATGTAGTGCCGAGAAATCCCTCTTATCTTGAGGCACTTTCAAATGTCAAACCAGTCATGTCGGATGCTTCATCGCTAGCAGGTGAAATACTTTCTCAATCGAAATATAGCCCAGGGTGTAGGTCATTCTCTGAACCACCCCTAAGTCATGAATATTCTAGTTTGATCAGTTATTTCTCTACCAATCTTATTAAATTCGATGAAGAAACCAGGAAGAACCAGCTTTGGTCAAATCAGGTAGAAGAATATTCATTGAATGATAAAGAGAAGATGTTGTACTTGAGAAAACAACTAGAAAAAGATGATGTTCCAGTCATGTTTTGGCCTTTGGCTGACTCTCCGTATGACATTCCAAAGATGTTGACGGAAGATGGAATTCATGATATTCGTCTCAACATATAGAAAACTCTTTTTCAGTTGAAAAATAAATTATTATCTTATGATGAATATGAAAACCATTTTAATATAATAGAAGGGTTACAATGCCAAATTTATTTGGCATCTCTATCAGTCTCTCGATAACTGAAGGCTGAAAAGCAACAGAGATCCCTTCAGCGTTCATGCCATGGTGCACTAAGAAGATTTCTCCAGTTAATTACCAATGCACCATCTGGTATTCATGTCAGAGGATGGGGCGTTCATGGAGAACTATATTTAACTATGCTCCCCAGTCAGCAAAGCCCGCCAAAAATGGTCTCATGCAATGTTATTTCCCGTGGCTGGCCACAGTCAATGGTTTTTTTTGTAATCAAAAGCTTTCCCAAGAACATGCCTCAACTGGTTCTTCTCAAAATCAAGAATACAGAGAAAAAGTTGTTGAATTACTCCTACATCAAGAAAACTATAATATTGAACATGCCTCTCATATGGAGCAATCACATCATCAAGTGAAAGAAGTGTTGGAAATCATTCAACGGTCTTTCGGGCCGGCTGATAAAAGTGGATGTAGATTGATGCATCGAGCTAATTTCCGGACTATGGTCCACAAGATCTGGAGAGATTTTATGAAATTCTCATACATAACATGTCAAGAACCACCCCAGATTGCCAAACTGGGAAATCTTTTAAACCAACCCTTAGAATCAACAAATAGGATTCTAGGAGTTGAGCAAAGATAGTAGGAACAACCATAGTTCACCGGACTGGGGACTTTTTCAAATAATCAATCCCCTCCTCAAAGAAAGTCGGTCTTTTCTCGATTGGGGAAGAATCCCCAAGAGGAACGAAGAGACATATTATCTAGATATTCTCTCCAAATCATAGTTCGTCAAGACATTCCTGAGGGATCAAAACAAAAAAATCCAATGTATCATCATAGGCATGGAAAAAGATAATATCACAGAAATGCTGACAGAAGGGATGCAATGCATTATACATCAATTAATGTCATCAATGTCTTTGTTGCTGATCCACCAGATGAGGCTCACTCAGGGGAATCAGATTAAGAGGTTCCTGCTCAGGAAGTTGTTCGTGCAGAAATAAATGAAGAAGGTGTGTGTACAAAAAATCAATGATTTACCCAAAATCTAGGTGTTCCTTCGAATAACCCACTTCCCCCTCTCTGAAAGGGATCAATCAAAGGGGAAGGGAAAAAATTTGGTTACATATCCTTCCTCTGGAGAAGGCCAATCGCTCTCACTAGATCAATGTTTTGCGCAACAAGAGGAGGAAATGAAGGAATTGAGGAGGATGAATGCAGAACTACATCAGGGTAGTCTTCCTCCTAAACGTGCTAGAGTCAGGCAGCCAAGGGAGTTTGTTTCAGCTACTAAAATGGATCAATAATATCCTCCTATATCATTACACCCTCATAGGTCTAATCCTACGGGTCAAGTGCAACAAACATTGGCAGTGCTGCCATCAGTTGCAGTACTAGCTGCCATAACTTTCCAAGCTGCAGTCATTGCACCTGCCCAGGTCCAAGCTCAACCGGATGTCTCTCAAAAGTGAATAACTACCATTGAGTCATTAACAACTCAGTTAGAGACTATGGTAGGGAAGCATGAGCAGGTTCAACCAGAAAAGAGAGCGTACCCTGAATGGGTAGATTTAGTCTCTCCCCATCATGTTTTGGGAACCCTGTATTCCCTATTTTCTATGGATCATGTGACCTTGAATAGAATTTGACGCATTATGTGTCTTGTTGCGATCCTATGATCGGAACTCCAGAGCTGTATGAAGCAGTGAAACTCGGATGCTTCATGTGAACCTTGCAAGGACCAGCCTTTGTCTGGCACACAAGCTTGTAATCCCAGTCAATTACCGGATGAGAAGATCTTCGTCAATGTTTTCTTCTTCAATTAAGCTCATCTTTTCCATAGTCAATAGTTTTCGATCGTAAAAACTATAAGAAAAGCGAGAGTGAAAGGGTCTCATATTTCATTTCTCACTGGAAGGGATTAACATATTCCCTAAGCTTAGCACTCTCTCTAGAGGAACTGTTGCCAATCTGTGTATCAAATCTGCGTGATGAATTACGCACACGGCTGATCCCTCTGAAATACACAGGGGGGTTTTGAGACCTTACTTAAATTGCTCAAAAGATTGAATATTCTTTTATACAGACTAAGGCTAAATCTCATGTAATTCCATCAGCTCTAGGAAGGATAATGGTTAAAGCATAAACTGCTACAATTATGCTTAAACAAGCACATGTACCAGCTTCTACCTCAAAACCTTCATCTTCTCGAAGGGCTCCACCTCTTGAGAGCCAAAAATAGAGGTTGTTTCGTCAAGATAATCAAATAGATCAATGAAAAAACAATTTGAGGATTTGAAAAGCAATTTTTACTCTTTTCTAAATGAAAAATTTCCTGGTTATTTCATTTCAGCTTTGGAAAATAATTTGGTTCAATTTCCAATGCCCAAAAGGCCAAACAAAGAAGGAGATGAAGATTGTCCCAACTATTTTCCATTTCATCAAATATTAGGGCATCCCATCCAGGAGTGTTTTGTATTCAATGACCTCCTGCAAAAGATGGTCGACTTTGTACAAGTCAAACTAAATGGTTCTTCAACTCAGGTAGCATGTGTTACTGCTACAGTTCCCGAGGAGAAATGTGAGTGGCAATAATTCAAAAGAAAAAATGCGCAGAAATATGATGATTGGATGGTCAGAAAGACGATCAACCTAACTCATGATTTTTTGTGAACAAAATTGAAGAAACCAATTGTAACCTCTGCCATGAATGTCGCAACAAAACCCTCTTCATCAGAGGGAAAATCCTCAATGAAATGTCACAGTTCCATGAAATAGGAACAATCAGAAGAAGATGAGTATGTGTCAAAGCCTAAGTTATCTTTGACTCTGGCATATTTTATGCCATCTACTTCGATGCCAAGGGCCCCATATCACCAAACGGCATAGCCTAAACAGGATAATCAGGCAGAGTCTTCATCGGATGAAGAGTTGATTTTTGGTTTTGTTAATATGATTCAATTAACAGATCTATGTGCTAGTTTCAATTTCAATTTTGATGATCCCGAATTCCCTATATCAAATAGAGGAATCAGAGGAAGTTCTAAGGTTTTGGGATATAGGGGAAGACGTGGATCTTTCAGAAGCCACTATTCCAATTCCACCCCTACTAGAACTGTGTATGCAGCAGAAACTCATGGCAGAGCCCTTCTACGAGCTCAGCAAGAACAAGAAAGTTCTTCCACCAATAGAAAATTCAGTCTTATCATAGTTATTTTGGATGATTGGTTGGAGGTTCCACCTTCGTCCTCTCAGCAGGTAAATAGACCAAATTGGTCTGATCTTCCAAGGCCAGGAATATTGCCAACTCTTATCCCGATACAAGATGCATCAACTTCCAAAACATCAACTTCCAAGGAACCCGCTAAACCACATGTTCTTGTTGGGAAACACAGACCTCTGGATCCAAAGTATGATGTATTGAAACACCTGTCCCATGTAACATCCAAGTTATCAATTCTGGATTCTGTAAATTTGTCAAACGATCTTTGGGAGGCACTCATCGAGGCTTTGTCAATTCCTCAAGAGTTTGAAACTGAAATTGATGCAGGTGAAGTCTATCAAATAGAGAATGATCATGGAGAGTGTCATGCAGTAATATCTTTTACTAATGAAGATGAAGATGATGTCGTGCAAGGACATATTAGACCTTTTTACTTATCTGGAAAGGTCAATGGCATAGACGTCCAAAGAGATTTAATTGATAATGGTTCGGGAGTCATCCTCATGCCCATTCGTACACTTCGTCGATTGGGCATGATGGAATCAGATTTATCTCCTTCTACCATGATGTTACAAGGATATAATAAAAATGAACATGAACCATTGGGAGAAGTTACAATCCGTACTCAGTTTGGAGATCTTGTATCCAATTCAGATTTCATGGTTGTTGATCAAGACTCAGCCTTCAACATCTTGCTTAGAAGACCCTGGCTGCATCAACATGTGGTTATCCCTTCATCGAACCGTCAATGTCTCAAATATTGTTTCGATGGTCAAGTTGGAACATTGTATGGTGATAAGTCCCCGTTCATGACATGTGAGTCTCAATATTTTGAGGCAGAATTCTATCACATGAAGGGAAAGGATAAATCCACAACCAGGGAGATTACCAAAGTTAATGCTCTATATGGTTTGGAAAAGATTCCAGTAAATCCATTTACACATGTGAGTGCATATTATGTGTTGCCTATCAGTCAAATTGATAGGATAGACCCAAATCAAAATACTCTTATTGAAAGATCCATAATTTCAATTACGACAATCGAGCCAGACAACATGGGAGAAATTGGTGATCGTCTAGGCAATGATGAAAGCTCAAATGGAGATGTCTTCATTTTATCTGCTGAAATCCAGCAAGTCTATACATCGCCAATCCGACCAGAAGAAGATATAGCAGCATCATAGGTGAACAATGATGCCAATTCTCAATCCATCATCTCCTCTTTATTTCTCAAGGAAGACCCTTCATCATCAATTGGGTCAGAAATGGAAGATTCTTCTTCAATATGTTCAAATTTTAACATCTCTTATGATCATGGAAATTATACTTCATCATCTACTATGCAAGTAGAAACAGATGAAATAACACATGATTAAGAAGATGTGGAAGATCTCAGAGATGATCCTCCAGCATTTGAAGAGGGTATCTCTACCACTGTGGATGAACTCAGAGAAATGAATCTGGGTACAAAAGAAGATCCATGCCTCACTTTATTCCATGCGGCCATGACTCTTGAATAACAAGAGATGTATATTTCCTTTTTAAAGCAAAATCGATAAATATTTGCTTGAAACTATACATAAATTCTTGGGCTTGATCCTGATGTTGCTACTCATCTTTTGGGTTTACTAGAATAGAATCGAAGATTTAAGCAATTCGCATGAAGAACACACCCAACTTATGCTTCCAAAATTGATGCTGAAGTGGATAAGATTTTCAAAGCTAACTTCATCAGAGAAGTTCAATATCCCAAGTGTTTGGATAATATTGTCCATATAAAGAAGAAGAATGGACAAATTAGAGTTTTCATTGATTTGAGAGATCTTAATTGGCATTGTCGTAAGGATGATTTCCCAGTTCCGATTACAGAACTTTTAATTGATGCAACAGCTGGCTATGAAGCACTTTTCTTCATGGATGGATATTCTGGATATAATCAAATCCAAATGGCCCCAAAAGACGAGGAAACCATAGCCTTAAGAGCCCCTCAGTGTGTGTTTTGCTACCTGGTAATGCCCTTTGGCTTAAAGAATGCATGTGCAACATATCAGCGTACCATGTATCATATCTTCAATCCCTTTTTAAGGAAGTTTGTTGAATGCTATGTAGACGATTTGGTGGTCAAATTCAGACAACGTTCCAATCACTTGGCTGATTTGGATGTCATATTCTACAAGCTTCGATAACATAATTTGATGATGAACCCCTTAAAATGTGCTTTTGGGGTAACCTCAGGAAAATTTCTCAGCTTTTTTGTACGCCATCATGGTATTCATGTTGATCCTGAGAAGACCAAGTCAATCCTTGGTATGTCACCTTCTCAAAATTTGAAATAATTGAGAGGGCTTCAAGGAAATTTAGCCTATATTCGATGTTTCATCGCAAATTTTTCATGAAAAAGTTTACCCTTTACTAAATTGATGAAGAAGGGAGTCAATTACCAGTGGACTGAAGAATGTCAAGAAGCATTCGATATTCTCCAGAAATACCTCTTGTGTCCACTGGTACTCATGCCACCTGTTTAAGGAAGACCACTTATCCTCTACGTGATAGCTTTAGAGTGATTACTGGGTGCCTTTCTTGATCAGAAGAATGATGCTGGGAATGATAACGACCTCTACTACCTCAGTCGGACTATGCTTGAAGAAGAAACCCGATATTCATGTATTGAGAAGTGATGCCTGGCATTATTCATTGCAGTTCAGAAGTTGAGACACTACCTGAGTCATCATGAGGTTCAATTGGTATCTCGCAATATCCCGCACAAATTCATCCTTAGTCGTCCAATGCTTACAGGACGTCTGGCAAGGTGGTCAGTTATTTTACCGCAATTCGACATTCAGTATGTGTCTCAGAAGGCAATAAAGGGCTCAGATCGGGATGATTTCCTAGATGGAGACCCTTTATTGGAAGACACATCATTAGATATTGAACTCCCTGATGAGGATGTATTCTATATTCAGGATAGTCCCAAGACATTGTAAATGTACTTTGATGGTGCTTCCAGAAGTCCCAGAGGGAGGGAAATGGAAAATCCTAACTTCAACAATGTTGGCTTAGGAATTGTTCTCATTTCTCCAGAAAAGGCAGTGTTACCTTATTCTTTCTTATTGTATGAAGGTGGTACCAATAATGAAGTAGAATACTAAGATCTTATCGTAGGCTTGGAGTTGGCGCTTCAAGAACAAGTGAATAACTTAAAGGTGAAAGGTGATTCAGACCTGGCAATCAAAAAAGTCAATGGGGATTATGCCATTAGAAAAGAAGAACTCATCCATTTGTATGATTACGTCATATTGTTAATGGAGGAATTCCCTTAGGAACAAACATTATCTTATGTCCCAAGATCAAAAAATGCTAAAGCTGATGCACTAGCTAATATAGCCCCAGCTCTGGCAGATCTAAATCGGGACGATACAACCATCATTATTTCCCACCGTCGTGCAATTTCACCTTATTTTCATATCAAAATAGAGGAAATTAATGAAATTAGTCCAATTCCTGAACCGTATGGTCATACTACAGGATGGATGTCACCTATAAGAGAATACCTTCAAAATTGAATAGTTCCACCTGATAGAGCCGAGAAAGAACAAATCTGGCGATGTGTGGTTAATTTTACTCTTTATGATAGCCCAGATAACCTAGAGAAAATTCTCTACAAACGTGGTTTTGATGGAGTTCCTTTCAGATGCATTGATGGTTAAAAGACAATGGATGTCATGAGAGAAGTGCATGGAGGAGTCTGTGGTGCCCACCAGTCTGGACATAGACTATCTAATCAGTTTTGAAGGAATGGATACTTTTGGCCTTCAATGATACGAGATTGTGTTGATTTCACAAAGAAGTGTCACTCATTCCAAGTTCATGACAACTTCATTCATCAACCTCTAGAGTTGCTTCATACAACTAAATACTCATGCCCATTTGCCACATGGGTAATGGATATGGTGGGACCTTACCCTTCAGGTACGTCCAAGCAGTTTAAGTATATTCTTACTGCTACTGATTTCTTTTCAAAATAGGAAGAGGCAATACCTATCAAGGAAGTCAGTTTTAAATGCATTTTTAGCTTCATCATGTCTAACATCATTACCATATTTGGTGTCCCTCATACCATATTGACGGAAAATGGAACCAACTTCTGTTCATCCGAGGTGAAGATGTTGTATCAAGAATACAACATCAAATCCAATCATTCATCTCAGTATCATGCAGTAGCCAATGGCCAGATAGAATCCTTCAATAAGGCTCTTTCAAATATACTACTAAAGATGGTGGATAAAGATAATAAATCATGGCCTAATAGACTCTTTCATGCTTTATGGGATTATTGGACTACCACCCTCACTGCAAAGTGATCAACTCCATATTCACTGGTATATGGAACGGAAGCCGTCTTGCCCATTGAAGTTCAACTACCCTCGATCATAGTAGCTATTTGTGATCAGTCATCTAGAGATGAGCAATCTCAAAAGAAATTGAATGAATTGGAACGGTTAGATGAGAAAATATTGTTCACATTGCACCACTTGGAAGTCTATCACAATCGAATAGCACCATCTTTCAACAAAAAAGTTCATCTTCATTCATTTACTCAGGGAGAATTGGTATTAGATCTCAGAACTCCAATGATACCAGGAAAGAAAACTCCCATGATTGAGCCAAAATGGGAAGGACCTTATTTAATACATAAGGTCTATAACAATGGAGCTTATTCTTTAATCTCAATGAATGAAGAACTCATCACTACTCTAAACAATGCTATATTTCTGAAGAAATATTTTGTATAAACACAAAATACCTCATCCACGGACTATAAATATGACCTTAAACTATTTTTAATACTCTCTTCCCACACGGTGTTAAACTCTGACATCCTTACTACATGACGCTAAATAGTACAGAAGTCTCTTATGTCCAGCAAGACGTTAAACTGCATAACCAACGGTCCATGCATATGACCTTAAACTATTTTCACGTCCCTTACGCCCAACATGACGTTAAACTGCACCATCCAGGGTCAATGTATACAACCTTAAACTATTTTCATTTTCGTCCAACATGACAGTAAACTATTCCCCCCTTCATCGTCCTTGCTATATGACATTTAACATTATAGAAATCCCTTATGTCCAGCAAGACGTTAAACTGTATAACCAAGGGTCCATGCATATGACCTTAAATTATTGGAACTTACATTCAACATGATGCTGAACTATATCATTCCTTTTTTCATCCAACATGACATTAAACTGTGAAAAATTCCCTAACACATCCAACATGACGTTAAACTGTGTCCTCTTCTGTCCTTACTGCATGACATTAAACTGCACAGTCCCCCTTTTGTCCTACATGACATTAAACTTTATTGTCCCCATAGTCCAAACTACATGATGGTAAACTGTACAGAAATCCCTTCATACATCCTACATGATGTTAAACATTATTTTTTCCCTACAACATGGCACTAAACTGTGCAGCACCAATATTTCGAACTGCAAGACTTTAAAACTGCATCGTCCCTTCATATGTCCTACATGACATTAAAATGTGCATCGTTAGGGTTGTTTCTACCTCTTGTATCTCACACCGAGTATGACTCACATGAGCTTAGAGAAAACATCAACCATAACACTCTCTCTAGGATAATAACCATGTGTATGTCCAAACACAATTATCTAGGTCATTGTCCCCAAGGACATCTTGATCACTAATTCATTCTTTAATTGAACTATGCGGGCATTGATCCTTGCCTTCTGTAACATCCCGGGTAAAAAAAGAATAATAAATTGTCATATTTATTAATATTTTCAAATTAAATATTAATTTTACTTTAAAGGGGTTACTATTTTTGATAGCGTACCCGATACACAACAAAGAGTTTCTTTGAAATCTTACATTGCACAATAGTAATAAAATAATATTATTTTAAATGGTAGTTAACACGTAGCCATTGTATTAGTGATAATGAGTATAAATAACTAAAATATGATTATATATGTTTGTTAAATGTTTTTACATTTATCCAATTAAGGATAAAGGCTTAAAATACGAAAAGAAATCAATTTTTGGCATATATACTCTAATTTTCACTAAAGGTCCACTTATTTCCATTTGATGGTGAACCGTCATTAAATATAGTTTTGGTCACTCTTATAAATTTTATTGTACTAAATAAATTTCTTCTTTAGAATAGGGACATCAAAATTTACTTTGTGTTAATTTTTTGGTATTTTTCCGATAAAGTTCATTTTGTAGTGAATTGTGAAAAATGTTGAAATTTAATTCCAAACCTCTTATTGATATAATTTATTTATATGAATAGATTATCGTTTGAATTGGTTTTAAAGTGAAATTAGAATATATTTTTACAATTTAATCCAATGGTGGTTGTTGGAATTAATTTCACTTTGAAATCGGACTTAAACTAGTGTCAATCTTTTGATACTTTTTGTTTTATAAAAACATGCTATTTGATTTGACAGCGGGAATTAATTATTAAATTAATTAATGAAACTTATATGTTGTAAATTTTTTAAAATAGACATCATTTTTTAATTCTGAATATCAAATATAGCTTAGGGTTAATTTTTGTTATTTTTCTGAAAAACATCAAATTTTGATGAATAGTGAAACCACTAAGTGGTACTTATAAAAATTGATTCTCTATTTAAATGAAATTTTACCACATCTGTGTTTTGAATTTCAAAAATCTGACATACATGGTTGTCATTATGAATTAAAATGTGGATCAATGAGATTAAAATAATTTTTTGGGAATAGTAACTTTTAAGTTTTTAATCGCGATTAGATGTAATTTGTGTAGTTTAAGGTAAAGATAATGTTTTAGTAATATGAAATGACCATGACACATGTCTTACCCTTATTGTATGTTTCATGGACGACCAAGACAGTCTATGAGTCATCTTGGAGACCCCATGGTGCCACTTTGGTAGGAAAAGGACATTTACAACTTTTTATTTAATGTTAAAATAAAAATATCACAAACATGTGTTTTTTTACTAAAATAATTTTTACTTGGGGTTATACAAGTCATATTTTTGACTATAAATATTCATTAGAAAACTAAAAAGTTTTCCTACATCATGATGTTTTTTTATAATTTTTATGCTTTAAATAAATTAAATTATTTTTGACACCATGGTGATGCATCGATTACCTCATTATTTAACAATTTAAATAAAATGAAAATATAATGTAAAATCTAAGAACTACACTTGTCAAAACCCTATTTGATGGGTATATTTTGAACCCATATCACCTTATCCTCAAATTATATCAATTTGGGACCTTTTAAATCTGAAAGTCATTTGAAAATAAAGTAACATTTCTTTACTTTCCAAGAGTGCCCCTCCTCTCCTCTTATAAAAGGCCCCCACCTCTACCGCCTTACCCACACTTCCAAAGCCTTTGGCTCGGCCAAACCCTATCCATTGTGTCTCTAAAAATTCCTATATTACTCCTTGAAGCATCATTTTGGGCAGAAGTCTTCCCAAGGAAGCCTTTGAGCTCAAATCAAAAAGAGTTACCCGTTTTAAAGGTAGTGTTTTCTATTGTGTTCTTATGTATTATTTGGCTTCTCCAACCCCCTAAACTCTTTTTATTCATTTATTTTTTAACAACAAAAGTATCCTCAATATACTAGGATGTTTTTTTAAGAAGGATTTGAGATAAACTTACACAAACCGTCATATAATGGTTAAAGAAGATACTGTTTTTGTGTTTAGTGAATTTCTGCCTCACGAAACGATGATTGTTCAATCTTCTTTTAACTCCTTGAATGGTGGCCATTAAGATGTCAATATATTTATATATGATATATATTATGTTTCTGTTTTCCTTATGCTTATTTTTTTCATTTTTGGTATACCATTATGGCTTCCATTATGGGTATACACGATATCTTCATTTTAGGAAGTGCGGACTACCGCCCCTCAAAGTGATTTGATTCGTTAATGCCATATGTGAGACGTATAAAGGATGGATTTAAAGTTATTATATATGATTTTATACTAGAATTATAATATACCTTTATATCATTATTATTTAATTCAATTAAATTATGAGATATAAATGAAATTAGCGTTCATGCGTACGTACGATTTACCGTCTCCATGAACGGTGCATTTCATTCCTTATCCCCAAATATAATGTACTATTATAAGTACATTTATATAATGGATATATACGATGTATGATACATATAAATGATTAATATAATTCTGGAATTAAAAAATACATATCTCTCATTTAGTATTAATTCCATTAATATGACATAGAAATGAAAGTAGCGTTCATGCGTACGTATGGATTACTGTCTCCATGAACGGTGCATTTAATTTCTTACCTCTAAATGATTATGTAATATTATAAATACATGTATATTCTGGATATATATGATATATATGATATCCAAATCATGAATATCATTCTAGATATAATGAATATTTGACCACATGAACAACATGTAATTGTAAGAAGTCCACTTTCGACTTAAGAACCAAATATCGACAAAATAAGAAATATTAACATAAATGATTACATAATGTTTCTAACATGCCAATAAGTGATATTAAATGAATAATTAACTTGAAAAGGGTTCTTATGCAAGTAGAAATTAACACTAGTTTATTATTCATGAGATTAAAGACCAATCGAGTCACGTCGGACACGAGGTAAGGGACTTCATCTCAATCTCCTTTCATTGAGGAATATTTCGATTTATACAAAACATTATTTTATATGGTGTATAATCCCCTTGGAATTTTACTTTTATACAAGAGGAATATTTTTCTACGAAGCATTTTACTAAACGACAAAAAGGAATGTTTCTTTTAACGTAGGGGTGACAATGACCTTTTCTGCCGCCGCTGTTATTATTTGGACTTTGGCTTCCTCAAGAAGTCGTACTGTTTTAAAAAGTAAATATAAACCATATACTCTTTTAGGTATTTCGGTATTGAAAATGGTTTTTATAATGGGTTTGTTATGTCAATATAATTTAGTGATATATTGGGATCAAAATGTGGAAATGTTTTCTTTCCATTATTTTTGATTTATGTATTATGATTTTATAATGGTACTTGGACATTTGACGGGTGGTTAGGTGATAAACCATATGACAGGTGGTGTTGTGAATAGCAGGACGGGTGGTGACGTTATAACCTCCAATGCATTGGGTATGGAAGTCGCCCGTATGGCTATTCCATTTAGTGATATGTGTGGAAGTCGACTATATGGTACTTCCATTTAAGTATGTTTATGTCCCAAGTTACCTTTATATGTTATGTGTTCTTTATATGGGTTTTATGGTAATCTTTTAATTAAAAAAGGGTAAGTAATGATCTTTTATTCAGTAAAGAATTTTTACATCTTCATAAAGGTGAAAAATATTACTTTGATAAAGTATACATGGTTTACTTGTTGTTCTGATAAACTAAGTGTTTTTATTCTTTGTGTATCCCTTACTGAGGTTTTTATGCTCACCCCAAGTTTTTTTGAAATCTTTTTCATAGGAACTAATGTGGAATAGGGTCAAGGATGGGATCAAGGGGAAGTCAAGCTATATAAAACATGGAACAAGACGGGTTTCTTTTTAATAGTTTTTATTCTATGGAAACTTAGTTGAAGTGTCTACTTTGTAATCTTTTGAGATGTAATAGTTACATCCTAATTCACTAAAACTATAAACCTGAAAAGATCATTAATGTGATTTATTAATTTAATTCAATATTAAGAAAGGTTTAAGTCTGGGGCCTTATAGTTGGTATCAGAGGTCGGTTTAGACAACTTTAGGATTTAGAAAATTGCTAAATTATAAATTAATTTATTGTATGATTGAAATGATATAGCATTTAAATATTACCATGTTTCTTCTCCTAGGATATTTCTGTGTTAAGAATTGTTTTTCATAGAGGAAACAAAACAGATTTTCTAGGAAGGAATACAGAGGGAAATGACGTTTCAAATCAGTATCCTGAGATGGTCAGAATCAGAACTAAATAGTTTGTTGCAGTGATGGCTCAATTGACTCAGGTGAAAAATTATGGTTGTTTTTAATGATGATATTTAGGTGTTTTCTAAAAGTAAAGAGGGGAATGAAAGTCATTTAAGGGTTATCTTGAAAACCTTAAAAGAACAGAAACTATATGGAAAATTCAGCAAGTGTGAGTTTTGGTTACAACAAATTTCTTTCCTTGGTCACATTGTTTCAAAACATGGCATAACTGTTCATCCTGCTAAAACAGAAGATGTTGAAGAATGGCCAAGACCCACAAATATAACCGAGATCTATAGTTTTTTGGATTTGACGGTTACTACCGAAGTTTTGTTGATAATTTTTCACAGTTATCTAGTCCAATGACTAAGCTAACTCAGATGGGTGTTATGTTTATCTGGAAAAAAGAATGTGATGACTGTTTTCAGGAGTTGAAAAGAAGATTGGTGAATTCTCCAGTTTTGGCAATTCCTTCCAAGAATGGTGAGTTTGTTATCTACAGTGATTTTTCATTGAATGGACTTGGTCGAATCCTAATGCAGAATGATCAGGTAATTGAATATGTTTCACGTCAGTTGAAAACACATGAGGTAAATTACCCTACACATGATTTGGAAGTAGCTGTTGTTTTTTTCGCTTTAAAAATTTGGAGGCATCATTTCTATGGATTAAAGTGTGAAATATATACTAATCTCAAAAGGTTAAAGTATATATTCACTTAGAAAGAGTTGAACATGAGACAAGGGAGATGGCTGGAATGAATCACAGATTATAATTATACAATTCATTACCATCTGGGAAAATAAAATAAAGTGGCTGCTGCTCTGAGTAGAAAAAGTAATGCTTCATTAACCATGCTACATTTGGAATGAGATCCTTTGGTTTTTGATTTGATGAGCTTTGGCATAGAAGTTGTTTGTGCAGGAAGTTCTTATGTTTTGTTTCAGATATCAGTGAAATATTCTCTATCCGACAGAATCAAGCAAGCATAGAAGCAAGACAGTGAGTTGCAGAAAAAGGTAGAGCTGGTTAAAAGGGTAAGTTTCCTGAATTCAACATTGATAATGATTGTGTTTTGAGGTTTGTGAAGAGATTATGTTTTCCTGGTGATTCACATTTGAAGAATGAGTTGTCGTTTGAGGCTCGTAGTTCCCCGTTTTCAGTTCATCCTGGAAGTACTAAGATGTATAGAGATCTGCGGGAGTATTACTGGTGGGATGGAATAAAAATAGATATTGCTGATTTTATTATGAAGTGTTTGAATTGTCAGCAGGTTAAAACTGAGCAGTAATCACTGAAATGGATACTTTAGCCATTACCAGTGCCAGAGTGGAAATGGAAAAAAATATATCCATGGGCTTTGTTGTGGGATTACCGAGGACATCTCGAGGTAATAATGCAATCTGGGTTATTGTTGATCGATTGACTAAATCTGCTCATTTCCTTCCTATTCGAGATACATTCTCTCTAGATCAACTTTCTCGATTGTATTTTAAAGAGATATTCAGGTTGCATGGAGTTCCCCTCTCCATTGTATCTGATCGTGATCCCAGGTTTACTTCTAACTTTTGGAAAGGCCTTCATATGTCGTTGGGTATTGAATTAAATTTTAGTACAAATTTTAATCTGCAATCAGATGGGCAGTCAGAATGAACAATTCAGACCTTGAAGGATATTCTAAGACCTTGCTCAATGGATTATCAGGGAATTTGGGACCAACATATTTCTTTGGTTGAGTTTTTATATAATAATAGTTTTCATTCTAGTATACATATGGCACCATTTGAGGTATTATATGGGAAGCAGTGTCGAACTCCATCTTTTTGGGTTGAAGTGGGTGAAAGGAAGCTGATGGGACCAGAAATGGTAGAAGAGATGGCAGAAAAAGTTCAATAGATTCATAAACACAGGAAAACAGCTTAGAGCAGGAAGAAGAGTTATGCGGATAACCGGAGTAAGGATTTATTTTTTGAGGTAGGTGATCATGTTCTTCTCAAAGTTTCACCGTGGAAAAGTGTGAAGCGATTTGGTAAGAAAGGAAAGCTGAGTCCAAGGTTCATGAGACGATATGAAATTTTGGAGAGAGTTGGCTCGGTTGCATACAGAGTGGCATTACCTACGATTTTATCTTATGTACACAATGTTTTTCATGTTTCGATGTTGAGAATGTATATGCCAGATCTATATCATGTTTTGAGCCCAGAGTAGTTCAGTTTGAAGAGAATCTCTCTTATGAAGAAAAACCAGTCCATATTCTGGATTGAAGAGAGAAAGTGTTTCAAAATAAGGTAATTCACCAGGTAAAGGTTTTGTGGAAAAACCATATGGTTGAAAAGGCAACCTGTGAATCTGAAAATGCTATGAGGGATAAATAACCCCACTTATTTTGATAAGTGAATAAAATTGTGAGGACGCAATTACCAAATGGGGGGAAGGATGTAACATTATGGGTAAATAAAGAATAATAAATTCTCATATTTATTAATATTTGAGAATTAAATATTAATTTTACTTTAAAGGGGTTTCTATGTTCGATAGCGTACCCGATACGCAACAAAGAGTTTCTTTAAAATCTTACATTGCACACTGGTAATAAAATAATATTATTTTAAATGGTAGTTAACACGTAGCCATTTTGTTAGCGGGAATGAATATAAATAACTAAAATATGATTATATATGTTTTTTAAATGTTTTTACATTTATCCAATAAAGGATAAAGTCTTAAAATATGAAAAGAATTCAATTTTAGGCATATATACTCTAATTTTCACTAAAGGTCCGCTTACGGCCTTTTGATGGAAAAACGTCATTAAATATAGTTTTGGTCACTCTTATATATTCTATTGGGCCAAATAAAATTCTTCTTTAGAATAGGGACATCAAAATTTACTTTTTGTGAATTTTTGGTATTTTTCCGATAAAGTTCATTTTTTAATGAATAGTGAAAAATGTTGTATTTTAAATCCAAACCTCTTTTTAATATAATTTATTTATATGATAATATTATAGTTTGAATTGATTTTAAATTGAAATTAGAATATATTTATACCATTTAATCCAATTGTGGTCGTTGGAATTAATTTACTTTGAAATCAGACTTAAACTAGTGTCAATCTTTTGATACTTTTTGTTTCATAAAAACACGCTATTTGTTTTGACAGCGGTAATTAATTATTAAATTAATTAATGCAACTTATATGTTTTGAATTTTCTAAAATAGATATCATTTTTTAATTTGGAAAATCAAATATAGATTACGGTGAATTTTTGGTATTTTTCTGAAAAACTTCATCTGTTGATGAATAGTGAAACCACTAAGTGGTACTTATAAAAACTAATTTTCCGTTTAAATGAAATTTTACCACTTCTGTGTTTTGAATTTCAAAAATACAACATAAATGGTTTTCATTAAGATGTAAAATTTTGTTCAATGGGATTAAAATAATTTTTTGGTCAATAGTAACTTTAATGTTTTTAATCGCGATTAGAGGTAATTAGTGTAGTTTAAGGTAAAAATAATATTTTAATAATATTAAATGACCTTGAAACATGTCCTAACCTTATTGGATGTGTCATAACCGACCAATACAATCCATGGGTCATCTTGGGGACCCCATGGAGCCACTTTGGTAGGAAAATGACATTTATAACTTTTTATTTAATGTTAAAATAAAAATGTCACAAACATGTGTGGTTTTACTAAAACAATTTTTACATGGGGTTATATAAGTCATATGTTTGATTATAAATATTAATTAGAAATATAAAAAGTTTTCCTACATCATGATATTTTTTTATAATTTTTAGACATTAAATAAATTAAATTATATATGACACTATAATGATGCAGCGATTACCTCATTTTTAACGATTTAAATAAAATGAAAATATAATATAAAATATAAGAACTAAACATGTCAAAAACCTATTGTATGGGTATATTTTGAACCATTATCACCTTATACTATAATTATATCAATGTGGGAACTTTTAAATCTGAAACTTATTTTAAAATAAAGTAACATTTCCTTACATTCAAAGAGTGCCTCTCTTCTACTCTTATACAAGGCCCTCACCTCTACCACCTTAACCACACTTCCAAAGCCTTTGGCTCAGCCAAATACATGCCTATTTTGTCTCTACACATTCCTATATTACTCCTTGAATCCTCACTTTGGGCAGAAGTCTTTCCAAGGAATCCTTTGAGCTCAAATCAAAAAGAGTTACCCGTTTTAAAGGTAGTGTTTTCTCTTGTGTTCTTATGTTTTATTTTGCTTATCCAACCCCATAAACTCATTTTTTTCATTTCTTTTGTAACAACACCAGTATTCTAAATATACTATGATTTTGTTATAAGATTTATTCGAGCTAAAATTACACACACCTTTATCTAATGGTTAAAGAAGATACTGTTTCTGTGGTGGGAATATGTCTGCCTCACGTAACGATGATGGTTCAATCATCTTTTAACACCTTTAATGGTGGCCATTAAGATGTCACTATATTTATATATGATATATATTATGTTTTTGTTTTTCTTATGCTTCTGTATTTATCATTTGTGGTATACCTTTATGGCTTCCATTATGGGTATACACGATATCTTCATTTTAAGAAGTGCGGACTACCGCCCCCTCAAAGTGATTTGATTCGTTTATGCCATATGAGGGACGTATAAAGGATGGATTTAAAGTTATTATATATGATGTTATACAGGAATTATAATATACCTTTATATCATTATTATTTCATTCCATTAAAGTATGAGATAGAAATTAATGTAGTGTTCATGCGTACGTACGGCTTACCGTCTCCATGAACGGTGCATTTCATTTCATATCCCCCATTGTAATTTACTATTATAAGTACATATAAATAATGGATATATATGAGGTATGTTACATCGAAAGGATTAATATAATTCTGGAATTGAAATATACATATCTCTCATTTATTATTAATTGCATTAATATGACATAGAAATGAAAGTAGCATTCATGCGTACGTACGGCTTACTGTCTCCATGAACCATGCATTTCATTTCTTTCCTCTAAATGATTATGTAATATTATAAATACATGTATATTCTGGATATATATGATATATATGATATCCAAATCATGAATATCATTCTGGATATAATGAATATTTGACCACATGAACAACATGTAATTGTAAGAAGTCCACTTTCGAATTAAGAACCAAATATCGACAAAACAAGCATTATTAACATAAATGATTACATAATGTTTATAACATGGAAATAAGTGATATAAAAGGAATAATGAACTTGAAAAAGGGTTCTTAAGAAAGTATAAATTAACACTAGTTTATTATTCAGGAGATTAAAGAGCAATTGAGTCACATCGGACACAAGGTAAGGGACTTCATCTCAATCTCCTTTCATTGAGGCGTATTTCGTTTTATACACTACTTTATTTTATACGGTTTATAAACCCTTTTGACTTTTACTTTTATATAAAAGGAATATTTATCTACAAATAATTTTACTAAACGACAAAAAGTAATGTTTATTTTTACGTACGCGGTGAAAATAACCTTTTCCGCCGCCACTAGTATTATTTGGACTTTGGCTTCCTCAAGAAGCCATAATGTTTTTTAAAGTAAATAAATACCATATAATCTTTTAGATATTTCGCTAATGATAATGGTTATCATAATGGGTTTTCTATGTCAATATATTTTAGTGATATATTGTAATCGAAATGTGGAAAGGTTTTCTTTCTATTATATTTGTTTTATGTCTTATGATTTTATAATGGTACTTGGACATTTGATGGGTGGATATGTGATAAACCATTTGACATGTGGTGACATGATTACCAGGACGGGTGGTTATATTATAACCTCCAATGCATTGGGTATGGAAGTCGGCTGTATGGCTATTCCATTAAGTGATATGTGTGGAAGTCGACTGTATGGTTATTCCATTTAAGTATGTTTATGTCCCAAATTACCTTTTTATGTTATGTTTTCTTTATATGGGTTTTATGGTAATCTTTTGATTACAAAAGGGAAAGTAATAATCTTTTATTTAGTGAAGAGTTTTTACTTCTTCATAAAGGTTAAAAGTATTACTTTGAGAAAGTATACATGGTTTACTTGTTGTTTTGATAAACTAATAGTTTTCATTCTTTGTGTATCCATTAATGAGCTTTTTATGCACACCCCAAGTTTTTTTGAAATGTTTTTCACAGGACTTAATGTGGAATTGGGTCAAGGATGGGATCAAGGTAAAGTCATGGTATATAAAACATGGAACTAGACCTGTTTCTTTTTAAGAGTTTTTATTCTATGGAAACTTAGTAGAAGTGTCTACTTTGTAATATTTTGAGATGTAATAGTTATGTCCTAATTATCTAAAACTATATACCTGAAAAGATCGTCAATGTGAATTATTCATTTAATTCAATATTAAGTAAGGTTTACGGCTGGGGCCTTATACCTTCTAGGATGGGTACGTAGGCAACCTCCCAAGGTTCAAGCCCAAAACCAATCTCTTCACATCGGTTCACCACCATCTAATACGATGTTGATTCGTGAAACCGCCCCTAAAATCAATATATTTACATTGGTTCACTTTTATCCTTGATATATGACGTTAAACTATACAACACTTTTTTGCAGAATGAAAATAAACTAAAATATTCTTTGATACTCTCACCTAAGAGGGAATCGTTATTTACATTGATTTTCAATCATGTTTCATTTGGAAGACTATGTGCATACATGGCAATACATGAACCTTTTATCTTCGGTTAAACCATCATTGTACTGAATTCCCCTTTCACCCTTCACATGTACGAACTAAATTTTTACAAAGGGTAGTTCTAGAACTACGTGGGCTTGATTCCCATCCTTATGGGATATGTAGGAACGTTTGAGTGTCCCTCGAATCCATCCCCATGTATTTTGGGCCTAACCCCAAATTCCCCTTTCTGTCCTCTGGCTGAAAAGTCCCCATGAAAACACACACTGTGTATTACTTATAATGGTCCATGATCTATGACCCTAAACTAAGATCTCCAATCCTTTTGTCCCACACGACATTAAACTGTAGTTCAAGAACTAATGGCATGATTCCCATCTTTATGGGATACGTAGTGAAGTCCAACATTTCCATTTAGGACCCAACCACAACATGATTATGGTTAGCATTGATCTATGTATCTCTGCATAAATTGGAAAATACCCCTCTTTATGTTTCATAATCCTAACCATAAATATTTTGAGATCTTCATAATCCTTTTCATGACTTCTAGTCACAAAAATGTCAAATTTCTGAGAGTTTTTTTGCCTGACTATGCAGCACGTGCCCTTAGGTGGCCTTGCATAAAAAGGACTACATAACAGACCTTTCAGCCAAAAGATGCTATTATTTAACTGTGCAGTCAATTCCCTTAGGTGGCCCGACATAATTCAACCCCCTAACGGGTTTGTTAAATACGGCTAACTTCATTCTTGGGAAGAAAGCCTCTTTTGACCTTATTTGTCTTAATGGAAATATGTAGAGATCCCCAAAAATAGACATCCTTAACATACTTGTCCCATATCATTTTTCATGATATGAATGTATTCAATTCTACGGATTATATTCTCCATCCCAACGTTTGGGTCATGCCTTTGTAGGAGTGATATCAATCTAGTTATTCGATAATCTTGTTTGGAAATATCTTGTCCATAATCAAGTACCTCTTTCCAAACAGAAAACTCTATACATTGGAAAATTTGAATCTCCATAGAAATTCACTAGCTTTTTTAACACTATGAAAATAAAATTTCTGAGAGTTATTTTTCCTGACTATGCAGCTCGTGCCCTTAGATGTACTTGCATAATTAGTCTACATAGTGAACCTGTCAGCCAAAAGATGCTATTTATTTAACTATGCAGTCAATTCCCTTAGGTGGCCCTGCATAATTCAAACCCCAAATGGGTTTGTTATATAATTGTAACATCATTCTTGGGAACTACTTCTTCTAATTTCTTTTAGCTCTTTTTTATATCATTCCTCAGATTCAAATATTATTAAGTCATAGTTTACGTATTTTCCCTCATATTTGATTATGGTAATATGTTTTTAGATAAATTGTCAAGGAATGAGTCAATTTTAATCCATTTCAGTCAAAGCTATTTCGACATTAAACAGTAGCCTCTTTATGTCCGGCATGCATGACATTAAACTGCCCACAAAAGACAGGGGAACACTGAATAAAAGTCATGTTCCAGCTCACTAAACAAATATTTTGTATGATTTTGGTAATATTGAGCAATTATAAGATTCAATGTTTGTTGGGTTATTTATATTAATCCTTGTAAAAATCAAACTATGCTTACTAGGCCCATTGGGTTAGGTAAAATTCAAAGTAGGTAGCTAAAAATACGTGCACAAGTGATTGAAGATGAAAGATTTCTTTCCATTTGATGAAAAAGAATTAGAAGGACATCCACAGATTGGAGTCTCTTTCCTTTTTTTAGGAAATTAGAAAAGACTGTCAACATAAGTCTTCACTTGATGTACAGAATCCAGAGCTCCATCAGCAGCTACTTGAAGCTCGTGCACTCGACCAGCTTCACCCTTCTCAGCTTGATGGAGTGCGTTCTTAGCATCTGCAATGGCTTTCATACCATTCGTTTGAGCTCCCTCCAAGGAATTATTGAGCTGGTAAAGTTCCCCAGTAACATCATCTAACTGTTTCTTGAGCTCCACCTACTGGATGAATTTTTCTTTGATCTTATACTTCAGATCCTTCATCTTGGAAGCATAATCAGCCTCAGCACGGGATACTGAAGCCTCAAATTCGCCGATGTTGACTGACAGTTTCACCCTGGTCATATCTTCGCGACACATTTTCTCCTACTCCCTCCTGAAGATGACTTGTTTCACCGTGGTATGGATCTCTTGGTATCCAAAATTTCCAAGTCCAATCATGACGAACTGGGACGAAAACCGAGGAATCATTGATGACAGATCTTCTAAAGGCACCTCAGATATGATTTTACATATGTTGTACAATGCCTTGCGTCATGAAAAGCTGAGAGCCTTAAGAACATTTGGGTCTGATTCAATATCATCATCACAGGGGGGCATGTAATATGGGATTAATGCACTTAAAGAAGTGCCCTATTATGCTCCTTCCCCCCTGACCTGTGCTTCTTCTCTTTCAATTCCCATTGGGGCAGATGTTGAGGCCTCACCTCTAGATCTAGCCACTACAGTTGATGGCCCTGCATAATTAATTGAATGCATTGATTAGTTTCAAAGGATAGAAAAAGAATTGATTGTCTTGCAAATTAATTACAATCACAAATATTGTTATCCCTTACCCCACAGTAGATCAGCAACCTAAGAAGACTCCTCCCCATCTTTCCCAGTATCAAAAGGATATTCATGATGGGTGTCAAAGGATTTACTGGGTTTAGATCTACTTGAGCTAATGTTTCTACAATGGTAGGGTTGACATCAATGTCCACACCCTTTTCAGGAATTGGCAGTTCATCAGCTTCAATGGATGGAACTGCATATTATTTTCAGTCATGATTAGAAGTGTAAATTATAAGAAAATTTACTGGGAAAAGGATAACACTCATGCCCAAGGTCTTCTAAATCACATGATAACTTAGCATGATCATAAAATTCTTCTAAAGACATGCCATGATTCATCATTTCATCCAATGATATTTCAGAATCCTGGTTTGTCTCACCATTGGGAGCGTTTGATGTGTCTTCTTGGCGACATACATCATGCGTCCCCTGACCTTGGACAACATCTTTGGATAAAATCACGACATCAGTTGCAACATCCGCAAGAAGCTATAATGCAGGAGTTGAACCTAACGTATCACAGAATGGAAGTCACAACAGGAGGGATACTAGGAATAGATTATGGCTCTTCTCTGGGAGCAGCCATGTCAGCTTGAATTTGCGATTGTTCCGTAGCACCCATCATTGTCCTTGATGGAGGATCAGTCCTTTCTCTTAGGGGAGAAATTGAAGAAGCCCCTATAATCCCCAGAAATATGAGCAACTATTTCATGGGTATAGACTCATGATTACCCGAAGGACTTAACGCTACTAATGAAGCGTTTATCTATGGACATCCTCCTTTATTGCCTTTGATTTTTTGTTTTCTCGGAGTATCGGCAGTCTCCCTTATTGGCATCTGGATTGGAGAATGAAAATCCATTGCTAGCTCATCATTCATGGACTGATGTCCTGGAGATATCTCGCCCGGTTCAAAAGGAGAATCTGCAGCAGCCCCGATGGCAGTACCACCAGGGCTATACTGTGGCGATGGAACCTCAGTATTTCCTTTCATTACAAGCTGCAAGATAAAGAAAATAACTTCCTTAAGTAACAAATCTTCGACTGAAATAAAGTTGAAAAGAAAATAAGGAATGAAAACTTACATCTTCAGGAGCCACGTAATCATGCCACTCTTCATCAGTCCCCTCAGCAGTTCCACGATCAATCAATTCCTTCACCCGCCTGGTGACAGGAATGGACACATCAGTGGCATATATGAGCATTTCCAACTCTCTGATGTAAGCCCGCTGTTCATTGGGGTTATCCTCATATTGGATATCTGTGGAAGCCAGAAGATTCCCTATTCCAGGAAGTTGTAGGCCCTCAAACAAATCCAGCCATGCGGTCTCAGTACAATAGTATAAGCTCTGCCATGTCTGGACAACCTATGGTCTTATATATGAAGGCTACGAGGAAGGTCCTACAATATTTGACTTCAATTTCTTCCCAGCTCTTGCAAATGTAGATAGAGAATAAGAATATAAGACTTATTGATTTATAAAGTAGCAGTGATAAAATTACCACAACGAAGTAACTCACCATGAATTGATGGAGTAGGTCTCTTGATTCTAACCGGAGGATTATATCAGGAATGAGGCCACCTTTCCACTTGTTGTGCCTCATCATCTCCATCATGGGAATCTGGTGAATCGGTCATAGAGGAGGAATTTGGCGAATCAACTTCAAGGGGGAAGCATCACCTTCATGAGGAAGGGTTTCTTTCTCAACAATCCTCTTCCTTTTCCCCACCTAATAAACATGGTGATTCATCACCCATTTAGGGTATGATTCTATCCAGTGCGTGGCATACCATGTAGTCGGGTTAGTTGGTGCTTTTTCAACAAGTAGATCAAATACCGCCCCAGTCTTCTCCCTTGACGTCAGCAGCCATAGTTGCCGAGAAACCATCAGATTTTTATCTATCCCGACATGTACTGGGGGAGATACAACAATCTGTTGTAGACACTTTAATTGACTTGAAAATATATATGGACCATAGGCCTCGAATATAATTTCTCCGTCAATCCTGGAAACTAGCACACCATCTCTACAAGCTAGCATATATGCCCTCAAATCTAAATGGGTTGTTCCATCATCAACAAACTGCCCAGTTGGTGGATTTCCATAGGGAATGAAGTTTAATTCCTTAAAAAGGCTCAGCCTCACATTCATATCATAGGCATTAAGAACTAATGGTGCAACTTCCGAGAATGCTTGCACTGACATCCTGAATGAACTTCTAGGAATTTGTAATCCATTCTTTACATTGTAAGTCCTGATGTGAGTGGCGATCCATCCCCATAAAACTTGGGATGATCCCACTATTCTTAAAGGAGATTTACCCACAAAGACATGAAGTAAACTCCTGTGAATCTTTTCTAAAATGGGAGTAGCCAACCCAACCATTTTTTCCTCATCCATCTTTGCCACAATGACAAAGAACCCTGGCCTGACACCTCCCTTCAAATCCCTGACTAGCAAGAGATAAATGCTATGCCACAATGCCAAGAAGCCCGCCATACGATTCTTCTTCGGGATCCTTTGATTCACCTCATATCCCCATTTCTCAAACTCTCCTGCTTCTAGAGTTGGCCAGAATGTTCCAGGATCACCCCTCTTATCTGTTTTTGGGAAGGTGGTAGGACGTTTGGGCCTCTTATCCTTGGATTTATTTTTCTTGGATCCTTTCTCCTTCGGATCCTTGACCTTTGGTTCCTTCTCTTTCTTCTCAATAAGAAATATATTCATCCACTCCTCTGGATTAATATCCTTTCTAGAATGATTTCATGAGGTCTCCGAACTCTTGAGCCTATGGAAGATTTTAAATAATTCCCGAGCTAAAGCAGGAGTCTTCACTGAATCATTCCAAGTCAGCTTGGTAGGAATGAATTCATCATACATGTCTCCCAAAATTAGATCCCATGAGATCTTGTGGACATCCCATAGACTGATGCCTACTTCTCCATGATTCAAATGGAAAGAATTAGTTTCTGGGCTTTAGTGGATGAGTATCTCAGGCACGAAGTTATCATGTCTATAAACATATGTTTTCTCAACCAAAACAGTTTCATATCTCGCGACTTCTTTCCGATCCTTGAAAAACTCTGCACAGTTTTGTCACACCCAGTATGCCCACATCCAAGTTGGCTTTACACCTCCCTCAGGATGGAAGTCCCAACATTTCTTCCAGCCTTTGGATTGATCCATATGAGCATTTCGGAAGATTGAGGGATGACAATGTGGTTGCAGCTCGGGCTTATGAGGTTTCAGATCTGGCGTAGAAGGGCTGTGATGCATCATGTGGGCCTTCTACACTATTCTAGCACTAATAAATACCCCTCCAAATGAGATATTTGCTGAAGCAATGATTGTATAATTCTGAAACCACGAAAATGGGAGATAGTTCTTTGCATCTGGAATAGTATCTTCTCACAGATGACCATATCCATACAAAGGCAAATAAATGCTTTGGGGGAATTCACGATGATATATCTTCAGATACTTAGCCAAATCCAGAATAGTGATACTTTTGACGATATAATAATCATGGCCAGTGATATACTTCAAATCATCAAGACGTTTTCTTGCCAGTTCATCAGCTATTCCGGTTCTAAGACCCATTGATTCTACACAAATGTTGAATAAATAAAATCATAAGTAAGTTCATTTTTCATAAAATTTGTAAAGGAATTTCAGAAAAATGGAAAAGGAATTAAGTTGTTCAAGTCTAAACTTGGCACAAAAGTATGGATGTGTCGCACAAGTTTTAAGGTGCCGCGCAAGTTTTTGGCATGCAAGTATAAACATTTCAAGTCCAAATACATTGACAGCAGCGTGACAGCGAAAAAATAGCGAAAAACAAACAACTTACGCAGTGAAGGTGACTTGCACGGAGAGAGCTTAAAAATCTGGAATTCATTGTTATTCGTGCCAAATGAGCGCATATTTATAGGCCAGGATGGCCACCTACACACTACAGCCGGCGCGCCCCAGCCCTACGCGACTCGCACCTGCGCGATGATTGCAGCGCGGCTCGTACTTGTTCCCCTCTTTCCCTTTGGTTTTATTCTTTTCCTCAGAGTCACATCATTATTCTTTCGGATCCATCTCTGAGGGGGGACTTTTTTAAAATCCTTTTAGTCACATTGTCTAATGAAATGGAAAAGAAAATGAAATAGCACAAAAAGATTCATCCTTTGATGAAAACATCAAAAATTGACAAAGGCATGAACAAGGCTTCAAATGCACATGTGCCTCTCAAGTTCCATCACTGTTGGGCAAGTCCACTAGCGCGACGCCTAATGGTCACATAAGTGAAATGCGCGCCCTACATGATAACCGCCCAGGATCTTCTCCAGCCTATAAATACCCCCGGTGGGCCCCCCATTTCAGGAGGAATTTTTTATCAGAAATCTCATACAGAGCATTCAACGACCATGTCTCTTCTTCACGTTTTCCGAACACTTCTAAGGTAATTCTTTACCTAGAATGGAAGGTTTAAACAAGAGGATTAATGTATATGTTTTATAACTCACTAACACTTGCACGCCTAAGTGATTTACCCTTAAGGGAAATGTACACACTTTTGCGCCACCCTACTTCTTCACCAGAACTTGTGTGCCCTCTTCTGGAAAGCCTCTAGAGATAATACCAAGGGTTTGATCCATGTCTCACCCAAGTATTACCCTGAGGACTAAAAATCCCGCATGTACCCATGTGCCGCATAGGTATACCTGCATGGCCAGGACTAGCACGCCCACGCAGTACCTGCGTGCCTTCCAGGACTTGCGCACCCCTATCCTTTTGGGTGCCTTTTCTGCTCATTACACCCTTCTTATGCCATTCCACCTCTCCTATTCAAGATTCAGTCTTCAAGCCACTCTTAAAAGCCATTAATGGCCTGATTTCTTTATTTGACTTCCTTATCTAAAATGAATTCCATGGAACATCTCTCAAAATCTAGTGATTTACACATCTTTGTGTTACTAAATATTGAGACTTCATTAATTCAACCTCATATTTTAAGACAAGAGAATCTTATTATTGGGCATCCTCCTTAAGAGTAAGCCCCAAGTCCTCATTAACCTAGCCCTCCTTTTCAGGAATAATCCTTAGTCATAATTCCCATTAATATGGGCATCCTCATTATGAGTAATCCCCATTCATAAAATTCCCAAATATGGGAATCCTCCAGAGGAGTAAGCCCCAAGTCCCTTTATTTTTCAAGTCCCCTATCCTAGGCCTTCTTCTTAAGAGTAAGCCCAGGTACCTTAATTTCTCGTACCCAGTCTTAATTTCCTTTTGATCTGGGATTCCTTCTCAGGAGTAAAACCCAATCATAAGTCCCCTCCTTACATGGGAATCTTCCTTAGGAGTAAGCCCCAAGATTAGACTATCCAAATCTCCATGAAGCACATATACCATTATGGACCCTATTTCTGGATTTCATTCCTGAAATACTCATCTATTTGGGCAGTCATACAAACCTAAGCTGCACATCATTTCTTATGATTGCATATTTCATGGCACAATTTTCTGGATTTACCAATACCTCTTGTTTCTCACACCGAGCATGACTCATGTGAGATTAGAGTGTAAAAGTAATTATGAAATCTTTCTTTGATCCCTCAATGAAAGAAATCATGCTCCCTTTCTCGAACTACGTGGGTTCTGAATCCTTTTCTAAAACAAAGGATATGTAGGTAGCCCATTAGAGGGTATGATCCCAACTCTGAAATAATCTATTTCCTTTTGAATGACAATAAACATCAAGTGCCCCACTGAGTGGCTTTAAAACCAGTATGGTCATCATAATGACCAAGAGACTTTTATGTATCAAAGGATTCCATTGACTATGAATCTCTAACAAATACAGATGATTCTCTATCGATGAAGAACCTCGAATACATATAAAATATTCTCTAATGTTCCTACATATCAATCATTGATTGTCAGATTTAAAGGAAAGCACATTTTATACTTGGTAATGTAATAAGGATTCACGAACATAACTTAAATCTACAAAGAGAGTCCCGGAGTAGACAATAATTCCCCTCAAAATGGTGTGATGAGTCCTACCTCCCATCCTCTCGACCAATGCAAATTCTTAAGCCCTATCAGTCCACAACTAATGAGCGCCTACCATTGGAATGTAGGTTAAAATGGATTTGGAATCATTGGATGTTTCCGGTTCTACAAACAAACCTGTTAGAAACCGCTTGGAATGTTTGAAACTTAAATCAACGAGGTCATCCCCAATTCCATAGGGAAACACCTACCAAAGGCTCGCTTGTCTGCACATGACACGACACGTGCAGGCAAAGCCCGTTCAGGGGTGAGTATAAGAATACCCAGTAGGACACCTTGAAACCAAAAAGGAATACAATAATGGAAATACCACAAAATAAAGGTACAATCATCTCTAAACAGTATAACTATACTGAAAATATAATAAGAATATCCAGATATACTCATTCATGATCGACTATCGCAAAAACCACTTCTAAGTTCAAGCTTTAAGATTCCACTAAGCATGCAACTCAGAGAACACACTCCTAGGTCTGAAGAGAGAGATACAAAGTACTCGTTCTGGGAGAACATACTCTAGAAGTACCTTGAGATCATGAGGCTCAGATGAGGATCACAACCAAGTCATGGGGTGATTATGACAACTCAGTCTGGGCTAATCCAGTAAGCATAGGATCGATGCCCGTGTAGAGTTGTTCACGTCGATACCAAGAAATCTACTTAGGGTTCCATGAATGCATAGAGGATCCGGCTCTAAGTCTCAGAGAGGGGATTCTAACAACTCTATTCAGGAAGTCCTACTGAAGGGATCATACTCCTGTATAAAGGAAATGATACCAGATCCTTTAGGGAAAAGATCAAGGGTACGAACCCTAAGAAAACTAGTCCAAGTCACAGAAGACAAATGTCTCAAGCCATGATGAATTGGTTACACGGCGTGTAGTATGGTTAAACGTCTTGTTCCTTGACCCCGGGTACTTCCCGTGTAATGGCATGTGTCATCTGTCCATTCTGTGTAAAATAAGAATACACAACATGTAGAAGGATCACACACTGTGTTCCTTGACTGCATGCACTTCCTGTGTAAATGGCCCATGTCATCCATCCAATCTGCGTGAAACCCAACTACATGGCATATAAAAAAATTACACGCCCTGTTCCTTGACTTTGGGTAATGCCTGTGTCATTAGGCCTTTTAGATTGAAAGTAACTACATTGTGTGTAGAAGAATCGCATGACATGTTCGAGCACATGGGGCTCACTACGTTTACGCTGGCCATGTTCCCTTACACGACCTCTATCCATGTCCGTGTCACCTTCCTGTGTACCATTACATGGGGTATCCTGGGTATCTGGCCAGGTCTGGCTGGGGAGGGGTATACACATCGTGTCTTTGGCCGTGTACCCATCTCGTGTCTGTGTACTCCCGGAGTACACGCCATGTGGTCCACCATCGAACACACGCCGTGTAGCCCATTCTACAAGGCGTGTAGTTGCGAAATTTCCAAAAACACCATATTCTTTCCTCGTGCTTCGGTCGATATTCCAGATCGCGTTTCTCTGGTCTGTTTGCGGTGAAACTCAAGATCAGGGGTCGCCTCGACGTCGTGATGCCGAACCTATGGGTTTCATGCCTTCGATCGGATACAAAATCTGTTCCCGGTCATCTGAGAAAAAATCGTTCGAAGAAAGATATCTTCTGATCTGCTTTGATCTGTCCATCGCCACCGTAGCTGCACCTTTGTGGGGTTGTACCGACACCAGATCTTCAATTTGGGATCGTTGCATTGAAAAAGGGTGTGAAATGATCCGTCGTTCATATCCCCACGAAGAACGCGTAGAACACGATGAAGAATGGAAGAATTTGGGAAAGAAGAACACAAAAAATCAGGAGGGATGAACCTCGATTGATGATCATGTCGATCGTGGTCCATCAACGTTAGGTGGTTGAACAAAACCAAAATGATTCCAAGCATCAAATCCCCGAAATCCCCATAGAATCTCATCCCGCAAGAACAATCCATACATGGGATAATCTATTCATGTATTAGTCTGCGTTCGTCGTGGAAATCAAAAACTGGGAAGAAATCATCAAACAAACATCCCACCAAAATCTGCAGCGTTTATTGGCGATGATCCCATCACCATGTCGTCCTTGCTGGCGAAAATCATCAAGTACGTCATCACCGCGTCGGGAGTTCTTCTCCAGAGCTCTCCATATAAAATCATAGTTATGGGAATTGTAACCCTGAACCCCCATACTATGAAATCTCTATTTAAAATAATAAAAGAATTCGTTGCAATAAGGATTTAAAACAAAATTAATTAAATATTTTACTACGGTTACGTCCAAAAACCATATTTCACCATCGACCTGCGTCGACTGAAGTTAGGCCTCGCCTAAGGTAAGATCGCTATTCAGAACACAATTTTGACATTATATTTATGATCCAAGCACCCGTTCGAGAGTTATTCCACTTTTTCAAGAAACCGCATGCACGCATTATTTAATTATTAAATTAGATTCAAACACTTGTTCTGGGATCACCGGGACTCAGAACTGCACGTTGTCTCAGTGCCTGGTCTTTAATTTATTATTATATAATATTAAAATAATACATGGAAAATCCGGAAAATTACAACACACCCACCTTAGGGATTTTATAACCCCAAAAAGCCAAAACAAAAGCTACTCAAAAAGATTTTGGTACTACATGCGAACCTGAGCCTCCCGATCCCACGTGCTCTGCTAGAGATTCTCATGCTGCCATCAAACATGTACCGAGAGAATAGATCGCCCACGAAGGATCTTATCCTGCTGATCCTCAATCTCCACTGGGTATTCTGCAAAGGTCACTCCATCATCGATGTCCAACTCACCCCAGTGGATAACGTGTGATGGATCATGCACGTACCTCCATAGCTGCGACACTTGGAATAATTTTTGTACCCGGACAATCTGAGGAGGTAGAGCCAAGCGATACGCCACATCGAAAAATCTTCTCAGAATCAGAAAAGGGAAAAAAACCTTAGAGATTGATTTCCACCTCAGCCAAATCTCCGGAATCCCCTTTGTGGTGAGACTCGATGGAACACATGGTATCCTTCCTCAAACCCCAAGAGCCTCTACCTCCTATCAGCATAAGACTTTTGCCAACTTTGTGCAGTCTTAATATGCTCCAGAATGACCTACACCTTCTCTGTAGTAGCTCTCACAATCTCTGGGACCATATGTGTGACTCTCCTGGGTTAGTCCAGCAAAGTGGTGACCTGCATGGTCGCCCGTACAGAGCCTTGAATGGTGCCATACCAATAGTGGAATGATAACTGTTGTTATAAGAAAACTCCAGCAGTGGTAGGTGATCCTCCCAGATATGACCAATGTCAAGTATGTAGGGTCGTATCATATCATCCAGAAACTGGATGGTCCACTCTGTCTGACCATCAGTCTGTGGATGAAACGTTGTCCTCAAGCGTAACTGAGTCCAAAAAACTTCCTGCAATCCCTTCCATAATCGGGATGTGAAACGAGCATCACGATCTGAGACGATCGTGTATGGAACTCCATGAATTATAACTATCTCTTGCACGTAGAGGAATCCCAATCACTCTACTGAAATCTACTCTCGAATGGCTAGGAAGTGGGCCGACATGGTGATCTGATCAACGATCACCCAGATGGAATCGTTTCCCTTGGACGTACATGGTAAAATCGTCGCGAAGTCCTTGGATATCCAGTCCCACATCCACTTTGGCACCTCAAGGGGCTGAATCAAACCTGCTGGAACCTGGTGCTCAGCCTTTACTACCTAACAAGTAGGAAACGAGAAACAAACTCTGCCACACTCTTCCTCATTCCTGGCCACCAGAACTGACATCATAGGTCCTGATACATCTTTTCGATGCCTGGATGTACCACCAATGGATATTTATGGAACTCCCTCAGAACCTCCTCCTGCAACATCACTGGTACTACCGTGCGCCCTCTGAAAAGAAAAACGTGCTCCCCACCTTCTGAAATTCCATCAGACAAAACACCTGTGGACATCTGAGCACGTAGATCCTCACAGCTAGCGTCTTTACGTTGTGCTTCCCTGACTTGCTTTAAGAGTGGAGGGGTAACAACCATCAACTAAAGGTATAACAACATATATGATTATAATAATATCATTAATATCAAATTAATAATTTAATCATAATAATATATATCATTCCTGTGATTTCATTATGAAAAAAGAATCTTGTCACTTCGTGGTGGTGATTGTTCAAATGTACGCTTGAACAATGTTATCATTATCAAGAGAATGAAAAGTGAGAACATAATTTATATATTACTCTTATATAATGATAATAATTTAACTAATATCATATAAAAACATTAATTCCATCACAATAAAAATTATCAATATACAGTAATGGGAAAAAATTATTTCATTTTGGGGAGCTGGTAGTTCCCACTTAAACAAAAATGATTAATTCATTTCACATTTTATAGAAGTGAAGATTAATTGAAATTGTTTTTACATAGTTTAATATTTTTATATTGACTATACTATATATATTATATCACATTGTAGGAATAATATTTTAGGATGATGAAGGTAATATAAATTTCACGACCCATCCCCTGGGGCCCGTGTGGTGACTACCCCAATCCTGCCTTCCACAGTCCAGTGGCTAGAGACTATCACTGAAAGAAGTATTCCCTGAAATCGGGAAGGCAATGCCTTTATATCCTATGAACACATGCAACCATGCTCATTGTAAGATACAAAAATAAGAAAACTATATAGAAAAAGGAGTTTTGAAAGTAAGAGGGGTCGGAATACAAGCCCAATAGTAAATGTAAAAATACAACTGCAATAAAATACAAGTGAAGAAAGAGAAAAACTGCTACTAGGTCTTCCACTTAGGTTCCTACCTAATGGGTAGGTACAAATCGTCTCCTCATCACTCCACGTCTGCCCGTATCCTTTGCGTATCGGCACACCGTATGGTCTACCTCTGGGCACCGTCCAGTCCTGGTACCCTCAACCCCGATCAACGATGTCAGTCATCTGCACCAAACACAACAAGGTTCATGCATATCCCATGAAGGGGAGAGTATAACATTACTCAGTATGAACCCCAAGACTTTTATGGTCTCAAAAAATCCACAATGGATAAACCACAAATCATGAAATCAACTGACTACCCTACTTTGGTATATGCCCATACATATACCTAATTTATCAAGTATACTTCATCTCATCCATGAGAAAACACTGGGTCCAACCCACAATCCAAAAGCTCCACTACTCCACAAAGTAAGGAATAACACAAATGCAAGTACCAAAAAAGTAATCTATAAAGAATAATATGACCAAGGTATTACCTTGATGGAAAGTACCACTGAGGTACGAACTCATCTCACACAAGGTATAACATTGGTACATTAGTAGAGATTTCAAAATTTAACAAAAAATTCATCTTACTCTATTAAGACTCAGACCCATAATGAATATTAAATCATCATCCGACCCACAGAGGATCTTAGTACACCGTCACACCCACAAAATATCCTAGTACCTCATCTGGCCCACACAGGATCCTAGAACGCCATTAGACCCGCACAGGATCATAGTACAACGTCAGTACGTCTTCAGACCGAACATGATCCAAGTATATTTTCAATACATAGTCATACCAACACATGATCCTAGTACATCATCAATTATCCGTAAGACCCAAACAAGATCCCAATACATTGTCCATAAATTGTCAGACCCACACAGGATCCTCGTACATCGTCAGTACGTCGGCAGACCCACAGAGGGTCTCAGTATATCGTCAGTATGTTGTCATACAAACAAAATATACATGTACAAAATCAATACATAGTCATACCCACACATGATCCTAGTACATCGCAGACCCACAGAGGATCCTAATACATCGTCACAACCACCTACAAGGTACCCACATTATTCTTACTCGTCTCCGGGAGGGTCCTCTCCTCAAGCTAGTGGTCGATGTTCCAACTGCCATGATGTACCATGAAGAAGTATCTCAAATGTGTTCCACCTCATAGGGGTCTCAACTCAACAGATAGTTCATCAAACAGACGCTCGGTCTGTATGTTATGATCCTTTTAGTCCCAAGGGCCCAGTTGGATTCGTGCTCGATCCAACCCAACCATACCCCGATTTTATCCAAATTGCGAGTGGGGTATACCAAAATGTTCATATTTCTCCAAGGTTTTCTGTGCATTATATGGTTCATGAAATGAATGATCGTTGCCAATTTTATTGCAAAATGAATGTATAGGGAAGAAACTGGTCAGGGTCCAGTCTGACCTGGCCCGCGCTGAGCTGCCCACAGTGCGGGGCGAACGAGGGGCGGCCTGGCGGCCAAAACGCAGAGGGGGCATCGTGGCAGGCCAAATGACTTTCCATCATCTCTGCATAGCGCGGTCCCATGTCGTGCCTTCATCGGTGGCCGACTCGGTTTTCATATTCCTCCATCGTAAGTATTTCATAAAAAATCACATGGGATTTCGGAGAGGTTGGGCCTTGTTTATTTGGCATGAACCCTCAATGTTAGAGAAGTAACAAGCAGTTCACAACTTTTAAATCATGAATTACATCATGAAAAGTTATGAAAGGTATTTAAAACATAAATCCCAACCTCTATGGTTCTTTGATGTGCCTTGATATGAAAACAGTGAAGGCGAAGAGGGTTCCAACTGTCGTCACCTTCGCAACATGATTCCAATGTTGGGCTCGTGTGTCATCTTCTTTCTTAGCTACATAGAATGTTATTTGATAGAGATGGTGTTCATCATTTGGAGGAGAAGTTCTTCATTGTAGATGTCTTTCTCAAATCTCTTCTATGCTTCTCCCATTGCAATCAATTTCCAACTAAAAAAAATGAGTGGTGCCAACTTATCAAATTAAGTCTATCATTTTAATTTACCTTGGCACAATTAATTGTTGGCACAATTAATTGTACCACATTAGAACACTAAACTTGGAGGAAGACCATGGGTTAGCTCTTTTTTAAGGAGGTATTTCAAGGAGTTTCATCCATTAATAGGGTTCAGGAAGTCCCCACCTTTAGGAATTCAAAAATGGGGTTTTAGTTCAGGTTTCCCCCACCTCTATTACATTCACAAGGGAGGTATCACCAAAAAAATAAAATATATGTTTATTTTAATTTATATTTCATTTCCATGAAATAAAAAAAATCTATCATTCATCCTTGACCTACTATCATCATGGTGATGGTATCCTTAACTTAATTCCGGTACTACGAGTTCAAGGATTCCCTCGAGTTTCAATTCCAAGCACCAGTTAAAAAAAACATTAACCCGCTCTTACGTTTACTGAATGTACCCAAAAGAAATTCAGAAATTAATTCCGAGCACACCGAGACTTGGAATCACGCGTCATAAATTTTCACAGACTCATAAAATTCCCAAATAATTAAAAAAGATTACATGGAAATTCCGGGTCTTTACATTCTCCCCACCTCAAGGATTTTCTTCCCTGACGTCCACATCACAAAACTAGGAAAACAACTGGGGGTACTGAGCATTAATCTGGGCATATCACTCCCATGTTCTCTCCTGGAGGTTCCTTTAATTCTAGTGAACACACACAGGTGGTATCGACCACCCATGAATTAACCGCTCCTTTTGATACTCAATCTCTAATGGAACCTCTGTAAATGTCTCCCCTTCGTCCATGTCCATCTCATCTTGGTCGATGATGTGAAAATGGTCATGCACGTAATTCCTTAGCAAGGATATGTTGAAGACGTCGAGCACCTGGTGAAACTGAGGGAGAAGTGCATGGCGGTAAGCCACCTCACCAACTCTGATGAGTACTTGGAAGGGACCAAAGATCTTTGGAGATAACTTGACAACCTGGCCAAAATTCTGAAAACCTCGTCGAGGTGAGACCTGTAGAAAGACGTGGTCAGCATCCTTGAACTCCAAAGGTCTCTGTCTCCTACCGACATAAGAATTATGCCTGCTCTATATAGTCATCAATCACTCCTGGATGATCTTTAATTTCTATGTGGTATCCCGTACCGTCATTGGTCCCGCAAGTGCTGACTCCCCTGGATCAGTACTTCACAATGGTGATCTTCAAAGTCACCCGTACAACGCCTTAGAAGGTGTCATCCCAATGGTGGAGTGATAGTTATTGCTATATGAAAACTCCCCCAATGTAAATTTATCCTCCCAGCTGTGACTAAAGTCAGGGACGCAAGCATGCAGCATGTCGTCGAGGGTTCGAATGATCCGCTCAGTCTGGCCATCCATCTGAGGATGGAAGTGGTGATCAAATGAATTTGCATCCCTAAATCCTCAAGCAACCCCATCCATGCCTAGGAAGTAAACGTGTACCATGATCGGAGACAATCATCAAGGGTACTCCTTGTAGCCGCACCATTTCCTCCACATAGATGCATCCCAATCTCTATATTGAACCCTGCTCTCTGATCGGTAGGAAGTGGGTGACTTGGAGAGTTGGTCGATGATCACCTAGATAGAATAATGACCCCTGGATATACATGGAAGTACAATCATGATGTCCATGGATATCCCATCCCACATCCACTATAGGACCTCAAGAGGCTAAAACAAGCCTGAAGGTACCATATGCTATGGCTTCACTTTCTGACAAGTGAGGCACCTAGAGACAAACTCTTATAATACTTTATTCATTCTTGGCCACCACTGCTATCGATAGAGATCCTGGTATATCTTGGCAACTCCTGGCTGTACCACTAGAGGGGATGGGTGGAACTCTCTCATCACTTCCTCCTGAAGTGACACTGGTAACATGGTACATCCCTTTAAGAGGATGGTGTGCTCCCCGCCTTCAAAAAATCCATCAGGTGCATTTCTTATGGATAACTGTGTATGTCGAGCCTCGTAGTCAGTATCCCCGTGCTGCACCTCCCTGAATCACTGATGAAGTGGGGGAGTGACCGTAGGAGACTGAATAAAAGCTGATCCATCATGATCCACAAAGGATATCATCCATGTGGCCAGTTACTCAGTCACCTCACCTAGCTATTGTCTTCCAGATATCATGCTGAGTTCATCAACTACCACATTTCCCCTCCCAGGATTATAGACTATCTCAAAGTCATAGTCCTAGAGGAACTCAAGCCAATGTATCTGTCTCAGGTTCAAGTATTTTTGTGAAAATATATACCTATGACTCTTCTGATCTAAGAATATTATAAAATGCTCACCCATCAAATATGGTCGCCACATCTTCAAGGTGAAGACCACTACTGCTAACTCCATTTAATGGGTAGCATAGTTCTATTCATGTTATCTCAGCTATCAAGACCCGTATGCGTTCACTGATCGCTCCTTCCTCAGGACACATCTGAGCCTGGTCCCCGATTCATCGTAGTAGACTACATACCCTACACCCTCCTCTAGATGCCTCAATATGGGGGCACTAGTCAACCTCTACCCTATCTCTTGAAAAATCCATTGACATTTCTCCGACAACATGAAGGTTTTCCCCTTATTCTTCAATGCTGATAAAGGTGATGCAACTCTAGAGAAATCTGGAACAAACCTCTAGTAGTATCCATCCAAACCCAGGAAACCCGGTATCTCCATCACACTCTTGGGAGGCTCCCAAGCACGTACCTCCTCAATCTTCACTGGACCCACTGCAACTCTAGCCTCTAAGATGATGTGTCCCCTAAAGTGAACCTCTCATGTCCAGAACTGGCTGTTCGAGAGAATAACATAAAGCTGGTGCTCTCAGAGTGAGTCCAGAACTATCTTCAAATGATAGGAATGACCCTCGCCAATAGCATAGTAGATCAGAATGTCATTGATTAATACATCTACTAAGAGGTCAAGGTATGGATGAAAGATCCTATTCATGAATCCCATGAATACTGTTGGGGTGTTGGTCACTCCGAAAAGAATAACCATGTTCTCATAATGGCCATACTGACATCTGAAAGCCATCTTCCTCACATCCTCATCTCACATTCTAAGCTAGTGATAGCCTGACCCGAGGTCTATCTTTAGGATCCATCATGCTCCCTTCAGCAGATCAAAGTGGTCATCAATCCTCGGGAGTGGATACTTGTACTTCACGGTCACCTGGTTTAAGCACCAATAGTCGACACAATGTCTAAAGCTCCCATCTGCCTTCTTTAAGAAAAAAATCAGGGCTGGCCATGAAGAAACATAGGGCTGAATGAATCCCTCCCCAGTAAGTCCTCTAGTTGTACCTGAATCTCACGAATATCCACAGGATCCATTTGATGCACTGGTGTACATAACGGTGTTGTCTCGGTGAACAAGTCAATGTAAAATTCCACCTCATTTTCAGTAGGTCATCCCAAAACATCATCAGGGAAGACATCCGCGTACAGGACAACAAATATAGGATAAATCAGACTCTCCTCATCAACCTCTCTAAGGGTAAGTCTTTCCAACTGATTACTGATCAGCGGCACTCTCCTCCGGGTAAGTCCATCATGTGCTGCAAAGGCTCCCTTCTTTCCAGTAAAGGTAAACCTAGTCCCATCTCTGTGGGCACACCACACTTTGTGCCAAATACAGTCAATATAATCATGAACTATAGATAAACATTCCATACAAAGGATGGCGTCGTAAGGACTTGATGCCACTACTATGAGATCCTAGCTGAATCTCACACCTCCCTGAGTAAGCTCACACTACCGGCACCCATTTATAATCCTCGAATCTTCTCATGTTGAAGTCTTTATCTGTATGAATCGAGTCAATGGCTCAGTTTGAATCCACGAGCTCCAAACGAGGGTAGTGGAAAAAATAATGATTGGAACATGTGTCTATAAACATTGAAGCTAAGGTAGAGTTGACATTTATCGTACCTCATATCATCTATGGAGTGCCATGGACATAGGCCTCAGCTTCCTTGAGCTGAGCTCACCCCTGTCCACCTACTCGATGTGGTCAGTGTGGACCTCACGGTGGTGGTGGAGGTAACATCTCGAATCGTTTCCCACCGCCAGCTTCAAGGCCAGCTCCCCTACCATGTTCACATGCTCCATTAAGACCTCCTTAGTCAGAACTCTACCTCTTCCTGGGAGGTCCTTCGACTGTCTGCTGATCATCCATATGGTGGGTCGGACAGTCACAATCCATGTGACCCTGCCTACAGAATGTGAAACACAACCTATTCCTTGCATGACTAGCTCTTTCTCTAGTAACCTACACAACTGATCCTGAGTCATGCAGTCATCCACCTATATATCTGGTCCACTTGGACCAATATGACATATCTGTTTCCAGATGCAGAAGACTCCGCTACGTGATGAGTAGTGGTGGGTCTCCTTGCTGGTGACTACTCAGTAAGAAAACTCTCCACTAAGAGGGATCTTTATAACACCCTCGCCTGCGTTGGAATGCTTAGCGTGACAACGTCGATGACATGATCTCCTGCCTCAGTTAATACTCGAAGGTATGGGCCCTGAAGAATGGGTCTTGTACCATATCAGTTTTGTAGCCTGGGAGGTTAGTGAACCTCGCTGAGTACTGAGCCACAGTCATACAGCCATACTGGATATGAGGAAGCCTCTCTATGTGCACTACGTGGAGAGTCACAGGAACAAACTCTGCCCCAAACAGGCTCTCGAAGCTTGCCCATAGAAGTGTCCTCTCATCAAGAACCTAGAGCTTCACGATCCACCATCTACTCTCTACTTAATGTATATGACTGGCGGTAAGAATCACCACAATATCAACTGGTGTCCCTACATGTCGAAAGACTCTAAACACGACCTCCAACCAATCCTCAACCGCTGGAGGGTCCATCTCTATCCGGAACCTAGGTGGCCTATGGAGCTGGAACTCATGCAATGCGCTAGAGTAGCATGCACCCTCTGCCGCTAGGGCTGGTGGAATTGGTGGCCCAATGGTTAATGGTAGAGGTGGTGCCTTCGTAGGTGACTCTAATGGAAGAGGGCCATGCACCTTGGCCTCATCGCTCGGTGGGCTATTAGAGTGTATTGTACTATGTAATCTAGCTAGTTGTCTCATGGTGGAATCCTGAAGAGAAACAGGTGCGCCAGGATAAATATGATATACCTTGTGAGAGGACTCAAAGAGATCACAAAAAAACTCTTTGAAAACACACACACAATCAATTTTTTCTTGCACATAGTCAAAAATCAAAATTCAGGGTCATGGTGTATAGATATTTCAGTCATCGCACCAACACTGAATTCCCTAAACTGTTAACCACACTGACTATAATTATTACTATTTCCATTAAAAATATCAGAGTCTTATGTTTTATGGTAGAACCAAATCATCTGATACCAATTTGTCATGACTCGTCCCCCGGTGCTTGTGCCATGACTACCCCCAAGCCCTCCATCCATGTGCCCAGGCCTAGCGACTAGAACCAAAAATCATATTCCCAAAAACCAGGAAGGCATTGCCTTTATATCCTATAGAAACACGGAACCAAGAAGACATCAATATACGAACACAAGTAAACTGTAAAGCAAAAAGAGTGATAAAAGTAAGAGGGACAGGAATACCTGCCCAACAGTAAAGGTACAAGTACAACTGAAATACAATACAACTGAATAAAGAGAATGAAAACTGTTGGGTCATCCTCTGAGGATCCTACCTGAAGTGTACGTAAAAATCCCCTCCTTAGCACGCCACATCCACCCGTCTCCTCTATGTTCCGACACGCTGTATGGTCTACCTCTGGGAACCGTCCAGCCCTGGTACCCTCAGCCTCGATCAGCGCTCTCCATCGTCTAAACCAAACACAACAAGGTGTTGGCATAGCCCGTGCAGGGGTAAGTATAACAATACTTAGTACGGACCCCGAGACCCTCAAGGTCTCACAAAATTAACAAAGGATTAACCAAAAATCAATAAATCAACTGGAAACCCTATATAGATATATTCCCATAAATATACCTAAGTTATCATGTATAAACTTCTTAATCTTGAGAAAACACTCGCTTCCACCTAAAAGCCCAAAGCTCAACTATTTCACAAAGGAAGGAGTACCAAAAAGGTAAGTACCACATAGGTATGCCATAATGAATAATATCACCAAGGTATTACCATGAAGGAATGCACCACACAAGTACGAACTCAGCTCCCACTAGGTATAACATTGGTACAGTAGTAGAGATGATTAGATATAACTACTAATTCATCCTACTCTGTTAAGAGGCAATCCCACAAAGGATCCTAAATCATCATCATACCCACAGAGGATTGTCATACATCATCATACCCACAGAGGATCCTAGTACCTCTTCAGACCCACATAGGATCCTAGTACATCGTCAAACCCACACAGGATCGTAGTACATCATCAGTACGTCATCCAACCCAAAATGGATCCCATTACATCGTCAGTACTTTGTCAGAACCACATAGGATCCTAGTACATTGTCACTACGTCTTCGGACCAACATAGGATCCGAGTACATTGTCAACACATAGTCAGACCCACATATGATCCTAGTAAATCGTCAGAACATCGTCTGTCCCACACAAGATCCTAGTACCTCGTCAGTACATAATCAGAGCCTCTGAGGATCCTATTACATCATCATAAAATCTTTAGACCTACGCGAGATCCTAGTACATCGTCACAGCCAGGTACAGGGTACCCGTACTAAGCTCGATCGTCTCTGGTAGAGTCTTCTTCTCAATCTACTGGTTGATACTCCAACCACCATGATGTGCCACGAAGAAGAATCTAAAAGTTCTTGCATGTCATAGGGGTATCAACATGATAGATGGTGCGTCAAACGGATTCCCTATATTCATGTTATTATCATTTTAGTCCTCAGGGCCCGGTTGGATTCCTGCTCGATCCAACCCGACTGTACCCCATCCTTATCCAAATATCAAATGGCTTATACCAAAAGGTCCATCTCACTCCATGGTTTCTAGTGACATAGATAGTTCTTCAAATGGACGATCAGTGCCAATGTTATGGATAAAAAACATACAGGGTCGAAATTGGTTCGGGTCTGGTCTGAATCGATTAGACCGACCCAGCTCGACCCGGTTTGGGTTGACCCAGCCCGACCCGCTGGGTCATGCCCGGTCTGCATTGGGTCTGGCCTGGCCCATGCAGGGTGAACCAACCTGGGAAGCCCGTGATGTAGGGTTGCCAGCAGGTCAGGGAAACTGTGGTGTGGTGGGGAAGCCGTGGTGAGGCAGGGCACCACAGGGCAGTGGGCCGGTGGTGTGGCCGCGGCTGGCCGGATGGCCAGTTGTTCTCTCTGCATGGTGTGATTGTGGGCCGCACCTTCGCCGGTGGCCAACATGGTTTCCATATTCCTCCATCACATATATTTCATCAAAATCCATAAGGGATTACAGAGAAGTCGGGCCATTTAATTTGGCCCACACCCTCCTCGTTAGAGCTGTAGCAAGAGGTTCACAAATTTTAAATCAGAAAGAACATCAAGAATGGGTTGGAGAGGTATTTAAAACATCAAACCCTACCTTGATGGTTTGTCGATGTGCCGTGAGATGAAAACGTGATGTTAAAGAGGGTTCCATTGATCTTCGCCTCCACAACACACTTCTGAAGTCAGGCTCATGCGTCATCCACTTTTTTGGATATGAATAACATTATTTTTTGGATATGATGTTCTTCATTTGGAGGAGAAGTTATTCATTAGATATGAATTTCTCCAAGCTCTTCCAAGCTTCTACCTAGGCCCAAAATTTCCAACCCAGAAAAAAATGAGAGGAGCCAACATATCAAATTAACTCTATCCATTTAATTTACATTGGAACCATTAATTGTTGCCGTAATTAATTGTAACATGTTGGAATAATAAATAAGGATGACGTCCATGTGATAAATATTCATTAATGAAGAATTTCAAAAATGTTTCTCCCATTAAAGGGTTCGGGTGGTCCCCACCTTTAGGAATTCAAAAGGGGGTTTTACTTCATGTGGTCCCCACATCTTTAACATTCAAATGGGAGGTTTCAACAAAAAAACAAAATAGAAGTTTATTTTATTTTATTTTTTTATTTACAAAAAAAACAAAAAATCTATCATTCACCCTAAACCTACTTCAGTCGAGGTGAAGGTCTCTATAAGAAAATACTGGTTCTACGATATCAATGGTGCCCTCAGATTTCAATTACGATCACTGGTTTATAAGTTACAAAATCCTGCTCGTAGTATTACTGAATGTCCCCGAAAAAACGATCAGAAATTCATTCAAGGCATACAGGGACTTGGAATCACTCCCATTAAATTTTCACAGACTCGAAAAATTACCAAATGACTAAAAAAATTTACATTGAAATTCTTGGGTATTTAAAATAAAATAGAAACACTTATATAAAAACAATATTTCTTCTTTTGAGGATCTCCTTTGATTGTTATCATAATACCTCATAGGAGGTTTTCTACCTAAAATAATCCCTATAGATTTTTTGTATGGATTATATTTATTTCTATGTAAATAGAGTGGATGATATAAAATGTTTTTGATTTTATTGAAATAATATGATTTTTTCCCATTTTAAAGAGAGGGGAGGGGCTCTGGTAATTCAAAAAAATATTTATTTAATATAAATTTATTAACTATATAAAATGTTTTGGAAGTTATTTATTTAGAATATATGATTATTATGGGTCCAATACATTTCGTCCAATTAAAATAACATAAATTTTTTATATTTTATAATTTTTATGGGTTTCCATTAACCCCTATGTAACCATTTTAATTTGTACTTTCGTATCATGAAATTAAAACATAGATGGTTAATATAATTACATTAAAATACCAAAAGACCAATAATTGAGCACTTTATGATATTTTTTATTGATAATAATAATAATAATTTTTAAATTTTTATTGATTTTAAATCATTTAATAAAAAACTATAATTTTTAAATATCCATATTGTTATTTTTGAAACAATTAAATTTGTGAAAATTTAAAAATATCATAACAACATTATATATTCTAAATAAATAATATTAAATAATAGAATACATGTAAAAATAATTCCTTAAATTCATTTATGTAATTAATTATTTCTATTTAGGATTATTTTTTTTATTTTTTATAACAATTATTTGATATTTCCCTAAATTAAAAAAAATATATAATCATCATTATCCAAGCAGTTAAATTCATTTTTCATTACTTAAAATTAAAACATACCTTCTTTTATATAAAAATATTTTCATTATAATGACTATTAATAGTTATAATATCCCTCATATAATCCTATAATAAAAATTGATCACTTGTTACAAATAAAATTTTGAGAAAATTGGATTTTCATTGATGAAAAAACATTAATGTATAAATTGAAACCTAATTGGATTCCAACAGTCATAAATCAGACCATGGATGAAATTATGTTAAAAATCATTCAATTATATTATGAAAAGTGTTAGGGTAATTTTATAATATTTATAATATTATTTTTACCCTTAATTACTCGATTTACCTTTAAATATTGTATAAAAATATGTAATAATGTTGCTATTTATATTATCCAATGATTAAGTTGATACTAACAAATAGTAAATATCATACATATTACAACCATGTAGGTCCATTTTCAAAAATTGAAGTCATAGAAGTGGATTAAATTACTTTAAAATTAATCTTGTTGATGGATTAAGAAAAATGTTTTTAAAAATAAAAATGTTCAATAGTTCTCAATGTTTTTACATAATATTTCAATGTGAAATTTACTAACATGACCATAATTAGATTAAATTATAAAAAAAAGATCTAATTATACTTTATAATCATTCAAATATATAATTTATCATTATAAATAACTTTGATTAAAAAAATATCTTTCAATTTGAATGCTCTATTTTTTTTAAATTCATCAAAAAATAATATTATTTAAGAAATTAAAAAAAATTCATAGAAAGTATATTTTGATACTCCAAATTCATTGAATTTGATTATATTATAAAATATGACTCATTGATGAGTCAAAACATAATTAAAAAACATGCACCATTAAAAGATGACGAAATATGATTTTTAATAAATACTTGTTTTGTATGTATAATTGGATTTGTACAAATATCATGTTTAGAAATCACATAAAAAGATTTTTAGACATTATATTTAAAATAATATATATATATATATATATATATCATTAATATAAACCAACAATATTTATTTTTCTATTAATTGGACTAAACAAATTTCACAATTAATTTTTTTTAAATAAATATTTATTTTTATTTTACAAAGGGGTTTAGAATCATTTATATTTAATTAATAAATGAATTAATTATATACACATTTCAGAAAAAATATTCCCATAATTTAATTAATTATATTAATTAAATCAATTTTAATGAATATGTTATAATGGTAACATTTAAATAGAAATATTTAATTGTACATTTAATACTAATCTGGCATTTCAGGTACGCTATCGAACATAGTCATTATTTTTTAAAAATCAGGATGTTACTCATATTATGGTGGGGAGAACATTTCAAACTAATCATTATCCACTTAGTGTAATATATTTTTTGGAAATAGAACATGATAACTTTTCCCGTGATTTAATCTATTACAGGGGATTTTCATAATCCCTAGTGGTAAGTCCACCCAGGAACTAGAATGATATTTTATGACATATAGTGGTGATTCTGATGGAATGGTATAAGAAAGGTAATGTATAAATTCATCTTAAATTTATATATTTAACAATAGGTCACATATAGCACTTGAGACCATTAATTTTTCTTAATTCATATCCATTTCCAACATGGAAGAGGGATGAGATCTTAATAGGCATTGTGGTTGGGTTGTTACATAATACAAAAAGAAGAATGCGATATGGGTTGTGATCGATAGTATGATTAATCATATCACTTTATACCCATTCATGACAGAACCAATGTTTAATAATATGGAACTATATATATGAAAGATATTTAACTTTGTTATGTTGTTTTATGTAATATAATATATAAAATATATCCCCATTTTAATTATCTTTTTGGGAGAGGACTTTTGGAGGCACTGGGATCTAAGGATTATTTTTTTATTTCATTCCATTCCTAGTTGGTTGGATAGATAGAGAGGTACATAATTATAATTTAGGATATTATTCATATATGTGTCCACAATTTCTGTGGGTCTGGGGATGGCCAGTTAGTGATTGTGTATTATTCTTATGACAATAGTTAACAATCAACAATTGGAATGGGTCATTTTAACGCCTTTTATGGAAGGACATATAGATTTTTGTTGTGTTGGTTGAAGATTAGATAAATATCTATGGATGGACTGAGCATGTTTTAGGAGACTACAAAAAATGATTCAGTTTATTCTCCAATGAATGGTTATAGAAATATGTCGTTATAACTCTTATGTTTCTCATCATAATGGTCTATTGGAATTTAGAGTTTCTGATCTATTGTTCTTTAATGTTTCCCTTATTTATCTCATTTACGTCATGTGATGAAAGAGAAACTTCCTCATTGTTTTTTATGAAATTGTGAGTTTTTTGAGAAGGTAAAGAAATTTCCATACCATTTGAACATCTTCCATTATTGACATCGATACATAATGTGTTGCATTTATATAGGTACCAATGTAAATCCCAAATATATCCCTTGATCTAAGATTGTATGATCTCAATATCGATCCAAGTGTATCTATGACTAACCATCCAATTAGGATATTTTATATTGAAATGAAGGTACATCATCAGATGAATATACCTTTAGTTACACAATTATAGTATCATGGTTCGATATTTATGAGACATCGTCTATTGATTAGCTAATGATAGATAAATTATCATACATTTTTTATTTGTATTATTATTGACATGATTTCTGGATAACGAAAATTTTAATGGAAAGGAGACTGTAACATCCAATTCCATTTTTGGGGTATACCTCAACCCTCCTTTTAATGTGTCAGGGGTTTGGTTTCATTTTGGGGTATATTAGGTAAAATTTAAAATAAGTTGGAAGGTTCTTGGGGTATGGATGGTTTGAAGATAGATTCCCGAAAAAGTTCACTCCACTAGTACAAATCATGGAAAACTATGCAATGTGATTTTTCAATGTTTTCATATGGTTTGGAAACATATACACCTAATAATAAAGATCTATGAAACCCCACAACTAGTGATACTAATAAGGAGGTACTGTTTAACAACCCTTGAAACCATTCAGAGATAAGAGTGCGTGAATGATTTAGTTATTCTAATTTTTTTTAACCCAATATTTGACCTCCACTCAAACCTGAATTTATATATCCCATTTTCCATGGGAGATAGGGTTCTCAAGGACCTACTATAACCCATTAAAACCCATTAAGAAGTTGATCTGATCTCAAAAAATATCATGTAATCTATCAGAGGTATGAGTTTCTGTCCTATTTTTTTCAATCGAAATCTCCCTCTCTCCTCCTTAGGATTATTTAGAACTCTATGTTTCTATAGGAATTAATATCCAATTTTTATATTTTTAATAGTGTTTTGATAATTGGATCTTAATTTCTGATGTTTTTAATTTGAGTTCCCTATTATGGGAGTGATAATTAGGGATACCATTAACCTATATAGGTGTCTCCCTATATGATTTTCTATTAATTTTTCCTAGAATATATTAATTAATGTTATTAAATTAATTTAATTTTTTAAAATATAATTTATTGTGAATTGGTATTTTAAATAGATATGGAATGAATTTTTTGAAAACCCCAAATTACATTTAATTAGAATGTCATTTGGATTCAATGGGAAGTTGTAGATTTTTTAAATTTATTTCAAAAATTGATTAGAATGTGAAATTTGATAATATGTATTAATTTTTTTTGATAATTACACACAAATCATAATCTTCAAAAAAGAAATGAATGGATAAAAATTGTTGTTTTGTATTTTTAATAGAAATTGGAATATTGAAATAAAAATTGAGATATTTTATTTTGAAATGTTATGACATAAATATTCCATTTTGATTTTTTGACTTTGAAATCCTATGTAGTTTGTTGGTTATGTAGGAAAAACATGCTATGATGGACTTTTTACAAAAAAACTAAAAATAGTTATGTAAATCTTATCCCTAAGGGGATGTTAATTATTTTTCTTTGACTAGTGTTTGGGGGTATAGGTGTGCACATATTATTTTGATGACCAATAAGACTATGTGTCAATACCATATAATAGATCTAACATAAATCTTGGTATATGACTATGTTTATCATTTTTTATTAATTTTATATTAATGCCATTGGGTGAAAATATAATTTAAATATGAGATATTGATTTAAATGATATTTTTTAATTAAAATAATTATTTATCCATTATATTGAAATGAATCCATCAATTGAAATTAAAATAATTTTCTGTTTTAAATATTCTCTTATACTACCATCCATGAATAATTTAAAATTTAATGTGTTGTTTTGTTAATTACTATTGAATATTATTACAGAATCCATAGTGATACCATAATTTTTTTAGCTCACACCATACATATTGCTTTAGGTGTACGTATATTTCTTTTATTTAGGTTTGATCATAGGAAAGTACAACATGTTGCTGGTTATTAATGTAGATCCTTGGGACTTGGATATCTGATTCAATTGGGAATATCTATCAGCTCTTAAACATTGTATTTGTACATTGGTTTTATATACCTGTTTGAATTATAATAATAATATTATTATTGAATTTTTAGAATATTAAATGGTATGTTTTTCTTCATTTGTTTGGACGGAAAAATTGATACCACCATTATATTTTTTATGCTATCCAAATCTCACCAAATCAAGGGGATCGAGAACACCCTGTATGAAATGACAGTTCATGATCGTATTTCAGGGTACCGGGGTTCCTAATACATTTCATGAAAATAATTACACATCCCAAGATTCATTCCAATGAATACTAGTATAAATATAAATTTCCTATTATACATTTAAATTTTTTTCAAAAACTCTATAAAATATTTAAACTGAGTGGAAAATAAATAGTTTTTCCTCTTATTAATTGGGTACAACAATAAGGATGTAATATATATAATCATACAAATCTAAACATTTTATCCCATTAGAAAATAAAATTCCTAAAAAATAAAAACATCATTCCATGAAATATTTTATCATAAACAAATATGGGTATCATAAACTATTCATCTATATTTTATTTTTCTTATTATCTATGATAAACCCGACTTATCAAAAATTATAACCTCTTTAATAGATTATCCATGCATACAAAGCTCATGTATCATTATTTATTTAATATATATATCTTATTCAAATTGAATACATTTTTATCATTATCATCAAACCAAAAACTCACTGGATATCTATATTACAATTCCTCTTTTGGAAATCCAATTAGAAACACCAAATTTATAAAGAATTGATGAAATTTAAGTCTTTTAGGATTATAATTATAGACAAATAGAATTTATACTCATAGAATTCCATTGGTTAAAATTATATCTTTTATTGATTCCCATAAAATATTCATATAACTTACAAATAAATATTTCATTGTAATTTTTCAGTTCCCCATCTTCCATAAATTTTTTCTTAATAAAAAATAATAATTTAATTCCCTTATAGTCATAAAATATTCTCAAAATAATCCAATTAATTTTTATATATTTTCAAAAAATATACATATTTATAAATCCTAATAAAACATTTTTTAAAATTCTTCAAATGATATTTAAAACACATTAGACAATGAGTAGTGTTATCTACACATGTAAATATTACAGTTTATTGTCGAAGTAAAATTTGTTTATATACATTTGAAAAATCATAATCACCTCTTATAATCAACATCTAATTCATTGGATTTATTTTCTTAGATTAATATTATGAATTTCTCTTCTCGTATTTGACTTCATGATATATAATTTTAAGCCCTCTAGAATCTATCTAATTATATTTTAATTCCCCAAATATTTCATATAAAAATAATTTTAGAAAATTGTCTCTAAACTAATACTCAATCATTTTAAAATAATTTCTCACCTTGGTTTTCATCAAATCATGATATATCGCATATAAGATTAAGTATTTATCATGCATCTTATGAAAAAAAATTCAATCGAATCCGGACCATATTTTCATTGGATTGATAAATTATTTTTAATTTTACACTTACCTAATAAAAACATCAATTGTTCATATGTTCAATTACATTAATTCTATATCTATTTATATGTAATTTTCTACTTTGTACAAATATATTAATTTTTTTTCATGCACTTTAATTGAATTAATATAATAGTTTGTTGAGATATAAAAATTGATAATTAATTCCCTTTTTGTTTTATTTTATATCTAGTGACATCATGCCTCTAATCCATACCAGTATGGTGTTCTCTTTAATGGAATTCATGAATGAATTCATAATTTTTCAAATAGTTTTCCATATAAATAGAGGTGTACCAAATGAACTTAACTATCTAATTTTTATATTCCTCTAATTTTTTCAATTTTACCATTCCTCCAAATACATATGATACAGTCAAATCATTAATTCATAACCAAAATAAACATGAAACATTATATAATAATATTCCTAAAACAAGATGATATACCTCTACCATTATATTATATTATCTTTCAATTAATATTACACAATGCGAAGAAATGGTACCATTATGTTCAATGAACTGTTCTTATTTTAGTTTTTGGAATAACCCACTATTTTCCTTCTCATACAGGCACAATGAGACTTCTCCAAACCAAATTAAAATTCGAATTATATATCAAAACCATAAGATTCTAAAAAATATATTTTATATTATAAATTATTTGGAAACTCTTATACTTATATAAGTTTCATTATTCTTTTACCATATGGTTGTGTGTTCAATTATATATATAATATTTATTTTCGTTAAATCTCTACCTATTCTGCAGTGAGCTTCTAACATCATCTTCAAATTGACATTCATTCCAATTTAATATGAATTCACTCTGTGAGTCATAATCTTGAATCAAAATCAATAGGTTATGAAAAAACCATCATTAAAAGTTTTATTAGTATTAGTAGTATTACTATAATTAATACTAATCTTTATAATTACCATGATATGTTTAACACCATAATTAAAAAATAAAAACATTCCACCATCATAAAAGTTATTATTATTACAAATAATCAGTTTTTTGTATCACATATCAGGATAACCTACTCTCTATAAAAAATGTGTGATTCATATTTGTAACCATTAGAGAAATAATAGATAAGATATACTTCTCAAAATTGTTCTTCCCCTCCCCTAAAATTCTTTGTTCATTTGTTACATTTGATAGTTTTTACACTCTCTCCTCCACAAAAGAGTTGTTCTCATACTATTCTTATTCGAATGAATTTAATATATTTCTAAAAGGAAAATAATTAAGTTGTCTAACATATAATATCCTTGATATAAAATATTATATGTATTTAGTTATTTGTATCCAGTTATTAATAACATAGAGATACAATTTCATTAAATAAATATTGTATAGATAAACATTATTTTTTTTGTATTTATATATATATGTATATATATTCCCATAATTTTTTTGGACTTATTCGGGTTTAATCGTTTATGTAAAATTATTTAACATTATAATAAATCATCATGAATCCAATAAATCATTGTTTTTACAATTTAACAAGGTAAATATTATTCACTTTCCTTTTACTCATATATTTTCTACATCAGAATTACTCTATACTCTTTAATCCTCTTTTACTAATATACAAATATATCAAACCCTTTTCTATATTTTATTCATAATGCATGTAGTCCCAAATTATTATGTCATAGATTCACGTACAATTTTACTTTTAACAATTCAACCTCAACATTGGGAATTCATTAAATTCATATAAATCATTGTACCTCTTTTAGATTTTTATTTTAGTCCATCTTCTCAAAATCAACAACCTTGGACCATCGTTTTTAAACCACAAAATTTTCCATCATCTTCAAATGTCATTATCATTTTCAAGACTTCTTACTCTTAGATTTTTTTTCATGAAACATAATATAATAATAAAGGCCATTGATTACATTTTCCAATTCATTGACATTCATCTTGATGTCCATATATTTATTTGATGTTATTGAATAAGTAAATGGTCTACTATGACCTTTTCATTAATATTTATTTTAGTTTTGAGTTTTATAATGTTCTCAAAAAGTAATATTTTATTGGACCACAATAACTATATATTTTATGTTGTTTATTTATCTAATATTGAAAATATTTGATTTCTAATTTGAAATTTAGATTCCATTCTAGTTTTATTAAATCATCTATTTCGGAAATCAAATTATTTGAAATTCATAATTATTTCAACTTCAAAGTATAAATTAAAATGTTTTTCTCTTGAAGTCAAATATCATTATCAACCATATTCATCTCTATAGTTAAATTTCCTTAAAACTAAATTTCATTAAAATTATTTTTTTAAATACATCCACTGAAGACAACATATATTTACAATTTAATGAGTATTAAAATTCACACATTCTAGAAAAATAATTCCTTATACATCATTTTATAATATTCCAAAATTTTACAAAGACAAAAATCATATAGAGTTTAAATTATAATTTTTATTTCAATATTTATGATTATTTGTTTTTTATGTGAATAGAATTTTTTTAGTTAAATTTTATTCATAATTTATCGCTAAATGAATATATAACTTTGAAATTTATCTATATAAAATGTATAATATTTTTGGATCAGTAAACATTCTATATTAAAATTCATGTCTTTTGAAAAAAAAATATTTCTTAAAAATCATTAAGTGAAATCTCATTATCAAAGCCTTTTTCATGTGCTAAATCATTTTGATTTTAAATTTTCAAAAACTATTTCTCTAATTTTCATACTATATTTACATACATAATATCATAACTAATTCTAATAATATATCCCATAACAATGATGATTTAGTTGAATAATCAATTAAAATTAAATCTTTCATTAATTTTAAAATCAAAATAAATTATTATGTTCCATTTGAAACACCACCTCTTTTAAGATGTTTTATACTTTACAGTCAATGGATAACATATCTAAAATGTCCATAATAGATAAATTTATCATAAATTTATTATAAATAATAATTACAAATTATACAGAAATAGAATTCTCTACCATTTGGTAATTATTATATAGTTTTCTATCAGGTTTAGTCATATAGAATAACATATTCCGAATAAAATGTTTTTTTAATTTAATATTAAATAAAAATATAGACATAGGTTTTAAAAACACTATATCATTTTTTAAATAAATATTTGGTTATTGGATACATTAAAAAACACTCCCTTTTTACTCATTGAATTTTCCATGTTATAAAAAATTTAAAAATAAATTCAAGAAGATGAACCTTGTAGCTCGGATACAAATTACATGCACCATAATATCTAAATCACTTAAAAAGAGAGGGATATTTAATGTAAAATTATTTCCCTTTATCTTTATTTTGATAATGTTATATTGTTGGAGTTAATTTTTTCAAACATCCATGATCACCCACACTACAAAATCAACCAAATAATGAAATTAATCAAGTGCACCTTTAATGGATACGGTTGGTCGTATGTATACATGAACACTAGTTCCATTTCATTATTTTATTTAAAGAATGATAAATAAATGATAAATAGGTATATTAAAATTTAAAAAATAATTTATATGTTATTTATGTTCATATATTTATTAAATCCATTCATTATACATTCCATGTTTGTATCAATAATTCATATCGATTTGACGGGGCAATAGTTCACACATCCTCAAACAAAATTATCATATATACACTAGATATAAATCATAAATTTATGTTATAAATAAAAAAAATATATTCATAAATACATTATAAATAATATATATAACATATATAAATATAATTTTCATCATAATTTCCACAATGATAAGTGGTTATGGAAAATTGAACAATCTTCATTTCGGGAGGCAGTAGTTCTCCATACACAGAAATAGTATATTCATTACCCATTATATTGAGGTGTTTATAATTATAGGTCTAAAAATTAACATAAAAACATCGTAGTATATTGTTTACAATGTTTTTGTTCTTTAATTATATAGTATTCTAATTTTAGTTGGTAGTGAATGAATTGAAACTATATATCTTGAGAAAAGATGTTACCTAAAACTCAGGTAACTCATTTTGGATTGTACCAAAATGAATCCTTGAATAAATTATTCACCAAAGTTAGGAATCAATAACTACTTTAGGGATTTATTATGTACATTTGGATATAAATTGGATGCACATGTTTGTCTTGAGTTGTGCGAGGAAGGAGTAGAGTTTTTTTCTTTTTTATAGTGAATGGGGTGTCACACTCTGGTAAAATCAAAAACGGTATTCATTAAATAGGTTATATACCATTCCATAGGAGACTAAAAATTATATAATAAAGTATTAAATATAAATCATGGTGTATAAAAACCATTAAAAATGAAATTTATGTTCATTTATTTAATCTGGATCCGTATCATCTATGATTCCCCAATTTTATCATTTTAGTTTTTATAAAAGCATCTAGATTTTTTAATATAATTAATGAAACCAGTAAGACAAAAATAAACTTATATTTATTAGAAAAGATAATGATAGTAAATTATTAATATGATATGTAATTCATAAAACAATAAACCCACATGTTTTGGATACTAATTTTTAAACAAGTGTATGTGACGCGCTAAAATACTACATAAACCCGAGTCGTTTTAACATTGTTTTGTAGTATATGAGTCAATAAGTTCATTATAAAAGATATATTGGAAAATTAATAGAAAATATATAATATTTCTAACCAATTAAGAAATATTTTGAAGAATATAATTATTTTATTAATTTTAATTCATTTAATAAAAAATGATTTAATTTAAAATAAAAATAATGTCAATTTAGACATTATGTATTTAATTTTATTTTTAAAATTTCAAAAGAATAATTTAATTAAAATATATTAATTTTAACTCAATTTAACATGATATATTAATATAAATAATCATAATAATTTAAACTATTCACTACTCTTTTAATATATATAATATCTTTAATTTTAGTTAATTATTAACTATGTAATTTCTCTATTGTAATTTCTTATTCATTTTATGTAACTAAACCATGTCAAACCTTCACTGATAAATTATTATGATAAATAATATATTTTATATTCCAAAAATATATTTATGAACATAAATATAATGTTTCTTTATATCTCAATTTTTTATAAATTTTAAGGGAAAAGAAAGTTCATTTTTTGGTTTTATCTTCATTAACCATTTATATAGAGAAATTACATTTAATAATATACACGTAAAAAATAAAATTATATGAATTAGGCTTATGGATCAATTATTTATAGCCAAATGATTTTGGGTAACTGTTCATGTGATTTTAGTCTTTAATATTAAGGTTTCATCCCTTATTATACTTATTTATTTCACTAATTAATTTTTATCACTTTCTCTAATTTTTTCGGTTTACAATTTAATTTGATCATATTATACAAAAAATATTGTTAAAACTAAAACCATTTTTGACTATTTTCAAATATACAAATAACAGAATTGGGAAAAATAAGTGTAATGCCAATCACACGGTTTTGGAGAAAATGAGGGTTTTTTAAGTAAAATCGTTCAAATATTCAATTTATTTTTATATTTAATTTTAAAAAAAATATTATTCTAATGACTTAAATTGGATTAATATATTCATAACGTAGCTATTTAAACTTTAAAAATAAACATAATATATAATATAAGATTAATTATCAGTTAAACAAAAAAGTTGTTTTTAACTAAATTATAGTAATTATCAGTAATAATGAAAAGGCGACATTTCTCAGCAAAATCCCAAAAATTCACCCAATGATTATATCAATATTTGGATCCCAAAAATAATATTTTGTATACAAATAAATTAAAAAAATCAAAATTTATTTTTAAAATAGGTGTGCCATTAGAAGGTGGTAACACACAGTCTTGTGTGTTATGCAAGATAACATAGTGTGGTGTGTAATGTAAGCATAACATGGTATTGTGTATAATGAGAGACAAAATAATATTCCTTATAACATAAAAAAAGTTACATTCTTGGGGTGTTACATTCTTCCAACCATAATTAATGTTCATCTTCAAAATTCAAATTTGATCGTAGTGACCAAGGAATAGATATTTGAAAATACTTTTGTCCAAGAACCCAAATCATAAATATGTTTACTCCCAAATATTCATAATATAAGGTAATGGAATATAAAATGGTCATGTAATTAGTTTTCTTAGTAGGAGAACATATGTGGGAAATGGAAACATTGATAATGTGGACAAATAACATAATCTTGTTCTAGAGAACATGTTTTGGAGAAAATTAACAATCATAAAGCCATAAATATATAATTATCTAAGGTACATTTGATTCATCATAAATAACATTACTAGGATAATATATTTTTTAAGAAAATTTTCCCTTGATTTGAGTAATCCATTCACTATCTAAGAATATTAGTTTATATACATACTCAGTACATCACTATAAGCACATTATTAAACAAGAGTTTTTATAGGAACAATTTATACTTCATCTCATACCAAAACAATCTTTGTATAGTTTTGTAATATAATAATCTATAAAACTATATTCAAGGATAAACATAATCCATTTGATAAATGGTTATCATTTCTAAAATATTATGATCTAATACTTTAGAAAGAATATCACCAATCATATTATAATAAATTAATCAGCATTAAGTGGATCTAAATTTACACATTCACAACATGTGAATAAATTCATAATATATCCTCATGAAATTTTGTAATAACTAAAATTTCCATAAAACCATATTAGAAAAATGGATTATTCTTTATTCCATAAGTAGGACACATGATAATGTATATATTCCGTAAATCTAAAAGTGACGTAAACTCTAAAAATTACATCATATACCACTTTTTGACAAGAAATTAATTAGTTCCATGGTAGTCATCACTTATCCAATCCACTCATTTAATAATCATTATCTCAAAATCATGAATATATTCAGGGTTTTCATTCCCTAAATCATGAGTTTTCTGAAAATTTTATCTTTTTACAGATTAACTTTTCCTCGTTCCATTAAGCATATGAAATCAAATCCATGAACTAAATTACTTCACTAACTTCCTTGTATATTTAATAATTCTTATAACTAGTATATTTCTAGTAAAAAATTAAAATTACATAATTCATAAATATTAATATTTTTCATTCTTATATATTTATGATTATAGGATAACATGACCATTATCCAATATAATTATGTAAGGTATATTCCATTGATACATGGGACATTGATTCAAATAGTGTCACTTCTCTTTATAGTTGATGAATTATACATTGAACCCTTTTTAACAAATTAAATCCAGAACATGTTGTCTTTTTTATCCAAACATATAACAAAATCCCATTCCCTATGATTAAGTACCATATTGATTCTTGAAAAAAATTTCACAAGTCAGATATTAATTTCCTCCCTTTATCTTCTATGAAGGATTCCCATGTTCATGGTGCTCAAATAAACTATTCTTGTATTGGTTTCCAATAACGATATATGACTAGGATATTTCTGTACTAATATCATATTTGAAGGATTCTATGTCCCCATATGCTAAGACATATTGGGAGAATATTTCCCTTTGACATATTGACATAATATTTTGAAAGATTAGATCTTTCTTACTCTTTGGTTCATGTGCATGAGGGAGGTTGACATTCTTTCTACTAAGAACTATTTATAATCAATGGAATATAATTGATTAAATCATTAAATAAATTATAATTCAATGTATTATATAAAACAAAAATTTATGCATCATGAATCCTTGAAGCGTAATCTATGATTAAATTTGGAAATCATGACTATTAATTTATTCACATAGGTAGGAAAAAATTGTGATTTATCTAAAGAATGTCTCACAGGTGGGTCACACTACGGGAATAAAAATCCTTATTTTCATGTACTATATTACCCTGTGACAAGCCTGGAACAACAAGGAAGCGTTATTACTCCTAGGTACATCTATTCCAGAACCACATCCACATGTAGTATCCAGAAAGTGAATTTTTTATAGGAATAGCCGCATAATAACTAGTTTACCAAAATTCAATAATTTTCTTGTTTATTTATCCTCATTTTTTATATTTGGGATCTATTTCCAAATATAGGTTTTATAAATCTAGTTTTAAAGGATGTAGTTAAAGTTCCTTTTGATACCAACTATAATGCCCCAACCCAGAAGCCCAGAGATGGTGCATTATATTATTCTATTGGAATGATTTATAGGAATAAAATCCCAAAAGAACAACTAGTTTAACAATATTAAAAATCCATAATAAATAAAATATTCCCATAATTCATTGCGAAATAGAAAATTACAAACATGATACCTAATAAAATAAAATAAATTTTATCCTTAAAAGCATAATATAATATTTCGTATTCATAACCTAGTAAACTGAAACATAGTAATGGTGGGATCAAATACCCATTATGTGTTTGTAAATTGAATGAAATAATGAATGAGTAGAAATAATTAAACATGGAAAAGTAATTAATTGATAACACATTCCAATCAAAGAACTAGATTAGGAAATAACAATATGAAACATTAGAAACTGAAACTCATGCCACCTAAATAAATATATTGATAATAAATGTATATATATATATCAAAATAATATATAATGGGAAAATAATAAAGGAATATAAATTGGTGAAATGAATAATTATATGATGACATGTTTCATAGGAACATGGAACTAGTACCTTCATGAACTTTCATAATAAGGAATAACTATCATATACAAACCCATCGAATTTGGACAATGATTTCATCCCATGAGACTACTGATGCAACGAAGGGATATTTATAACCAGGACGCATCTATGTCATCACAAACCCAAAATTTCCACGGATATAAAATACAAAATATTCCCTATCAAATATATATATACATTTAATAAATAATTTAGATTTATTTTCATCACCTCAGAGGAGGATAAGTATCAATAAGTGTTATGGGAATTAAAAAATGATGAAGAAAATTAATATTTAATCATTCCAATGTGTCTCATACCGCACTGAAACATTTAAATCATAAATCATCATTAAATCATTGAAACTTGTAATATAATTTTAATAATTATATTCATTATACTCCATTATTGTAAGGACCCACCAATATTTATTTTCTTGAGAGCGCCATGAGTCATTAATTGCCCTTAAGAGACATCCTCATGGCACCAAAGGCTCGAAATAAGTGTCGATGGTTTTCAAGTACATGTGGGGGACGATTTACCCTATAAAAAATTAACCCATAAACCAACCATAACCAAACATTCACTAAGTTATTCATGGAAAAATGAAAGACCAATAAACACTTCATTAATATCAAACTACATCAAATTACAAAACAGGAGAACACCAAACTAAGCATCAAAGTACATAGTGGATGAGAAACCCAAGAATCTAAAAAGGCACAAAAACTCCATGTTGTACAAGCTCCAAGATCTAAAACATCTCCAAAGTATCACCACAAGACACTATCAATTAGATGCTTTACCTTTACCTGTGTCCCAATGTACGATATCTACAAAAGCAACAAAATTAAAAAAGCAGGGGTGAATATTAAACTCAGTAGTTTTCCCCCCAATGACTTCCCTACTCGTGCCACTAGGATAGTAGAGTAAGCCACAATTATATAAAAATAGTTTGTATAAAACATTTTCTCAACAGCAGTTTATAACTAAATATAAACATGTTTCCAAAACCATACAAAACCAAAGGCATTCCAAGAGTAAATGAAACAAATTTTTCCAACAAGTTATTTTTCAAGAAAAATAACCAAAAAATCATATGAACCATTTCACCAACATTCCTTTTTGGCATACCCAACCATTTCCACAAACCCATGCAACCAACCATGCATGATACCTGGAAGAGGGGAGAATCCCTAACCATTATCCATCCCAACCATGATGGGGGAGACTTCGTACCCATAGTCAACCCAAATTAACATTCACGCCTGATGGGGGAGATCCCTAATCCTTATCCATCACCACACTGATGGGGGATACCCCTATCCCTTATTCGTCCTGATTAAAATTTGAACACACACCATCCCCATGTTCCTTTATCCCTTTGGCACCAAGCACATGGTCCTATTTCAACAAAGCCCCATATTTCCGATGTGCCATTAACCATTTGGAACTGAGAACAAGGTCATATTTCATCCAAGCCCCGTGCATGAAATATGCACACACAACATGTATTCCCATAAGTCATGCCAACATGCCTTTTTCAATAAAAACACCTTTTTATTGAAAACCATTTCCATCAAAACAATTTCAAAGCCAAACTATTTCACTTCCAAACCATTTCAATAAAACTCCCTTTTTATTGAAATCCAATTCCATCAATGTCATTTCAATCTCAAACCATTTCAATAAAACACCCTTTTTATAGAAAACCTATTTTTCTTAAACCCATTTACAATTTCAGAAAATCCATATTTTAAAATCATAATTTTATATTCAGGAACACAAATCACTTTGCACAACAATTCACCAAGATTTCACAATTTCAGCAAAACCATAAATCATCAGCAAAGAAGATTTATTCCATGCTTTTCACAATCTAATAAATTCAAACAAACCAATTTGAAAATAATCCAATAAATTAGAGCAAGAGGAGTAAATATTGAATCCTCATCTTTCAAACGTTTTGATGAAAACCCCGACGAATGAAAAACACATAAGGAAATCGGGTCGATTCTCAAGGAATTACCCTTAGATCTCTTATCCTAACACAACCATGACCAAATCTCATCCTATTTTGCATCCACACCCATAGCTATACCCATAAAGTGACTAGATATATGAAACCAAGATAATAGGAGAATTAAATCTAAGTAGATTTATAAAACGAATCAAGAATGATCATGTACCTCGAGAATCTGACTTTGATTCAACAAGATAAGCCTTTGGATTGCCTCTAGAATAACGGGATAACCTTCCATGACCTTAATTGAACCAAAATACCAATTTAGGGCAACTTATGAGCTTAAACGAGGCATTTAGAGGAAAAAACGTTTGAGATCCACAATTTAAGGATATCATTTATGTGCCTGCACGGTTAGTTCGTATGGTTTGAGAAACCATGTGCTAGTTGTGCATTAACTGCTGCATCAGTCACCCTTCTCGTATGGTTTGGACGCATGGTGAGACAAACCGTGCACTGCCCGTGCAGAATAGAATACCTCCAAAACCAACTATGCATGGTTTTGCCGCACAGTTTAGACAAATCGTGCACCGCCCAAGCGACTTCCCCTTTTGCCTCCGAACTCATTCCAAGTTCTCCCGACTCTTCCATTCATCACCATTAACTTTATAACCATTAAAAGAATCATTAAAGGGTTACATACTAGAAACTATGGGTAATAAATTTTTCCCACCATTTGTATTTCCATCCTCACAATGTAGAAAACCATCCCCCAACTGAAAGAGTTCTGGAAACTGCTTTTTCATTTCCATTTCACGTTCCCAAGACTCTTCCTAAATATGACCATGCTTCCATAAAACCCGCACTAGGCCAATGATTTTTCCACATAAGACTTTATCTTTCAAATACACAATTTGTATCAAGATATGTATAAATGAAGAATATGGATCTAGGACAAAATGATCCCATCTGATCACATGGTCAGGATTAGGATGATACTCTCTCAACTCATATACATGGAACACATTATGCATCAAACTGAACCGTGGTGGTAATGCCCACTAATATGCCACCTCTCCAACCGGTTACAGTATCTCAATTGGTCTAATGTATATTGTAGATAACGTTCCCTACTTCCCGAAACAACAATGTCCAATCCTTGGAGAGATCCTCAAAAAGACATGATCACCCACAACGAACGACAAAGGTCTTCGACCATGATCTGCATAAGATTTCTGACTACTTTGATTGGATCCATCATCTTTATAATCAACTGAATATTCTCCATTATTTCGTCGACAAGGCTCATCACAACAATTTATTTTTCACCTGTTTCCACCCAGTATAGTGGAGAACGACATGGACGCCCCTACAAAGCTTCAAACGAATCCATGTGTATCGAGGCTTGATAGTTGTTATTGTGTGAGAACTCTACTACGGGTATATGCTCCTCCCATGAGCCACAAAAATACATTACACATTCCGGCAACATATCTTCCAAATATTGTATCCTCTGCTCAGATTTCCCTTCTGTCGATGGATGATATATCGTGCCCATAGAAAACTGAGTCCCAAGGGCTTGCTGTATTGATTTCTAGAAACGATATGGGATCCTCAAATCTCTATCTGACACTATAGACATTGGTAAACCATGCCTCTTTACCACTTCTCATATATTTATTTTTTAAGGACCTTTCACTGTATGAGTTTCACAAATTAGGATGAAATGAGTTGACTTGGTTAGACGATCCACTATCACCAAAATGGCATCATGTTTCCGGACCATTCTTGGAAGACCTGTAACAAAATACATTACTATTTGATCCCATTTCCACATTGGGATAGATGAATACTGTTACATACTAGCAGGTTTTTGATGCTCTACTTTAACCTACTAACAAGTTAAACACTGCAAGAAAAAACTTGACCGCCTTTCCTTTCATGCTGCTCTACCAAAAATGCGTCTTAAACGCCTTGTACATTTTCTGTGAACCCGGATGTACAACCCATTTTGAATGGTGGTAATCATGAAGGAATTGTTCATGAAAACCCATAGGTAAAACCATCCGATCTCTGAAAAAAAAAATTGAACCCCCAAAAAGTTTCTGGCCATCAATTGTCCCCCCACCATTGAGTTTTGAACATACAGCCAGACATTTTGCATCAGATGTTTTTGCTTCTTTGATCATCTTTACTAAATCAGGAACAAGTGTGGATGAAAAAAAACAACAACATCACCTTGGTATTCAAATTCCACATGCATGTTGGCTAAGACCGACATCAACTTCCATTCATCTGAAGCTTCTTTCACCAACTGAGCATATGACATTCTACCCAATTCATTAGCCAATGAATTTACTTTTCTGGGTGTTTACATTAAGTCAAAGTCAAACATTTGGAGATTCTCATTCCATCTCCTTTTCCTGAGATTAAAATATCCCTATGAGAAAATGTGTTTAAAGTTTTCTTGATCCGTAAACACATTAAATTTCTCACCAATGAGATAATGTCGACATGTTTTCAAAACATGAGCGACTACACCTAACTACAAATCATGTGTTAGGTAATTTTTCTCATGCACCCTCAACTTCATTGATCTATAAGAAACAACATGATCTATTTGCATGAGAACACAACCAAAACCTGATACCGAAGAATCACAACACACCACATACCCCTGTCCTGATTATGGAAAGATCAAGATGGGTGCCGATGTAAAATGAACCACAAGTTCCTGGTAAGAGTTCTGACGTTTTTCTGTCCATTGGAATGGAGCATTCTTCTTTGTCAGAGCTGTCATTGGTGATGATAGTCGTGAGAAATAATGAACAATGCATCGGTAGTAACCTGCTAGACCAAGAAAACTTTGTATCTCGGACACATTTTTCGGTGGTTTCCAACAGATAATGGCTTCTATCTTTTCAAGATGAACAGAAACATATTTCTCAGAAATGAAATGGCCAAGGAAACGTACTTACTGTATCCAAAAATCACACTTTGATAATATGGCATACAAATTATGATCTCTCAAGATTTGTAACATTGTTTCTAGGTGCACCTCATGATCATCACATGTCTTTGAATAAACCAAAATATAATCCACAAACACCACAACAAAAGAATCCAAATATCGATGAAATATCTGATTCAACAATTCCATGAAGACCACTTGAGCATTTGTTAGACCGAAAGGCATGACTACATATCTGTAGTGGACATATCTATTTTGGAAATATGTCTTTGGACTATCCTCCTGTCGAAATCACAATTGGTGATATCTTAATCGCATGTCAATCTTGGAGAACCACTGAGCTCCCCTAAAATGATCCAACAGGTCATCAATGAGTGGAAGTGGATATTTGTTATTTACTGTTACTTGGTTAAGCTTACGATAATCAACAAACAGCCTAAGAGTTCTATCTTCCTTCTTCACAAACAACACTGATGCTACCCACAGAGAAGTACATGGTCAAATGAAACCATTTATTTTCATCTCCTCTAACTACAATTTAAATTCTCGTAACTCTGAAGGTGGAATCCTATAAGATGGAAGGGAAATAGGACTGGTCCCCGGAATGAGATCAATCGTAAACTCCACTCCCCATAGAGGTGGTAACCCTGAGAATTTCCTGGGAAAGACCACTGGAAATTGATCCACAATAGCTAGAAAAATATTTCCCTCAACTGCTTCTATTGATTCCAAATAAAATACTTCCAAATGGAATGAGATCATTCCCACCATTGGTTCCAACAAGCTCTTTGCACCTTTCTTTACCATACTCCCTCATCTGAAGAGATATTTGATGTCGTCCATAGTCTTGAAACTAACCGTTCTCCTATAACAGTCAATGTGAGCCTTAAACGTTTTTAACCAATCCATTCCCAGGATTATGTCATATACGCCATGTCCAACATTGAGAAGTCCCCTTTTGACTCAGCTCCATCAACAGTTATAACGCATGCTCTACACACAAAGGCTTTACATTCTCTTTCACCAAGAGGAGTTTCCATTTTCAAAACAAAATGGATTATTTCTAGTTTTAATCATAGAAAATTAACGGCACATGAAGAAATGAAGTAATGGGTATCAGCCGTATCAAAAAAATCTTGCATCAATGTGGAAATTAAAAGAACTGTACTTCTCACAATGGATGGTCTCGATTGATCATCCACTATAATTTTCTCAACACCAAGCCAATGCATGCTTTACATTCTTTGATCTTTATTTTCATACTGATACTTCCCTTTCCGTGGATTTTCATGAATGACTAACCTCGGATAATTACAGAAAAATAATTGAAGATGTCCCATCTTCTAAAAATTATGACATTTTTGAGGTTATGCCTTACAATCCCACTTGATTTGGCCCGTAGAGACACACTGGAAACATCCCTGCATACAATTGGGTCTTTGAGGAAGCTTTTACAATTTGGTGGTATAATTCTGTAGTCTTCTTCCTCCTAGATAAAATGTGTCTCATTCCCTCTTGATCTTAGTGTTAGAGTTCTCATCTCCTCTAGTAAAGATTACCGTACTTCCACCACTTTGATTTTCAGCAATGACAGATATCCTAAAAAAAGTATTCGGTTGCAGTCCCAATTCAACGGTTTTAAAATCCTGAGCAATGCTTTGGACCAATTGTTGGTTTAACAATGGTTCATGTGAAACCACATTCTCACTGGCCTCTTTGGACTAGTTTCAATGATGCCTACCGGGTGCCATTTCCTAAACCAACAACAAACCCTGCCAATCTAACTCTCTAGAAATTGATGACATAGCATTTAAAATTCTATCATATCGTCTATAACAACATTTTTTTCAAAACAACCTTTTTTCCAAGTTTAAATTTTTTTGAAAACATTCCTCATGCCTTTTAAAAATCAACCCATTTTCAAAATACACAAAATACCATGTTTTCAAAATCTTGTTCTTGAATACAATTTCCGCATTTTTCCAAAATTCGCACCCTGCACAAAATCAAAAATCATTCCTCACAATGAGATATGAAATTCTAGTGGGATGTCATTCCTCTACAATGAATGTCATGCTCATCTCATTGGCTAAACCAATGAAAATGATATTTCCAAAATTCTAGAAGTGTATCAAAAACACTTATGTACCCAACACCCTGTTAACATGAAGTTCATCATTAACAGGTTAGCTACGTCCTTTTATGGTATACATTTCAAGTTCTGACAATCCAACTATTGTCTATGATTTCAACGCAAGGAATAGAAAAGAATGAATTTCAACTCCAAGACCAAGAACATTGATGACTACTTGTTTGGCAACGACCGAACAAGCTCATACCATTTGTAATGACTCTCCAATTCTCATTGGATTGAGAATACCATGACTCATTACTACGCCTTAAGCGACATCCTCAAGGAAACAAAGGCTGGCAATAAATGCCAAAGGGTTTCATGTACAAGTGGGGGAAGATTTACTATTTATGAAATAAGCACATAAACCAACCACAACCCAACATGCACTAAATGATGCACTCACAAATTAAAGACCAATAAACACTTCATTTATATCAAAGTACATCAAAGTACACAATAGCAGAAGACCAAACTAAGAATCACAATACACATCGGATGAGAAACACAAGACTCTAAAAAGGAACAACAACTCCATGCTCCACGAGTTCCAAGATCCACAATATCTCCCAAGCATCACCACAAGCCACTGGAAAAATAAATCTTTACCTATAATTGTGTCCCAGAGTATGACATCTGCAAAAGAACCAACATGCCAATGTAGGGGTGAGTATAAAACTCAGTAGGTTTTCCCCCAATGACTTCCCGACTTGTTTTAATAGGATAGAAGAGTAAGACTCATTTATATAAAAACAATTTATATAAAAAAAATTCTCAAAAGCAGTTTATAACTAAATTTAAAGAAGTTTCCAAAACCATACCTAACCAAAGGCATTCCAAGAGCAATTGAATCCTATTTTTCCAAAAAGTTATTTTTCCAGAAAAATAACCAAACAAGATTAAGAACCATTTCACAAACATTCCTTTTTTTCATACCCAATAATTTCCACAGTCCCATGAAACCAACCATGCATGCTACCTGGAGGTGGGGAGAAGCCCTGACCCTTATCCATCCCAACCATGATGGGGGAGACTTCTTACCCATATCCAACCCAAATTCACATGAATGCTTGATGAGGGAGAGCCCTAACCCTTATCCATCCCAACATTGATGGGGCAGACCCCTAACCCTTATCCATCCCGAATTCAATACGAACACACACATTCAACATGTTCCATTATCCCATTGGCACCGAGCACCAGGTCATATTTCAACCAAGCCCCGTATTTCCCATGTGCCATTAACCCTTTGGAACCGAGCACATGGTCACAATTCAACCAAACCCCGTACATGAAATATGAACACACACCGCATATTCCCATCAGTCATGTCAAAACACACTTTTCAATAAAAACCCTTTTTTATAGAAAACCATTTCAATCAAAACCATTTCGAAGACAAACCATTTCAATTCCAAACCATTTCAATAAAACTCCCTTTTTATTGAAAACCAATTCCAACAAAGTCATTTCATTCTCAAACCATTTCAATAAAACACCCTTTTTATTAAAAACCAATTTTTCATCAATCCATTTGAAATTTCAGAAAATCCATAATTTAAAATCATCATTTTAAATTCATAAAGGCAAATCACTTTTCACAACAATTCACCAATATTTCACAATTTCAACAAAACCATAAATCATCACTAAAGAAGATTTATGCCATTCTTTTCACAATCAAATCCATTCAAACAAACCAATTTGAAACTAAGACAATCAATTCTTGAAATAGGAGTCATGATTGAATCCTCCTACCTTAATGGTTTTGTCAATAACCCCAACGAATGAAGAACGAACAAGAAAAATGGGTCGATTCTCCAAGAATTCTGCATAGATCTCTTCTCCTAACAAATCCAAGACCAAATCTAATCATATTTATCACCACACCCTTAGATCTAATCATTAATTTTTTTAGATCTATGAAACCCAGAGAAGAGGATAATTAGATCTATGTAGATCTAAGAAACAAATCAAGAATGATCACATACCTCAAGAATCCGGCTTTGATTCACTAAGAGAAAACTTCGGATCGCCTCCGAAATGATGGATGAACCTTCCTTGACCTTAGGAGAACCAAAATACTGATTTAGGTCTGCTTAGGAGCTTAAAAAAAGTCTTTCATGGTAAAAAAGTGTGAGATACAAAATTTAAGGATCTCATTTAACTGCTCGCACAGTTAGTTCGCACGGTTTGAAAAACTGTACGATATCTGTGTGTTAGCTACTTCCTCGGTCACCCTTCTCACATTGTTTGTACAAACAGTTAGACAAAATGTGCAGTGCTTGTGTAGAAGCCACTGCCTCCAAGACCAACTATGCACTGTTTGGCCGCAAAGTTTAGATAAATCGTGTGACGCCTATGCAACTTCCCCTTTTTCCTCAAAACTCATTCCAAGTTCTCCTGAATCTCCTATTCATCACCCTTAACATTATAACCATTAAAAGCATCAAGAAAGGGTTACATAACAGAAACCGAGGGTACTACAATTATTGTTGTTTAAAATGTTTTACTGTGAAATATAATAACCATAATAAGGTTTATAATATCATATATTTGTTCATAATAATATTTTATTACCCATTTCTGAACACTCATTCAATTATTTCACTATTTCAGTTGTTAATTGTATTGTTTGCTCGCAACAGTTTTAAGTAGCTATTTAATGTTATAATTAATTAGATTATGATTAAGTCATATCCAAAATTTAATCTGAGGATTAATTATCATATATAACCAGTATATATTTATATATATATATTTATAGTATTCTATTATATTTATTGATTAGAAATGAAGGGATCCATTCATTGACATGGTAGGCCACACGTACAAAAGAACACTACTTTCATTTCATTATTTCATTTAAACAATGATTAATAAATGATAAATATGTATATTATCATTTTTGAATCATATATATGTTACATAGATTTATTAAAACCATCTTTCATAGTTTCCATATATCATATGGATGAGTCATCTCGCTTTGAGTGCATGGTAGTGCACAATTGATCAAATAAAAATATCATAATTACACATGATAGAAAGAATAATGGTATGTTTTAAATGAAAATTAAAAAAAATAAATTATAAATATGAAATATATATATATGATATAGAATGATTCTCCATAATAATAGCCAACATGATATGTGGTGATAAGAAAAATAAACAATCCTCGTTTTGTGAGAAATTAGTTCGCCATACATAAAAAACAGTATGTTCATTACCAATTAGATAGTGGTATCAGTATGTTCAGGTTAAAACCTTAACATAACAATATCCTGTTATATTTATTATATGGTTATTTTTCTATAGTAATTGAATAAGAATATTTTATGGGGTTGATAATGGAAATGAAACTAGATATCTATAGAGAAGTCACTAACTCTTAATTAGGTGACTACTTTTTCCTTGAACAAAATGGAAAAAATGTGTTTCTTCCAGTAAAAAGGGAGGCTTCTAGATAGTGGTTATGAATTTTTATGACTATTTTTTTTAATTTTGAATGAGTCAATTTGTCTTGAGATCTGTGTGGAATGGGAAGAGTATTTTCTTTTTATTGAGGAGCGGTTGTCTATCATGTCAATACCAAAAGGTATTTATTAAATGTGTGGTCTACCTTACCTAGAGAACCTCTAAATACAAAGATAACCGATTAAATGGTAATAATGGTCAACTAAAACCTCAAAAACACTAAAATATAGGAATTTTAATAATTTGGATCCTTACAATCTTGGATTCCTCATGTTTATAATTTTGGTTTTTATTAAAGCATCGAATTTTTTAATCTAATTAATATAACCATTAAAAATAAAATAAAATGCCACTTTTTAGAAAAAAAAATAATTATTAATATGTTATATATTTTTATAGTATAAAAATTCTATGTTTTTTAAAATTAATTTTTAAAAAATCACATGTGATGTGCAAAAACACTTATTGAAAACACACAAAGCTGACAATGTTTTTATAGTATATTGGTCAATATTTAAATGGTAAAAGAAACATTGGACCATTAATTACCCACATTTTATATTTATTAATACTTAAAAATCCTTTTGTCTGATTTATAGGTTTTATTAATTTTGAATAATTTAATAAAATATCATTTAATGTAAAATAATAATAACATCGATTTTGCTACTATTTATTTAATTTTAAATATAATATTTCAAACAATATTTTAATTCAATTATATTAATTTTTAAACTATTTGACATCACATGTAGATCTATATAAATAAATAATGATAATATTTAAATCAATTCACATCACTTTTAATATTTATAATGTCATTCATTTTAGTTATTTATTATCAATATAATCACTAAATTTGAGTTTCATAGGTATTTTTAGTAATTAAACAACCCCAAAAATATTAATGAAAATTTATTGTTAAAAATAACCTGTTTATCAATAAAAGGTATCATAAAAATTAGAATATAACGTTTTTTCCTAATATCATTTTTATAAATATTAATGTTATAGAAAGTCTAGTTTCTCTCTTTTTCTTTACTTAACCATTTTCCAATGAAACATCCATTTAGTAATATCTGAATAACACATAAAATTACAACTAGTTGGAAATGTTGTCAAATTATTGGTATATAATGGATTTTTTACATGTTTATGGGTGATATTGGCCATTAATAATAACATTTACCTAGATTTGTGTATAATGAGATAAAAAAATAATATTTATTCTAACATAAATATTTTTTAACTTGTTTGGGTGTTACACAAATTCGAGCTTGGTTTACACCTGTCTTTGAATGTGTCAAATTATTTTGTGATTCATACTCTTAAATTTTGTGTCTGATATCATTTACTCTTGAGACCACTATAATTGTGTTTTCCAAAATTTGAAAACACCCTGTTACATTTCCCATAACTTTGAAATGAACATTATTATTATTATATTTTACCCCTACTGTAGTGACTAGTTGTGTTATAAAATGAAACACTATCAAATATATATGTATATTATTATATAGCCTCTTAATTTGTGATCTAGATCATTATATCAATAGTTTTTATAACATAAAAAAATAACATTTAATGAAACTCTAATTATAAAAATACCCCACTATTAAATTTTATAGAGCTAAGTAGACACTGTATACAAAATATTGAAAATAAATACCACTCTTTTTTAAAATTATTTCTCAATAATTAGCCATACATTTATTTGTTAAACAATTTCCCAACATTCACCAAGATGTATGACCTTGGATGCAAAAGTGGTAGAAATAATAAATCATCTATTTTAATGAATATTAAGTTTATCAACCCATTATGAAATTTTCAAATTTATTGATGATGTGATATATTTAATCCTAAATAAAAAAAGAAATAATTTAAAATATACCGTTAATTGAAAAAAATAGTAAATGATGATGTAGGAAATTAATTAAAAAATCAGTATTGTATTTATTAAACATTATTATATGGTTAGAAAAAAGACACTAATTTTTTTAATGAATTTATATGATATAAAATTCAATGAAATTTCTCCATTAGAAGGACATAAAAATATTGGGAAGAAGTTACGATAACATCCATGATTTTATGAATAGATTTTATATTAATAAGATAGATATTGTGTTCATTCATACTGATTAGAGACTTTTATAAGTACTAAATAAAATAAGTCACAAATAGATTTTACTACACATCGTACGATCATAAATGAAAATTGAAAAAATAGAACATGAATCCAAATATTGCATTATTTGGATTATTACATAACGATGATTATTAAATACCATGAATGTGCATTGAGTAGTATGAGATGATACCTACAAAAAATAATATATATATATATTTTGAAATTCATTGGATGAAAATCAACATTGAGTATCACTATTAAAATATACAATATCTAATCTATAAAAACAAAAAAAATACAAAAATATCAAAAAAGATTAGAAAAAAATTAATCCATTGATATTTGTTGTTTTCAATGTTATAATGGAATTGGATTATAGAATGAAATGTGGTAATTTTTATATTATATAAATATTGCCATATATTTATAGTAATTGGGATTCATTCTAGTAAAAAATAAATTAAAAAATACCATTATATAATTAATTTAAGAAATACGTTTTGATGTTATATATTTATTTTTTAAACAAATTATATAATATAAAAATATTGGTTTGGAATAAAATAAAATGATTGTTACAAGCTGATCCATGTCTTCTCTCAATCATTGACTACCCCAAGCCATCCTCTATAGTCCGGGGCTGGTGAAACACACCGAAAGAAAAAAAAAATATTGAACGCCTTTTCCTAAGTACACATGCACACACACACAAAACATGATGAAGAAGTGTAGGGGGAAATAAATGAAAGATTGAACCTTTGGAAAATATACCAAAACATGTATGTGACACTAAAATAGTATGAGTACAGAAATTTAAAGTGAAATGAAATGGGAAAAATACATGAACGTTTATAAACAGTTTCATAACCTGAAAGAAACCTGTGGATGTAACGTAATTGAGAAGGCCCTACTCTGCGACCCCAAACTATGACCCTTGTATGCAGTCTAAGAATCTACAACCCTAAGCTCAATTAAGCCACGACTAGACCTAACTGTCATCTTTTTGAAGAATGAAACATGTATGAAAAGCCTGTGCATGGGTGAGTATACACATTATTAGTAGGACCCCAAAAAAAGGGCAAGTTATAAGAGATATTATAGGAAATGAAGTTGGTATACGGAATAATGTATAGTAAAATAGTGCATATGGGCTGAATTTGAGGCAGAGGTAAGCACATGCAGACACAAGGAGGTATAAATGGTGAGAAAATAAAATTATCGGTGAGTCTTTACTACATATAATAGGAGATTATACTCGTTAAACCATGAGAAACTAGACATTGAACGCACGTACCGTACCTCGTGCAACTTCACCTTTCCGAGATAGAGAGTAAACAAAACCCAAGGACAGAGTAATGAAATATTATATATGTGTGTGTGTGTGTGTGCGTAGTCAGTCAATGAAACCCAAACAAAAGAGTAAGGGGATCTCTATCACACATCTCAACTCATTAAAAGAGTAACCAATAGTTCCATATGTAACCAACACTAATGCTCATAATTCTTCATGTATTATCTAAATTAAAAGGAAAAGGGGATATAACACTACACCTCAATACTATCCACTTTGGGTAGGTCTGTCTCTGCCTTATGGTTTTTGGTCACGTCATAAGAATGTGTCTCAGTGGGGAAAGTTCCCCTCTTCGTCATGAGTCAAAAGTAATGTTAATGTTTATCTCAGCACTGATCAACATTATCTAGAGGTTGTCTAAATGTCAAGGAATCATTCCCACCCTGGCTGGAAGGTGCCACTCTAGTGTCGTCGAGGATGCATGCCCAATCAAACTAGAGGGATCCACTTAAAATAGGTCGAGGACCCATTCCTAGACCATCAATAGGGTTACACTCTAGTGTCATCGAGGACCCATGCTAATCCCTGGAAGAGGGTACAACTTAGAATAGATTGAGAACCCATTCTTTATCCAGCTGGAGGGTTCCACTATTATGTCATAAAGGGCCTGTGCCCAACCCATCTATAGGGTGCCACTCAAAGTAGGATAATGACCCATTCCCATATTAGCTGTATGGTACCACTATAGTGTAATTGATGGCCTATGCCTAAATCTGTTGGAGGGTGCCACTCGGAAGTCCCTGATGTCATCACCAGATCACTAAATTCTACTTAGACCACTGAAATAGGTTTATGGCTTGAAATACCTTGCATCTTAACTCAAAATTCAAAACTGATGTCACTATAACATTCTATGTGTGAAAACAAATATGATAGGCTATTGACTCTTCCAAATAAGACATCGGATTAAAAAGTTGTATATCTCAACATTATGATCAAAAATAATCTCATGAGTAACACACCTCTATCATGATATAAATTATATGGATCACCCCATTGTAATCCTCATGGATAATCATACAACATCGACTATTCAATCATTTAAAACGAATACCTGGAGAAGATTCTGCATTTCACCACAACGCATGAGAATCTGGCTTGATGGGACCTGTACCTCAAAATCTGTTTAAAACCAAAAAATTAGTATTCAAAATTCTTCTCATGGTTCAGGTAATACCTCCATTGATGAAGCGTTAATCAGACATCACATGCAGATGCCTCGTCCCATAAAAGAAACACCTAATAACAAAAATTATATTAGTATTATTACTAAAAATGGTGTTTTTTTAAACCGTTCGACAAAACCAGGTCATAAAATTTTCAAAATAGACCTAAAAAACTCTTCTTCATTATAGGAATGCGTTTTCATAGATGGAATACCAATCATGGTCCAGGATTAAAAGATACAACCATTTGAAGTCTTCCTTGCCTGACCCAAAATGGTCAGTCCTGGTCTAGGCAGACTGCTCCCCTTGGGCCCATCAACTCTGGCCCACCCAGTCTTGTTAGAACACTCTACCTAGGATAGACCTCTCAAACTAACCTATTTTATTTCTCCAGCCCATTGCCCAGCCTTGTGGCCCGGCCCGCCACCACCACCTGCCCAACTAGTGTCTCGGTCATCACCCTATTTCAACACGGTCGACATGCCAAGACACGTGGCTCTTCTATGACATGATGCCATCGATTCACCACTATCGCCAACCATTGGGTATCATTAGGAAGTCTTAATTCCCGTAGTGACAATGATAATCTAACATCTGATTACCTTCCTCGTGAACTGATATCCGGCGGTAGCCAGATCTAAGATTGATCATGGATAAGAATATTTCACCATGCATGTGGATGAAGAGGCCATCGATCCATGGTAATGGGAATTGTTCATTGTCATGGCATAGTTCAGATGACGATAATCGAAATAATGTCAAAAGCTCCCATATTCCTAAATTAATAATAGGATCGAGGCTACCTAGGGGGACATAGTAGGTATAATAAATCTCATCTATAGAATGTCCTCTAATTTTAATTGTATCTATCATATATATGTGCTCAACATCTAATATTCCACAGAATATATCAATGTAGTCCATTGATGAAAATAGATGCAAAACTCTAACTCTTTACTTGGAGGTAATACCAAAATGTCTACAAAAAATACATACATGTTATCCATCCAAAACTGAAGTAACCTAGGTGATTGAAGTGTCCACTGTACCAATTTTCAAGCGTCAAATTTATGGGTGACCGATTGTAGCCTCTTGATATTAGCACTCAATTGTCCTACTACAAGACCTCATTCACCATGAATGGTGTAACCCCATCCCATTAGTGTACATTCATTTTATTATTCTACGATGTCAATAAATTTGGGTTGAAACCATATAAAGATAATCAATGCCCAAAATGACCTCACATTGTTCAATCAAGATGACCAGTAGGTACTACATGACCCTTTCACATCAAAACTACATTTTACACTATCAGATGATACAAGACATAAAACAAGATCTTCCTGTAGTAACTTGGATACAAAGTCATTATGTTTTCACCTCTAATGGGAGCTGCAACTACCATACCATAAGTGATGTATAAATGAGTGACCAAGGTCTATGTCTACTAGTACTGATGTAAGAGTAGAAAAAACACATAACATGCCTCATATCATCTCGTGTGGTAGAGGATTATATACACCCATATCTCACAGCTGTCTATGTCCTAGGCCACCAGCTCCACGAGCCTTGAATGGGTTGCCCGGTTGTGGTGTTGGGAGGATCTCATATCATTGTCCACCACCTATATATCCCCCTACTCCACTGCCAGTACCACCTCCCATGGGACCACATTATCCCTACACGAGGGACCCCTGGTCATAGTGCTGCAATTGCTTTAGAGATAAACCATACTACCTAATAGGGATTCTCAACATTAATGGTTGGGCTATATTTTTCCATGTCACCTTACCCATCATATTTGAAAACCATACTTCCTCAGGATGACATAAAGATTTTTTTCATCCCTATTGCCACACGACCAGGAGGCCGAATCTGATCCTTCCATGGTCTCCTACATCTCAAACATGTCAACAGATGTTATAAAACTAGCATATATATCTTTTCCCTAAAGTGGCCACTTCCATTTCTATCCAATCAACAACCTTAAAATAGGAACCTCTTCATCAAAAGTCCCTACTCCAGTACCCCATCATTTATGGGGATGCATTGTGGAACTATTCTTGTAGGGATCTCTCAGTGTATTCCTTGACCGAACATCCATTCCTTGATGTTTCTATCTTGGATCATGTCTAGAGTTTACCAAGTCAAGTATATTAACCTTGTTGATAACTCTACCACTATCATCCCTCCCTATTAAATAACATGAATCTCCTAAATCCTGATAGAGTATAAGCAGGAGGGTATGTACTCCTCATGAAAAAACTACTCAAACTTTACCCATGAGAGTGCTATATCATTATCCATATAGGTACCACAACTCCACATGATTCCATCCCATACAATGGAAATGGAGGGATTCCAAATCCGCCATTTGATCTTCCAGTGTCTTCACAAGCCTGAAGAGATATACCATTTACTCCAAACTGTCATATGTTGCTTAATGGTATGGAACAACATAAAAACTCAGTAGCCACTAGTGTTGGAACTCATAGAGCTTGCTCAGCCTTGGATAATCCTTGGCTTGAACATCAGACACAATCTAATTATCCACATGAGGAGGTGTTTCTACTAGACCACTTGGAATAATGGGATCTCATGATTTGCTGAGAACTAGGGCCTCATTGTTCATGAGTTCGTCATTAAGAACATGAGTGGGGATCCTGGTTGGCCGTCATTGAAGAGGAATCCAGAAAGTTATACCGGAATAATGTTGTAAGGTGGACATATATTTATATATAAATAATAAAAAAATGGGAGAATACAAAACAATGACGATCAAAGAATCAATCCTAAACGAGACATGTTATATTGTTTCTATAAAAAATTCTAAGGAGGATGAGTTGAAAGGAAAGTAATTAGGGTCATAGTGAATGGTTATTCTAACCTATGCACTATCCATGGACTCCCTAGCCTGATATCTTCTCCTGGGAAACATTGAAATTTTTTCCATAAAACCAACCAATAAATTTTTAGGGAATCATTGGAACAACTTCCCAAGGGTCGAACCACCTCTAACACCACTTTGTCATGACCTGACCCCTGACAGGGATCAAGTTGTAACTTCCCCAAGCACACCATCATAGGCCAAGGGTGGCTACAAGAGTTGATGGAACATTAGCATGGGGAGGACTTTTCCTGTGTACCTAATCACACACAAACACACCCATCTCGATGAAATAGTGTATAGAAAAAGAAATAAATGATACAAACTACTATAAATAAACCAAAACTTGCACGAAACACTAAGACAATTTTGTATACTAATTTAAAATAGAAAGGGATGTGTTAAAAATAAATACCCCCAAAAATTCTGTCCTAACCTAATAGAAAACTAAAAAATTAATGTAATTGAGAAAGACTGGCTTTGGTAACCCATACTACAACCACCACAAGTGGTCCATTAACCTATAACCCTAAGATCCCTAGAGTCATAATAAAACATGATTATCGTCTTCATAATGCCCAACACATGTAGGAAGTTTCCATATAGGCGTGAGTAAAAATATACATAGTATGATGCCCCGAAAAGTAGGGGGATAAGTAAATATATACAATATAAAAGGAAAGTAGTAGACAAAAAAATTACAGGAAAAGCATGCAACTCCTCATGACAAGAGAGAGTGATAAGCACATCCCGACACAGGGAGATAGAAACAGTGAGAAGATGTAATTATCATCAAGTCATCACTACCTATAATAGAATATTATACTAGTACAATGACGAGTCACCTTATATAAAAATCATGTAGCTTACCCAATGCATATTCCACTTTCATAAAGATAGTATCCAAATCCCAAGGAGTGGGAATAGAAATTGGATATATATATATATATATATTCTATTTCCAAGAAACCCAAATGAGAGAATAAGGGGATATTCATCTCACATATTATTCTAGGAAAAAGGGACTCCCAAACATCTATAAGTAACGACCATCAATGACAAGTATCCCTCACATATTCCATGAACTGTAAGTCAATGAGGCTAAAACACTACTACTCAATACTATCCACTTTGGGAACATATATCACTCCTATGTGGTTTTTGGTCGAGTCAGGAGAATGAATCATGCTGGGGAAAGTTCCCCTCTTACTCGTGATTTCAATGTAAGATTAATTTATATCTTTTCACTAATCCACGTAGTTGAGAGGTCATCATAAATATGAGGTCCTGCACCCAGCCCTACTGCAGGGTGCCACTCTAGTGTCATCGAGGACCCAAGAAAAGCCCTGTAGGAGGGTTTTACTTGGAATAGGTAGAGGAACCACTTCCAACCCATCCATAAGGTGCCATAATAGTATCATCGAGGAACCATGTTGATCCCCAAAGGAGGGTAACACTCAGATTAGGTTGAGTACCAATGTAAATCTCAACAAGAGGGTCCAATCTAGTTTCATTGTGGAACTATGCCCAGCCTGGCATGAAGGCACCCCTCAAAAGTCCCTGATATCATCACATGATAATTACTACCATCGAAAACAGCCATAAGATGATTCATTCTCAGAACACCTTTAATTATAACTCGATGTCATAACTATGGTCACTGTCACATTATATAGGGAAAACATGCATGAAATTCTATTCACCTGCCCTAATCAGTCATCTGATGAGAATGTAATATAATACCAAATTACACTGAAAATAATCCCACGGTTCCCACAACTCAATCTATAAATAAATCATATGTATAACACAATTTCAATCCTCATAATAAAGACATGGGATTGGCCATTCAATCATTCAAAACAGATACCCAGTAAAGAAGCTTCATTTCAGTACTATGAACGAGAATTTGGATTTATGGGGCCACACATTAATATATATTTAAACACCCAGAAGAAGTGTATAATTTCCTCACAAGGTCCAAGGTTGTGTCAATACTAATGATGTGTTAATCAAATGACGTGGGAAGATTCCAAGCCCAATAAAACAAACCCCAATTTATAATAATTAAATTATATTTATTAAACATAGTAGTTTTTTGAAAAAAAATCCATGCAACCAATCTAAAATATTCATGAACTAGTCTGAAAACATTCACCTTAATGAGTGGAATACTTTGTAAAATACTGTGTGTCAATCAGATGGTCTGTATAGATGATACAGTCATTTGAATTTGTCCTCTCCCAACCCAAACGGGTCTGCCCCAGTCTGGCCAAACCACTATGCTGGGGATGGCCCTCTATCCAGCCCGGTAGATTTTTCTAGCTCATGGTTAGGTCACTGCCTGATGTCAATATGGCCGACCAGCAACCAAACCCAGTCAGGGTGGTCCACAAATGTGTATTACTGCGTGACATCTCTCGTCTAACCAGCTGAGCCACGCTTCTCAGCCAAGTCATGGCACTACCACCACATTGCAGTCCACCATAGAAAGGACCCTCCTAGTCACTGGCCCCAACCACCGAACAAGAATCCATATGAGGATACTGTACAAGGACCATCAGTCTCGACCCATTCGCATGATCATGAATTTTTCCATAGATTAGGGACTTTTTGGATGAGGGGTTCACAATGCTAACCTCTGCTCCATGATAGTCTGTTGATTTTTCGTGCCCAAGTGGTGCAAGTAGATATCCAAAATGAATGGTTGAAATATGGTATTTAAACATGGAATTATGACCATGATCATGCGGCCATCTATGATTTATGAAAAAAAGAAAGAATTTAAATATAAAAGAAAGTATTTTCAATTTAAAAGCTAAATTAAAAACAAAATGAGAAGAAATCCAACCGCAATTCGGTCACTCATCATTTATGACACATCTGAAGTGCACCTACCTCAATTTTATGATGTTCTATCAAAGAAATATCATTTATTCAATGATGAATAGATTATATGTAGAGATAAAGAAAGATGATCAGTAGATATATAATGTATTGGGGTAACCCTAATCCCTAATTCCAAAAATTCTATTTATAGGAGCCTATTTTTGGAATGGAATATGAACATCATACTCATCCTCATTTTATTTCATGTATAGGTAAAACAACCGATATTGAAATCAAAAATGATCTTGTATTTCCAATCCCACTCCTTTTTTGGGTGTTATTTGATTTGAATTCATGGGTAAAATAATTAAGTTTAATTATTTTATTTATGCGTTTCCCTTGAGTGGATTCTTCCACAAAAAGTCTCCCACGGACAAAAGTTATATCCTACAAATGTAAAATGAAATGTCCCAGTCACAACTGTTTCAAAAGATTACTAATTCGAGCTTCTTTTTCATATTTATACAATTTCTCTTATTTCATGTAATAAAATAATTATTATTTTTATAAAAAAATAATTCCATCCATAACATTCCATGGAATTACATGTCGTCTCAATGCATAGATTTGGAAATATTTATAGAAATATTTAAATGTATTATAAGGAAATTCGATTCTCTATAATTATAGTAACTATTATTGAAAAATATTCCATTCAAAAAAACATCTCTATAAATTACGCATCTTTAAAATTTAATTATATTTATAATTAATAAAAGGATTGATAAAATTAGTGGAAGTAAAAAAGATATTTCATTTCATAATATTTAAGTAATTATTAGAATTAAATATTTTATTTATAATTATGGAATTATGTTTTGAATAAATGTATTATTTTTATTTTATATTACAGTTTTTAATTCACTTATCTAAATTATGAAATTTATTAAAATGAATTAATTATATATATATATTAATTAAAATCAATTGATTTATTATATTATTGTAATAATTTTGAATAAAATTATTTAATATTAAAATAGAAAATTTTATAAATAATTATTTTTAAGTGTTGTGTAATTTTATATTAATAATTTATCAAAATCAGTATTAATGAATATTTTGGAAAAAATATATCATTTTTATAGAAATAATAAAATCAAATTGAATTTAATGATTATTAATTATAATGATGAAAACATATTTCATTGTATAAGTTAAATGATTTTTTTTAAAAAAATATCATTTAATATATTATACATGTTTGTATTTTAAAATTCTCCTAAATTATTGATATTTAATTTGAAAAAAATAAAAACATTTAATATGATCATAAATATTATGTAATGGAGTGAATATTATTTTATTCGAAATAATAACATTTTTAAATAGTTAACTCTTGTTAAACATGATAAAATTGAATGACGAGAATTTTGATAAACTATATAGAAATGAAATCATTGTTCATGATTTATTGTTGTGGGGGATTCAGTCAACCAATTGTTTCAATTATTGTGTCACATAACTCACCTAATACTATTATGAATCTATGATTTCCCTTCAAATTATCTATGTCTCCAAATAAATTTCCATCATTTTCATGTATAAATGTACCCCTCATATATGCATTCAATGCCACACTATGGTTTTGTTTTTCTATAGAACACCAATTCAAATTTTATTCTATACAGTCCAATTTCTTGTTTTATATCAGATTCCCACTTGTTTGAGTACTACATATTTCAGTCAAAAAAATGTACTCAACAGAATATTAGATGATTAAATTTATTTATTAACCATTTTAAATTCATTTTATTTCATTAATAAATTTTTGAATATTTATTTTTATATTAATTACATGTAAATGAAAAAATTATTATTCTATAAAAGACTTCATAATAACGAAAAAACATATTATAACTCATTCATCCACTATAACATATTCTTGTTTTGGTTGGGTTTACCTACTACTTGAAAGATTCTATAATATATCAACATAAATTATGATGTTTGGTTTAGTGCTCTGAAAATGTGGTAATGATGATTAATTTATGTTTTTGTATTATTATTTAATTTAAATATATATCGATCTATGAACTAATAAATTAAATTCTTTTTATTTACACAAAATCAATGTCCATGGACTAAAACAACCACATCAATGAAGGCTTGGATAAAATAAACAATTAGAACACTAAAATTTACTATAATAGTGAATGATTAATAAATGAGTAATAAAAAAATATTCATGGACTTTATTATGTAAAATAATTGTAAATTTGTTTTCTTATATTGGATAATTAATATCCATAAATAGTTATACGAGATCTTTGATTCCATTCTAGGAAGATGGAATCCAATTTAAGAGGTTTCCCCTCAATCCCCCTCTTAATTTGAGATACCAAACATGTTATGGTTATTTGGGGTGTTTATATTCCCATTATAGATAAGGGATCAAATTTAAATAATCATATATTGTTATAATGGTATATCATTCCACATTTATAAATCTTATATTGAGTATACAATTATTTGGTAGTCTATTGGAAAAATAATTTCATTAATTCACCTTTGTAAATTTTTAAAAATTACTCTTTAATATGGATTTTGTAATCCATATTTTATTAAGAAATCACATTAAATAAAGTATATTTCAATGTTTTATATTCTATGTTCCACTCATTTATATATTTTTATAATAAAATAATGTTATTTTATGACTAGTAAAAACTCTTATTTTATAAAAATATATTAATCATTATGAAATTTTTGACTTCTAAATTTAGTCAAATATGTTCTATATTTACATATTTTTTAATTATAATAAATATTTATATGTGATTTCTTGAATCATCTAAAATATATCACCATCCTCTAATGAATTTTTCACCAATGTTAGAAATCATTTTTATTCATTACATTGAATATTTATTTCTATATATTTCTTCTTATTAAACCTTTTTCTAAAGAATAACATATCCAAAAATAATAATTTCATTCCATAACAACATATCCATGTAACATTATCGATGAGAAAATGAAATATTCCTAATATTATAGGTCTATAAATTTCATTTGGTATCTTTTTTAATATTAAGGGGTAATGATAACCATTATGTCAATGCATTTACAATGTAATTAACATATACTTATTTCATCATATTAGAGTGTATTAAAAAATATAATAATACATTATCATTTAATGGTGAGAACTATTGCTAGGATTATATATTCATTGAATATATATAGTGAACTGGGTAATATAATCCGTGATAGATAAGACAGGTCATGATATGTTCATTCACATTCATGGATTCATCCTTCATTATTCATTCAATGTTTTCTGGCCTTATTATTTTTTATAAATAGAATAATATATTTTTAATGTTTATTTATTTTGTATATTTTGATTTTTTGATGAAGGATAAATGTAAGGGTCCAAATCTATGTTTATCGACCCATTTCTTGTTTCCAAAGATTGAGGTCCTTGGAGGAGGCTCATAGGATTTTTGTAGAATAATTTCTATAAAAATAAGGAAGAATGGATATTTCACTCCATTTAATGTTATAAAATGTGAATTTGGGTTTCACGATATGCAAAAATCCTAGTTTTAAAAATGAAATTGTCAAGTGAATTTTTGTAGAAACTGATCCCCAATGATTACATGATGTGAATGCAGATTACCCATTATGTAAATCCTTAATTATATTTATTTTTAAAATATTCAATAGCTTCGGTTTTAAAACCTTATATCTTTATAACATCTCTTAGTAGAGTTTAGGTCGCCCACAACCCAGTCTTCGATGTTTTTGAGATTCCATTATCAAAGATCGATCTCTATATTTCATCCATCAACATGTCCTCAATCAAAGATATGTTCTACCTTCTATATTTATGTTTAAACTATCAATTAACTCCCATTCCTATTTTCCTTGTGATGGTTCATTATCTCCATGTATTTAATAGGGTTTTTTGTAGGCATGGTTGTGGTGTGGCATCCATTAGTGGATGTACTTCTTGTAGGAGAAGAGATCTTGATCCACTGCATTTTTTATTATCATGAATATAACATTGACACCTCCTTGAGGTTGGGGATTTTTTTATTCTCTTATTTATTTTTGATAATATAACTATCATGATTTATCACCTTACATATCAATGAAATTAAACTAATAATTACTTGAAACAGATTAAACAATGGATATCGATCGTATGGTGATGAATAATTATTTTACCATAAAAAGAGGTTACAACATATTTATCTAGATAATGTGGAATCATTGATATTAATTTTGTGATTGGATTAGAAAAATTAATTGGTAAATTACATAAATATGAAAATAATTGATAATTAATTGTATAAAATAAATAATGGTTCAGGTTTAATGAATCTTGTGTGTGGTTATCTTAATGTTACATAAATGATTATAATAATTGATCATCCTTGTTTTTATAGAATTGAATAAATATTTGAATAATGTTGATTCATATTGATAAATGAAATAATGACATGTAAAATTATTTTTTAAATCAATTTATAACATCTTGGACAAGTTTGTGGAATAGATTTTCCATAGTTAGAACCTATAAATAAAAAAGCCACTTTTTTTAAAATGGAATAAGATATGATTTCATGATAAAAGATAACACATTATATAGCATGATTCACCCGCTTTATTTTATTGTCCAAGTGAATTTTTCAAGGATATGTAATAGCTCATTAGAGGTGATGGATGGATTCTTTACTTCAGGCCCGTGATCTTCGTTGGTGTGTTTGTTTCATACTAATTTTAATATGACGTGAGCCTGGGATGGTATAGCTTTGAGAGCTGTTGTGATATATGGGGTGACAAGAACCATATGTGATGTGATACTGGGAAGGCTGAGCCTGGAAGGTTGTTGTTGTATATGGATTGGGGAGGCCTAGTTTTAATGGCAACAGTTGACACTTGTTATGGTTGGATGCATCTGGATATGCATATAGGTTATGGGGGGTGGGGAACGCAGGATGACATAATGGGTTAATGCTAGTCATACCCATTGATATGAATATTGGCAGCTTTTCTGAATCAATTATTTGGCTGGTCGATAGGCTTTTATTTGTCATCTTTCCTCTTCCCACACCATTTGGAAGAAGGATATTGTAAGTTCTATACCTTTTTTGGTATCTTATGTTGTTTTTGTATATTACCCTATAATATGGTATGTAATATTATCAATAAATGAATAAATTTTGTTCTCATCTGGTTGGTGCTTGCGTGGATGCATTGTTGAGGTTATGATTTTATGAATTTATAGACAATATATTCTTATCCATGGAAGGAATGGATGATGTTTTAATGCTAACTTAATGTAATTTGGAAAATGTTAATGGTAACTTAAGGGATAAAAATTAATTAACATAATGTGAAAATGATGAAAATTATTTAATAGTTTTAGGTGGATCTTTAGATGATTTTTTTTCTTATAGGATATATGGTCTTAGTAGTGGAGTTATGTAGTTCAAGAGACAATATATGTGGTTGATTATGGGACTAGATAATGAATGTAGATTTGTTGTGATCTATAGTACATAATGTAATTCGTTTTGTTTTTATATGCCATTCCAGACTTTCTATTATGGAAACTGACACCCTAGGGATTCAGAACCCTGGGGGTGTTTTCCCAAAAAACACAATGGGGTGATGGATGGATGACTACCCCCTTTATCCCAGATCTCACTTCATGGTATGTACTTGTATAAAAATTCATAGCTGTTAGTTTTCACCATATATGTGTGTTTATGTCTATAATGGTTTCATATTACATCATACACATATATTCCTTATACAGTTTCCTAAAAACTACTATAGGTATAACACTTATAGGATGTGATGGCTTGAGGCTCATTACTCGTTGTATGGGTTGTAATGGGTTGAGGTATAATACCCAATGTATGATACATGTTATATAGGATGTTGTTCCTACAAAAAACAACCTAGTTAATTTTAGTTTTTTGTATGATGCGGTGTTCTACATGAGGTCCATGTTATGGTTCTCTACCTAAGAGTATTTATGTTATCCATTTTAAAGAGATACGCTCAAGATGTTGGATGTTGTGGAAGAGTGGAAACTCTAGGGTGATGTTTGAGTTTGATAACTATTACATTATTTATTATATTATCTTCTATTTTATGTGATATATATTGAATGTAGTCATGGTGAGGCTGAGAACATAATATATGTATTTTTGTGATGAGTTATTTCTGTTGTTCTTCAATACATAGCATTATTTACTTATATTTTTCACAAGTGGATCTAGGGAGGATCCTTATGAGTGTACTATTATACCCACCCTATGTAAAAATAAATATTTTTTGGTTAGTTTAAGAAGGTTAAATATCAGGATGGTTACTACTAGCTTTTGTTTTTTGCAAGAGATGTTTGGGATTTGTGGTCACTATTTACTTTATATTTCTTTTGGAACATGTAGTCTTCCCATCAATGGAAGTTGTTCTTTCAGGTATTTAGATATGTTAAATTTGGTTTTCACTTACATGGTAGTAAGAGTAGTAGTTGGTTTTTAATTTTCTTATATATCTAATTTACAGGTGCTTTCTTAGAGGGAAATGCATCACATCTGTGTATTTATTATACCCTTAGTTCTAGTCCACAACATGGGACCCACAGGAGGAGGGACTTGTGTGTTACATTCTTATTTCTACCATTACTAGACCAGGTGGGGTACACCATGTGTGGGGAGGGTTCTTGACGTACAGGTATCAGTGGTTTTGTTGACTAATAAGATGTTGTTGGTAGTTAGGAATAGTTTACATTTTGTGGGCTGGTTGGGAAACAATGTCTACTAATAATTGTATGAATTTTAATCATTTGTATTAAGGGCCTTCGGTGATACGACATATAGGCCACTAAACATATAGTTGTTACTAAATGTGGGGAAAATGGTTGAAGGGTAAAGACCTAGGAACAGTTCATGCATCATTATTCTTTGAACCTATGTTTCAATGGGAAAGTACTCGTAAATTCTAAACAAAATGGATAAAATATAGAAATTAATAAATTCTAATGTCATCAATAATCTATGTTAGGAACCTATCTATTTATTATTTTATAATAATGTCCCCAAGTCGGTTTCCTCTACAATTTTTAGTAGACAATGTTCTACAGGTTTGCCAAATGTATAGCATCCCGCATTGTTATCACATAATCTTTTCTTACATTATATAAAACCGAGGATCTTTAAGGTTTAGTGTCTTGGAAAACAGGAACTTATTACATGAGAAAAAAAACATTATTCATAAAAACATGAAAGGTTTCTTCATTTTTTTCATCCTAAGTTCATTACAACATCTCATAACCTGGGAGAATACATCATTGGAAAGGGTGAGAAAAAGGCCCATTAAGGGAAATAGGGGACACATTTTACATGAGAACATGAGATAAATCAATGGTAATGAAAAATAACTTTAAGGAATGAGAAATATATCATGAGGCATATCATAATAAAAATAATGTGTTTCATAACTTGAAGATGTGGCTTCAACATTAAATATTGACAATCATTTCCGTTTCACCAAGGTCCATCCTGAAGGTGTCATTAAAAATTGCCAAGGTTATTCACTAAGGCGTCGTTAAAAAATAGTCATCTCTAGATATTAAGTCTTTACCCAATGCATTGTAGCGCTATCAGGGAACACCCTCGAAATATCTTTATTAACATGTGAGCCACATATATAATCATCTATCATTTAATAAACAACCCATATATCATAAAAGGAATGGGTTTCATTTCATAATCATAACAATTTAAAAACTGCTTTAAATACATGATCTTTACGTCACTTTAAACCCACAAAAAGGGAGAGCGGGTCTCGTGTTTGTAAATCCCAGAATTTAAAATAGATAAACATGGTATATATGTGAATACCCCTATAGAAGAGAGAGCTATTAGTATTCACTTAATAAAATAAAAGAACTTTAGAAAAAAAAGAGAGACAATTTGAGAAGGAAATTATGCAGCATAATGGCAATGTTTCAGGGTTTTAGAAAACATTGAAAAGAGAGGGGAAATGGGTCAAAACAATGATAAATGATTCGTAACATAGTAGAGGCAAATAATATAATTGATATAAGAACATGGTAATGAAATTTGAAAGACATACCATATGAATTGAAAAACACTAAAGGAAGACAAAAATAAGATTTCTCTTATGAAAATTCGGAAGCCTAACGGTGTCACTTAAAACATAAAAAAAGAATTGATGAGGTCAAATAGGGTCTCTCATAATATGAAAACAAAATATAAGTATGATAGATATAGAGATTATACCCCAAAATAATAAAAAGGATCATGAATGACCAGACATGAAAATAGATCTTGAAAACGAGAAGGGTGAAAGAATTCTTTAAAAATTCGGCTGCCTAACGGCGCCACTTAAAACATCAAAATACTGAATTGAAGAGATCAAATAGGGTCTCTCATAATATGGACATAAAATAGAAGTATGATAGATATAGATATCATACCCCAACATAATAAAAAGCAACATGAAAGACTTTACATGAAAATAGATCTTGAAAACGAGATGCGTGAAGAATCCATTAAAATTCGGCAGCCTAGCGGCGCCACTTAAAACATCAAAATACTGAATTGAAGAGATAAAACAGGGTCTCTCATCATATGACCATAAAATAGAAGTATAATAGATATATAGATCATAACCAAATAGAAAAAAAAGTAACATGAAAGACTTGACGTGAAAATAGATCTTCAAAACGAGAAGGGTGAAAGAATCCCTTAAAATTCGGTAGCCTAACGGCGCCACATTAACCATCAAAATACTAAATTGAAGAGATAAAATAGAGTCTATCATCATATAAACATCAAATATCAGTTTTATAGATATATATATCATTCCCCAACATAATAAAAATTAACTTGAAAGACTTGACATGAAAGTAGAATGTTAAAAAATGAGAATGGTGAAAGAATTCCTTAAAAATTTGGCAGACTAACGACGTCACTTAAAACATCAAAATACTAAATTGAAGAGATAAAATGGTGTATCTCATCATATGATAATAAAACATCAGTATGATAGATATAAATATCTTACCCCAACCTAATAAAAATTAACTTGAAAGACTTTACATAAAAATAGATATTGCAAAAAGAGAAGGGAGAAAGAATCTGTTACAAAAATTTCTGCAGCCTAACGGCACCACTAAAACATTCATAAAACTAAATAATGAGAGTAAGAGGGGATCTCTCATTATATTAAATTTAAAAGGGCAGTATGAGGAATATTGTAGAACATCCTCCAACATAAGAACATGGAGCATAAAAGAAATGACTTAAAAGAGAGCATTTGAAATGAAAGAGAGAGTTTGGATCTCTTACCTTAAAACGTAACTCTTAAAACAAAAAGGTTGGGACCTTGAGGGCTTGGGGCACCTTGGGAGGACTCCTTGGGAGGTAGTGAGACCAGAGCTTTGTTGGGGTAGAATTTCCAGTCGAATGGATGAGAGGATGGCTTGGTATTTATAGGGAAAGTGAGGGGACAAGGCATTGATGGCCAAGGGACACCTCATTGGTGGTTTTGGAAAAACCATTGGCTTTCCCATGGTATTGGCCACGTGGGACACCTCATACCTTATCTTACTATTAATAAGTAGACCATATTAATTACATACTTAATACATCATTTAATGATCTCATTAAACACCTGTAACTTAATAATTGTATTTTCACAATTAATCTAAAATTCAGCCTTCTCAGAAAAATCACAAAATTTCACATTAACCAAATATAGATGATCTGATTTTAAAAATGAACTCCATTTTATTAAAATAGTTTTCTAAATAGTTTTAATTTAATTTATAAATAAATACATTATTCACTAAAAATTCATTTTTTCAGAAAAATCCCCATAAATTAACTTACATAATATCGATGATATGAGTTCAAAAATTAAATCTATTTTATAAGAATAATTTTCTAAATATTTTTAATTTAATTTTTGACTAAACAACACTACTCACCAGAACAAACTTATACTTGACTAATAATTTATGAAATTTTTATTTAATAATTTTATTGAATCACATTACCTAATCAAGGTGTCTAGATTATATTAATACTTTCTTTAAGTGATATTACTAATCAATTTGGTCACATTACTAATCCTAAGCCTAAAATCACTGTTCAAAATTTACTATTCATCAAAGATTATGTTGATTTTATTAACTCTAAATTTCATGCTGAACATATTTGTAGAAGACCATTTTTTTGAAAATAATTACAAATTTTTAATTATTTAAGGTTTACATAAACATTTTTTAAATTTTCCTTTCTCTACATGTAACATCCCAGGTAAATAAAGAATATGACATTTCATATTTATCCATATTTGTGAATAAAATATTTAAATGACTTTAAAGGGGACGCTATGCTCGATGGCGTACCCAACACGCAACAACGAGTTTCTTGGGAATCTTACGTTGCACTCTAATAATAAAATAATATTATTTTAAATGGTAGTTAACATGTAGCCATTGTATTGGCGGGAATGGATAGAAATAACTAAGATATGATTATATATGTTTTTATATGTTTTTACATTTATCCAATAAAGGATAGAGGCTTAAAATACGGAAAGAATTCAATTTTAGGCGTATATGCCCTAGTTTTCACTAAAGGTTCACTTATCACCTTTTGATGTTGAACGATAATTAAATATAGTTTTGTTCACTATTAAACATTATTTTGGACCAAATAAAACTCTTACTAAGAATCGGGACATCAAATTTTACTTTGTGTAATTTTTTGGTATCTTTCCGATAAGGTTCATTTTTTTTAATGAATAGTGTAAAATGTTGTATTTTAGTTCAAAACCACTTTTCAATCTAATTTATTTATATGATTAGATAATATTTTGAATTGTTTTTAAAGTGAAATTTGAAAATATATTTACCATTAAATCCAATAGTGGTCGTTGGAATTAATTTCACTTTGAAATCAGACGTAAACTAGTGTCAATCTTTTGATACTTATTGTTTTATGAAAACACGCTATTTGCGCTAACAGCGGGAATTAATTATTAAATTAATTAATGTGACTAATATGTTTTGAATTTTGTAAAATGGACTTCATTTTTGAATTCGGAATATCAATTATAGCTTAGGGTGAATTTTTGGTAATTTTCTGAAAAACTCTAATTTTTGATGAATAGTGAAACCACTAAGTGGTAATCAAGCAAACTGATTTTTCAGTTAAATGAAATTTTACCACTAATGTGTACTGAATTTTGAAAATCCGACATACATGGTTGTCATTAAGAAGTAAAATGTGGTTCAATGAGATTATAATAATTTTTTGGTGAATAGTAACTCATTAAGTTCTTAATCGCGATTAGTGGTAATTAGTGTAGTTTAAGGTAAAAATAATGCTTTAATAAAATGAAATGAACATGACACATGTCCCAACCTCATTGGTTGTGTCATGGCCGACCAAGACAAGCCATGGGTCAACTTGGGGACCCCATGGATCCACTTTTGTTGGGAAATGACATAAATAACATTTTATTTAATGTAAAAGAAAAATTGACACAAACATGATACGTTTTACTAAAACAATTTTTAAGTGGGGTTACACAAGTCCAAATTTTGATTATAAATAGTCATTGGAAAGCTAAAAATATTTCCTACATCATAGTATTTCTTTGATAATTTTTAGACATTAAATAAATTAAATTATTTATGACATAATAATGATTTAACGATGACATCATTATTTGACGATTTAAATAAAATGGAATGATAATGTAAAATCTATGAACTAAAAATGTCCAAAACCAATTGGATGAGTGGATTTCGAAGCCTTATCACCTTATCCACGAATTATATCAATGTGGGACCTTTTGAAACCGAAACACATTTTCAAATAATGTAATATTTCTTTATTTCCCAAAAGTGCCCCTCCTCTCCTCTTATAAAAGGCCCCCACCTCTACCTCATTCCATACACTTCTCAAGCCTTTGGCTCGGCCAACCCCTGCACATTTGCTTTCTCCACATCCCTCTCCTCATCCTAGAGGACTCCCTTTGGGCATAATCCTTTCAAAGGAAGCCTTTAGGCTTAAATCAAAAGGAGTTACACTTTTAAAGGTAATTCATTCTCTCATGTTCATTTGTTTTATTTTGCTTCTCCAACCCCCTAAACTCTTTTTATTTACTTCTTTTGTAACAAAACCAGTATCTTAAATATACTAGGATGTTGTTATAATATTTATTTGGGCTACACTCTCACACAACTGCATCAAATGGTTAAACAACATACGGTTTCCGTGGATGGCGAAATTCTGCCTCCCGAAACGATGATTGTTCAATACTCATTTAACACCTTCAAAGGTGGAGATTATGATGTCACTATTTTTATATATGATATATAATATGTTTATGTTATATTTATGCTTCTGTATTTTTCATTTTTGTCTTACCTTTATGGCTTCCATTATGGGTATACGCGATATCTTCATTTAAGGAAGTGCGGACTACCGCCCCCTCAAAGTGATTTGATTCGTTAAATACCATATGTGGGATGTATAAAGGATGGAAATATGATATTATATATGATATTATACTGTAATTATAATATACCTTTATATCATTATTATTCCATTCTATAAAATACGAAATAGAAATGAAAGTAGCGTTCATGCGTACGTACGGCTTACCGTCTCCATGAACGGTGCATTTCATTTCTTACCTCTAAATGATTATGTAATGTTATAAATGCATGCATGTACTGGATATATATGAAATATATGATATCTACATAATGAATACAATTCTGGATATAATAAACATTTGGCCACACGAACAACATGTAATTGTAAGAAGACCACTTTCGACTTAAGAACCAAATATCGGCAAAACAAATATTATTAACTTAAATGATTACATAATGTTTGTGACATGGTAACAAGTGGTATAAAAGTAATAATGAACTTGAAAAAGGGTTCTTAAGGAATTAGAAATTAAATCAAGTTTATTATTCAGGAGATTAAAGAACGATCGAGTCAAGTCGGACCCAAGGTAAGGGATCCTACTCCTCTCTTTCTTTTTAAGTATACACTTTTATGTCATTCCTTTTAAAGCTCATATTACTTGTTATTGGGATGATATTTTATATTAAACTTACTGTAATTTTTATGTTCATGTGATGAGAGACCCTATTCTCTCTCATCAATCCATTTTGGATGTTTTGTGTGGCGCCGTTAGGCTGCCGAGTTTTCGTAAGGGATTTTTTCATCTCACTTTTATCCCCGTGAGATTTATGCTACATTTGCCACAATTTCCTTTGAGTGGTGTATGTACTGCCCATTATTCTACTCTTTGTGTAATATACTTTCGTTTATGAGTATTTACATCAATGATTTATTGCCTTTCTTTCATGGGGGTAAGTTTTGAAAGATACCCAAGTCGGTAAGGAAACCTTTCACCCTCCTCTTTTTAAAAGACTTCATTTATTGGGTCTTTTAATTTACATATTGTTATGTTGGGATATGTTCTCATATATCCTTAATGATGTAAATTTTGTGTCCAGGTGATGAGATACTCTTTTTATCTCTCATCAACTCATTTTGATGTGACGTCGTTAGGCTGTCAAGGGAACTTCTTAACCCAATTTGGATTTCTTTGGGTTCAACATGTAGTTATTGAATATGTCATCCTTTGAATATGTGTGAATGACCTTTTATTGTTTTACACTTAATATCCACTTATATTGGGTGTATTTATATTTTTCACACATATTTTGAGATTGATTTGTCCTTATTTTAAGGATACCTTCTTTATAAGGGATTTCATCACATTTGAAATTTCTATTGAGGGTTCATTGTTGTTATGCACCAATTCACTCTTATATGGTGTATATACTGTCCTTTGGAGTATTATATCATGAATCATTTTATTCTCATGATATTATAATGTTCTGACTAAATGTTATTCCTCGATTATTGTATTCAAGTGTCTCTAATTTTGGTAAAACCCCTTTTACCAGAATATCGTTTTAAATGTTTTAATTATTTCTTCTTATTAATATCCATGTTTTCAAAATGGTTTTAAGGATTTATTTTTATGGATATTAATGGTTTAAAATGTTAAAAGCTTCAAGGTGGTATGGGACACTTTGATTCAAAAATCTCTTTATTAAATGTTTTAAATGGTTTTGGAAATGGTTTCTTTTTTGGATTCATTATTTCAATATACTAAAATGTTATATTGTGATTGAAATGTGGAAATTCTATGTTTCCTTTATGCATGTTTTATGTGATACGATTATGTTATTGACCTTGGGCATTGTTATAAAGAACGGGTGGTTCCGTGATAAACTAAGGGCGGGTGAGCCCGTTATAGCTCTCCAATGCATTGGGTAACGCGTAGGAGTGAAACGTTAAGGTTTCTCCGAAGAGATTTTTAGGGAATATACTGTGATGGGTATTCCAAACGTAACCAAGAGGGTTACTCCCTACGTAAGAATGTTATGAATGCCTCAAGTTACCTTTATGTCTTATGTTTTCTATGATTTATTCATGATTTGATATGCCTATGTTTTATGGGTAAAGCATGATTTCATTCTTATGTATTTATGAACTCATGTTTTTATAACCCTTACTGAGCTTTTTATGCTCATCCCAAGTTTTTGAAATGTTTTTCACAGGTCAAGGGAAAGGTACATGATGTGATGATAGTGTCAAGGATGTGTCGAGAAAGAATCCGTGTTTTATTTTAAATAGGTTTCCGTTGATGGGAAGAATGAATATTGTCTTTTATGTAACCACTTTGTTTAAATGTGGTATGTAATGCAAGTTTCATGATCTAATTCTCTAAAACTCTAAACCTGAAAAGATCCTAAATGTGTAATCTTGTAATAACTCAAGATTAAGTAAGGTTTAAGGCTGGGGCCTTATAGTTGGTATCAAAGGTCGGTTTAGATAACTTTAGAGGTTAGGGTACTCTTTAAGCATAAGTGACATTACCATAATGGTTAGTATTTCAAAAAGAGTCCTAGTTTTAGATAAAGTAAATGAGTAAGTATATCTTAGTGTTTACCTTCCTCGTTAGTACATGATGGTTTTGTTGATATACTCACATTGACCTTTTTGGTTTTAGTAAATGGCTGGATCTAGCAGGTACCAATGTGACAATGGGTTTGAAGGAAACTGTGGTGGTTCTCTGATTAAGAGACTGGATGAGATGGGGGATTCAATGAGGAATCTCATGGTTGTTCTAAACCAACTATCAAGGAGTCATGATCAACCACTTCAACCTTGGTGAGTTCTCTAATGCATCATGTACGAGATGGCCAACTCGATGTGGAAATTCAGGTAATAATTATTAAGGTAACCATTAGGGTTTATATGATCCTGACTTTTGAGGTAATTATGGGTTACTAAATGTTATGATTGAAGTGGAAGGCATGAGATAAAATTGAGGTTAAAATATGTAGTGAATATTTCTGAAGATTTTATCTAGTTTTGGGGAATGTTTTGAGAATTATATAGTTTTGAAAAAAGGACAACACGCAGACCGTGTGACAACCCGTCGCGTCGGACAAAGCTGCGAGAATCGAACCCACAACCAAAGTGCGACTATTATTTATCGCCTACCACTGGACTACGTGAAGTCCCTGGTTAGTTTGACTGATTCTTTTCAGTTATATGATTTTATGAATTAAGAGTAAGTTGATTTTGGGTTATTTATGAAAATGATTAACCTATCATGGAGGATATGTGATTAGGTTAATTACTTTCAATGCGAGACTTTAAGAGCAACTGATTTTGTTTGGAGATAAATGTTATGATTTAACTTGGAAGACTATGTGACTAAATCCTTCAAATATTTGGGTTTCAATCTTATATTGGTTTACTTTGAAGAATTTTATGGACAAATTGTTTATCGGATGGTCCTCGTTGAACTTTGGGTTTTGTTGGACAAATTTTGGAGATTAAGAATAGATTTTCTTTTTATAAGGGGTTATCCTTTTCTGGATTATCTGATCTTGTACTAACCTTTTTGGTTTTGGTTCTGGTTTAAGCCTAAAGACATAGGATGTACATAGTTCTCTTTTGTGGATTAGGTGATCCTCTAGAAGTTGATTATAGTACTCTTAATGTGAACAAGTCTTCCTAAATACTCGTCTTTTGGAGAAAATATGAGTTTGTGTAAGGAATATAATAAAGGTTGAAAGTCAATATGATAAGTGATTATGTTTCCTTATGAATAAATTCCTCAATAAAAAGTAACTTAAAACAAAAATTTTGTATATTAACTTTTCCTACTGGGGAATCGAATACCGTTTAACCCATCACAAGTTTGTGATTTTCTCATTGTTAACTTTCTCCTAAACATGTTTTCTATCACTCTCCATAAGAACATGACCCTATGTTTTCTCCTCCATGTCCATATTTTCATACTTGGAATCCTAGTAAGGGTTAACTCGGGTGACCTTTGTACTTATCTTTCTTTATTTTAAAGTGTTTGTTTTACCGACTTTTGTTCCGATGTGGGACTTTCAAGGATGTTTCCAAGCGCAATTTTAAAATTGCGAGGACGCAATTCCCAAAAGGGGGGAAGGATGTAACATCCCAGGTAAATAAAGAATATGACATTTCATATTTATCCATATTTGTGAATAAAATATTTAAATGACTTTAAAGGGGACGCTATGCTCGATGGCGTACCCAACACGCAACAACGAGTTTCTTGGGAATCTTACGTTGCACTCTAATAATAAAATAATATTATTTTAAATGGTAGTTAACATGTAGCCATTGTATTGGCGGGAATGGATAGAAATAACTAAGATATGATTATATATGTTTTTATATGTTTTTACATTTATCCAATAAAGGATAGAGGCTTAAAATACGGAAAGAATTCAATTTTAGGCATATATGCCCTAGTTTTCACTAAAGGTTCACTTATCACCTTTTGATGTTGAACGATAATTAAATATAGTTTTGTTCACTCTTAAACATTATTTTGGACCAAATAAAACTCTTACTAAGAATCGGGACATCAAATTTTACATTGTGTAATTTTTTGGTATCTTTCCGATAAGGTTCATTTTTTTTAATGAATAGTGTAAAATGTTGTATTTTAGTTCAAAACCACTTTTTAATCTAATTTATTTATATGATTAGATAATATTTTGAATTGTTTTTAAAGTGAAATTTGAAAATATTTTTACCATTAAATCCAATAGTGGTCGTTGGAATTAATTTCACTTTGAAATCAGACGTAAACTAGTGTCAATCTTTTGATACTTATTGTTTTATGAAAACACGCTATTTCCGCTGACAGCGGGAATTAATTATTAAATTAATTAATGTGACTAATATGTTTTGAATTTTGTAAAATGGACTTCATTTTTGAATTCGGAATATCAATTATAGCTTAGGGTGAATTTTTGGTAATTTTCTGAAAAACTCCAATTTTTGATGAATAGTGAAACCACTAAGTGGTAATCAAGCAAACTGATTTTTCAGTTAAATGAAATTTTACCACTAATGTGTACTGAATTTTGAAAATCTGACATACATTGTTGTCATTAAGAAGTAAAATGTGGTTCAATGAGATTATAATAATTTTTTGGTGAATAGTAACTCATTAAGTTCTTAATCGCGATTAGTGGTAATTAGTGTAGTTTAAGGTAAAAATAATGCTTTAATAAAATGAAATGAACATGACACATGTCCCAACCTCATTGGTTGTGTCATGGCCGACCAAGACAAGCCATGGGTCAACTTGGGGACCCCATGGATCCACTTTTGTTGGGAAATGACATAAATAACATTTTATTTAATGTAAAAGAAAAATTGACACAAACATGATATGTTTTACTAAAACAATTTTTAAGTGGGGTTACACAAGTCCAAATTTTGATTATAAATAGTCATTGGAAAGATAAAAAGATTTCCTACATCAAAGTATTTCTTTTATAATTTTTAGACATTATATAAATTAAATTATTTATGACATAATAATGATTTAACGATGACATCATTATTTGACGATTTAAATAAAATGGAAAGATAATGTAAAATCTATGAACTACACATGTCCAAAACCAATTGGATGAGTGTATTTCGAAGCCTTATAACCTTATCCAAGAATTATATCAATGTGGGACCTTTTGAAACCGAAACACATTTTCTAATAATGTAATATTTCTTTACTTCCCAAAAGTGCCCCTCCTCTCCTCTTATAAAAGGCCCCCACCTCTACCTCATTCCATACACTTCTCAAGCCTTTGGCTCGGACAACCCCTGCACATTTGCTCTCTCCACATCCCTCTCCTCATCCTAGAGGACTCCCTTTGGGCAGAAACCTTTCAAAGGAAGCCTTTAGGCTTAAATCAAAAGGAGTTACACTTTTAAAGGTAATTCATTCTCTCATGTTCATTTGTTTTATTTTGCTTCTCCAACCCCCTAAACTCTTTTTATTTACTTCTTTTGTAACAACACCAGTATCTTCAATATACTAGGATGTTGTTATAATATTTATTTGAGCTACACTCTCACACAACTGCATAAAATGGTTAAAGAACATACGGTTTCCGTGGATGGCGAAATTCTGCCTCCCGAAACGATGATTGTTCAATACTCATTTAACACCTTCAAAGGTGGCCATTATGATGTCACTATTTTTATATATGATATATAATATGTTTATGTTATATTTATGCTTCTGTATTTTTCATTTTTGTCTTACCTTTATGGCTTCCATTATGGGTATACGTGATATCTTCATTTAAGGAAGTGCGGACTACCGCCCCCTCAAAGTGATTTGATTCGTTAAATACCATATGTGGGATGTATAAAGGATGGAAATATGATATTATATATGATATTATACTGGAATTATAATATACCTTTATATCATTATTATTCCATTCTATAAAATACGAAATAGAAATGAAAGTAGCGTTCATGCGTACGTACGGCTTACCGTCTCCATGAACGGTGCATTTCATTTTTTACCTCTAAATGATTATGTAATGTTATAAATGCATGCATGTACTGGATATATATGAAATATATTATATCTACATAATGAATACAATTCTGGATATAATAAACATTTGGCCACACGAACAACATGTAATTGTAAGAAGACCACTTTCGACTAAAGAACCAAATATCGGCAAAACAAATATTATTAACTTAAATGATTACATAATGTTTGTGACATGGTAACAAGTGGTATAAAAGTAATAATGAACTTGAAAAAGGGTTCTTAAGGAATTAGAAATTAACTCAAGTTTATTATTCAGGAGATTAAAGAACGATCGAGTCAAGTCGGACCCGAGGTAAGGGATCCTACTCCTCTCTTTCTTTTTAAGTATACACTTTTATGTCATTCCTTTTAAAGCTCATATTACTTGTTATTGGGATGATATTTTATATTAAACTTACTGTAATTTTTATGTTCATGTGATGAGAGACCCTATTCTCTCTCATCAATCCATTTTGGAAGTTTTGTGTGGCGCCGTTAGGCTGCCGAGTTTTCGTAAGGGATTTTTTCATCTCACTTTTATCCCCGTGAGATTTATGCTACATTTGCCACAATTTCCTTTGAGTGGTGTATGTACTGCCCATTATTATACTCTTTGTGTAATATACTTTCGTTTATGAGTATTTACATCAATGATTTATTGCCTTTATTTCATGGGCGTAAGTTTTGAAAGATACCCAAGTCGGTAAGGGAACCTTTCACCCTCCTCTTTTTAAAAGACTTCTTTTATTGGGTCTTTTAATTTACATATTTTTATGTTGGGATATGTTCTTATATATCCTTAATGATGTAAATTTTGTGTCCAAGTGATGAGATACTCTTTTTATCTCTCATCAACTCATTTTGATGTGACGCCGTTAGGCTGTCAAGGGAACTTCTTAACCCAATTTCGATTTCTTTGGGTTCAACATGTAGTTATTGAATATGTCATCCTTTGAATATGTGTGAATGACCTTTTATTGTTTTACACTTAATATCCACTTATATTGGGTGTATTTATATTTTTCACACATATTTTGAGATTGATTTGTCCTTATTTTAAGGATACCTTCTTTATAAGGGATTTCATCACATTTGAAATTTCTATTGAGGGTTCATTGTTGTTATGCACCAATTCACTCTTATATGGTGTATATACTGTCCTTTGGAGTATTATATCATGAATCCTTTTATTCTCATGATATTATAATGTTCTGACTAAATGTTATTCCTCGATTATTGTATTCAAGTGTCTCTAATTTTGGTAAAACCCCTTTTACCAGAATATCGTTTTAAATGTTTTAATTATTTCTTCTTATTAATATCCATGTTTTCAAAATGGTTTTAAGGATTTATTTATATGGATATTAATGGTTTAAAATGTTAAAAGCTTCAAGGTGGTATGGGACACTTTGATTTAAAAATCTCTTTATTAAATGTTTTAAATGGTTTTGGAAATGGTTTCTTTTTTGGATTCATTATTTCAATATACTAAAATGTTATATTGTGATTGAAATGTGGAAATTCTATGTTTCCTTTATGCATGTTTTATGTGATATGATTATGTTATTGACCTTGGGCATTGTTATGAAGAACGGGTGGTTCCGTGATAAACTAAGGGCGGGTGAGCCCGTTATAGCTCTCCAATGCATTGGGTAACGCGAAGGAGTGAAACGTTAAGGTTTCTCCGAAGAGATTTTTAGGGAATATACTGTGATGGGTATTCCAAACGTAACCAAGAGGGTTACTCCCTACGTAAGAATGTTATGAATGCCTCAAGTTACCTTTATGTCTTATGTTTTCTATGATTTATTCATGATTTGATATGCCTATGTTTTATGGGTAAAGCATGATTTCATTCTTATGTATTTATGAACTCATGTTTTTATAACCCTTACTGAGCTTTTTATGCTCATCCCAAGTTTTTGAAATGTTTTTCACAGGTCAAGGGAAAGGTACATGATGTGATGATAGTGTCAAGGATGTGTCGAGAAAGAATCCGTGTTTTATTTTAAATAGGTTTCCGTTGATGGGAAGAATGAATATTGTCTTTTATGTAACCACTTTGTTTAAATGTGGTATGTAATGCAAGTTTCATGATCTAATTCTCTAAAAC